>ML677326.1:6547334-6635109 GCA_007922305.1 Dermatemys mawii
GGTCTTAGCTCACGAAAGCTCATGATCCCTAAGATCTGTTAGCCTATAAGGTGCTACAAGACTCTTTGTCGCTTGTGTCGGAGTAAACAGCCAAATCAGGAAAGGAAGAGAATGCCCTGAGGAAACAATTGTTCCCTCTCATATTACCTATTATTAAAATAGAATGTTGAATGACTCAATCCATTTTTAACCCACTTTATCTGGGCTGCTGTAAAGCTCTGTAATGCATCCCAATGAACTGTCAGGAATATGTTTCCTAGACCATGGGTGTTAAATTATGGTATCCCAGCTCAAAGTGTTGTTCAGAGTAAACAAATGTATGTGTACCTCAATTGCGGTATTGCCTAGCTATGTAGATAATTCTTCCTTTCCTTCTGTACCCATCAGCATGTGGAATGGACACCTATATTGTACATCTTAATTTTAATGTGATCCTGTGAATTTTCTCCCTCTTATGAGTAATTCTAGTATGACAGATGTAATCTTCCACTTCTGTCTAGATATTTTTCACAGCAACCTTCAGAAAGAAAAATGAGATTCAGTTTCCAGAGTTAATTTACCCTAAATCACCCTTTGTTTAGACACAGGATACATATTTCCCCCAGGATTTTACTCACATCTGGTTATCATTCTCCTCTGCTGCTTAAAATTAGACATTTGTTCATCCTAAATCAAGGATTTCTAGCTGGTGCAAAATCAATAATCCCTGTGGTGATGGGTCCCACACAGACATAAATGAGAAAGAGATATCCAGCTCTGAGGCTTAAGGGTGTTTTAGGTTAATTAAATCAGTTTATATTTTGGCTGATATACCTGAACTGAGATTCTTGAGCTGTTATTTTTCTTGCTGTTTGTTTTAAATTGGGATTTCCGGACTTTAGAATGAATCAGTTTGTAAAAAGATAAGAATATGTGTTATTGTTGACTATGCTTGATCATCAGACTATTGGATTCAAGTTTGTGACATTCATGTATGTAACACTGAGGTATGAGGCCCCAGATGAAGTAAATATATGGGCTTTCCCTCAACCTGAGGAGAGAGCTGAATCCCTCCCCCCAGCAGCCCTGGCCCCACACTATGTCCACACTCTCAGCTTCATAAAATTCACTCCTTGTGGATGGAGCAGTGGTGGCACAGAGTATATTGCTCCAGGAGGTGGGAACTCCAGCACCACATAGGGCGCTCACATTCTACAATGTTTTGCTTGGGAAAGGGGATTTTGAAGATGTTCTCACCCCCGGCCCCCCCGACCCCAATCCCCAGTAAGAATTGTCTGCTCAGGTGCTGCAGCCCCCAAGGCATGGCAGTTCCTCCTTCCCCAGCTGCCTGAAGAGGTGGAACGGTGGTGGGCTGAGGAAAAGGGAAACGCTGGCCCATCAGCAATGCAGAGTAGCAAACCAAAGTCCTTCTCTTCCCAGCTTACCCAAACTATATGAGCAATAGGCTGGTGGGAGGACTTTTCCTCCTCTTTTCACCAGAAAATGTGCAGTAGTGATGGGCCAAGGGACCTGCTTATTCCTCCATCATGCCCAAACCCTGGGTTCTACAGGAGACTGGAAGAAAGGAAACCTTAACTTACTCATGTAGAACACAGCCTCATTCTTCCCAATTGGCCTGAAAATGGGGTAGGCAATAACGGGCCAACAGGAACAGCAGCAGTAGCGGCTGACTATTTCATGGAGCCCTAGTAGTGAGAGGTCCTATGCTGTGGAAATGGGGACCCACTTAGTTCTTCAGCCTCTTATGGACCTCTCCAGACTCAAAGTCATACCTCTTTATGTTTATGTGACATCATAATGTGATCCTAGAAAGACAGAGAACTTCCAATGACAGTCAGTAATGCAAAAAACAAACAAACAACCCCCCCCAAACCCCCAAAAACCCCATAGGAGATCACAGATTCAGCGTCTCAAACCCTAGGCCTGTTCTGTCTAGTGGCTAAAGCGGCCTTGGAAACTTCCAAATGAATCCTTCTGCTCGTATCACTTTCCTTATGGGAAACCTAAGAATTCTCAGACCTGCCCATTATTTTCTTTTATGTTCTGTCAACAAAGCATTAATACACCCTACTGACAGTTTCTTTCCCCTTCTACTGGATCTGTGACCATCCACATTTTTTGATATATTGTATGTCTTTGAAATTCTCTACCCATCTGAACTGGAAGGCAGCTCACAAACTCATCTTAGTGTTTGGGACTGTAACAACCATCTTTTGCCAGAGGAAATTAAGAACGATTGGTTGCTTGCTCAGTAGAAAAGGATCTAGAATTTTGACCCTCAGTAGCATGCTTACGGAGTGTACGTGGAATGCCTGAAAAGGGTCTCATGTCTTACTTATCTGAGTGGCAACTTTATTAACAAAATGTAACATTAAAACATCATAAGCAGCATGGAATGAAGTGTTGTGAAGCCCTTTTCACCTGCTTGAATGTTGGTTTATCAATCAAAAGAATTTTACTCTTTAAACATAAAATGTGTTAATTAATAAGAAGTAAAGTTATTTAGCTTATTAAGTCTGTGTAAATAGTAATAAAGTATCAATGATGATAGAAAATAACTTGCCTGTTGGCCTTATGATTGTGCCATTAGCTTATACTCCTTAGCCTCTTGATATATCTAGTTTTTAAAAAAAGCAATTGACCAGATCCTTCAGTAACACCTTGCTTTGCATTGTGGCTGGGTAGTATACGCATTGCCAGGTGTATGGCTATAGCTTTCAAATCATATCCAATAAGGACAAATCCTTTCTCTGTGGGTGTGAAAGATCGCAGCCGTGCTTGGAACAGGTGTGGTTCTCCTATGCAGGATGTTGACTCTGCTCTGTGCTTTAAGGGGGTTTCTTGGTCTCCATTTTCAATGGGTTTTTTTGGTGTGTGTGGGGATGGAGTCACTGGATTTAGGTAGATCAACTGTGCATTTACCATCCTAGGACCACTGTGCTGCCACACATTAACTTGAAGGAGAGAATTCGTTCCTCGTGGAATTAAGGTGACTCAGAGTGGTGAAATAGAGAGGTTGTTGGGGAGAGTTTTACATGTCAAATGTAATATAAAAACCCCTTTGTAATGAGAAACATTCTTTTGCAAGAGATGGCCAGTCAGCACCAGTATCCACTGAGCACAAAGATGCAGGCTGTGACTCCCTGATTCTGCAGCGAGTGACGATTAGGACATATCCCCTTCCTGGAGTGGACACAAACTTTGGGAGCTGCAGGACTTGATGAAGGAGGAGTCTTTGCCAGCATGGGCCTCTCCCAAACAAGGAAAATCCCAATATGGGGGATCCAGCTTTGCTTACTTTTTTGTTGTTGTTGTTCCATTTTTATCACAAGGCAGATAGTGAAGAGGGGCAGCATCAAAGTTGGGAACAAGAACCCAGCTATTGGTTGTATCCTTTTCTGCTACTCTTTGTTTGTTGGTTTCTTAGATTGAAAGCTCTCATTGAAGGATTATGCCTTCCTTGTTATAAGGATAGCACTTAGCACATCATGGATAGTACTGGAAACAAGTAAGCAATAATAACACTGATAACTGAGGCTATGAACTAGGATATAGATCTAGCCTGTAAGTCTTTCCCCAAATGTAGTGAGTCGATTAACAGAGTTCATGAGTTTGAGTTTCACATGGGTGCTTTGGGTGTGCTGTTATATACTGCTTTCTAGCACTAATTGACTCCTAAATGCTCACCAAACATACCCTGCAGCTAATTATGCAACACTGATGTCTTTTTTTCCTGATTGTTCTAATTATTTTGTTTATTGTGGCAGTAAGATTAATGTGCAACCAGTATGTAAGTTTAATGGGGGAAAAAAAGGGATTCACAGTTAAAATTCCAAAATTCAAGTAATTAAAAAATGAGGGTTGCTACAGAACCATTAAATGAGCATCACTGTATGCCCTGATTATTTTATCATGTGCAATTATACAACATATGGAATAATCTACCAAACTACACACAACCCAGGGAAACGGGAATCAAAAATATATGTGTAATGTAGTCGAGTTAATGTGGGAATTACCTTAAGTCTAAATTAACAGAATTTTGCATAGCAATTCTCTTTTGTGATAATAATATGAATATGTAAATGTTTCTAGCTTGCCTTTGAAATCTACACTTCGCTGTAATGAGTGAGATTTGGGGAAAAAAGTTTTCACCTTTCTTTGGTTGGGGGAGCAGTGTTGCTGTCAATTTTTAAAGAAAAGGTTAGACTCTACAGAATATTTTAGATGCAGCAGAAATTGCAGAGTTCCTACAGGAGCAGGATCCTGGATCCTTGGACATTTTCCTTCCATGTCCAAGATTTTCCCTTGTCCCTGAAGCAAAGGCTATTATTTTCCAAGGAGTTTGCTATGTGCAGCTCAGCAAGGCGGTTACAATCTCCTTCCTGCAGGTTGTGCCTTCAGCCGTCTGATTTCAGCCCTCTTTGCTCTAGCCATGTTTTTAAAATAGTGTTGATTCCCCCCACCCCCTTTTTACATTGGAAAATTGTGTATTTTTTTTCCTGTACTCAGAAATAACCTTTGCGTGCAAGCCAAGCACGGAAAAGTCCATCCCAAAAGATGCACGTTACAGAAAGTGGTGAGCATATTGACATGGGGGTTGTAATAGATACCATTTTGCAACCTCAAATATAGCATGCACTGTCAGCCCCCCTCTGCATAATACTATGAAGTATGTTTGGTATACATTTATACCACACAGTCCTGCTGAGACATTGCAAGGAGCCAGTTACTCCATTACTCATGGAGAAAAAACTTTCTTCCTTGCTCATAATGAAAGAAAAGCATTTGCACAAGAAGCAGCAATTTGTTCTTATTCTCTCAATATTAGGGATTCCTGCAAGAAATTCTCTCATAATAAATTCTGTCCACAGGAGATATCTTAAAGTCCTCAACTGGTACCCTCTCTTTCCCTACCATTAATATGGCTTTTTTTACTATCTGCTTCCTTCTCTTCCCAGTCTCCTCCCATTTCTTTCTTGAGTAAGGTGTACACTTGGATAATGGCTCTGCCATACCAATAAAAATAATAATACAGAAGCTTTAAACATCTCTTTTGATTGACGTATTTCATTTATGTATTTTTATTCCTTTTCTTTTTGAATATGCTGTTATATGAATTAATGTATAAATTCTGCCTGCCATCTCGTATTGTGCATTTGTTGAAATGTACTATTAAGTAGTAAATGTATTTAAAATTAAATTCCTTATTGTCTTGTGGTCTTGAAAACAAAGACTACAAGACAGAGAAGAATCTAATGTGAAAAATATTTTCACAAGATAGGGATGACCTCATAACTCAAGAGAGAGAGAACTGGAGGGAGTTGCACATGGCATGTATAAGATAATCCCTCATGAGTTGAAATATTTCTCATTAACCTACTCTCTGATCCAGTAATGTTACAATATTTTTTTTTTCAGGTCTGCTTGTATTCATTAAATTGTGAATCTCCAGTGAATTTGCTGTTTCTCCACTGATGTTGCGATACATGTCAAATGAACAACAAGGAGTCTGGTGGCACCCTAAAGACTAACAGATAAGTCTTTAAGGTGCCACCGAACTCCCCTTTGCTTTTGTGGATGCAGACTAACCCGGCTACCCCTCTGATACATGTCAAACAAGTAACCAGTAGACATGGTATAAGGTCTTGGGTTTTTGATTGTCAGTGAGTGTTGTTGTTTTGTTTTTATCTTGGAACAGAGCACAGGAAATAAGTGTTGGGAAAACATTTTTTTCCCTTTTAAATAAATCAGGAAATGTGTAAAGCAAGCAGATGTAACCCCAACAAAAAAAGTTTAAACTTGACCTGTAGGTCAATTCACTTATTGAAATACTGCTTTGTTACTTGTTCACCAAAGTAAAATGGATAAAGGAGAGTAATTATTATTGGTCTTGTGGAGTTACATAATTGAAAGGAATTGTATCAATCAGATACATAGGGCTCATAGAATTTTGATTTGTTTGTTTGTTTATACCGAGATACGTGGTTTCCATGGTACTGTATGAAAGTCAACAAACATGGGCTCCAGCAGGTGATCAGGATTGGGAGTTCCACTTCTGAGAAGGTTAAACTGAAATTTCGTGTGTGAAAAAAGTGAGGTTGGCTCAGAATATGTCCTTACTTAGGCCTGTGGAACTGAAACAGCAGATACAGAATAATCAATGTCACCAATATCCACATGGAATTGCTTTAATATTTAAAAATAAAAGAAATTACTACATTATGGCTAACTTTATAGAAAAACTGGAAATGATTGTGGCCCTGATTAGGAAAAACATTTGAAGCATGTGAGACAGGCTTTAAACTCGGTTCAACGGTGGGCAGGAGACAAAAGTGAGTCTGAAACACGGAGACCTGCATGAAGGGCCAGAATCTGGGGAGAACATGGACAATCACAGCAGGGACAAAGGAGAGATGAGGGGAAAATCTAATGAACATCCTAATGTCTGTATACTAATGCAAAAAGTATGGAAAATAAACAACAAGAACTAGAAATACTAGTGAATAACCACAATTATGGTATAGTTGGCATCACAGATACTTGGTGGGATAATTCACATGCTTGGAATATTGGTATAGAAAAGTACAGCTTGTTCAGGAAGGACAGGCAGGAAAACTGGAGGAGGTGTTGCCTTATATATTAAAATGGGTACATTTATACTGAGGTTGAGATAGAAGTGAGAGGCAGACCCGTTGAAAGCTGGGTAAGGATAAAAAGGATAAGAAATAAGGGCAATGTTATGTTAGATGTCTACCATAGATCACAAACCATGAAAGAGAAATGGATTAAGCATTTTTTTAAACTAAAAAATTCATAAAAAACACAGGACTTGTTAGTGAAGGGGGACTTCAGCTACTCAGAGATCTGTTGGGAAAACAACACAGCAGAGCACAGATTATCCAACAAGTTCTTGGTGGAGAAAGTGACTAGAGGAGAGGCTAGATTTGGTTCTAACAACTAGGGATGAACTAGTTGAGAATTTGAAGGTGGAAGACAGTTTGGTTGAAAGTGATCATGAAATGACAGAGTTGATGATTCTAAGGAATAGTAGGAGGTAAAACAACAGAATAAAGAGAATGGACTTTAAGAAGGTGGATTTAGCAAACTCAGAAACTTGGTAGGTAAACTCCTGTGCCAAGCAAGTGTAAGGGAAAAAAAAGAGTTCAGAAGAGATAGGAAGTATGATAAGAGGCCATCCTAATTTAACCAGAAGATCTTCAATGACCTGAAATTTAAAAAAAGAGTCACACTAAGAGTGAAAAGTAGGTGAAATTTTAAAAAAAATAGATTAAAAACACAAGCATGTAAGGTAACAAGAAAACATTTTACAAACACGTGAGAATAAAAAGAAAGACCAAGGACACTGTAAGCCCTTTATTCAATCAGGAGGGAAAGACAAAAACAGAAAATGCAGCAATGGCTGAAATGTTAAATGCCCTTTTTGTTTCAATTTTCACCAAACAGTTAGCAATGACTGGATGACTACCATATTGAACATCAGTGTAAAGGGGTAAGGTCTGACACTAAAATAGGGGGGAAAAACAAGTTAAGCATTACTTAGACAAGTTAGATATCTTAAAGTACAATTATAATACCTATCTATAAAAAGGAGAATAAGGACAACCCAGAGAATTATATACCAGACAACTTAAGTTTGGTACAGGGAAAGATAATAGAGCAAATATTCAAACAATCAGTTTGCAAGAATCTAGAAGAAAATAAAGTGATACATAACAGTCAACATGGATTTGTCAAGAACATATAATTTCAAAATAACCTAATATCCTTTTTGTCAGGCCTTGTGGATGTGGGGGTGGGAGAGTGAGCAGTAGATATGATATACTTTGACTTTAGTAAGACTTTTCATACTGTTTCACATGACCTCATAAGCAAATTAGAGAAATACAACCTAGATGAATCTACTATAAGGTGGGCACACAACTGGTTGGAAAACCATACTTAGAGAGTAGTTATCAACTGTTGACAGTCTAGCTGGAAGGACATATTGAGTGGGGTCTCGCAACAATCTGTCATGGGTCCAGTTCTGTTCAACATCATCATAAATGATTTGGATGACGATATAGCAAGTACACCTATCAAGTTTGTGGACAATACTAAGGGAGGGGTTGCGAGGACAGGATTAGAATTCAAAATAATCTGGACAAACTGGAGAAATGGCCTGAAATAAATAGGATGAAATTCAATAAGGACAAATGCAAATTTCCACATGTAAGAAGTAATATTCAGTTGCACAAATACAAAATGGGAAATGACTGCCTCGGAGGGTGTACTGCAGAAAAGAATCTGGGGGTTATAATGGATCACAAACTAAATATGAGTCAACAGTTTAACTGTTGCAAAGAAAGTGAACATCATTCTGGGATGCATTAGCAGGAGTGTTGTAAGCAAGACATGAGAAGTAATTCTACCACACTACTCAGCACTGATAAGGGCTCGATCGGAAAGATGCAGAGAAATTAGAGAAAGTGCAGAGAAGAGCTACAAAAATGATTAAAAGTCTAGAAAACATGACCTATGAAGAAAGATTGAAAAAACTGGGTTTATTTAGTCTGGAGAAAAGAAGACTGAGGGACTATATGATAGTCTTCAGGTATATAAAGGGTTTATATAAGAGGAGAGTGATAAATTGTTCTCCATAACCACTGAGAACAGAATAAGTATTGGGCTTAGGTTGCAATAAGGGAGATTTAGGTTTAACATTAGGAAAACAACTGTGTAGGTATCAGTGTAGCTAAGCACTGGTACAAATTATCTAGGGAGGTTGTGGAATTTCTGTCATTGGCAGATTTTGAAAACAGGTTAGACAAGCAATTTTCAGGTATAGACTAGATAATACTTAGTTCTGCCTTAGACTGGACCAGGTGACCAGTCCTCCATTTCTATGATTCTAAGTGCTTATGCACATTGAAATAAGGAAAATAAGGGCATGCTTAATGTTAACCACATCTCAATACTTTGCATTTTAGTCAGGTTCCAAGAACCTCTTTTCGCCCTGCCCAATCTTGGCTACTTTGATATCTTCTCTAAAATGGCTGATGAGTGGGTGGTCCTTTCAATAAGGTTCCAATCTCTTCCCCATCTGGTGACTCTTGTCAGTAACTTCAAGTCTATCATCAGGTGATTTATGTTTGGTTTCAAACTCACCTTGCAGAGGTGGGTCTTCTGAGCAGTAGCCATCTCATTGGCCCAGGAAGTTTATTTTTGTTTGAAAGACTAACTAGTATTGATTGTTCTTCATTATTGGCCCTTTGCTAGGTGCAATAATTTCTCCTGACATTTCTTGGAAGGTTTCAACAGAAGATGGAGAGTAAAAGGCAAAAGTGTAGGCAAAGTACAGTCTTAGACTGAAAATGGGGCTCACAGAGGAAAATG
This sequence comes from Dermatemys mawii, assembly GCA_007922305.1. Classification (NCBI taxonomy): domain Eukaryota; kingdom Metazoa; phylum Chordata; order Testudines; family Dermatemydidae; genus Dermatemys; species Dermatemys mawii. The sequence goes on from ML677326.1 coordinate 6,556,731, forward strand.
GAGTTTGATGATTGACATAGATATATGCAGATATATATTCTAAACTGTCACATCTCTCATTCTGAGGAAAACTCTCTGATTTTAGATTACTGTTAAGGCAATGTTAAAGACTCTGGGCCAGATCCTTAGCTGGTGTAAAGCAACATATCTCTGCTGAAGTCAGTGAACTACACCTTTTTATACCAGCTGAACATCTGGTGCTCTGGTTCTGATTTCACTCATGAGATCGACACCAGTATAGTTCTATTAATGTCAGTGGCATTACTCTGAAATAACTGAGTTGTGAAATCAGGCTCAGATTCATTTGATAAGGATTTTGCTGTGAGGTTCAAATTCACTTATTTTCTGAATGTCACTTATTCAGCTTGTTGATTCCTGCCAGTCATTCAGTGTCTCATAATTTTGATAATTTGCTTAAATTTGTTCTTAAATTGTCTAATTTTGAAACTTTGCAATGTCAATGGCAGTTAATATTGTATATAATCTCCCTTTGACTAGCATGCTATACAGATAAAAAATCTTTTTCATTTTACATTCAGAAGCAGCATTGTCAATAGATTTGCTACATGACAAATGGAAACTTGACTGGATAATTTTCTGTTCTTTAGTATTTTCTAAATTGCTGGTTCATCCTCTGCAGCTGCCTTGCATTTTATAGATGCACTAAATCTGATGACCATCAAGGGTCTTTAAACAATATACTGTGATAAAAATAGTTCCCTCTGCTGACATTAGGTGTTTTCTAAAACTAGCTCCATAAATTGTGTCAACAAAAGCTTTTCATGCTTTTTTTTCCCTGGAAGTCTGAAGCAGACAAGTTAACTTGTAGCTGTAAAATTAGGAAAGATGGAAAATATGGCTTTCAATTATGGGTCTGATCCTGCAACAGTTTCTCATATGAATAATCCTTACTTTTGCAAGAAGTCCTATCTTTACAGAAATGATGCTTCTAATGTGGATAAGGATTACTCAGGTAAGTGTTGCTGGATCAGATCATGTATCTAAATCAAAATGTTCTACAGTATCTTGTGACAAGTTTTTGTGCAATCCAACATCTGACAAGATCAAGGGATTTTTGTATATATCTCAGCTTGTGGTGTGGTGGTGTGATGCTAAACGAGTGAATCAAAGGTGTTAGCAGTTGCTGATGTTTGGGGGAAAATGTCATGTACTGTTTTCATATAAGCTGTTTTAGGAGCTTGCATATATTGTATGCAATGTGAAGAACTGCAGCTATAAGAATATGTTTGATTTTAGTGTGATCCTTTAAATAGAATCATATACATAAGAGTTAAGCATTCAATTACCTTGATCAAACAGGTCAAGGAGTTGGATAAGAGTTAGTATTTGAGGATATAGTGACAATTTCAGTAGGAGAAAAGAAGATTTACAATAAAAATCCTCCCAAGTTGAGCAAAAGGATATGATAAAGAGAACAGTATTTAGTGGAAAGGCAATGTAGGAATGCTGATAATCAGGTATATCATGGCAGGAAAGGTCAACCACAGAAACAATGGCTTGATTATTCAGCTAATCAAAGAAATCAGGGAGGCATATATTTCTGGCAGTTTATTTGTTACCATTTCTCAATTTCACACAGAACCATATAGTTTCTCCTGATAAAAGTATGTTAATTACATGAATATAACACACACTGCCTTCCACCCCTTAACCTTTAGTTTTTAATTGTATGAGGTGAAAATATGCCTTAATTCTGGGAGGTAATGGAGCTATAAGTAATAAAGAGTGTGGAATTGTAATGAATAAATGTTGCTAATCAAAATATTTTTGTCAAGAATTAAGGCTGGGAATTTAAAGGAGACTAAGGTATGTCTACACTGTAAAGGAAAACCCATGGGACCAAGTCTCTGAACCTGGGTTAATTGACAAAGGCCCATGGGACTCAGGCTGCGGGTCTAAAAATAACAGTACAGGGGTTCAGGCTTTGGGGGGAACATAGGCTCTGAAACCTGGTGATGGAGGAGAGTCTTGGAGCTTGGTCTCTAGCTGAGCAGGAACATCTACACTGCTTTCAAGCCTGAGCCCCTCAAACCTCAGTCATTTGATCTGATTTCTGAGTCTTGGTGCTGCGGGTTTTTCTTTGCAGTGTAGACTTACCCTAAGAGAGTTTTAACATTCAATGGATTTTAAATGCCTAATTATCTTTGAAAGTCCCATCTTTGGGATGAGGGGGAAATAGTGGTCGAAGGAAATAAAGTAGATTCAATATATTTTTTTTATTTTACAAAAGCAACTTACACTGTGTCCCACAATAACTTACCTGAACATTCATTTCAAACTGGCTTATACAGGAATGTTGTGAAGTGATATGAAAATTGGCTTAATGACCAAAAACAAATTATACTGTTTAAACAGCAATATATGAAGCTGAGAGGAATTGCCTTCTAGGGTTCGGCAGGGTTTGGTGTTAGATGGGGTGTTATTTAACACCATCACTAATGATCTGTGTCATAGAGCCTGCGGCATTGTTACGGAATTGACAGATGATACCCAAATTGTGAGGCATTCTAAACAGCAGTGAGCAGAGAGAGAAAATATAAGAGATTTCAGGAGTTTAGGTGCCTGTGGAAGGTAACAAAATGAGATTCATCTTAGAACTGTCCACTAATACATCTTAGGGGTGGGTAGAGGCAAACCCTGGAGGAGATAATGGACAATGAGTTAGAAGTGAACATGCAGTGTGAAATGGCTCGACTTTTAGCAACAGCTTCATATCACACAATAGGATTACAATAGTTATTTTCTGTAGTGCTCTGTGTAGAATTTGTTTTTGGTCCAGATGCTGACAAAATAGAAAGTTCAGAGAGCAACAAATCAGGTGCTGGAAGGACTAACCTGTGAGGAAAGATTCTGAGCTATATATGCATACTATAACTTGGCTAGATAGCTAAAGGATATGTAATAACAATTGACAAATATTAGAAGAATGTTAAAGACAGAGCAATTATTTATTGTGGTTCCTTACAAGGAGTAGTGGGTTGAAATTAAGAAACAGAAAATTTATGCTGACTATCCAGACAACTTCCTGACAGTGACCCCCATGAGAGTGTCAAATGGTCTTTTAAGGGAAGTACTTAAAGTCCCATTGCTTGAGATTTTTGAAACTTGCGTGAACAGAGTACTAGAAAATGTACTTTAAGGACTAGTTCCTCAATAGAAGAGAGATAGACCTGGATGGTCCATAAGTTGTTTTGCATTTGACTTGTAGGGTTCCTTGATACAATTATCATTCACTGATCTTTCTTATTTTCCCCCTTTTCTATGATTAAATGTCTTCATAAGGATAAAAAAATGTAATTTTTTTTGTTTTTTTTACTCTTTGCAGTCATGGAAAATTGCACTAGGTATTTCAGAATGCATGTAAAAGATTAAGTCATATGGCAATTAAATGCAACAGCTACATTTTCAATTGGATTAATAGACCTGTAAAGTTGCCAGATTTTTTGGGTGGAGTAAGACGAGGGAGAGAGTTTTATTTTTTGCTGATTCACATTTGTAAATGGTTTGTGTGTGTGTTCAATCAGTATTTATTAAATAAATCATATTTCAATAAAGATTTGAAATAATTTAAAGGAGGAAAACTCTGAAAAATAAAAAGTGGAAAAAGCACTTGTGAAGAGTACAATAGAATTTGCTTCTCCATCGATTAGTGGTGGTTCAGTGATCAGCAAATTACTCGGATGAATATTAAAATGTAAGTTGTATTTTTCAGGCCATGATTGCACTGGACTTAATATAAATATAACTAGTAAAAATATAAGTGGGCTGTTCTTTAAGTTTAATTTTCATCCTTCTGTGCAGAAGGTAATAGATTAATTCATGCTTCATCACTTTTACTACTCATAGGCTCAGTATTGGTATAATCATAAATAACCTGATCGGTCAGCCCTTTTTCATAGAAATAATTCTTCAGTTGGACTTCTTACATGAATAAAAATTATTCATGTAAAGGTTATAGTAAAACAGTCCCAATGTTTGTTTAAAAAGAGAATGTTTAAAGGTCAAAAATTATATGTTTAAAAACATGCAGTTCATTTCTAACTAGTATAATTAAGAATGATTTTTTTAAAAAAAATACCAATTTCCTTTGCGGATTTGTGCTTTTTTGCGCTTAATTCACCTTGGACAATGAAAATACAGACTTTATAATTATTGCTATTTACAGAGCACAGGAGTGTAAATGTGTAGTGCTGTAAAACAAGTGAGCATGTACCAGATAATAACAGATCTCTACCTGAAAGAGTTTACTATATAAAGGCCATGATCTTGCAAGGACATACTTACATGCCTAACTTTACAAACTGTGAACTGTCCCATAGAGTTCAGTGGGAAAACTCATAATACATACATTTAAGCATGTGTGTAAATCAAAGTAGGATCATGGCCTACCGGGAGAAGCAGGAGTAATGCAACACAGAACAACACAAACTGAGGTCCCAGTCTTGCAAATACTCCCAGCAAGACTACACGTGGTAGTTAAATTATTGCACCCAGAGAGGGTGAAGTCACTACAGACTGAAAGGAAATGGCTTTGGGGAAGGAGGATTTGAACAGAGATTGTCAACATTTATTGGAAGTCTGCTCCAACCACATAGTCTTTGGAACAAGAAAAACAAAGAAAAACAGAGTACCTGTTATGCTACAGTTGCCAGTCAGTTACACTTGCTGTATTTCTGACAATGCTGCTCCAGTTGGTTTACACATGATGCTGGAACAATATTTATTCATGCATGTGCACACACATGTTTTGTATATGGAGATATAGATAGGTGTCTGTGTATATAAATTTGAAATGTTATTTTTTGTACCAAAGTTACCCTGGCAGTGTTTCTTGAAATATAGTCCTATTTTCTTCAGAGGAAAAGTAGCGTCTGAAAATGCATAAATATGTCAAGAGGGTAAAAGTTGACAAGATGAGCTCCTAAATCAAAGCAGTAATGAAGAAACCTATCATCAAATCATTTTTATTCTAGTTTGATAGGAGTGCCTCTGTTATAAGAATGCCTCTCCACTTATGTTTCCTGATGTATTGTTGGTTGCAAATTACTCTTGAATTATTTTTAAACATACCTTTAAAAAAACTGTTCAGCCATATTATACATTATTTTAAAAAAGACACTGAAGAGCCATTTTATTTTGATAATATAAAATTGGTTTCTGCTCTTGGAGTAGCATAGATTCATTGGCCTTCCATCTTGGTAGTTATTACCAGAGACACTCAATCGGAATTTGGGGGAAATTTTCAGTTTCCTAGGTACATATCAAAATGGCCTCCATATGTTTTTGTGCGTCACATTGTCATGTTTTTTTCTATTATGTCTGAGAGAAAAAAGGAACGTAGAGCATAGCTTATTTGTCACGAGCTGCTTTGCTGGGACTTGGATTCATTGCCTTTTCTATTTCAAGGAAGAAAATTGAACACATTTTTCATACAAGCTCTTACTACAGTAGGCCATTGCCCTCTTCAGAACAGAAGGGGAGAAATAGAGCCATTGCAAAGAGAAAAGGCTAAAAGAGATTGAGGGAAGGGCTGCTGAAACAAGTCCTTCTGCCTCTGGTTCTCTAAATGTAGTGCTTAATAGTTTACAATATAATATTTTTGAAAGTGCCCAGTTGCTTTGTTTAGTAGGCCCTAACCCTCCTTTGAAGATCAATATTTCCAGCTACTGTTGTCATCATTCCAGGAAAATGTAAAAAGACTAAATATTCATATTCTGATTTAACTTGAATGAAGAGGGGTATAATAATCTGCACAAGCAATTGAAGAACATAAGTGCTAAGGAAGGAGAGGAGTTGTTCAGGATGAGAGTATAACTGTTACGTCACCTTGGGACAGAGGAATATAATAGAGCAAAGGAAGATGAAGGTTGAGTACCACACAATATTTCTTTAGAGCAAGTTCATTGAAAATATAGGTTGACTTAAGGCTTACCAAAATATTTTGGTAGAAGCCATTTGATAATATGTTATAGGTAAAAATCCTTCTGTGTTGATGGGACTAGACTAGAGGTCGGATACAGCTCCCGCTGACTTCACTGGAAATTGGATCAGGTTCTATGTAACTTTCTGGGTCCTACTGTTCCTAATTGTATGTATCTATGAAAATTGGCCACTTTAAGGTGTGTTTCTTAACATATACACACTTCTTGATAACTCTTTACCAAGCTCTCCCTCCTCATATTCTAAGCTAGCAAGAGAAGCTAATCTATTTTATTCTTTTTTTTAATTCTGTGGTTTAAGAAGAAGAGAAAAGTGCCACCACCTCCGCAGGGCAAAATAGTTCAAGAACTGTTAACCATGATTACATCAAGTTATTAATTAAACTTGTTTTAAAAGCTCTAGGGATTTATGCATTTTTTTTTTCAAACTCTGCTGTGCTGGAATTAGATTTTTTCCTTGATGCTCAGAAAATTGACAGACAGATTTGTCCTTGCCCCACTGAGCTGGGAAAATAGAGTCTCAGAAATTTAGGACAGTCTACCCATCTCAGCTTTACAAATTCAACTTTTTATTAAATTATACAAACAAACAAACAGAAAACAGCCACACAACAACAGCAGCAGCATGTTGAGGTTGTTTTCTACACATTGTGATAACATCATCAGTTCCCAGACAGGATAATAATGTATCTTTGTCTGGTCTTTCAGATACAAAAATAAAAACTGTTCTAAGGAAGGAGTTGAGATTCCTTTCTGGAGGGTTAGGCATGTCATTTGTCACTCAAGCCTTCTTCATTTGACTGCATGTCAAAAGGAAAAGGTCTTTTGTTTAAAAGAGACATAAAGATTCCAGAAAGAAACAGAATGCTCCCCATAGCAGCAGAATTCTTATCTGCTGAGTCTTCAGACCTCTTTGGCGTGTTTGCTGGTGATTTTGAGAACGATTTTAAGATTATTCTATTCCAGAAGTCCCGTGACTTCAAAGAGGCCAGGATTTCACCCTTAAACTTTAAGTTTATATATTTAGTAACCCCTAAGCCACTTTAATTATGAGATTTCTATGGACAAAATTAAGCTGTCCACAAATAGGCTGTTGTCAATAATCTGTTCTTGAAATGCCACTTCTTAGCTACTTCTTGCTAAATCTTTATTTATTTGCGGTAATTAATATCTGCAGTCATTAATCTCTCTCAGTAGATATACAAAAATATAAAGTCATTATTTATGATTGCATATAGAAGACACCATATCAACCTCTGAAATCATTGTGAATCATGCAGAAGTTCAAGTTGAAAAGAAGTGCAACCAAATTCTACCAGCAATGGCTCTCTACTGAGAACCCTCAGCCCCTAGAATTAGGCACTGTTGGCAAGATTTCAGATGAAGCCTGAGGAAAGACGTAGTCCATCTCTATAGGTAGCCAGGATCAAATCATATACAGTTCCATGTTTTGTACCATTGACCACAATAAAGAAGGTAGCACTAAATCAAATCAGTTATTCATCTAATGAATATTCCTGAAGTGATCTTAGTCCCTCAGTCCAAAAGGAAAAGATATATATTTTCTTTTAAGAGTCCCAAAAGGTCTGATAGGCATAAACCATTTCATATTATTAAATTGCTATGTATACAATGGGAGACATTCAAAATTGAATTTCCAAGATTGTTAATAGCTAGCTGGGAACTAAGAGAGCTAGGAAATATCTGATGTCAGTAGGGATGCATATATATTATATATGGTGCATATTTGTCCAGCTAAAGGTCAACAAAATTTTAATCTCTCAGAGCTAGATTGTGAATCCCTTACTTCCACTGGTGAACACACACATAGTCCAACAGTTTCATTGGTGCTATTAATGATCTTGGAGATTATATTTTGCATTTATCCTCTATAGAGTAATTTAATCATTTCGTTTATCTGTATTCATTGAAGGCTAAGTTGTAGGTGAGCAGTTACATGAGTCCCAATGAGCTGGGTGAATCCAAACCTTTGGTGCTCCACATACGTGCATATTTAATTAGCTAAGTAGTGTACATATTGTATGCATTTCTATTTATAATGTATCTATGGCCTATTTAGCTAGGTACATTTACATAACAGAAAAATAATTGACGAGTGCAGACATGAAGACTTTACTCAGGCAGAATTTCTTTTGACTCTAATGGGATTTTAGTAAAGTCTAGATATTGCCAGATACTAGCAATAATTTGGAGGAAGCACAATTAAACCATGGCACAATTACATTTTATTATGATGACTTTTTTTCATTTATGTAAGTGCCAGTTATGCTTCACAAGACACAAATAAGGACATAAAGTCTGCCCTTTATAGATTCCAACCTAAAAAAGAGGAGATATTGGATCAGGCACACGGGGAGACTGAGAAGATGGTGCTGCCTTAGAAGTATTTTACAGATGGAGCTCGTAACACCACCTCTTTTTAAGATTGCCTGACACTTCCCATGATAAGACTTTGTTTTCGGTTGCTTATAACTTTGCCAAACTTCAGCTGTTTGGGTTGACATTTTTTCTGCCAGATGTCTGCCTCAGGCTGATTTTTGTTTTAATTTTATTTTAACCAAAACTATACAGATATTTGTGAGAACAAGTCTAGGGAGTAATACATTGTTTTGCCCTTTTTTTAAAAAAAAATATCTTGCAATCATCTCTTGAAATACGCTAGTGCCCCAGTGTTTTGGAGCAAGGGCGTGAAATTCGGAGGGAAGGGAAGTAGGACTGGGAGCTAGTGGGGAAGGGTGGAGAAGACAGGAGGGGGGAAACTGTGGCTGGACAAAGATTTGGAGCAGGAGCGGGGGAATAGGGACTGGCTGCACAAGGAGTCTGGGACTGGGATGAGAAGCCTGAGGAATGGAGACTGGGACTGGAGAGGCAAGGAGTCTGGGGGGAAGGAAAGACAGGGACAGGTGCGGGGGAATGGCACAGAAGGGGTCAAGCTTGGCAGGAATGTTCAGTCAATTCTGTGCCCACGATAACGCATTCCCCTCCAGAGCCTGGGCTGGAACCCAGGATTCCTATTTCAACATTCCTTTGCAGTCAGTATCAGTGAAACATGGTGGCAAAGTGTGTGTCTCATCTCTTTCAAGCGCTGGCTCACATAGATGAGAACAGCTTACTATGGCCTTCGGCTCACATGGGAGAAGTCTATGTAGTAGATCAAAAGGCTCTAACCTTGCTAATGACCTATGTAGGTGATAATATGATTCCATATGATGGGATTTCTGTTTTTCCAGTTTGCTTGAAAAACAAACTAGGAAATTAGATTCAAACTATGTTAAAATAACATTATTAAGTTGCAAAATCAAACACTCAAAAAGTTAAGAACCTGGGTCTCCCAAATTTCAGACGAATGTCCTAACTATCTCTTTCCCTCATTCCCCCTGCCTCCAAAATTCCATCCTGGGCCTGTCAAATGGTTTCAGTGAATTTGTATTTTCAAATAAAAAGAACAGTTTTGCTGAAGAATTCCTGACCTTCTCTTCTTGTGATTCTGAATTTAGGGGTGTAAAGCAAGAGGAGAATTGAAAGTAACCCCAAGATCATGAGGCTGAGTGACAGGGAGTATGAATGTTTTGTATATGACTATCCACATTTTACATCCGTTGTCATACTCTGGTCATACAAAGTTTTCTAGGAATGATTAACAAGCATGGGCAGTAGGCTGAGGGAGGGGCGCTCCGGTCTGTGGTCAGCCTGGGATGCTCTGGGTGGGAGGCTAGCCCCTGGCTCCACCCCTCTTTTTCCATGCTTTCCCCAGGGCCAGAGCCGAGACCCTCTTCCGCCCCTACACAAGGCCAGAACCACAAGTTCCCTCCCACCCAGAGCACCCCAGGCTGACCACAGATCGGAGCGCCCCCCCCCCCCCCTCAAGGGGAACTCGGGGGGGGTGGAGGCTGGGGCGCGCCCCCCTCCACTCCCTTGGAGGAGCCCCAGGGTGCTGTAACTTGGAGTGTGCCCTTCCTTCCCCCCATGTCTCCCCTTCCCGCCTGGAGGAGCCCTGCGGTAGCTGAAGCCACGCAATAAGTCCCCTCCCCAGGCTGAACACGCACATGGGAAATACCTCTCTTAAGATGCTTTTTATAAGCCCCATGCGGGTTCCGGGATGCCTGATCAGGCGGCACGTGCTTCCACAGCTGTCCCGGAACCTGCATGGGGCTTAATAGAGCCAAAACTTCGCTGCCAAACTCCGCAACCGGGGAGTCCAGTTGCTGCGGCCACAGCAGCGCCAGCTGAGGCGCTATTATACCCACTGCCCATGCTTATTAATCATTCCCATAAAACTTTGTATGACCAGAGTATGACAATGGATATTAAATGTGCAGCCTAATCAAACTATAGGGTTTAATCAGCTAGATTATACATGTAATATACTTTCTATACAATGTTTTACAATCCAGAAACAATGTATAAACTTTACCTAGGTATTCTGCAAATTCTCTCTCTCAGGTAGGTAGTTTGGACCTTTAGACCTTACTTATATTGTTATCGCTATTTTATAGATGAAGAAACTGATCTCCATATCATCATCCTTCATTTTCCACTCCTAAAAAGAAAAATGATTTTTTTATGAAATTTTATGAAATTTTAAAGAAAAATGAAAAATGAGAGCCCCCAAGCTATGTTGGAATAATGTCCAAACCATAAAACAAATTAAAACAAGCCAATTAATCTAAAATTCCTGTTTCAACATACAGGCATTATCGTGCAATTGTGCCCCAGTATGAAATAAAGAAAGGAATTAATACTAACATTGAATTTCCTTGTTTCTCCGGTCTCAACCTTCCATTGAGCATGGGATTTTCAAAAAACACTCCGCATTAGGCTTACTCTGTTCCCACTTAAGTCTATGAGAGTTCCACCCTTGACCTCAAGATGAGTAGATTTAAGCCAATGCTGAGGTTTGTTTGTTTTTTTAAAATCCTACCCTAATCTGGGGTGAAAATAAGGTGGTATGGGCCAGCGTACCAGTAAAAAGCAGCTGCCAATACTGGCTTGTACTACTGACTTTAAAGTGCTGCTATGCTTTAACGTCACTGTTACATTCTTTTGCGCCTCTCATCAGCGGCCCTGCTGGGTCCCTACCAGCAGGGCTGCCGATGAAGGACACATGAAAGGGGCAGCAACATGGCAGTGCTTTAATGTTGTTGCCCTCCTCTACCCCCCACCCCCCCGATTGCTATGACAGCAGCGGCAGCCGGAGACCTGGGCCCTTTAAATCGCTGTTCAAGCCCCAGGCGATGTGGGCCAGACAGCGCAGATGGGCTGGCTGGGGGATGCGAACCCAAGCACCTTCCACCCGAATCCCCGCCCCTTCAGGGGAGGAGGGATAGAGCTGGCCCTGTACTGGTAAGAGCTCCATTTTACTTTCACCTCTGCCCTAATCAAATATAGCTGTTGAATTAGTGACAGTGTGTCTTGGATATGTAGACGGGCACGTGTGTGTGTGTGAGTGTGTGTGTGTGTGAGAGAGAGTGTTGTTTGTTATAAACTTTTTACTACAAATGTCTGGATGCCTGATTAGACTTTGATGGCCATATACATCTTCTAATGAGGTTTCGTAATTTAGCTGCTGGAGATGGCTCAGTAGCAAAGACTCATAAAAATTTATTGACTTTGACATGCCAGCTTTAAGGTGCAGGTTAGTTTGTTCCATGGAAATTACCTTAATCCGTGTAATGACTTTGTTACAAATCCGTTTGCATACTGTCAAGCTCTACCTAGTATATATTTAACATTGGTTTGTACCTATGTCTTGCTATTTGTATGTAGTAGAATACTGGTTTAGCTAAAATACATTGACAGGATGAAACGTAATTGAGAAAGGTCTTAATATTCCAGTGTTCATGTAGTTTTTAACTAGCAACATAAATATAGATAATTATTTGAAAATTTCCAAATCCAGTTCCAGTGCAATATAGAGTTATAATACCAAGCATGTTATTTTTACTGTTACAAAATAAAAGCTGATTCATCATGGCCAATTGAAAATGGTGTTTACTCTTTACATAAAAGTACACGAAATGGATGATAAATATTTATAGTCTTCTACTTTTACTACTTGATATGTATATGAACTAGCAATGTTTTCATAGATTTTAAGTCCTTAATGGACCATGGTGATCATATAGTCTGACCTACTACATAACACAGGCCAGAGAACTTCCCTGAATTAATTCCTGTTTCAAATTGAATAGCTATAGTTGAATTTGAGAATATCTTATAGAGAAAAAAAAAAGTCTTGAACGCAAACATTTCTGTGATGGAGAACCCACTACAACTGTTGGCAAGTTGTTCCAGTATTATTCAGCATCAGTGTTATTCTTTTTTTCCTTAATTGCAGTTTGAATTTGTCTAGCTTCAACTTTCAGCTATTGGATCTTGTTATATCTTTGTCTTTCTGTTCACCATATAGGTAATTACAGACTATGATCTCATCACCTCTTAATCTTCTCTTTGATAAACTACATAGATTGAGCTCCTTAAATATCCCGATATAAGGCATGTTTTACAATCCTTTAATCATTCTTGTAGCTCTTCTCTGAACCATCTCCAATTTTTCAACATCCTTCTTCCATTAGCAGTCTATATTACCAAATATAGAGGGAATATAACCTATCTACTTCTATTAATGCAATGTCCCCCAGTTAATGCAATGCTTGAATGTGTTATTAGCAGAAGTATTGCACTAGGAGCTTATGCTCAGTTTATTATCCACGGTGATCCCCAGGTCTTTTCAAGAGTCACTTTTTTCTCAAGTTAGAATCCCCCAGTCTGTAAGTGTGGTTTACATTCTTTGTTCTTAGATGTATGCCTTTACATTTCTGTTTATTGAAATGAATATTGTTTGCTTGTGCTCATCTGACAAAGCAATGCAGATTGCTCTGAGTGACATGTACTCTTTATTTTTTACAGTTCCCGCATTTGTGTCATCTTCAAACATTATCAGTAATTATTTTATGTTTTCTTCCCAGTAATTAAAATATTAAATAGGACCAAATGGTCTTTGTGGGTGATGATTTCCCCTATGCAACTCCATTTGGAGACCTATTAGTTAGTCAGTTTTTAATCCATTTAATGTGCATCGTGTTGATTTTGTATCATTCTAGTTTCTTAATCAAAATATTGTAGATTACAAAGCCAAATGCCTAACGGATGTTCCTTAGTACTGTTGCCTTTATCAAGCAAACTTGTAATAGCAGCAAAAATTGTATCAGCTTGATTTGACAAGATTTATTTTCCATAAGCCCCTGTTGATTGACATAAATTATAGTATTCTTTTTTAATTCTTTGATAATCAAGTTCCATATAATTCTATTATAGTGTCTAGCATTGATGTCAGGTAGACACGCCTATCATTATGTGGGTCATCTATTTATCCTTTTAAAATATTGGCACAATATTAACTTTCTTTCAGTCCTCTGGAGTTTTCCCAGTGTTCCAAGATTTATTGGAAATCAACTGCCCAGAAAGCTCTTTGGCCAGCTCTTTTAAAACTCTTGGACGCAAGTTATCCAGACCTGATGATTTTTAAAATGTCTGACTTTAGTTGATGATGTTTAACATCTACCTTAGTTACTGATGGAATGGACCATATTTATTCATCATAATCTTCTATGAATACATCATCTGCCTTTTCTCCAAATACAGAACAGGAATATTTGTTGAATGTTTCTGCATTTTTACTGACAGATCTGCTATTTCCACCTACTATTGGACCAAGTATTTCCACCTGATATACTTTTAAGAAATCTTGTTTTCCTTAACTCTGCTGGCCACAGATTTCTTCCCTTAAAATTTTTCATGGGCATAGGGGCCACCTTTGTGGATCAGGTAATTTGGGGAAGAGTCAACTCTGCTTTTGTAAAGGGAAATCATGCCTTACCAATGTATTAGAATTTTTTAAGGGTGTCAACAAACATATGAACAAGGGTGATCCGGTGGCTATAGTGTACTTGGACTTTCAGAAAGTCTTTGATAGGGTCCCTTAGCAATGGCTCTTAAGCAAAGTAAACAGTCATGGGATAAGAGGGAAGGTGCTTTCATGCATAAATAATTGGTTAAAAGATAGAGAAAAACAGCAAAAATAAATAATCAAACATAAGGAAATATTTCCTGACACAATGCAGTCAACCTGTGGAACTTGTTGCCAGAGGATCTTGTGAAGGCCAAAGGTACAGCTGGGTTCAAAACTAATTAGCTAAAATTCATGGAGGATATTTCCATCAGTGGCTACTAACCAAGATGGTCAGGGATGCAAGTCCATGCTCCGGGTGTTCCTAGACCTGTGACTGCCAGAAGGTGTGACTGGACAACAACAGATAGATGACTCAATAAATTGTCTTGTTCTGTTGATTCCCTTTGAAGCATCTGGCACTGGCCACTGTTGGGAGGCAGGATAATGGGCTAAATGAACCATTAGTCTGTCCCAGAATGGCTATTCTTATGTTCTTATATTGCAAAGTCTGATAATCATACAATTTGGGCAGTACATAGTATAAGTATTGGAAGCCTAAATATTATTTATTTAGAACAGTTCATATAGCCATTGGGTGGGACATAGTCTCACAATAAAGATATGTGTCTAATTAATTGTGTATATGTGTCCATGCATGCATGTGTTGAGTGTATGGGACTATACCTGGGCTTTTTAGTAGTCATGTATGCCAGTGTAAATTGTAAGTACTCAATTAGCTTTAATACAACCACTTCATATTCTGGTGGCAGAAGATCAGATATAAAAGGCAATATTACGTGGAATTTTTCCTTCTTTTTTAATCTCAGGAAAAGATATTTTTATCAGAAGATAGGGTTTTAATTAACAAATCAAATGACTGCTCTATTAGAAGAGGGTCTTTAGAAATCCACCAGGAAGTAATACACTTTTTATTTATTTATCTCATTTTTTAACCAAATATTGAAATAGATTCATGTCCAAAACTTTCTGAGTGCCCCATTTTTAAACTTGGCTACTTAAAGTTAGCCTCCTAAACTGAGGTTACTGAATACATGTGGCTTCATTTTTTGAGGCGCAAACAATAAATGTTGGCCAAAATTTATAGGGGCACAAAATTCAATATAATAAAATCAAATAAAGTGTGCAGTGCTCATTTTATGTCAAAATCCAACATATTCTAAGTCCAAAACCACTACTCCTTTACCCCTTTGACACCTGAGGGGGAAAAACGGTTTTCTAGTGCATGTTTTAACAGATCTTGGGCAGAATAGGACTGGGGCAGATTCCAGAGGGTTGCAAGTTCATGCACTGGAGGATCATTATTGAAACAACTTGCAGCTGCACTCTTACAGTAGCGATGCTGGAGCTCCAGTGTGTCTGGAATTACACAAGAAGAGACACAGTCTGTGAAGTCGCAATATCCCAAACTATTAAGGGGACTATAAATCAAAATCAAAACCTTCAGGTCCACCCAGAAGCTGATCCCCAGTGAAATTCACAGAGCAATGGAGCTATGTGTTCTTGGTTCAGAAGGCTTTGTTATCAGTTTAACAGATTATTTACCACATTTTGGACTTGCTTAAGCTTCTGGAAATGTTCAAGACACATTTAATACACATAATAATTTTCTAAGCTCAAGGAGACAAGAGCATGAATAAATGGAACATAATCCACATCCAGCAAATATAGTTGCACTTGCCTTGCCAAACAGATGTGGGAGAAGGGAGTGCTCTTTATGACAATTGCTATATAGCCTGACTCCTAAATGGGATAAAGCACAACTTGTAATTGTGGACCAGTGCCATAAGTATCTTAATCCTTCCTCAATTCCCTCCCTGTAAATCACTTCTGCCATCATGTATACAGAAAGCACTATCCTGTAGCGGCTAGGAATGTGGACTTTTCAGTACAACTACCGATTGGCTATGAATTGTGCTAACAGTGAATATGAGATACACTATCCTATTTTTGGTAACTCATCTCTTTTTTCTCCTTCCCATCCTCTCTCCTGAATTCATAGTTTCTTCATTTTAATCCACCTATTATTGCTTGTCTTTATTTTAGACTACAACTTCTTCAGAGAAGAAACAGTCATATATGTTTATGCAGAGGGTCCCTGATCCAACTCTTAGACACAAATTGTGGCAGGACAACAAAGAACATCCGTAAAAGACACTCAAGCAGAGAAATCCAAGCATTTCTCCCCTCCAGATTTGCCCTGCCTGCATCAATGTTTGGGGTGAACCAAATCAATTATACCAACAAAATTCCTCAGAAAGGGAGCCTGCGATGTCACCAAACAAATCACAGTTTGGGATAACAACATATCATCTGAAACCAATCTTTGCAGACACTATGGTAGAGGCATAGAACTCTTTCTTCCCCTCTTTTATGGCCACACTATATTGATTCAAAAACTCTTTATTCTACAACCAATCAGCTTCACCATCTGTAATCTTCCTTTCAGTTTCATCTCTTGAAAGTCATCTTTAAGATCAGGTGACCTGTGATGATGAAACAGGAGAACATGGTGTTGAAGGCTACTATATTTCTGGAGATCCTACGAGTGATGTGACTAACAAACAATACCTTCCCTCAGGGCCTTCCCTCTGGGCCTTCTGAAAATTCCCTGGTTTGGTGAGTCTTTGAGGGTGGACTATCACAGGTCTCCCACTCTGCCAAAAAATAATGGTCACTCCATTAAAGTGGTCTACTTTTCAATCATCTAACTTATTATACCAGCCTACACTAAATTAAGAATGTGACCATATATATGACTTGACCCAGTAACTTCATGGGACAATTCCATGGCTGTCATGTAGCCCATGAAATCCTGAGCAGAACAGAAGGCTTTGTTATCTGGGTGGAATTTTGTTACTGAGTGCCATCAGTGTTTATTCCTCCAAAGCCCTGGGCTGAGGAATAGAGTTGTGTGAATAATGAGTTTTTCAGTTTGCTGGCTCTTCCAATATTTTTTTAATTGTTTCAACAAATTACTTTCTGAGTTTTTAAGCAAATCAGAAAGCTGAGTTTTTTCCATTTAATGGAAAAATGCAAAAAAGGTAATTTTGAAATTAAAATTCATTTCAAAACAAAAAGTTAAACATTTAATTTTTTAAAAAGTCTAAACAAATTTTAGGTTCGGAGGGTTTGTCTGAAATAATTTGTTGAAATTGACACAAAATGTTGTGGTCCACCCCTAATGTAGGGGAAGAAAGCTTTTCATTGAAATAAAGGTTTGGTCAAAAAAATTCACCCAGATCTAGTAAGGAACTTCTTAAGTTCACACAGCTTTAGCAGTGCAGTGTGTGATTGGCACAACATACCTAGTCCCAACATCCATTCTCCAGAAATTATACCCCAAAAGCAAATACTATATTTGATCCAGAGTTGGAAGGGGAGACCACCTCTACTCCAGGTTGGATGAAAACAGCACTGCCATGCCAACTCATTCCTGAACTCTTTTAGGCTTATGCTGTACCAAATGTCTTGTCAGTATCAACTGTTAGAAAACCAGTCCAGCAGAACTAGCCTATCAAAATTTGGTAATATGTGCAATAATTGGGGGATTTGTCCACGGATTAAGCACGGGCAGTCAATGCTTTAGTAAGGAGCAGTAGTGCATTCAGAAGCAGAGTGGGATCTTTATCTATCAACAACCTCTATCTCTTGGCAAAGCCAATTGAATTAAGATTATACATCTCAATACTGGGATACAGTGAACTCTGAATTTCCTCCTGCCTTTTCTTCCCTTGTCTACTGTCATAGTGACTGAAGGACCCTTGATCTGTAACTCACACAGATGGAATCAGAGGGGTAGCCGTGTTAGTCTGGAATTGCAGAAGTGACAAAGAGTCCTGTGGCACCTTAAAGACTAACTGAAATTTTTTCAGAGCATGAGCTTTCGTGGGCTAATACCCACTTCGTCGGATGCATGCAGTGGAAGTATCCAGGGGCAGGTATAAATAGGTAGGCAAGAACCAGGTGGGAGATAACAAGGTTAGTCCAATCAGGCTGAACCAGCTTGTTATCTCTAATCAGGGAGGGTGAGGTGTTCCTCTAGCAGCTGAACTGGAGGTGTGAATAGCGAGAGAAGAGAAGCTGCTTTTGTAGTTAGCTAGCCATTCAAAATCTCTATTCAGTCCCAAATTGATTGTGTCAAATTTGCAAATGAATTGCAGCTCTGCAGTCTCTCTTTGCAGTCTGGACTTGAAGTTTTTTTGCTGCAAAATGCTGACCTTTAAATCTTCTATGGTGTGTCCGGTGAGGTTGAAGTGCTCTCCTACAGGTTTTTGAATATTGCCATTCCTGATATCTGATTTGTGTCCATTTATCCTTTTTCGTAGGGACTGTCCAGTTTGGCCGATGTACATAGCAGAGGGACATTGCTGGCACATAATGGCGTATATTACATTGGTAGATGTGCAGGTGAATGAACCAGTGATGGTGTGGCTGATCTGGTTTGGTCCTGTGATGGTGTTGCTGGTGTAGATGTGTGGGCAGAGTTGGCATCGAGGTTTATTGCATGGATTGGTTCCTGAGTTGGAGTTGTTATGGCGCGGTGTGCTGTTGCTGGTGAGAATATGCTTCACACAGATGGGGAATCCAAAAAACTCCTACTGTAATTCTCTAAACATTCAAATTCAAATAGTAATATGAGCATCATAATATTAGAATCATCTGTAGAATCCATGGATTATCAGAGATTTAAATAAGTACTTAAGAAATCTATTTTTTCTTTAGATTCATGTACATATTGTGACAAAGCTCCAAGTCTGTACTTGTGGGTCCTGCACTTCCCGGCAGATTTAGGGGCCTCAGAAACTCATCTAGGTTGACCCCAGGGTGACCTCCCTTTCTCAGTAAAATTGGCAAGAGTCACCGCCTAATGAGTTACCTTCATCAGGCCAGTATGGAAGATGGAAAAGGGGGGAGCCCGGGCCCACCCTCTACTCCGGACTCCAGCCCAGGGACCCTAATAGTATCAGCTAAGATGGCTGACCTTTTAGGCACAAAACACAATACAATTCCCTGGGCTACTTCCCCACAGCAGTCCCCGCTTCTTCAAACTCCACTTCACCCTTACCTCAGGGCCTCCTTCCTTCTGGATGATATGTTGTCCACCACTCAGTCTGACCAACAGCATAACTTCCTTCCACAGCTCCTGACACCCACAGCCCACCTGACTAACTGGGAGGTTTTTATCTGGTTTCAGCCAGTCCCTGATTGGCTTCAGGTGTCCCAATTAGGCTAGCTGTTTCTACTCCTTTCTAGAAGGTTCTTAATTGGCCCCAGGTGTCTTGATTGGCCTGGAGTAGCCTTTGTTTGGCTATCCAGGGAACAGGGACCTGCACATCCTCAGACTAATATACCTGCCTTCCAGCACTCTCCTATATCCTTCTGGTCTGACTCCATCACAGTATGTAAATATATCTGTTTCTATATAGATACAGCTTTTTGTTGTTTGTTAAAACGTACTCCAAATAAACTTGACATTTGCACATCTTTGCTTTTAACATTATGGTGTATTACTCTTGCCTCTGAACGTGTCTTCTCCTTTCCTATTTCAGATTTGTTAGGCCATATCTATGCTAGTGAGTTTACAGCAGCATAGGTGTACCAATGCAACTGTGCTGCTGTAAGATCGCTCATGTAGCTGCTCTATGCTGATGGGTGAGAGCTCTCCCATTGACATTATAAAACCACCTCAATGAGTGGTTCTAGCTGTGTCGGTGGGAGAAGCTGTCCGATGGACATAGAGCTGTGAACACTACCGCTTGAGCCGTAGAAACATATGTCGTTCAAGGAGATGTTTTTTTCACACCACAGAGCAACATAAGTTTCACCGAAAGAAATGTTTGTCTAAACATGGCCTTAAAAATGTTAGGGTGTGAAAGTTTGAAACAGCAGTGTGCCATAGAACAGAATGGAACTTTTAGCGCATGGCTACAGGGTCCATGGTCAGTTAGTGCATAGCAGGCTAGTGTGATGTAGGTTTATAGCTCAGTTTGCTGCATACTAGCAAGCCATGAAGACAAGGCCTTGCTCTAGATGGTTTGTTGTTGTTGTTGTTCTTTTCTTTTCTTTTCTTTTTTTTGGCTAATGAAGTGACAAAGTGGTTTGATGATTTAGATTGAAGACTGTTGACTGATTTATTGATATTTTTATTAGCTATAAAATGGTCTGGGTGACTGCTTTTTGGTTTGCACCAAAAATACATGCTCTTCTCAGGTGTACAGAAATGACTTATTTGAGCATGAGAGAGACAAGATGAGTGAGGCATTATCTTGTATTGGGCCAGCTTCTGCTGGTGTGAAAGACAAGCTTTTGAGCCAAACAAAGCTCTTCTTCAAGGCTGGGAAAGGTTCAACCAGCATCACACCTCAATGCAAGGTGGAACAGATTGTTTAGCATTAGTAGTTAGCATGTATTCTAAGGGACCCATTCAAGGGTAGTGGTCCATACCTTTTCCAGAAGAGTTCTGTGTGGCTTGAAAGCTTGTCTCTCTCATCAACAGAAGTTGGCCCAATCAAAGATAATGCCTCACCCCCCTTTTGTCTCTGATATTCTGGAACCAACATGAGTACAACTACACTGCACACAATTATTTCACTATGTCATATTTGTTGGCCCCTGGTAACCATAATTTTATTATAACAGTGCTATTATACCTCTAAGGGAATAACTTAGAGAGGCTTGAAGCTATTTTGTATTGTAATTAAATGCTTTAGGTCATGTAATATTCAATTTCCGTAATTTTGTATTTTTAACATATCTCTCCACATTTAACTATACATAATAAACTACCTAGCTCATACATATCAATAAGAAAGCCCGTTAGAAGTGAGAGATTGCTTGCTTAATACCAACAAGTACTTTGGAGAACATCAAATCCCTTGACAGATGAGTGTTGCCAAAAGAATTTATTTTCTGCAGGCTTTAACTAAAATAGCTTCAGTTGCATTTTCCTATTTAAGAATATTGAAGTAGACAGTTATAGCAAAATGATTTACAGATAGTAATTGCATTTCCTCGAGTACCTATTTCTATAAATAAAATCACAGATTCAGTCTGTAGTTGGATCTTAAGCACAGCAGTGTTGATATTGGTATATTCACCGTTTGAACTAAAATATAGTCTCTCTTAGCTCCCCTCTCCCCCCTAAAATGTATGTTTAAAACTTTTAACACATGCTACTAAGAATCTTCCATTCTTTCTTTCACTATAAAATGCAAAGAAATATGTTTCCAGTGTTGGATACTTTGGTTCTTAAGAAAGAAAAACATTTGAATTTCAGAGTAGTAGCTGTGTTAGTCTGTGTCCGCAAAAAGAACGAGGAGTACTTGTGGCACCTTAGAGACTAACCAATTTATTTGGGCATAAGCTTTCGTGGGCTAGAACCCACTTCATCATCTGGGCATAGCAAAAATAAATCTTCTCATGCTGTACTTGGGTTGAATAAATTGGCAACTCATAACAGGTGAGTCATTTTGAAAAAATATCTGGTCCTGCATAGTATCTTGAAATTGAATCTTAACTACGCCATCTTGAGATGTACAGACAACACACATCTTTAGAAGTAGATCTCAGAATCTGGAAGTTTACCGGTACGATTAGATAAACCAACTAGACTGCAGGAACTAGATTAAGAAGACACCTTAATAATATATTGTACTTTGATCACAGGATCTCAAAGAGAAATATTAAGTATCACAGCACCCTATGTGAAATAAGCAATTATTTCGATCATTTTACTGTAAACTAAAGAACAGAGTATTTAAATGACTTACACAGGACCCCATAGTGAGTTATTTGTAGAACCACCTACAGGCTCCAATCCAGCAAAGCCCTTAAGCATGTGTATACCTCCCAGACAAGAAGATTATAAGACTACTCATGTGCTTAAAGTTACATTTGTGCTTAAGTGAGTCAATGTGTCAGAGCCAGTTTCCAGTCCTCTGCTGTAAGAAACAGGCTGTATTTTAGCCAGCATGGTATAAAACTACTAAACATAAAACATCGGCTATTAAATGCATGTTTCTGATGTAGGTGAGATGCTATTTCCCAGTTAATAAACTGAATTCTCTCTAGCTGTAATTCTCCAGTGTTTTCCTTTTGCAGACCGTTTATTAAGAGAGAGAGAGCTCTCCTGGACGTCTGTCTTTCTGACTTCCCCCCTGCTATATCTCGGTTCTCAAATTGTTCGTTCTGCAGAATCCCAGGAAAGGTTCCACAAACCTTTATACATTTAATGTCATAGTTAATTCAGACACTTTGGATGTCTTTTCAGTACTACTTTTAATTGCATAGTTTCATCTTACATTGTGGTGTCTACTACCATGGTCTACTATCCAAACAGAGCGCTTTAATCAAAAAGACCAGACAATATAATCTGAATGGTAATTGATTAGCCATGGCTATTAAATCAGTGTTTTTTGGCTCAGCTTTCTGGTAGCAGCAGCAGAGCTATTTATACACAGTGACATTTAACACTTCTTATATTCTAATATTCTTTCCTCCATGTAAAAAAAAAAATAACCTCAGGTGATTTTGGGGGGTGTATTTTGGGTATTGCCAGGATCAGTGTAGCATGAATAATGGGGAGAAGAGTCCAATCAAGCTTTCATTAAAGTAAATGGAAGGATTCTCTTTGGCTAAGTGAGAGCTAAATCAGATCCATGCATGAGGCAATGGCTGATTTATAATGTGGAGGGTTTGTTTTCTACTACGCCGGCATGTTAGTGGTCACCATAAAGAGGGGTGTTTCTACACAATAAGAAGGGTCATCAGCAGCCTTCTTGCAAAAATCCCCTGAAGTGAGCCTGGTTGCATAAATCAACTTGGTCACAGTCCTGCACTGATTTCAGTGGGACTTTGGGGTACGAACACAATGCGTGATTGGCTTCCTAGGCCCTGATTCAGGAAGGCACATAAGAAGAGGTCACATATTCTAGTGAGTACTCCTCCTTGGCCCAGATGAGTTATGCTATTTCCCTTTCCCAGAACTCCACCTATGAAATGTATAATTCTCCCAAGGGCATGCAGTGGCTGTGAAGCAGTCAACACACACACATTTCGCACAGTCCTGGACCCTTGTGCTCTTTTATACTTAATCATGTAAAGCACAGGGAAGAACAGATCACATAAACCAGTAAACACTAAGTGCATGTACCTCAGTTTCCTCACCCTGAAAGCCATTCTTTGGGCTGGGGTCTATGTCCCTTGGGTTGTCCAGAGTCTTTGTTTCTTTATTTAAACCGTCCTGGTTATCTGCTCTTTTGTGCTTTTACTAGTAAGATTCCACTGCTCTTAGCATCCCCACTCCCTTGGCAGGAGGGGACGGGTGGGGTGGGCGGGTCTAAAAATGCATTTCTAAAGATGCACCAACTTTTTTAGCATAGCCCTCAAAAAAGATTAAGTTATTACCATTATCCTTAAGTAGGTCATTTTGTATCTGTCTGGTGTGTACATGCTGCAGACCCTGTCAACAATGATGGATCCACATACATATAGGCGTTCATGATGCAGCAGTTTTCCATAATAAAACTTCACAATATCAATCAGAATGCGTAAGTTGTATAGACACAGCCCCAGTTCATCATAGCATGTGCATATCTTTAAGCACATGTGTAATCCCACTGACTTCCTTAAAGTTACGCAGTTGCTTAACTATCTTCCTCTGTTGGACTTCTAATATGTGTCTTGTTCTGAAGCTTGTCTTAGCATTAGAAATAAGATTTTAAAATATTTTCCTTACAAAATATGAGAATGTGCTTAACAATGATACAATTAATTGATATATAAAATTATATGTGGGAGAAAAAGCTTTAAGTGACTGATTATTCTACAACATCAGTTATTTTTTAAAAAATTAATCAAATATTTTGTTACTATTTGTTCAGCTCTCCTAAAGTTTTATTTTGTTTTTTAAAAGTGCTTCTAAAAAGTAAGCTGTATGTTCAAAAACATTGTATTACCATTCAGATTCTCTACAGAGAGAGCAAATACCTAAAAAATCTACATGAAATGTAGATTAAGTTGAACATAAGGAAAATAATGTTTAGTTTTGAAATGGTATATATTCTAGGCTTTTCTAAGACACTTTCGTATCTAAGTACCATTGATTAACATAGTATCTTTGGATACAATTATTTATAATTTTCAGTTAGACTTTAAAAGGAAAGTATTGTCATACATTTTCTATATATTTTTGTTCATAATTGTTCACAGGCTTTATGGTAATTTATACAATGAGTAATTAATTAGTAGACATATGTAACTGTAAGTCAATAGTTTAGGGACTTGCAGCTCAAGATTTTTGGAAACTATCTCAGCATATAAAGAATGTGGGAAAAAAAATCCATTCCATCCATGGCCCAAGCCAACTGGCATGAAATCATTTGGGGCATAATTACTTATTTGGCCAGAGATTTTCCAAACGTTATTTCTAATCCCCACATAGGCTGGACACTGTCATGGCATGGTGCTATTAATGCATGAAGCATCAGTTTAGTGTTTACCGCACTGAATTAAAATGAGCTGTGTTCATCTCACAGCTCATGAGGCCTAATATTGATCCAAAAAGAGACCAAGGGACATATAGGTAACAATGTTGAGAACCATACCTATATTTTTAAGGTATGGGGATGAAGATGGCCTGCTGGGGTATGGGCAGTTGAAAGGAATCACTTCTAGTCCCTGTAGGGATGGGCTTAAGAGGATTTGGATGGCTGTCCTGCCTTCTTGATAGAAGTATGAATGTTCTTCCAACCTGTGATTTTTCCATGTTCACTAGATTTGCAATTGATCCACCTGGCCTCTTTAAACACATTTTACTTTCTGTTCTACCTCCCTTTACTCTGCATGTTTGAACCTCTTCCTCAATCCTCTAGAACCATAAAGAATCGGTATTGAGAAAGAGAACTTACTAAACCATTTGAAATGTAAAATAGCTTTCTTCTTTGCAGTCTCAGGAAGAGTACAGCAAATCTGAACTGCACGTTAGGCCAGGTATTGGATAAACTTCTTCATTAACTGTGGATAGACAGGACATTACAATGTGGCAAATAAAAGGCAAAGCTGTGATTTTTTACCAAAAACAGAACAGTTCAAAATAACTTTTTATCATGATCTGCAAATGTTCATCTTTGAGTGTAACATTATGGACCACACATGTTGCATGGGAAAGGATGCATATCATTTACAGGGCTCTGTAACCTATGGCTGATCCAGTGTCAGTGAAATCAGTGGGAGTCTGAAGTAACAGGAGCTGGATTGGGTAGTAGCTTTGCAGTTTTAATAAAGTTCTGTACAGCTACATCAACCTGTCAAACTGTAGTTTAGAGTGCATGCTATATTTTTGGTTTTCATAAACTTTACAAAAGGCCTCAAAGTTCTCCATTACAAGCCGAAAGGAACAGTGGTGTTAACAGAAAAGCTTTATTTATGAACAAGAAACATAATTTGTTGTGCAAGGCCACAGGCACAGCATTGTCATTACATGTTGTAAGGTTTGGGGAGAAAGCATCTTTCATTTTAATTCTTTGCATGATTAAAGTCATTCAATTTAATTAAATGCATTTTATGATTTAATTTTAGTGAAGGGAAAAACGATCAGCCATTAAAATTATGATTGAATGATGAATTTTTTTTTATTATTGTGGTAGATAACAGGAAAGAGCTTTTGAGATAAGTTTAGTAATAAAAATTCCTTCTTGTAGTCTGTAAAATGTGTTATCAGTAATGAAAAAGGGTTTGTTGATATTGTTAATTAATAAGTGATGAATTAGTCTGGAACCTGACACTTCATTTGCCCCAGTAATGGAACTCTGGGAAATCACAGAGTATGTCAGGCTGTCATTCAAAATAAGAAGTCACTCTTTCTGAACTTTGTAACATGATTTAGATTTTCAAATGAAAATATGCATTGGAACTTTAACTACAATGAGAAACCATCTGAAAGAATATATTTCTTGATATATAGGGCAAAGAGAAGAAAAACAAAAAAGTCTATTTCACTATTTATAGAAGTACTGTTGTTTTTCTTAGGAGCATGTATTTCCCATACTAATGAATGAAGTTTATTGAAAATCTGTAGACAGTCTTTTAAAGCAAGAGGCTAAAGTTATAAGCATGATTTCTATTTAGTTTGGAAGGAATAGTTTTCATGAAGCCTGATTAGCTGGAAGGGGATTATAAACACTTTGGAGATTTTATGAGGCTGTTTCAGTACCTTGATACAAAAGTTTCACCTACATTTAAATCTTACCCAATGTGCCCGTTCACACTCTCATGTACATCGTTATTTTCTGTTTATTAATCATTACCGTATAGTTCTCTGCGTAGGTATTGGTAAATGAAATCTTGTCATCTTGATCAATAAGAGATGTCTTCATTTCACATTGCCCTGTAAGAATCAATTTTATGTGAGTTTTCCCATAAATCTATACTTCATATACTGCACCCCATCACCATGTTACTTGAGCGCCTTTCTTTCCTTTGGTTTATAGTCTGGAAGATTTCTTATATTCCTATTCTTTATTCCTTCCTCAACACAATCTATTGTAAATACAAGTGTAGTCTGAAACTGCCCTAGAAAAAAAAATTAGATTCCCAAACCAGTCCTATCCGTGGTACACAAGTGAATTAATTTGATGTGGGAGGAATGATTCACTGATACCTTCATAAAATTTTACTTGGAATGGGGGGGGTAAGGGGAAATCCTTTCTTTTCTGAATATTTTTTCAGTAAGGAGAAGCTATCAGACAAAGTTCAAATATGTGTCTGTTTCTTAGCCTTTAGAGGTGGGGGACCTGCAGCCCCTAGGCTGGAGTTGGCCTCCTGCTTAATTTCATCTGGCCTGTAGCAAGTCTCCGTGCTGGAGACCGAAAGTCCTGAGCCTCAGTGCAACCCTGCGGGGCTGGAGCTGTGAGTGCCGAATCGCCCTGCTGAGGGGGGAAGATAGAGTGCCAGGCTAGTCGGTCTGCTGCCCCTGTGCCCCCTAGGCGCAGGGGCAATCGATAAGCTCTGAGTCCACGTGTGCCTTCCCCCATCCTCTCATGGCCGCAAAAAAAGATGCTGCTGAAGGATGCAGGTCCCCTGACAACTGTCTGAGTATTTGGGAGCATCCCAAAGCAGTCCAATAAGGGAAAAGAAACCAGAATAAATGTTTTACACTTGTAGGAAAGGATTTAACAGGCTGGCAGTGTTAACTTGAAACACCCCATTCTATTAGCAAGTATTGATCTTGTTGGGAGAGGAATCAAAACATTTTGTTGGGGTCTGAGACAGGTAACTCATTACTCTACCTGGATATAAGGAAGATGAGGGTGTCTCTTTGGAGAGCATGTGGGCTGTGCAGTTTTGATTGAGGAACCCTAGGAGCAGTTAAACCTGCACAGAAGGTTTGAATTAGTCTTTATGTTACCCTTTTAAAATAAATAAATAAATAAATAAATAAATAAATAGCCAAATCTTAGGAAGTGGTTGAATTTTTACTTTACATACTGGGTGAACTCCTATGTTGAGTAGATTAGAAAAAAAAATGCCTTCCTTAGGAGATGTTTCTTCCTAAATCATGTCTAATAGGGATTGTCTTATTCCTGAAGCATGAAAGTTTATATCCCTTTTTATCCAGTTTAATATTCTCATAAGTGGATGAATAGGTGGATACTCTCATAGATAGATAGATATTCCAGTCTTTTAAAAAAAATAATCCTGCAAAGCTTTTTGCTTCAGCAATGCCTAGTGACAATGAATCTCGCTGGTTAATTATTATTATTTATTATTCAGCTTAAAGTAATTCGTAAGGGCACCAATCATAGACCAGATCCTCCCTGTGCTAAATTGAGTATAAATGCATAACAAAAAGACCTAAAGAGCTTACAATCTAAGTAATTAGACAAGAAACAGTGAGGAGTACAACAAAAAGGTAAGCGGGAGCACAAGATAACAGTGACACAATTCTTGCCAGCGTAAAAATCAGTGACCAGTTATGCAGTGTGGGAGAAGTAAAAAGTTTTGTTTTGTTTTTTTACAAAAAAAAAAATCAGTTTCCAATTTGTTGCAAGTTCACTTTCATTGCCCATTTTTTTTGTTTTTGTTTGTCATTTATAATATCCTTTATATAAACTGGCCACTAGAGGGGGAATGGATACACAGTTTATAAGTGTGTTACATTAGTAGGCCCAAATTATTTTTATAATGGACTTTCCATATTTCTAATCATTTAAATTATTAATTACAGAATCTCTTTTACATTCCTTTTCTATTTAGGGTAAACAGAACTGAACACAGTATCCCCATGATTTATAAAGGAGAATTATAATGTTTTCAATGTTACTCACATTTATGTTACTCACACTTCTTTATTTCCTTTCTTGATCACCTCAGCACATTGTCCAGAGGTTTTCACTGAGCTTTCTGGAATGATGTTCAGGTCTTTTTAGTTAATTGTTACAAATAATTTAGAGTTCAGCATTGTGGACAAGTAGTTCTAATTATTCCTTCCTATACTCTTTACCTTGCATTTGACACACTGAAGCTCATCCATTAGCCCTTTATCTCTTCTCCTCACTTTTGTAAGTCCCTTTTCAGATCCTCAGTCGTCTTGGCTTTTGGCCAACCTAAATAATTTGATGTTATTGCAAATTTTGCCACTCTACTGTTTGTCTTTCCCCCCTAATCATTACTAGAAATATTAAGCAACTCCAACCGTAATATGAAAACTTGGAACAAAGTATTTTTAACATTTTTCTGTGTACAAAATTGGGCATTTATTCTATTTTCTGCCCTATAGCCAGTTTGTAATATAGGATGGTAGGTGACATCTCATTTTTGTGACTTTCATTAATAAGCTCTTGTGAGGGATATTGTCAAAGGCTTTTTGAAAGTCCAAATATATGATTTTCTACTTTTTCCTCCACTACGTTTAACACTCAAAAATGGATTAGAGGCATGATTTTCCTTTATAGAAGCCAGGATGATTCATCACTGTTATACTAAGTTCATCCAGATATTTTATCTTTTTAATTATTATTGCAACCAATTTACTGATACTGAGGTAAGTCTAATTGATCTAAATTGGAGTTTTTATTAACACACCTAGTGTGAGTACATCATGGGTACATTACCCTCATAAGATACTGATACATAAGATATAAGTACATTACCCTCGTAAGATACTGATACCTGATACTGAGGTAAGTCTAATTGATCTAAATTGGAGTTTTTATTAAGACACCTAGTATGAGTACCTTATGAGTACATTACCTCATAAGAACATGAGAATGGCCATACTGGGTCAGACCAATGGTCATCTAGCCCAATATCCTGCCTTCCAACCGTGGCCAATGCCAGATGCTTCAGAGAGCATGAACAGAGTAATTTATTGAATGATCCATCCCCTGTTGTCCAGTCCCAACTTCTAACAGTTAGATGATTAGGGACACTCACAAGATTGTCTCTCTGACCATCTTGGTTAATAGTCATTGATAGACCTATCTTCCGTGAATTTATATGATTCTTTCTGAACCTGGTTATGCTTTTGGCCTTCACTATACCCCCTTGAAAAGAGTTATACAGTTTGACTGTACATTATTGAAGAAACATTTTCTTTTGTGTGATAAATTCAGACCTGATAGCTACCAGAGAGTGATGGAAGGCAGATATATTAGCCCTAAAATGCTAAAGTCGCTTTTCCCCATGAGCTAAAAAAGTTATCTTAGGGCAGCTAGGGACACTTGAGTCCAATTAAGGGCTGCCTGTGACCTATAAAAAACCCTCTTCTGGTGAGTGAAGAGGAGGAGAGATGAGAGAGGAGCTGTAGCAGGACTATTAACAGCAGGGAGAAAAAAGCTTTCTTATTCTCTTTCTCCATACCATTCATGATCATATAGACCTCTATCATACGCCCCTTAGTCTCCTCTTTTCCATAAGAACATAAGAGTGACCATATTGGGTCAGACCAAAGATCCATTCATCCCAGTATCCTGTCTTCTGAAAGTGGCCAATGCCAGGTGCACCAGAGGGAATGAACAGAACAGGTAATCGTCAAGTGATCCATCCCCTGTTGCCATTGATGGACCTATCCTCCATGAACTTACTTAGTTCTTTTTCTTTTCTTTTCTTTTTTTTTTGAACTCTGTTATAGTTTTGGCCTTCACAACATCCTCTGGCAAAGAGTTCCACAGACCGAATGTTGCATTATGTAAAAAAAAAAACCCTTCCTTTTTGTTGTTTTAAACCAACTGTCTATTAATTTAAGATTAGCGGCTGTGCATTTGGTGAGCCCTAGTTCTTGTGTTATGAGGAGTAAATAACATTTTCTTATTTACTTGCTCCACATCAGTCGTGATTTTATAGACCTCAATCATATTCCTCCTTAGTCATCTCTTTTCCAAGCTGAAAAGTCCCAATCTTATTGATTTCTCTTCATACATGCGCCATCCCATACCCCTAATCATTCTTGTTGCCCTTCTCTGCACATTTTCCAATTCTAATATATATATTTTTTGAGATGGGGAGACCACATTTGCATGCAGTATTCAAGATGTGGGCACACCATGGATTTATATAGGGGTAATATGCTATTTTCTGTCTTATTATCTATCCTTCCCTTACTGATTCCCAACGTTCTGTTCACTTTTTTGACTGCCATGGCACATGGCGTGGATGTTTTCGGAGAACTATCTACAATGACTCCAAGATCTCTTTCTTGAGTGGTAGCAGCTAATTTAGACCCCATCATTTTATATGTATAATTTGGATTGTGTTTTCCAATGTGCATTACTTTGCATTTATCAAAATTGAATATCACCTGCCATTTTGTTGCCCAGTCACCCAGTTTTGAGAGTATCAGAGGGGTAGCCGTGTTAGTCTGGATCTGCAAAAGCGACAAAGAGTCTTGAAGCACCTCATAGACTTACTGATGTTTTGGAGTATGAACTCATGCTGGAGGATTCTCTGTACCTTGAATTCCTTAAACAAAGATCTGAGGACTTCAATAGCTCAGATATAGGTGAGAGATATATTGCAGGAATGGGTGGGTAAAATTCTGTGGCCTGTGTTGTGCAGGAGGTCAGACTAGATGATCATAATGGTCCCTTCTGACCTTAAAGTCTATGAGTCGAATGTCCCCCAGTTTTGAAAGATCCTTTTGTAGCTCTTTGCAGTCTTCCTGGGACTTAACTACTTTTTAACTTTAAGTGCCAACAGTCTGGTTCCATTTTGGTTTAGGTAGAGTCTAATCCTATCTTCCAAATCTCTTGCAACCCCTCCCAGCTCGGTATCATCTGCAAACTTTATAAGTGCACTCTCTATGACAATATTCAAATCCTTGTTGCAGACAGAGAACAGAATCAGACCTAGAACTTATCCCTGCAGGACCCCATTTTATCCTTCCAGCTTGACTGTGAATCACTGATAACTATTCTCTGGGAATGGTTTTCCAACCATTTATACACCCACCTTATAGTAGATCCATCTAGGTTGTATTTCCCTATTTTGTTTATGACGTCAGGACAGACAGTATCAAAAGCTTTATTAAAGTCAAGATATACCACATCTGTCACTTCCCCCCCATCCACAAGGCTTGTTACCCTCTCAAACAAACAAACAAACAAACAAACAAATAAATAAATAAGCTATTAGATTGGCTTACATGATTTGTTCTTGACGAATATAAATGAATCTGTGCTAACTGCTACTTATCTTATTATCTTCTAGGTGTTTTCAAATTGATTGTTTAATAGTTTGCCCAATTATCTTTCCAGGTACTGAAGTTTAGCTGCCTGGTCGGTAACTCCCCAGGTTGTCCTTATTTCCCTTTTATAGATTGGCACTATATTTGCCCTTTTCCATTCCTCTGCAATTGCTCCTGTTTTACATGACTTTTTGAAGATAATCCCTAATGGCTCAAATATCTCCTCTGTAAGCTCTTTGAATATTCTAGGAGGTATTTAATCAAGCCCGGGTGACTTGAAGACATCTAACTTGTCTAAGTAATTTTAACTTGTTCTTTCCCTATTTTAACTTCTGATCCAGCCTCATTTTCATTGGCATTCACTATGGTAGATGTCCAATCTCTACTAATCCTTTTGATGAAAACTGAAACAAAATATTCAGTTGGTACTTCTCTCATTTCCTCATTTTCTGTGATTATTTTCTTCCTCATTTAATAAGGGGCCTACCCTGTCCTTGGTTTTAATCTGTCTTCTAGGGTATTTGTAGAATGATTTCTTGTTATCCTTTATGTATCTAGGTAGTTTCATCTCTTTTTGAGTCTTGGCCTTTCTAATTTTCTTCATTCATGCATCTATTGTTTTTGCTTTCCTTCCACTCCAGCTTCATGGTCTCCTCCCTTGAGACTTTCATCCTCCTCAACAGCCGAGAGGCTGTCAGAGTGCGAGTGGGACTACTCTACCGTGTCTAAGAACGTCTCATCTATGTATTGCTCTGTCTCCCATAGTTCATTCACTCTGGTCTCAAGAACCCATACACGGTCTCTGAGTGCCATGTGCTGGTTGCCCTGAACACACATATGCCACCTGCCAGGCAGGTAATCATACATGCTCTATTCAGTGCAATAAACTGGATAACCCCCCACTTTGCTGCTACACTTTTGCCTGCATTCTTTTTACGCTTGCAGGGTTTCCTTGTGTTTGTTGGGGAGTGGGGATGGAGCGGGGAGAGTGTTGAGCGAGAAGGCAGTGTTATTGGCTAAGTTTAGAGAATGTTTATGAGATGTGTCTGGCTCATACTCCCTTGAAAAACTTCCCTGTTTGCAGCACCTGTTTGCTAGCTCCTCTGGTCACTTATGAGCTGTTTTTTTTTAAAAAAAACAAAAACAGAAACCTGCTCCTTTTGATTTAGTCCTGCCCCTCTTGTGAAGTAATCCTAAAGGGATGACAGGCTAGAGCCTCCTTAGGCAGATCTCTGCCTTGCCCTACAGGCCCCTTGGCTCAGCACACAGCCCCCTGAACAGACCGCACAATATCAAGCAGGTACACTGCGAGCAAGCAAGCACATAGAAACAAACCACTAAGAGGAAACAAACTCACCACAAGGTTCACTCTTCCTTCACCTGGAGAACTCCCTCGCAAAATTCCCCTGTTTCTAGCTCCTGAAAACAAGTTTTAGTTTCATCATTGTACATTTAAGCCAATGGCATGGAGATTCCATACGGGTGACAGATGGTGATACTATAGTCAAGGGTAAAGAAGCATGAAAATACCAGGGCAAAGGAAGGTCCTCAGGAGTGTCTGTACTGTATTAGATCTTGTGGACTTCTGGTTTCGCCCATATATGGTGCATATACTTGTTGTGAATTTGGGTGGATGTCATGACCCATCATAATCTGTTGATGAGGGCCATCTGCATTGTAGGCACCCATCACTTCTGTATCTGACTAATCCTCACTGGGCACTGTTTACTTTTGCCAGTTACCTCCAGTGACTTTACTTCCTTAAAATTGCTGTCTAATACACATACTGTTAGCAGTTAATTCTGTCTCAGCAAGCATTAACTTTTGGAGTTTGATCATTCTGGTCCAAGCTGTTTTATCCACAGAATACAGTCATGTATACTGCCTGTCCCCCATCTATTTAATCTCCCCATGGTTGCCTCACATTTAGAAACATATGAGCAGCATCTTATTTCATCTCATCTCTGGTAAAACTAGGCCCCGTACCACATTTCTGTCAGTATCACCATTTTTCCAGCCTCGTTGGTACTTTGATTTGGATCTTTCTGTACTGTGAATCTTGTTGAAATACTTAGCCCATTGACATAAATTCATGTAGTAAAAATGTATGCAGCTTATTAGGTTATCATTCTGTAATGAGTTAATTACAATCAAGATATTATCTAGACATATGAACTGATGGTATGATCCTTTGCAGTAGTTGTTTATATGGAAAGCTAAAATGACTCACATTAAGGTTTAAGGTCATGGCAGTAAGCAGCTGATTATGCTAACATGAAGTAATGGTGTCCAATACAGTATGACATTTACATGAAGTTGAGGTAAACATTTGACATTCAGTGGCCTCTTTAGCATTTGGATTTAAAACCTTTTAGCATCAGCCACAAATTTATGTTTGCCATTGGAAAATTGCTTTGGGAAATTATCTGGATCAGAGAAGTAAATTTTCTGTCAAGATAAACTTTAGTAGTGAGCCAAGTTTAGTTTAAAAAAAATCCCTAGATGTTTTATCTCATTTTTATTAACATTCTTTAATATTTACCACACTCTCTCTTAGCAAGCCAAACTGTCAGTAGAAGCATTGAACTACAGACACAGATTCAGGTTTACTCCAGAGACCTCTCTTTAGCTCTAGTCTTGCAAACACGAGCCATTGATAGCAGACGTGCTTCAAAGAGCTGGCAGTTGATAAAAGAATAAAAACCACTGGAATTCAATAACTGTGAACTATTCTTGCAGTTTAGTTTTGGAATTTCAGATTTGATTTGATTTTTCTTTTGATACAGGTTCTTTTTCAGCTGATGTACAAATTCTGGGAGTGGAAAGACAGAGATGGGGGGACTGAAAAAGAAGGAGAATAAAAATGGATCAGATTTTATACAAACAGAAAAGAAAACCCGTGTTTAAAGGATCTTCAGAAAACAGTTTCCAGTTTGAGTTTCACATCTGTTAGGAAGCTGTTTCCCTGCATCTTTTACTACCCACTAGAACACAGAGGTGTGCTGTTCCAGAGTCTTGTTATAGGCTGCAGTGAATACCTTAATTGGATAACCACCTTTTCTATCAGTTAAATACACACATGCATATTTCTTATTGTGGATTTTATTGAAAACAAAATTGAAGTCTTCTGTCATTAAACTCTGCTGCTACAGCTCGCTATTAGTAGGAAAGGACACAGCACGTCTTTAGAGGAACACAGAGGAAAGTCTGCTGAGGCTATGTGCTTAGTCACTAATCGTATAAGCCAATCATAATTTAAAATCATCTGCATTCAGTATGAGGACTAGCTGGTACAGTGGATTTGATACAAACCTGTCACGTTTTGAGTCTTGTAGTCAGCTCTTGATAATGTCACAAATTTAAATGAATTGGTCATAATCTCTTACTGTCCACATTAACGAACACCTAGCTGGGCATTACTAGCTGTGCCTGCTATGGCTTGAACAGTGCAGGAGAGTTGGTGTGGATTAGAATTGAAGTGTATTAGTAAAGCTGTGGGTGATGTTTGCCTAGCACCTTCTTACTCTGTTTATATTTGGCCACTGCCAATAGTTATTCACTCCCAGGAACACTGAGTTTTACACATTGCTTTTGTAAAGTACATTTCTTTTCTTCTCCCTTCATGTGAGTAGTTGGCACATTTCTGACCATTTCCCTTTGGTCGGCTACATTTAATTATTTCCCACAGCTTCTTCCTCCCTTTTCCTGGCCTTGAAAGTAGAGTGACTGATACTTGAGAACAAGAAGAACAGTTTGTCTAAATCCTAAATAAATGTCTGAGTACCAGCAAGTGACATTTTATTAATAATAATAATAATTAATAATAATGATAAAATGTCTGCCTTGAAGATTTCACTGGAAATACGTTCACTATAAACCTGACATATTGCAATAAAATAACAGTGCTCCTCAGCATTCAGCTGGGTTCTTCACAGTCATCCACTCAATTACAAATTTCTGTCTTCCCAGCTAGATTATTGCTTTGTTTCATTCATTTAGAGTAGGCAGGCCTTTTTTTTTTTCTTTTTCAGACAGCTTCAGAGGAAGACTGCTTTGAACCCTATTCTTTCAGCAAGTTTCTCTGCTGTAACAAAGGATGTGGGGAATTCTTTCCGTGATTCTGATTGCTTGATTTTTACTTAATAAATACTCTGAATGGTTGTTTCTAATAACTGAATGGGTTTGGTGTGCGTCAGTATTCATCTGAAATGTTAACCTTAAGTCTCTGGCATTTTTCCAGACCACCAGACAAATTCAGGCATTGAGAATAAGTATTTGTGTCCTCAAGTAACCGGACATTCAACTTGTTAACACTGGACTGGTCCTAAAGAGCAACCTTGTGGCATACTAATAAATTGTAAATGGGAAAAATGCCTGATATATGTTTGTTGTAATATCTGGGGTTATAAAAGCTGAGTGTGAGAGAGATTGAGTCAGATTATGGTTAATAAGAGAATCAGTTGAGCTCAAGCTCAGCTCTGAAAATGGGCACTTTTTGTGAGGAAGGCAAACTGCTTTTGGTATGAATACCTAGTTTTCTAGAAAGTCCATAGTGAGTTGCTACCAATACAGCTAGGAAATGCTGCTGATAAAACTAAAAGAAGGACATGAGGTCGGAATTCAACTTGCAGAATTCTGGAGTGGGAACTGTCATTTAGATTCATCTCCCAATGAAGTGTGTGTGTTTGTGTGTGTGTGTGTGCACATGCCTGAGAGTGAGAAAGACAGTATCCTCCTAGAATGTCTTTGGATGGCCCTCCCACAATTACAACGTGGGAGGTAACACTCAGTACAAGCTAATTTATCGTGTCTGCCTTGTCACCTATCCTTCTCTCTCCCTTCTTCATGGTCCTCCATCCATCCTTTTTCTCTTTCTTATGCAGCAAACCTATATGTTTATTGTACTCTCCTTTCCACAAGCTCTTCCATCTTTGCTTGCTCATTCTGTAAAGCTATGTTTCTCTACTCACCTCAGTCTTCATTTTCTTTTTCATCTTTGCTTGTCTTTAGGTTTATCATCTTTTTTAAAAAAAACCTGGTTAGTCCTCTTCATTTAAGTCTTTCCCCTTTGCCTTTTGTCTCCTGGTCCTCATTTTCTTCCACTTTTCTTTAATTTGAATACATTTTAGCAGTAGTAATAAGCTTGCTAATTAAATGCTGCTTCCCATTTGCCTTTCTGAAAGCTGTCTGATGTAACTGGGCTTTTTATTCAGAATGTTCTTTTGCTACCACAGTAGAACAAGACACAGAAGGAAACAAATTTAGTATGTCTGAAAAAAGCAAATGCTGGGCTTTTTATCTGAGCAAAAGAAAATGATTAAATGTAGGCATTTAAAGAGTTGCTCAGTATGCTGACCATAAAAACATGCCATGTATGTTAAGCTATACAAAATACGTTCAGGTATATGATCTTTCTTTGATTTACACAAGCAAGGAGATTAAGAGCTTCATCTAAGGTTTCATCCTTAGCCCACTATAGAATACCTAGATATTACTGTGGATATGGCATGTAAGATCACCCATTGGTACTTAAGCACTGGCAGTACTTAAACACAGTGAGGAGTCTAAAGGATGGAGTTTACAGCTTTAACTTAGAATTTCTTTGTATTTATATATTCAGGCCAGATACAGAATATGATACATTAGCATTGATTTTGTGATTTCATGTCATTTTTTTCTGTAGTTCAGAAAGTAAAAGAAAAAGCCAGGAAGGGACATAAATCTTCCCTCATATGTATTCAGAGCATACACACTAACATTTCCTTCAGAACCATTATTGGATACACTGTGACTGTGTATTGATGTTAGTAGCAAAAGATTGTCTATTATGGATCCATAACACTGACTGTGTATTAAGAATCCTCAAGAAAGATAGTTTCCTTGCCTTGTGTTGTGTGTGAAAATACTTAAAGGAACAGCTTGAGCTAATTGCCTAATTAAAAAAGGGAGATTTTCTTTCTAGTGGAACATAATACGGAGATTTATTTAAAATAGTTTTACCCTCTGACCTTCCCCTAGAACCTCTTAGGTGAGAAACTGTGTCACAATTCACAGTTTCTCACCCAGGAAGCATATTTTTGTAGCCATACTATAAATCTCTGATAAGGGGATCAAAACAGAAACACTGACATTTCTGTGACTAGTTAGTTGAATATCAGATCTGAAAGGAATAATCAGGAAGAGCTTTCTCCTGTTGCTCCATGTACACGAGAAAGGTAATGATGTTCAAATACACCTATGCAAGCTGCCTGAAAGCGGGACGGAAATAACTGCATTTCGATTAGTTGGATTGTAACACAATAAATGCTTCCCCTTTGCATTTGGAATATTCATTTATTTCTCACATTAACTTTCAGAACAGATTTGGGCAGCCTTTAGATTATCATTGTGCTTTATAGCGGTATAGTTTAACTTAAGTGAGACGGGGCCACGGTGACTGCTCAGGACCCCCAGGAGATATGTACAGGTGCCCTTTGGAGACCTGAAGAGGCAGAAGTTTGTCTTGTGATGTTGTGGATGTCACTTGTCTGTTTAGGAAAAGATCATTTGTGATTATTTGAAAAATATAATCTCTGAAGTTGAATATCTGTTATCCTATGTGTGGAGGGTTCATCTATCATTCTGCAATGGGAAGCAAGTCATTGGTGGTAACTACTCTCCTTTTAGAGAAATGGTAAGAGGAAGTAATGAGATTAGCTCTCATTGTGAAAAGTACTGCACTTTTAAAAATCAGATTATCTCTCTTAGTTTGCTTACGGTGCCAAAGCAAGATGCATGAAGCACAGAGGTGAATAAATCACCAAGGTTGAATTGTTCAAGTCTCACAAAACCTCGTTTGAAATTGCTAACACTGATAAACAGCATGAATAATTCTGTAGATGTGTGCAATGACTTGCGTGTAAAACACACACCACATGTATGCTAAAAATACGAAGAAAGCTAGTATGTTTGCACCAATCTTGCAGCAGATTTACATGAACCAGGACATCTTATATATGTACATGAACTCTGAGGAAAAATGAATACACTGGCACCGTTTCTTATAGCAACAGGAGTTACTGAGGAAATAAAGGCAGTTCAATGTTTTTCACATCTGTAGAACTTTAACTGTCTTGGGGTGCTCTTATAAGCTTTCTGTCAAACAAATTTAAACCATTCGGTTTGCAAAATGACATTAAGGTTACATTTTGATTTGAGGGGCATATGATAGTGCTTGTAATTAAAGTTAAGAGAACCAAATTCTGCAGACCTGCCTCAGGCAAAACCCCCATTTGCACTCAGTGGAGCTCTTCATGAGCAAAGACTGGGAAATATGGCCCTAAGTTAGCATTGTGTAAGGTATTTTGCCTTACAAAACTCACCAGACACTGAAACAAACAAAGGGATATCTTACTGTTGGTTCCATCTTTGCTCATTTATGACCTTATCTTCTTTCAGTGAAGTCAATCGGAGTTTTGCCATTGACTTCAGTGGCTGAAGGATTAGACCTTTGCAGATTTGCAGTAGAACATAAAGAGAAATGCACTATTGCTTAAATGGTTAAATACCATCCTAGCTATAATAGTGTGAGCAAATTTCAAGACAGCAGGGAAATTATAAGTAGCTTAAAATAAAAAAAGCAGTAATTTTTAGATTAAAAATTGCAGTAATGAAAAAAAGATCATCTACTGATGCAGATTATTGTGGCTTCATTTATGATATTGTAGTTTTAGTATATAAATAATCTGATTACAGTACAGTAATACTTCATATTTAATTAATATAAATCAGGGTGAAAGTTGCTAAGCAGATGAAGAATAAGCTTTGGCTCTTCAAAGGATGTGCTAGTCTGACATTTAGAAATACATTATAAAAATATTCCTTTCCATGCAGTTAAACATTATTGCCTACTAAGGCTCTATGCAAAAAAACAAAGCAAAACAAAAAAACCTTGGGTTGATCCTTTCGTGAGCTGTATTTTATAAACCTGTCTTAGCATCATAGGCATATTTTTTTAAAAATGTACATCTAAGTTAATATTAAAAAGGTCAATTGTATGATACTTTCTTCCATTGTGCTAGCCCTATCATGAAGAAATAAGTACCAAGTGTATACATTTTACAAAATCCTTTATCTGTCACCTTTTATTAGGCTGGTACGCTGTATGAAGGTTTGAAAAGATGCATTGCCTGACGATATAAAAATGCAACACCCTCATTTTCATTGATATGAGTGGAGTGGTTCAGAAGAGCAATCAGTAGGTTGGTCACATACTGGAGAGAAAAATCCAAAATACAGGAAAAGCAAGCATTTAAAGGAAGGGAATAAAATGAAACAGCTGCATAGCTCTGTATTAACAAAGTGCTGTTGATACTATCACCAATCCTTGTCAGTACTTAGTAAGGTGGAATCATATACTTTCTTCCTCTGCAGATATTTTTAAAGAGTGGGCTGTTAAGGATGTCTTGTGATTAAAGTGGCAAGCTAGGCATTCCCAAGACAGGATTTTATAGTGGTTTATATAGTAACTATAAGTATGCTCTAATCACCCTATGCTTAATGGGCCTGCAGTGTTACACCCAAGGTTCTACTTTTGAAACTCACAGAGCTTTCACCACTGAAAATTGGATTGCTGCCTCCATCCTTTCATCATTACTCTACATTGCACAGAGAAATAGTTTCTCTGCTTTTAGCATATGACATAAGAATATGAAAGAGGGAAATGCTAGTAAATTTTAAATAAGCCCTTTAAAATAGGGCATTTTTATTTTAACAAAAGGGAAAGACAAAGTAACATTTTTTAGGCTGTCTTTTTTTTTTTAATCAGACTTTGCAATGTGATTAATTCAGATACAGAATGCACTGATGGGATATGCTGCATCTTTGTGGCTCTTAGTACAACTTAGAAGTCAGCTATCTTGAAAAATCTTCAGAAATATTTCCTAGTGACAGGTTAGAAGTTTAGCCTTTCCAAGATGACTCAGCTCCTTCTTTTAGTGACACATGTTACAGGTAGAATATTAACAAAAATATATTTGCTATGCCATGCTTTTTTATTTTCAGCAACATGGTGTATGTGGGTGTGTAATAATTACACTGTGAAGCCATCTGCTTAATTTTAATCTTTCAATTTTATGTGGCTTCCTTGCTGCTAGATTTTCATTTCAACACAGGATGTGAAGAGAAAAGAGGTTAAACTGTTGTATTTTGCATACAGGTAACAATTCATGTAGTATACACCAGTCTGTAAAAACTGTAAATGCTATTTTTTTTATTTTAAACATTTTTTGTAGTTTACAAAAAAAAAAATCAATCAATAATTGGTACCTTTTTACACTCTGGGATTCCTGAATATTGTCAGATCTTCAAAGGGAATATTATCATATGAAATGTTAGGACTGACTGTCCTGAAGATTTTAAGACACAATAAAGCTAACATATCAAGTCTTTTAGACAATCCTCTTACAATTTCAGCAAAGAAGTGCATCAGAAATCATCAGAAAAGCACAGTAAGCCCCCATCCAACTGTCTGCCCATTGTTATTTGGTTGCACAATGTTTAAATCCCCACAGAAAATCACACCTCACATTCCCTTGCTGGCTGCTGGTGACAGGAACAAGATCCATATTCATTAATGATCACCAGGGCTCCTTCAATGTGGTTGGGTTTGTAATCAACATAATACTCCTGGGCTGACATGGCAGCCATTTGATGCATGGTTTGTTTCTGCTTCTGCTTTCTGCGTTGTGTCACAAAGCACTGTCTGAGGTGCCTTAGGCTGGCTGGAAAACACTTCCAGGAGACATACAACACTAAAACCACTATGAGGAAAGAGAAAATCAGTGCCATGGTCCCTGTCACCACCTTGTGAATTTGAACAGCATTCTCAGTGTTTTCATTGGGGATAGTTATGGTTATGGCATTTGTTGTTCTTTCTCCTTCAGTATCCTGCACATCATATATTATTGTGGCAGGGCTATAGGTGAACATTTGGTCGCTGTTGTTTGTTACTGCTGATAGCATGTTAACACTTGTTGGGTCTTCTGCATCTTCGCATAAGTGAAAAGCATATACTGCATCTAAAACATCCTCTCCCTGTGCATATTCAGGGGTGGCACAGAGCAGATTGCTGTCATAGCGACCCTTGAAGTTACTTAGCCAGGAGGCCAAGGCGCAAACGTTTCGGCTGCAATCCCAGATGTTTGCAGAAAGGCTGATGCTAGTGAGCGATTTCCAGGAGTTGAGGATTCTTGGATCAATGTAGGTTAGCTGGTTGGAATCCAGCTGCAATGATTGGAGGTGAGGTACACTTTCAAAAACATGAGGTTCAATGTATTCAATCTCATTGCCAGAGAGATCCATTTTTTCCAATTTCCATATCCAGTCCAAGGAATTAACTACAATAGTGACTTTATTCCTTCGTAGGCAGAGAGAATGAAGTGAAATGAGCCTTGGAAAATGGGCTAAATTCACTTTCACCAAATCATTGTGCTCGAGGTGTAGTTCAGTGAGTTTCAACAAGCCTGCAAAGGAGTTTCGAGCCAGGCTTTTCAACTGATTGTATCCTATGTCTAGAAACTTCAGGCTGCGACAGTCCTGAAAAATTCTCACTGGCACAAACTTGATGGCGTTTGACCGCATGTGCAAAGTTGTTAGTTTTCTAAGCCCATGAAACAGATCTGGTTCCAAAGACTGCAGGTTATTATATGATAAATCCACACTACGCAAGTTTGGCATAGGTCGGAAAGTAGTATTGGGCAGTTGAGTGATTTTGTTGGAACTCAGAGTGAGTTCTTTAACTCTCCGCAATTTTTGAAAGGCATTCCCCTCCACTGAGCAAATGTGATTGTGATCCAGATAGAGCCACGTGAGCTGCATTAACCCTGTGAACTGTCCATCATGCAGCTCTGAAAGGCTGTTGTACCGCAGAGACAAGCCCATCATGCCCGACAGGTTGCGAGGCATTTCTGTAAGATTCAGTGACTCACAGTACAAAAGCCTGCCCTCACACCGACATAGCTGTGGACACCCACTATTCACGGCTGGAAGCATTTTTAAAAAGACACCCAGCGTACACAGTATCAACCCTGGGGGCTTCCTCAGCAACCAGTTTAAACAGAGACCAATAAGAAGGAAATCCATTAGCAAGAATATTTCCAAATATGCTTGAGAATGTCCATTGAAATCTTTTTCAAATTCTACATCATATTTTATTTCAGGGGAGGAGGGGAAGAGACAGAGGCAAATATTTCACTTTACAGCATGCAGGAGCTGTGCAGCATTAAAGTTCACAGACATTCACAGGTAAAAGGATGTTGATTTTGTTCATGTTAGATGCTGCAGCAAAGAAAAAAAAATCTTTCTTCATGAAAGAATTTAATTAAAAAGTCTTACCCACCCTTTTCCAGAGAGTGACAACCTCCATTCAGTTGCTTCCTTTGTGTTTGGACTAATTATATGCAGAACTAAAAAAGACCCCTCTGTGCTACAAATTCAGTCCCTTTCAATTTTGTGCAAAGCTGGCAGGCTCACAATGTCTTATTTTGCTTCCGCTCAAAGAGCTAGAGGGATGTCCAGCTAGCTTTTTAGCTGACTTCTAGGACCTGCAAGTTTCAGAACTATGTGCATGAGCTTGATCTTCTTTTTCTCTCTCTCTCTGTCCTTTTCTCTGCAGTTAATACTGTGACGTTGTGAAAAAAACTCCAAACTCTTTACTAACGACTCCACAGGATTTGACAATCTCTTTAATGTCCATCATTTGAAACGACCATTGACCGGCACAACCTTTACTCCACAGAGACAGATTACAATTCACTCACTGACCGGCTAAGGATAGCTATATTTCCCATTCTTTGTTCGCTTTGCTTGTTAGGTGATGCTTAGAGCAGAGAGAGAGACAGCAAGAATCCCTTCCCTTCAGCTGAGCAGTATGTTGCTAAAGCATGCAGAGGCACCTAGTGCTCACTGAGTGTCGTAAGCTGCTCATGATTGTACGCCTGCACTGTGCATCTCAGACATGGGCAGATTGAAAAGGGGTGGGCATAAAACCAACATTTTAGTGAGCCAGTAAAGTAATATATGTTCTTTGATGAAATGGAAAATACTTTAAGCCTATCTCTCCATTTCTCAAACACACACACATAAAAATCAGCAGCAGCAGCCCGGCATTTCTAAGAAGGAAGCTATAGAATTAGATTTTTTTCTCCCCCCCCCCCATCTCTTTTGTTTAAACTCGCCTGAATTCATAAGGCACATAGGGATTAGATAGGGTGGGGGGAGGTATTTGTTGCTTGTTTTGAGAATGAGTATAGAAAATTTAATTTTTTGGATTTTTTTCTCTTTTTTTTCAAGACCAACGTTTGAATTTTATAGTCATTTGTTGGGAATACGTTTTTATTCTGATA
Source organism: Dermatemys mawii (assembly GCA_007922305.1). Classification (NCBI taxonomy): domain Eukaryota; kingdom Metazoa; phylum Chordata; order Testudines; family Dermatemydidae; genus Dermatemys; species Dermatemys mawii. The sequence goes on from ML677326.1 coordinate 6,600,747, forward strand.
CCCTCTCACCAGTGCATGTCTGGGAATTCTGGGTGATCTTTCTCACAGAAAGGTACTAAGGGCTCTGCAGATTCGAATTTCTGGACTATATTTTAATGACATTTGGTCTTTTACCACCCTGCATATTTTTAATGTGGTCAGCACATGCTTTTCCTGATGGCACTTTTTTTTTTTTTGCAGTGTATGCTATGGCACACAGAACTATTATTCATGCAGCATAAAGAATGCTGTGCTTTCTGAATGAGATCAACATGCAGGTTCCCCCTTCAGTGTGTTGGTGGTGGGTAGAGAGGGGATTTGGAACCCGATTAGATTACATTTTCCCAATGGTGCTGCCCTTTGTTCCATGTACCAACAAATCATTGCATACTAATTTTCATTCATCATTATTTATAGGAAAGACCGCTGTTGATAAGCTATCTCTGTAATCTTTACCGAGGAATATGCAATACTGTTGTCAGGGAGATATTGCCAATCCTTTTCCATTATGAAATGCCATCGAGTCTGCTGACAAATGCTATTGGAACTAACAACTCAGGGTTCAGTGTATCCCTTTAAGGAAGTTTGTCATGAAAACACATTTCATGCAAAAGAAAGTGCTGTTCTCTGATTTAAGTCACCCTTGATTATTAAGTGGGCGTGTAAAGTTAGATTAGCATTGAGTTTGGCTACAATATTGACCAAAACCTTTTTTCAGGTTTTTGATAAATCAGTACAAGATCTTGGTTCTAATAAATGTATTTGATTATGATTGGCTGCTTTGAGCATGTGCTGGTAAAGCTCAAGGAACACAGTAATTTGGTACAGGCGAAGTTCTCTTCCAAGGGAAGTCACAGAAGACTTAATGCCAAAACTAGTTTCAGGAATTCAAACATGAATATGTGAGTGAATCATTTCAAACATGTTTCTTCAAAACATCCTTCCAAAGTAGGTTAAAATCCTTTGATTGCAGTTTCAGAACTGGGACTCAAGAATTCGTAATCCTCCTAATTCAATGTATTTATGCCCTTCTGCTGTACATATCCATTGCTTTCCAGTAAGAGTGGCTGGGCACATACAAAAATCTGAAACTTTTGTAGTATTTAGGCTTCTCCCATGAATGGAAAGTTGACCGTTTTCCTCCTCCCGCTCATGTTCCTTATTCATAGCTCAGGAAGTCCTGCAGTGGCAAATACAGCCTATTGCTGTCCAGTAGTAGCAGTGCATATTGGCTTCTCTTTCCTAGTTCACAAAAACGTTGGGAAAAGTGATGAAAGGACATGTGGAGAGACTAAGAGTACAGCTACACTACCCAATGGATCGGCAGGCAGTGATCAATCTATCGGGGATAGATTTATCACATCTAGTGTAGACACGATAAATCGATCCCGAGTGCACTCCCCATTGACTCCTGTACTCCACCTCAGTAAGGGTGGAAGCGGAGTCGATGGGGGAGCGGCAGCAGTTGACTCACCACCATGTGGACGGCCAGGTAAGTTGACCTAAGATACGCCAACTTCAGCTATGTGAATAGTGTAGCCAAAGTTGCGTATCTTAGGTTGGGACCTCCCCTGCCTCAGGGAAGCAGACAAGGAAAGGGAGGTTATAAAAGTCATGGCCATGCCAGGGCATATTCAGGATTCCAGTTTTGAGTGTTTAATGAAGTCAGCAGCAGAGGCTGAGGCATTGGGCCTGTATGGAGATTGCACAAAACCCCCAAGGTTTTAGCACTGGAATCCCATGAAGAGCTTAACATTCTCTGCCCTTGATCAGGTCACGCCCAGCTCTTCAAAGGGAACTTCACAGATTTCCCTTATCCCTTTAAGAGAGATTGGCATATTTATAATGATGATACCAACCATTTAAATGACAGAAAGGATCCACAGGCAGCTTCATAATCATCAGAAAAGAATTCTTCTGGCATTGGTGAGCACACTACCTTGCATTCATTTTCTAAAATTGGCCCCTTCTCCACTGGTGCAGGAGGAAGAGAGATTTGGGTGAAGGTGCTGCCCTGTGCCAATCCACCTACCTTGCTTTGGCATACGATCTATTAAAGATCTCATGCCAGTGGCATAAATTAATTCTTACTGAAGCTAATGTAAGTAATGTCGAAGCTGACGCTCTAGATTAGGGGGCCAGAATCAGCTCTGGTGTGCTGAGCAGAAGAGAATCTGCGTGTATCTCTAAAATGCTTTTGTACAAATAAACCAGGTAGTTCTAAGAATGGCAGAACTCAGTATGTCTAGCTACAGCCATTGAAGCAATGGTTTTACTAAATCCAAGAAGTCTGGAATATAGGTTCGAACAAAAATAGAATTGGATGAATGTGTCTTGGTTCTACAATGTCTTTGGTAAACTTGTCTATCACAGAGTGGCTAAACATTTTAAAATGTACCTTTTACTGCAATAAAAACAGAAATCTGCTTTCAACCTAATTGTTCTTCAAATGACTTAATTTCCGCTGTCAAAGCTGTTATCACTGCCAACTTGTTAAGTTTACACATTTTCTACCGTTTAAAACCCTATGGAAAATTTGTATAAATTAAAAGACTTAAATTAGTTGTATAAAATGCAGCTATTATAAGTTGTTTTCAGAAGTATAAATTAAGTGTATATGTATATAAAGGTATATGCAAAGTAGGTTACAGAAGGTAAATATGAAGCTTTAGAAAAAGTTTAGCTACATATTGAAATCATTCACAAAAAGGAAATTTGCTGTTATTCCAGTGCAATGACTCGCAAAATTGTTCATGATGTCAAAGTAAGTGGTAAAGTCATCTTTATTTAATTTGTTTAGTCTCCTTCCATTTGGTATTGTTTTCAAATTAATGATATTTATACATTTAGCAACTTAACACATTAACTAGTTTCAATCACACTCCATATTTATTAATTTCTGGTATTGTGTGCCATAATTATCATTTATGTCCGAACATTTATTAGGTCCAAATCTGTACTTCACTATATTGATTTATGGCCTATGTTATACAGGAATCAAACTAAATGATCACAGTGGACCCTTCTAGACTTGAAAAATAAGACTCTGTGACTTCAGTTTTTGAATCAAAATGACTCTGGCCATTCAAGGTGTTGAAGTAATAAATAAAAGATAGCTATCTCTGCTGCCTTACTATCAGTACAGGATAACACATCGAGTATGTTACAATCTTTAAGAAATAGATATTCTCATGTAAATCAGCCTATTTATTTTGACAATGTGATAAATACACTTTTATCTCTTCATGCCGATACTTGGTTGCCATCACCATCCATAACAGTTACCCATGTGAATCTCTGTGAAGTCAGTCATGGAGGCAATCTACATGCAAAATTGTCAATGTATCTTTTAAAGAAAATATATCAGTAGTGAGAAAATATCTCTTTTGTCCATTTGTTACTGGTATAAAATTCCCATAAGCTAAAGAGTTACTGACTCTTTCCTTGAGTATCTGAGAAATTGCATTATGGCTGTCTGGCTGCACAATGGAAACCTGTAACCAATCATGTTGGTTGTAAATGTCCTGAAGTCAATTTTTCTCTACACTGAGAGAAATGAGGTGTGTTACATAACAAGTTTTAATGAATTGTTAAAGACCACATAGCACATGGTTAGGCACAGATAGTTGTGCTACAAACAATTAAGGTGGTTGTAAATAACTCCTAGTTTATGTACATCTATTCTGGAATTTTGGTCTTGTAACTCGAGTTAACTGCATTTCAGTTAAATCTAGTTAACGAACATCTTCAGAAATCCTAAGCTACATGCTCCACAAACATTTATTCCACGATCTTTCAAAGCATTTCTGGAGGTGTTACTTAACTAGTGTTAATTGATTTCCAGTTAACTGGTGTTAAAATGGGACCACACATCAGCCTAGACATACTTGTAGTGTCACCGTTTCCAGTTATGTCACTAGGCAACATATTTCAAAATATAACTGTCTTTGTCTATACTACATACTAAATGATCTTTAAAACATATTAATTGAAGTGTGTTAATTGACACATCTTGTAACTCAACTCATTTTCCCAGCACAGAGAAAACCTAAGGCTATGTTTCATTGGAAATAGACACATTTCTGCACTAAGCTAGCTAATTTGAGATAGTTATTGCAATGTAAAACTCTAGTTGAGACAAGGCACAAGGTAACTTTTACTTGGACGTAACAAGTCAAAGTCAACCCTTTATCCTCCCACCAGGGGGTTTAAATATCACTAGCTAGCTTAAAGGTAAAAACTACCTGTGCCTTATCTCAGCTAGGATTTTACATTGAGATAGCTGTCTTGATGTAAAAAAAAAAAAAATCACTCTTTTTACAATGAAGACAAAGCCTCTCTGCCAAAAAACACTACTCAGACTAGCAAGGTAGGAATTCATAGAAAGAAAGTTCTAAAATAAGTTTTCAGAAGCTTGGGGTGAACAAATTAAAAGCTGTTCCTGGCAGCCTTACTGGGGATTCATTTTACAAATGGATAAACTGTTCTTGGAAAATATTCACAGTGCATTAGGTACAAATCTGTTCTCCATAGTAGCAGGAAAACAGTCCTTCTCAGGTCACTTCTTTTGCTCCTTTCTGAATATATTTGTTATGAACAATCAGAAAATCAAAACAAAACAAAATCCCACCCAGAGTCAATGTTTATTTTCTCATAACCTTCCTGCAGGAATATATGATAGTTCTCACTATACCATTGCTATGGAGTATCCACTGCCCCTAATAGTTAAAGAGTTTGAGATTACATTAATTTCAAGGCATCTGATGATTCGGCACTGAGAACATTAGCACAAATAGGCTAGGTTGCTGCAAGTTTTTTCTGCCTGAGCTAAAGAACAAACCAGTTCTTGGAATAAAGTCTCTAGTTGTGCTTTCTTCATTCAGAACAGGTATTATTGCAAGTGAGTGAGTAAGGCATTACAGTTAAGCAATATGTTTCCAGGTAATTTTATTGGAATGGACAGAACAAGGAGTAATGGTCTTACATTGCAGTGAGGGAGGTTTAGGTTGAATATTAGGAAAAACTTTTTCACTAGGAGGGTGGTGAAGGACTGGAATGGGTTACCTAGGGAGGTGGAGGAACCTCCGTCCTTAGAGATTTTTAAGGTCAGGCTTGACAAAGCCCTGGCTGGGATGATTTAGTTGGGGATTAGGTCCTGCTTTGAGCAGGGGGTTGGACTAGATGACCTCCTGAGGTCCCTTCCAACCCTGATATTCTATGATTCTATGTTTTATAGTCTGAAATATTCTTTGAACTCCTAGAATTCCTAGAATAGTCTCTAAACAATACAGACTGGCCTAGGTAGTCAAGGGGATAGATGATTTTCACAACCCCTGTAGAAAACATACAAACAAATCTTTGGCAAACTAAATCATGCCCAAATATCTGTGCCTTTTTGCACATTTTGGCTGTTTAGAAGGGCAATATTTTTACGCTATCATCCTTCTGCTCTGACAATATACAGAGGCTGAAAGAAGAAAAATTACAAAACTATCAATATTAGCATATAGACCTCCTTTGGAAATATTTTTTAATGTAATCCATTTCACTGGAAGATTATAGGAAGTTTACATCTTATATATAGTAGAAAAAATATAAAATACCAAAATATAAATATTGATGATCATATCAAATAGGATTAATTCTGATAATGGTGGTAAACCTAGAGAAGCTGAAGTATTAATATAATTTATATTGCTACAGTGTCTAGAAACACCAGTCATGGACCCAGATCCCATGGTGTTGAGTACTGTAAAAACACATAATACAAAGATAGTCCCTATCCTAACAGGTGTACAATCAGATTTTATTTAAATTATTGCCAGTAATGAATAGGCATTACTGAGCAATTTAGTGTGTGTGCAGAGGTGGTATTTTTGTTCATTATCTTTGTTCGTTAAAAGCTTAATTTAAAGCCATTTGGAATCAATGGGAAGCTTTGGATCATGCCTCTACAAATCTTTTTATGGTTTCATATTCCTAAACTAAGGACCTTTTACCAGGGCTTTGGAGTAGAGCCCGGAGCCAGAGCGCGGAGCAGTGGAGCTGCAGGTTTTTGCCTGGAGCTGTGGAGCCGGAGCATCATTTCAAAGCCCTGCCGTACACAACTGAAAGAAAAAGAAAAAAAAGAGAGAGAGAGAGAGAGAGAGAGAGAGAGATGATAGAATTAAAGTTTTTTATTGATCATTTATTGTCTTAAAACAAATTATTTGAAACTTATAGTGAATTCTACAAACAGATCCAAAGTCACTTGAGAAGTTGAGCTTGGTCTCAGGGGCATCTAATTGACTTAGCTTTCTTATCTGGTGAATGTTTCTACTCAGTGATGCAATTCTGAGTCTTTAATTTTGATAATCTCTGCTATAGGATGGACACCATAGAGTTTATTAGGACCCATTCCATATTTTGTGCAAAATTAGTGCAAAGCTTCATAGTAAAACTGCATTGTGCTCTCTGAAGGAAAGTGACACAAGGAAAAATCTGTTTTTCAGGATTTAGGGCCCTTTTGTGTCTGTTAAGAATTCTAGAGAACCATTTTTAAAGAGCACTTGGCTCACTATGTACTCTTTTTTTGTAGTGGAAATACTTATAATCTGACAAAAGAGTGCTGGATTTCTTTTTTCAGATTTGGTATGGAGCCAAGCTTTTATTAGTTAAAGCTTCTAAATCAAAATCAGTGGTGAGTATCTGTGAAATGCCCAATGGCTCAAAATAGATTGTAGATCTTTAAACATTATTTAGAGATTTTTTTTTCTATGAACAAGGTATGTATGTGTATAAATGCATTCTGCGTGTTGTATATGTGTGACTACAGGCTGTGGAAAAATAACCATTTTTCACAATTACGTGAGTGAAGTTTCAAATAATGTGATCCTATGATATGGTAAATCCTAGGAATGTGGGAAATAGTTGGTGTGAAACTAAAAACACTTGATATGTGCCCCTCCTTGAGTTTGCAGTGTATCTCTGCCACTCCAGACCCAGTGACTAGAGATCCACCTCCCACTACACATTGCCCCAAGCTGCTCCTCTTCTCCTAGTCATGTGGGCTCAGGTCATGGAGGCAGAGAAACAACTCCCAGGAGTTTCCCAACATGATACTTCAGCAATCCAGTACCCTGCTCACATCACAGTCTATGCTGCTTAATTGCCAGTTCATGAAAGATTCTTCAGGCTGGCTATAGATCCCACCCTTCTTCCAAGGCCCTAAAATGGGATCCACCTGGGGAATAGGAAGATAGGGACAAAAATTAATTAAGGAAACCAGTTCGTCATTGGGGATATACCATCTGAATATGTCATGAGGAATATGCCAAAGTGTAGCTAGAATGGAAGATGGGCATCATTTATATACTTAGGTATAATAACTAACAATGGCTGAGTGGAGGAGCATTTGAGTATAGTTTTCAAAAAATATATAAAAGCAGTCATGCACGCCCCTATCATCATCCTGCTCATTCTTTGTGTGTGTTATATGCCTGTCCTCCCCCTCTTCATATGTCTTGCTTTTTTTTAGGTTGTAGTCACTTCAGGACATGTACTGTTTCCTTTGTTTCTGTTTGGATACAGTGCCTAGCATAACTGGGCCCAAGTTCTAACTGAGCCCTGTGTGCTATGGTTCAATACAAATACTAATAAAGCACAAAACTGGGACGCTTCATGCAAACATTTTTGGGGCCAGCATAAAGTTATTTGGAGTTGCCCATGAAATTTGTTTCATGCCGTATGGATAGATTTGTCACATGGTATTTCTTCAGGTTGTTCTTTGAGGGCTTGGTTACACTGGCACTTTATAGTGCTATAAAGCCCCCACGAGTGCTATAACCTCCTCCCCGTCCACACTGGCAAGGCACGTAGAGCGCTATAACTGCTGAGTTATAGCGCTATTGTTAATCCACCTCCGCATGGGGAATAAGGACTGTAGCGCAGCTGCTGTAGCGCTACAGCAAGAATGTGGACACCCACTGCGCTACAAGTGATCTCTGGAGATGCCTAGAGCCATTTAAGGCAATTGACATCTCTTCCCTTTGTTTTGAACTCGGCTGGAGGAATGCGGAAGTACCTCTTTAGAGTTTCTCTCTTAACTCCGTAGATAAGCAATACAAATGTTTAAGGAGGGAGCCTGTGTGAAAACAAAGCCTTCTGTGAACGGAGGCTCACTGATAGGCTTTCAGAAGAACGGAAAAACCACTGTCTCTCTCCCTCCACATACACACAATGCGTCCTCCCTCACTCCTCTCGTTTAAAAAGCACGTTGCACCCAGCTGAATGCTGGGATACCTGCCCTAATGCACTGCTCTTAATGCCACATTAAGTGCTCCAAATGTGGCCATGCTATACCACTGGCGTGTCTGAGTGTGGACATACAATAGCGCTATACATATTACTGTATAAGGGGACCGCTATAACCAATAGCGCTATAATCTTGTAAGTGTAACCACACACTTTGCTGAGCCTAGGCTGTGTGCTGAGGTAGATCAGCTGAAGCCACATTCACTTGCTCTCACAGGCATATTGAGCACTGTTAAAGGTGTTATCTTCCAAAAATACCAGATAGAGTTAAAAGGCCAATTCTGCCCCCCTCCCCCCCCCCCCCGAGGGACCCCCCACCCCAGGGCCAGGAATTAGGGTTTGTCAAGTGGAAGGTCTGTAACAGAGTTTGTTGTATAGGGATGACAGTCTATGGGTCCTGTTGAAGACTCCTGTAGGATTCAATGAGTAGAAAGACTTTTAGATGCTTACCTGAAACAAGCTCAGTTCTCGTCATTTGGAGATATCTTTTGACTTTTTTTTTTGGTATAGTTTTATAACATTAAGGCTGGTTTACAATATAATTGGATAGGTAGCTTTGGGTGTTATTACTGGGATTTACATTTTAATTTTGTTGTTGTTATTACCCTTGTAAACTTGAAGGAGGACAATAATTATTCAAAGGAGAAAGGACAACACTGTCTTAGTATGGGAGTCATAGCTCAGCAGGGGAAACATAGACGGTGTGCAGTTTCCATATTCTTGTAGTTTTGAGTCCAAATCGAACCATCTCAAGTTGCCCTGTGTCTAGCTTTTATGTAGCTAAGGAAGAATTGGAATTAGTGTGCACATTTTTCATTCTGGGTTCTCATTACTCTTATTTGAGGTATTAATTGTCTGGTCTATTGCTGACATGGGCTTTTGCTTCTGAAGTATCTGTGAAAGCACCCAATTTTGGAGGTGGCCAATTTATATGATGCTGTTCCTCTATAATCATATTTTATTACGTGTTCATCTGCTACGAGTGAATCCTGTGATTGTCAGTGTGCAGGTAACAGCCTGCTAAGGTCAGATCCTTCGAGTACAAATTAAAAATTATGAGAGGAAATGCTAGCTAGGAACAAGGGTGGTATTCTATCTAATTCAGCTCCTCCACTTTTGCTTTTCAAGTGCAGCCTCTGTACTGGTTACCTCCCCTCTTGCTAGAACCTGGAAATGGGCTGCTGGGCCGATTACAGACCTTTTGGGTGTTCATCCTTTTTTGGTTTCTATGCATCAGAGAAGAGATGGAGACGGAACCTTTCCGGTATTTGTGCATTTAGCATGACATCACAAATCCTGTTCCGTATTCGAAGTGAGGTATCTGAAAATCTTGGACAATCTCTTCCTCTTATATTCTCCCATCAGTTTCATCCAGAACTTCTTCCCCTCTCCATCACAAAAGTAAAGGCTGATTGCAGGATACTGTCATCCTGCTTAGGAGATATTGAAGAGATGAAAGGAAATATTCCATCACAATTTAAATCCTCCCTCAAGGTCCGTAGCTAGAAGGTAGTGATGGGTACCTGATCCTGTGCCGTCAGAGGGCACTTGTGGAGTAACACAAGGTTTAATCATCTCTCCTTGCCTTTTCCTTATTTTCATGCAGCCACTGGAAGAATTTCTGAGACTCCATGGACTAAAATGCCAGCAGTATCTGGTATGCAACTCTGTTTATCCTTCACATCATACTTTAACAGCGGTCCCATTGGCCATTACCTGCAAATAGATGAGGAGCTGGCTGAAGATGAACCCAAGCAGACAACAGTCAGGCTTGAAGGCAGCAGGAATCACTGTGAAGATCTTGCTGCCAGTATCTAATCACCTCCAGTGAAGGACATTTGTCCCCAAATCACCAGGATAGCTGCAGTCTAGGCATCTTTCTACATGCCTTCCTCACGCTGGGTTCTCACATAACGTTAGCCACAAAAAGCACGTTCTATGAACTGCAGTTATTGAAGAGACTCTGCCTATTGCTTTCCAGTGGTGACTTGACGCTAGCATTTTCAAATGTCTTTTGGAAAATTAAAATGCAACATACCTCATCTAGACAACATCAGCCTGGTGAAAGCTGAAACCACTTAGATTAGAATATAGAATTTTTCTTCACAAAAAATTACAGTTTATTTTCAGATTGCTTTCATAAATAGCCATTTTCTGGCAAAATTTGCCACTCGCAGATTGACTAGGTCTTCACTCATCTAGGCAAAACTTGATAGGATAATTATTAAATTACTCTGTCTCCAAATATCCCAATATTTACAGAAATATTGTGTAGATCCAGAAGAGTAAAAAAAAGTTATTAGATATATGAAATCCAGAAATCCGAATCCTACCATCTTTTACTCAGTCCTTATTCTGATAAAACTGCTGGTGATGTCAATCGTGTGATTGGTTCCAAATTTGGTGGATGAAAGAAATGAATGGTTTCTGTAAAGGGAAATCATGTCTTACTAATCTATTAGAGTTCTTTGAAGGGGTCAACAAACATGTGGACAAGGGCGATCCAGTGGACATAGTGTACTTAGATTTCCAGAAAGCCTTTGACAAGGCTCCTCACCAAAGGCTCTTATGTAAATTAAGTTGCCATGGGATAAGAGGGAAGATCCTTTCATGGACTTAGAACTGGTTAAAAGACAGGGAACAAAGGCTAGGAATAAATGGTAAATTTTCAGAATGGAGAGGGGGTAACTAGTGGTGTTCCCCAGGGGTCAGTCCTAGGACCAATCCTATTCAACTTATTCATCAGTGCTTTGGAGGAAGGGGTAAACAGTGAGGTGGCAAAGTTTGCAGATAATACAAAACTGCTCAAAATAGTTAAGACCCAAGCAGACTGTGAAGAACTTCAAAAAGATCTCACAAAACTAAGTGATTGGGCAACAAAATGGGAAATGAAATTTAATGTGGATAAATGTAAAGTAATGCACTTTGGAAAAAATAACTCCAACTATACGTACAATATGATGGGGGCTAATTTAGCTATAACTATTCAGGAAAGAGATCTTGGAGTCATCGTGGATAGTTCTCTGAAGATGTCCATGCAGTGTGTAGCGGCAGTCAAAAAAGCAAACAGGAAGTTATGAATCATTAACAAAGGGATAGATAATAAGACGGAGAATATCTTATTGCCCCTATATAAATCCATGGTGCGCCCACATCTTGAATACTGTGTACAAATGTGGTCTCCTCATCTCAAAAAGGATATACTGGCATTAGAAAAGGTTCAGAGAAGGGCAACTAAAATGATTAGGTGATTGAAACAGGTCCCATATGAGGAGAGATTAAAGAGGCTAGGACTTTTTAGCTTGGAAAAGAGGAGACTAAGGGGAGATATGATAGAGGTATATAAAATTATGCGTGGCGTGGAGAAAGTGAATAAGGAAAAGTTATTTACTTGTTCCCATAATAGCAGAACTAGGGGCCACCCATTGAAATTAGTGGGCAGCAGGCTTAAAACAAATAAAAGGAAGTTCTTCTTCACGCAGCCTGAGGAGGCTGTGAAGGCTAGGACTATAACAGGGTTTAAAAGAGAACTGGATAAATTCATGGAGGCTAAGTCCATTAATGGCTATTAGCTAGGCTGGGTAAGGAATGATGTCCCTAACCTCTGTTTGTCAGAGGGGGGTGATGGATGGCGGGAGAGAGATCACTTGATCTTTACCTGTTAGGTTCACTCTCTCTGGGGTACCTGGCATTGGCCACTGTCGGTAGACAGGATACTGAGCTAGATGGACCTTTGGTCTGACCCAGTACAGCCATTCTTATGTTCTTATGAACAGTATCCCTTTTTTAAAAAAACCTGTTGTTTATTGATCAGCTTTTTCCATTTTGCCTACAGACTGGGGTAAAAAATAAACTGATTACTTTTAGGCTCTGTTGGAGAAATACATCATGTTTCATTATGTTTGGTGACTTGCTTACAATACTTGCTTTACTTAAAGCTGCAATGAAATATCACCTCCCAGTCAAAGGAAAAATGTGATAAAAATGTGACTTGGAACTATTCAGAACATTTCCTATGGCCTTCTGGGATTAATTCCAGTGATTATACAATTTAACGTTTTACAGAGAAATAATCTTTTGTGTATGAGTTCCATTAATCATAATCACAAAGTTCACATCAGAGATTTCAGTCCAGTCACTTTATAAAGGATTTAATAACAGACTAATGAATATGTTCTCTAAATGTTAAGGAAAAAATTAACATGTTAAAAAAATTCCAAGAAATGCAAATGTCTTACAGCATGGTCTTTTTCTTGTGAGGTGCAATACAGCATGTCAGCGCTCTTGCCAATTGTTAGTGTTTGTCCCTTTCAATACATTGAAGTGCTAGTTTGTAGCTGTAACAGACATCATGCCCACTACTAGTTTGGTGTAATTTCCCCTGCAGCATTTGTGCCTCTTTTAGAGATGCTAACCAGAAATTCAGAGAGAGCCAGCCTGTGGACTGAAGTACTTGTTCTGTACTTGTTGCTTTCTTTACTGAACTGGTGATTACAGGTGTTCTGATCTACATAGGAAAGATCTGTTTTGTCTTGGGAACGATTTGGTATATTAAGTGGTTTATGGAAGTGTTTTTATTGAAATGCTTTTGTGTGTTCTGCTGTCTCTTAGAGGAGGCATCTAAGAAACATCATTTTTGCTACCGATCTTATTTGAATAAAAAAGTGAACAGTTTTTTTTTGCATATGATTACAACTGGAGAGATGAATATTGAGTAACTGTATTTAATAGTAACACAAATGTAAAAAACAAATGTTCCTTTGTCTTCAGATGTTTCATTAGGTAAGGATATTTCATACACTTTTCTTACTGTAGGCCAAAAATAATGGTGAAAAATTACAACAATGATTAGGTATTCGTATTTGAAGAGTGGATGACTGCTTTCATTTCCGTTTCTGGTGTTGTTTTCTGTTTGTGAAGCTTGAATGGGGAATAGGCATGTGCTGCTATGAAGCACTAAGAATAATCTTTTATAAGACATGGATAAACTTAAGCAAATATGATGGTTTTAGTACAGCCTCCTCATGTATTTTCTGAATTGCAGAAAAAATGTCATTGAAGAATAAGGTCCCTTTTTCAATATAATGTTGTGGCAATAGTTGGACTGATTTTTACTAATTATTTCATGATAGGGTTTTTATATGTCAGTTGTCATTCTTTGTAGACTCCAGTAGATGGCAACTCCAGTCTTCTTGTCATTTAATCTGTACTCAGAATAGAAATATTTTGTTCTTTCCCCTCCACACAGCACATCTCAACTATATAAGGCTATTGGTTACATTGAAACGTGCTTCAATTCCATTTTTATTGGACTCACCCAGTACTATCTGATTTTAGACCAACCAGTTAAAAACAAAAACAACCCCCCCAAGCACATGGTTAGTAGCCCCAGAATCATAAACTACACAATGATTCCTCAGCCACAATAAAAAATTAAAAAAAAAATGTCAAGAGAATGCATAAAAAGGAGTAGTGCTGGAAACTTCTCATGTGAATTAAATTAATTGACTGACTGCAAACACAGCATATTAGTTTCTTTATATGTGATGATTTCACTGTAACACATAAGCACATATTTTCCCTTGTTTTGTGTCGAAGTCTATTAATTTTGTCTGTGTATAGAAAATGCTTGATCAAACCTAGTAAAAAGGTGCAAATTAAATTAAAATTATATCAGAATGACTGTTCTCATGAAAACCTTATCACGATGAGCCAGATCTGAGTTACATTAGAGTAGGTTCAGATTAACTTGGATGCCTTGAATGGAACAGCTCTAGATTTACATCAGTATAACAGAGCTCAGAATCTAGCCTTATGTCCCTCTTCTGCTGACAGAATTGCTGGATCTAACCTGCCTTCTTCTTTGCTTTTATTATCATTTCCCTCAGCTGTATCACTAAGGTATTAACATAGAGAAGTATTTTTTTTCTCATTTTCACCCCACAGAATCTCATGATTCTTAAATACTTGCCTGTGTAGTTTGCAAAATAAAGAACAACATCACTCTATGACAGTGGTTCCCAAACTGGGGTTCGGGAACCCCTGGCAGTTCACAAAATGTTACAGGAGGTTCTCGGGAAAAAATTCCCTAATGGCAGACAGAGTTGTCCATAGGGACCCCGGGCAGCACGGTGCCAGCAGCCTGGAGCCCCTGGACTTTCAAGAGCTAAGCAGATCAAAGCAAGCATATCTATCACACCGAGGAGATTTAAACTTCAAGACTCCTTATAAGAAATGGAAAGGGGGGTGGATATTTTTTGCTGTTTTTAAAATTAAATAGGCAGCTAGTATTGTTTTTAAAATTATTATGAAGAACAAGTTTAAACCGTGTTATAACGTGCATTGTTTGCTTGGACTGCTCAAGACCTGAGGCTATTGTGTAAGAGGAACTCTTTGAGTTGGCTTCTTAAATACCTTCATGCTGTCTCACATCTGATACTCCTTGACGAAACATAGGAGCCTTGTCTTATAACAGGCTTATTCAAAGTGATACAAGCTACGAAAGTGAGATCTTGGAAGAGTGTTGCCATTTTCATAATGTAATAAATATATTGTCATGATTAATAATAATTAATAAACAGTGTGTGAGAAGCATGTCATAAAATCAAATTTTATATTTCCAAGATCACTGCTCTTATAATTTATACTCAGGGAAAGGAGAAAATCTCTGGAAATATTTATTTTTAGGAGGGAGTTTGTGAGATTTGACATTTTAGTGAAAGGGGTTCACGGGTTGTTAAAGTTTGGGAACTACTGCTCTGTGAATTAATGCCAGTCTGAAAATGAGCACACACAAAAATTGTGATCGCTCTGCCTGGACTGGAAACTAATGATCAGAACTATCAGACAAAAAGTTCTTTTTCTGTCACTCTGTATCCAGACTACACTTTCATTTTCAAACCCCTTCTTCTGCCTAGCAGGTTTTTATTTGGTAATTAATAATACACAAGGGGCAGGGGTAGGGAGCACTAATAAGTTCAGTCACAGGCTCTTCATCTGTTTATTTTTATTTATCTACAGCGATGATGGATAGTGTGCAATTGTTTTACAAGAAATCTTCAAACAAAAGCCTCACCTGTAACATGCTTGGTGTAATACACCACCTACAGTTTATGGTTACCTACAGTTATAGTTACCACCTACCGTTTATGGTGATACGTATTTTAATTGTTTTAAATGAACTTCAAAAAGTTACAATTAATATTTATTTTAAAGCCATTTTTAGATATTTGCACGTTATGCTGGTTTAGTAAAATCTCTACTTATCAATAGAATTTTGCTTACTATGTGGACATTTTTACTTTCCCTAAACATTACTAACATAAATGATGCTCAAACAGGATAATCAGAATATTGGTCAATTTAAGTCTGACTTTTGCATAAATAAATTAGTGAGCAAGGTAATAAAATGTCTTTTGGATCTTGGTTTCAATTCTGGGAGGAATCCCAAGAACCTTAGGAAACTAACGTTATGGTTATATACAGGTCCTGGGTCTATTGCAGATAAGTGGTTTAGTGCCACAAAAACTACTCCACCAAAGTTTTCATTAAAACTTGCTTGAGGCTAGCATTTTCCCTCAGGTCAGTAATTAATTCAGAGGCATGGATGTAGAAGCTTGATTTGTTCTAGTTAGGATTATGTCCCATTGGGGCCCCCAGGCTAGTATTTTAAACTTACTGAAAGGTACTTCAGCAAAAAATTCTACTTCCTTATTGAAAAGACCATGTGTACCCAGTAGCAAATGCAGAGTGTACACTTTAAGATCTGTTCCGTTATGCCTGTATATCTTTTTCTACTCTACTAGCCCATTGAGTTGCCACACACAAATGAAGACTGCATTTTAGGTATGTAGCCTAAAGATTTCATGCACCAATGAAGAAGTGTTACTGTTATTTTCGATTAAAATGCATAGTACAAAACACAACAAGTTCAAATTTCTTCTGTGGCACTCATAGTGCTAATAGTCTGTAAAACAGTACAGCCTGTTTTTGGTGGCTTTAGCATGCAAGACTTATTCACTGCTGCAATTCTTATTCATAACTAGTCCTCAATAGTGAAGCCAGCATTACTACCTATGTGAGTACTCACATGAGTAAAAGTTTGTGTAATATGGGATTTCTTCAATAAGGAAAGAAGCTGTAAAATCAGCTAAACTTTATCTTTCCTTGCATAAGAAAAAGCCAGTTCAAAAGAAGGTACTGTACTATGAGAACATTATTAATCCAGTCAAGATTCTGGGTTTCTGATCATTAGTGTGAATTGCTGGGTTTCTGATCATTAGTGTGAATTGCTGGTCCTTCTGTTATAAACACTTTTTAAAAAAATATCATTTTCACAATTTACAAAATATAGCCATATAAAAGAGAACTATTTCTTTTATTGATGTGTTCTTCTAAAATTAAATGTACCTTATAAAGCAAAGCGTGTGTGTCATAAATATGTGTCCAGTATGGAGTAACATATGGAATTTTGGCTTGGATTGTGTCTGCAGGAACCAAATGT
Source organism: Dermatemys mawii (assembly GCA_007922305.1). Taxonomy (NCBI): domain Eukaryota; kingdom Metazoa; phylum Chordata; order Testudines; family Dermatemydidae; genus Dermatemys; species Dermatemys mawii. The sequence goes on from ML677326.1 coordinate 6,617,521, forward strand.
TTCATTGCCTTTCCAGGACAGCACACATGCACGCAGGGTTTCAGACTCTCGTCCTATTCTTTCTTGCTATCTAGAGTCTCTCTTAAGACCTATTCTTCTGAAGCTACAAATGCAAAACTACCTAAAAGGTGCTACTAAAATCTGAAGCAAGCTATGAGTGTTAGGAGACATATTGCACTTTACTGCATATTTGACATGTCTAACTGCTTGTATATGGTAGCCTCCTATGTAATATAAATAACTATATTTACATTTTGTTTGCACAGTGAGATCTGCTTTAAGGCCATTTACACTTTCATACCAATCAACTGTATTTATTTACAAGATTCTTATCACCATGGTATCCACATATGCCACATTCTCGACTCTCCATTCCAGAGCAGGCTTTCCAGTTATTTCTTTCTTGGATATATAGGCCAACAGAGCAACTATGCCAGACTGATAACACTGTATTTATACACTTGCACAGGGTGTGCTTGTGTGTGTGTTTGAGAGAGAGAGAGATACACACACACGTAGTTTACATAAACACACGTGTATGAGAGAGATCATTATTTTTTATAATCATCATTATGGCAGAGGCGGTGAGTAAATGTTAGTGCCAACACTTATAAATTTTCAGGACAATTTCTCAGGGTCCAAAAATGTCACTGTATATAAGAAAAAATGAAGCTTCATATAAGGTTACACAGTTCACATAAATTAACCCAGATACCAGTATGGATAATCAGGAAATAAGATACATGAACAGAGAATTTTGGACCCATTTCTTATACCCAATATTTAACTAAAGAACTAAAAAAGAGCCACTGTGGTTTAAAAACCATGTAAAAGAAGCAGTGAGAGATAAAAAGGCATCTTTTAAAAAGTGGGAGTCAAATCCTACTGAGGTAACTAGAGAGGAGCATAAACACTGCCAAATTAAGTGTAAAAATGTAATAAGAAAAGCCAAAATGGAATTTGAAGAACAGTTAGCCAGAAACTCAGAAGGTAATAATAAAATGTTTTTTAAATATGACAGAAACAGGAAGCCTGCTAAACAACCAGTGGGGCCTCTGGATGATAGAGATACAAAAGGAGCACTTAAAGATGATAAAGTCATTACGGAGAAACTAAATGAATTCTTTGCTTCGGTCTTCACGGCTGAGGATGTTAGGGAGATTCCCCGACCTGAGCCGTCTTTTGTAGGTGACAAATCTGAGGAATTGTCACAGATTGAAGAAAACCTAGAGGAGGTTTTTGGAACTAATTGATAAACTTAACTGTAACAGGTCACCGGGACCAGATGGCATTCACCCAAGAGTTCTGAAAGAACTCAAATGTGAAATTGCGGAACTATTAACTAGGGTTTGTAACCTGTCCTTTAAATCGGCTTCTGTACCCAATGACTGGAAAATAGCTAATGTAACACCAATATTTATACAGGGCTCTAGAGGTGATCTAGGCAATTACATACCGGTAAGTCTAACGTCCGTACCGGGCAAATTAGTTGAAACAATAGTTAAGAATAAAATTGTCAGGCACATAGAAGAACATAAATTGTTGGGCAAAAGTCAGCATAGTTTCTGTAAAGGGAAATCATGTCTTGCTAATCTATTAGAGTTCTCTGAAGGGGTCAACAAACATATGGACAAGGGGAATCCAGTGGATGTAGTGTACTTAGATTTCCAGAAAGCCTTTGACAAGGTCCTTCACCAAAGGCTCTTATGTAAATTAAGTTGCCATGGGATAAGAGGGAAGATCCTTTCATAGACTGAGAATTGGTTAAAAGACAGGGAACAAAGGGTAGGAATAAATAGTAAATTTTCAGAATGGAGAGGGGGTAACTAGTGGTGTTCCCCAGGGGTCAGTCCTAGGACCAATCCTATTCAACTTATTCATCAATGATTTGGAGGAAGGGGTAAACAGTGAGGTGGCAAAGTTTGCATATGATGCTAAACTGTTCAATGGTTAAGACCCAAGCAGACTGTGAAGAACTTCAAAAAGATTTCACGAAACTAAGTGATTGGGCAACAAAATGGGAAATGAAATTTAATGTGGATAAACGTAAAGTAATGCACTTTGGAAAAAATAACTCCAACTATACATACAATATGATGGGAGCTAATTTAGCTACAACGAATCAGGAAAACGATCTTGGAGTCATCATGGATAGTTCTCTGAAGATGTCCATGCAGTGTGCAGTGGCAGTCAAAAAAGCAAACAGGATGTTAGGAATCATTAAAAAAGGGATACAGAATAAGACTGAGAATATCTTATTGCCCTTATACAAATCCATGGTGCACCCACATCTTGAATACTGTGTACAAATGTGGTCTCCTCATCTCAAAAAGGATATACTGGCATTAGAAAAGGTTCAGAGAAGGGCAACTAAAATGGTTAGTGGATTGGAAAGAGTCCCATATGAGGAGAGATTAAAGTGGCTGGGACTTTTTAGCTTGGAAAAGAGGAGACTAAGGGGGGATATGATAGAGGTATATAAAATTATGCGTGGCGTGGAGGAAGTGAATAAGGAAAAGTTATTTACTTTTTCCCATAATAGCAGAACTAGGGGCCACCCATTGAAATTAGTGGGCAGCAGGTTTAAAACAAATAAAAGGAAGTTCTTCTTCACACAGCGCACAGTCAACCTGTGGAACTCCTTGCTTGAGGAGGCTGTGAAGGCTAGGACTATAACAGGGTTTAAAAGAGAACTGGATAAATTCATGGAAGTTAAGTCCATTAATGGCTATTAGCCAGGCTGGGTAAGGAATGGTGTCCCTAGCCTCTGTTCGTCAGAGGGGGGTGGTGGATGGCAGGAGAGAGATCACTTGATCTTTACGTGTTAGGTTCACTCTCTCTGGGGTGCCTGGCATTGGCCACTGTCAGTAGACAGGATACTGGGCTAGATGGACCTTTAGTCTGACCCAGTATGGCCTTTCTTATGTTCTTAAGTTAACTTCTACAAACAAAATCCAGCAATGTCTGTTACTTGATTAATATGTAATGGATTAGTTTCTGCATATACTATGTCCTCTCCATTTGTTCTTTCTCTCATGGTGATCTAATACAGTAAAATACTATAATAAAGGGCTTAACTTATTTTAGGGAGTCAGGTGCAAAGAGACTGGAGTAGGATGTGGCGAGAGAGCTAAGACCTGTTGAGTGTTTATAGTAAAATATTAAGGTTCAAGGTGTTTAAAGTAAAATGTGTAGGTTAAGATTTTCAAAGCTGCCTTGGTGATTTTATCACACAGGATCCATTAATATGATTCTAAGAGGGTCATGACACAATGAAGTTTGGGAACTGCTGCAGGAACCATCTGGAGTTGGCAAATTTAGGGAAAAATTGTGTCCATGATAACTGATTTATACACTGAGGCTTGTACTACTATTAGGTCTGCATTCGCCAAAGCCATTCTGCAACAGTCATGAAGATACAAAGGGTCAGATTCAAAGGGACTTCTCACTGAACAAAGATATTATTTGACATAGGAGTACAATAATCTGACTTTAAGTAAATAACATGTGGAAGAAAGTGAATTAAGCCAACATCGGTGCTGTAGTCTGGGTGTATTGCCTAATAATTTGGGATGGCCAAGTGTGTGATTAGAATTAAAATCTCTTTACATAAAGCTGGTCAATAGCTTTGCGACAAGTAAAAGGAGAGGATGAAAGTAGCAAGGAAATTTTAAATAATGAAATTAAAATGACATTTAAATTAAATTCTTGTATTTGTAACTATGACATTGTTTAATGGGGTTTTGATTAATGTAATACATTATGCCATACGTGAGAGCAGAAACTGAGTTTCTTTACTGTATATGTATCATCAGATCCCTGTTGGTGGGAGAGAAAAACCCTGTATATTCATATACTCTGATTTCAGTAAGAATGGTGAATTAAATATGGGGCCATTTTTATTCCTGGGAAAAAGCTATATAGAATTGATTCACTGCGTCTCCGTGACTGCCCCAGAACCCATGAGAAATCCATATAAGCTGCAAAGGTCACATAATGCCCTGAAGAAATGGTTCTAAACCATGTGATTCATCTAAAAAAGGGAAATCCTGTGATTTTTCCTGGCCCTCACAGGAATTCATCCTGCTTTTTTTGCTATGAACAAACCAGACATTTTATACTCTATACTGTGTTTTCAATAATGTGATTTTGTTTATTGTTATGTTATGCTACAATTCAACATGGTTTTACATATTTATTATAAGGGCGTATGCCATGATACAACCATCATGAATATTAATGACTGAATCTTCCAAAGGAAAGGGATGAGCCTTCCCAGAATATTTCTTAAATTGCCTTTTCTCTTCTGTCAGTCTTTGAAGTTATGAACCCTGTGATGACTGGTTCCCATCTGTGTAATGGGTCAGCAGTCACAGCCATCAAGTGTGATCATATCCACCATTAGAGAGAGAGTCTACCTTTTAGGGTTTTTTTTTTTCCTATTCAGTATTGCACAGAAGTCTTTTCTGCACTGTGCAAGATGTAGAAAAAGACATGGTTCCTGCACCAATTTGCTTATTCTAAATAGAATGAGAAAGACAATAGGACCAAAGGGGCAGGGTGTATCTGAGATCTTTTGTCATTTTATTTCCTTTGTTGTTGTTGTTGTTGTTTTTAAATTGGGATGTGAGGCAACTTTTGTTGTTGTTGTTGTTGAAATGCCCCCACATTACCAGGATTCATAAATTCATAGATTCCAAGGCCAGAGATGGACCATTTTTAGAGTCAGGAGCTCCAATAATTTCATAAGTCCGTGAGCTGTTTTGTAGGTTTGGGATAATGACTTGCTGGGGAAGGAGTGGGGTACATATAGTAATTAAGTAGAGGGCTTCATACAGCAGGCACTAGCAATGTCTAGCCCCACACTGCTGTGAAGTCAGGTGCATGCTCTAGAAATGCATGTGGAGGTTCTGCCCTCTTTCACTTGACAGTTGCAAAGAGTGTGAGAAAGTCATTGAGGGTCTTGGTGGCCTTCTCACCTGACAAGGAGCTGCCTCCCCAAGGCGGGAGTTATATACAGTGATGGGAGGACGGTTGCTTGAAGAGGCCATGGGAACGGAATTTGTTTGGTTTTCCTACAAGTTCTCCATAATGCTAGATTAGTTATGGGTTGTTTATATAGAAAGAGGAAAAGGAAATGATACATGATTAATATTCAAACAGTAGGCAGCAAGCCCTGGGTCACTTTTTCTGGGAGTGGGAAGGGAAATATTAAGGGAACACAGGGGAGCTACAAATTGATTATTTAAATTATTCTTAGCCATCAGTCTATTGGGCATATAGATAGCCTCTGTAATAGCTTATTAGTACTGTGACCTCATCCTCCATATCCCCCTTGCCTCTGTCCAGTTGTTTGTTATGCTCAGTTTAATTAGACTGTGAGCTCTTTGGGGTAGGGGACATATCCACCTAAAGTTCTGTGTAGCTCCTAGCTCCACTTTTGTGGTCTACACTGGGGGAGAGTGGGGTCAACTTTCAGCTACGCGCACAGCGTAGCTGAAGTCGATATATCTTAGGTTGACTCACCTGGACATCCACATGGCAGCGAGTTGACTGCTGCTGCTCCCCCATCCACTCCACTTCCTCCTCTTGTGGAGGTGGAGTTCTGGCGTCGACAGGGAGAGCATTCGGGGATTGATTTATCATGTCTACACTAGATAAATCGATCCCTGATAGATCGATCACTACCTGCTGATTTGGCGGGTAGTATAGATGTACCGTATGTGTGTGTGTGAGAGAGAAAGAGTTGTGGGTTTCACTGAAAAAAAGAAGGTGAATTAAAGGGAGTAGATGCACTAGAACAGGAAAGTGGTTTACGAACATGAAAGATAGGTATGTAAGGATATTATAATTGCTGATTTGTAGTCAGTATTGCCAACTCTTGTGTGATTTGCAATAAAATCCCAATATTTGATATTTTTTGATCATCAGATCTGATGATATTATTGCAATAAATAATGATATTTATTGCAATAAAATCCCAATATTTGATATTTTTTGATCATCAGATTCTGCTGAAATGAACCTAATCCACTGATCTGGTGATATGTAGAGTTCATTCTTCAGGGTCTACCAGTGCAACAGCAGCCATGAGCACTAAATTAACCTAAATAGAAAGATCAATCAATCTGAAAGCATCTCCATTAGCATCATTTTGCTGCATGACAGGGCTCAGATTGTGATTGGCATATTAAAAATGTTTGGACAGGTTAATGTTAAAGTTGTTTTGTTGGGTTTTTAAAGTAAAATTTTTGCTGATCATACTAAAGAAAAAAATTACTTAACTCTTCTTTCCTGAAGAAGCATAAAGTTCAGATTGATTTCCAAACATTCTTTTAAAATATTGTTGAATCTAAAGACTGATTTTGCAGTTGTGTGTTCTTTCAAATGCAATATGCTTTTTACTTTGAATAATTTACTTAGTGTCTAAGTAAGAAATCACTGAAAAAATGTTTATTCTCTTTTGCAGTTTACTTAATACAAGTAACTCAAATTGAATGATGAAAAGGGACATTTATTGTCCACATCCACATTCTGATTGGTTGGTTGATCTTTTCTTATGATGTCACAGCCTTGCACCAATCCAAGTGGAGCACAGCTGAAACCTTGTCATTTAGACAGACATAAACTCTTTATGTATTATGTTCTAGATGCATGGACATTTCTAAAAATGTGGGGATTTACAAATATCTACATTGCAATTAAACAGCCCCTTAGCTAAGCCCTTTGTGCCTGAGTTAGCTGCCATGGTCCAGCTGCAGGTTTTTAATTGCAGTGTAGACATACCCAAATCCTCTATTTGTTTCAAGTTGCTGTGTTTATTTTACTCTGTTCTTTCGCGGAATTATACACAGTAGTTTATAAATTGCATGCCATATAGAATGACTGATGTGACGTTAAGTATATTAGATCTCCATGCTTACTATTGTGGGTCTTTTTTCTTCTTGGAGGCTCTCCAGTTCTGATAACCATGTTGTATGTAGAAGGATAAGCATCTGATTCAATGGGCAATGAAGTCAATTAGTCTTTCTATTGACTACAATAAGTTTGCACTGTGCCCAAGGAGTTACAAATAATCAGTAAATGAAGTAAATACAAATGGAAATTGTGCAATCATGGGAGACTTTGACTTCCCAGATACAGTCTGGAAGACAAGTGCTAGTAATAATAATAGAGCTCATATTTTCCTAGATGCGATAGCTGATGGATTCCTTCACCAAGTAGTTGCTGAACCAACAAGAGGGAATGCCATTTTAGATTTGGCTTTGATGAGCAGTGAGGACCTCATAGAAGAAAAAGTTGTAGGAGACAACCTTGGTTCGAGCGATCATGAGCTAATTCACTTTGAACTAAATGGAAAGATAAACAAAAATAGATCTGTGATTAGAGTTTTGGATTTCAAAAGGGCCAACTTTTAAAAAAATGGAAATTAGGGAAGTGGATTGTACTGAAGAGCTTGTGGATCTAAAGGTGGAGGAGGCCTGGAATTACTTCAAGTCAAAGCTGCAGAAACTATCAGAAATCTGCATCCCAAGAAAGAGGGGAAAAACATAGGCAAGAGTTATAGACCAAGCTGCATGATCAAGCATCTCAGAGAGGTGATTATGAAAAAGCAGAAAGCATACAAGGAGTGGAAGATGGGAGGGATCATCAAGGAAAGCTACCTTATTGAGGTCAGAACATGTAGGGATAAAGTGAGAAAGGCCAAAAGCCATGTAAAGTTGGACCTTGCAAAAGGAATTTAAAATAATACTAAAAGGTTTTATAGCCATATAAATAAGAAGAAAACAAAGAAAGAAGAATTGGGATCACTAAGCACTGAGGATGGAGGTTAAGCATAATCTAGGCATGGCCCAATATCTAAACAAATACTTTGCATCAATTTTTAATAAGGAACTGGCACATGAAATTGCAAATCCATTAGCAAGAATTTTTAATTAATCTGTAAACTCAGGGGTTGTACCGCATGACTGGAGAATTACTGACATAGTTCCTATTTTTAAGAAAGGGGGGAAAAAAAGTGACCCAAGTAACTACCAGCCTGTTAGTTTGACATCCGTAGTATGCAAGGTCTTGGGAACAAAATTGAAAGAGAAAGTAGATAAGGGCATTGAGGTCAATGGTAATTGAGACAAAATACAACATGGTTTTACAAAAGGTAGATCGTGCCAAAGCAGCTTGATTTCCTTCTTCGAGAACTTAACAGATTTTTTAGACAGAGGAAACACACTAGATCTAATTTACCTCAGTTTCAGTAAGGCATTTGATACAATTCCACATGGGGAATTATTAGTTAAATTGGAAAACATGGGGATCAATATGAAAATTGAAAGGTGGATAAGGAACTGGTTAAAGGGGAGACTACAACAGATTATACTGAAAGGTGAACTGTCAGACTGGAGGGAGGTTACTAGTGCAGTTCCTCAGGGAATGGATTTGGGACCATTCTCATTTAATCTTTTTAATACTGACATTGGCACAAAAAGTGGGAGAGTGCTAATAAAGTTTGCGGATGACACAAAGCTGGGAGGTATTGCCAATACAGAGAAGGTCTGGGTTATCATACAGGAATATCTGGATGACCTTGTACACTAGAGTAATAGGAATAGGCTGAAATTTAATAGTGAGAAGTGTAAGCTCATGCATTTAGGGATTAATAACAATAATTTTAGTTATAAACTGGGGACACGCCAGTTGGAAGTAACAGAGGAGGAGAAGGATCTCGGAGTGTTGGTTGATCACAGGTTGCCTGTAAGCCATCAATGTGATATGGCCTTGAAAAGAGCTAAAGTGGTCTTGGGGTGCATCAGGCTAGGTATTTCCAGTAGAGATAAGGAGGTGTTAGTACTGTTATACAAAGCACTAGTGAGACCTCATCTGGAATACTGTGTGCAGTTCTGGTCTCCCATGTTTAAGAAGGATGAATTCAAACTGGAACAGATACAGAGAAGGGCTACTAGGATGATCTGAGGAATGGAAAACCTGTCTTATGAAAGGAGACTCAAAGAGCTTGGCTTGTTTAGCCTAACCAAAAGAAGGCTGTGTGGGAGATATGATTGTTCTCTATAAATATATCAGAAAAATAAATACCAGGGAGGGAGAGGAAGTATTTAAGCTCAGTACTGATGTGGACACAAGAACAAATGGATATAAACTGGCCATCAGAAAGTTTAGACTTGAAATTAGATGAAGGTTTCTAACCATCAGAGGAGTAAAGTTCTGGAACAGCCTTCCAAGGTGAACAGTGGGGGGCAAAAGACCTATCTCGCTTCAAGACTAAACTTGATAAGTTTATGGTAGGGTGACCAGACAGCAAATGTGAAAAATCGGGATGAGGGTAGGGGTAATAGGAGCCTATATAAGAAAAAGACCCAAAAATCGGGACTGTCCCTATAGAATTGGGACATCTGGTCACCCTAGTTTATGGAGGGGATGGTATGGTGGGATAGACTAATTTAGGCAATTAATTGATCTTTGACTATTAGCAGTAAATATGCTCAGTGGCCTGTGGTGGGATGTTAGATGGGGTAGGATCTGAGTTACTACAGAGAATTCTTTCTTGGGTGTCTGGCTGGTGAGTCTTGCCCATTTGCTCAGGGTTTAGTTGATCACCATATTTGGGGTCGGGAAGGAATTTTCCTCCCGGGCAGATTGGCAGCGACCCTGGGGGGTTTTCACTTTCCTCTGCAGCATGGGGAACGGGTCACTTGCTGGAGGATTCCCTGTACCTTGAAGTCTTTAAACCATGATTTGAGGACTTCAATAGCTCAGATATAGGTTAGGGGTTTATTACAGGAGTGCGTGGGTTGTGCAGGAAGTCAGACTAGATGATCATAATGGTCACTTCTGACCTTAAAGTCTATGACTCTATGACTCTAGTCATGATTTCTATACCTTAGTGCAGAGACAATGGGCCCAATTCTCCAATGTTATACCAGTTTTGTGTCAGTGAAAATGAAATTATGCCACTTGTCCTATTTTTTTAATAAAAGATTAAATGTACTAATAAATACAGATCAACCTGATGCATCAACTCAGTGAAGTAATCAAATCAGTAAATGTGTTAGCTGGAAGTAAAACCAGGTAATTTTTATGGTGGCCCCAATTAAAGATAAACATTTTCCCAGTTGTATCTGAGATACTTCAGTAGTTCCTTGTTCTGTATAGAAATTTTTGAAAACACGTGCCTTTTAGTGAAATAATTTACAAACAAACTAGGAATTTTGAGGAAGTTTTATTTTTCTCTACAAACTTTTATGACACCTATCCACACAGTATCTCATCTGCTTTTTTTCCTGTCATTCCCTGAGACATTCCTTTGCTTGTGAAAAACAGAAGTGTGCCCACTTGTGATAATTAAACGTCCTGGGATACTTTGCATAGCTTTGTTAATGTCAGTGTTAACTCCAATTTAAGTAATATATTCTGGCATTTTGTAGCTTTTGAGTGCTTGACTTTCATTTTTTACAATAGTTTAACATTTTTTTTCAATGATATGAGTAGAGAATATACAAGAAGTAAATCATTAAAAAATGTAAATACACTACCATATGCTATCCATGTTATGCTCTATCTTTACATTATGAAAATATTAAGTATTCCATTACGAACCAGTGCAACAAATAGATGGCACAATGAAAGTGAGAAATGCATTAACTTCATGTTGCCTTTGGCTTTGGGTATTTGTTTTCATTTGTTTTTCTTATCCAGAAGTAAAACATACTGGATGCAAATTATGAAAGAAACCATTTTGTGAATCTGTAATTTCAAAATATATCCTACCTCTCATCCAGCTCTGTTCTTTGCATTTGATGAAATCTGGAGCTATTTGGGATGATAAATAGCTTTTTGTGGCAGAATCTCATTCTTTTTCATGTCATTGCAATTTGTTACTGATATCAAAAGTACACGTCTCTGAGAACAGAATCTCCATTACAAGAAGAGAACTCTGCTATGAGAAACTATTTGTCATATTAAACTGTTCCAGGACTCATCAGTCAACTAGAATACTAGCCTAGTCAGTCATTCTGCTATCCTCGTTTAAAAAAAAAAACACTCTAAAACTCCTACCTAAGATTTGCACTCGTTAGGTAACATAGTAGATGGCAGATGATTATAGGTCTCTTGATTTAGTAGGTTACTTACAAAGTGAAATTTTATCTTTGAGTTTAACATATTATAGTATGCTTTAAAGGTGACATATCTCCTTTTCTGTAATTCATGCCACTAATTTGGAGGGGGCAGCGGTGTTTTTTGGTTTGTTTTAAGCCTGAAGACCAACTGCAATGCTTATTTTCAAGAGGAATATAATTGGCTTGCATTAATATTTTACCAAATTTTACGGAAGTGACCAAAGCAACCTAGTTCTGTTTCATCCCAATGATGGACCAATAGCAGTACATGATACAGTAATTTCTCACTTAAAGTCATCCCAGTTAATGTTGTTTCGTTGTTATGTTGCTGATCAATTAGGGAACATGGTCATTTAAAGTTGTGCAATGCTCCCTTTTAATGTTGTTTGGCAGCCACCTGCTTTGTCCACTGCTTGCTGAAGAGCAGTCCTTTGCATCTATCTGGTAGGGCGTGCAACCAGGGTGGACCAGCTGCCTCACTATCAGCTTTCCACTCCACTAAGTTCCCTGTGCTGCATCCTCCCAGCAGGCTATCAATTGCCGGCAGTTGAGCTGTCCCTCTCCCAACTGCCATGTGCTGCTCCGGCCATCTGCCTTAAAGCTGCTGCTCCCAGGAGCCTCCTGCTTGCTGTGTGGGAGGATGCAGGGGGGGCTAATATCCAGGGTGTTCCCCCCCCCCTCCCCGCTCCTGCCACCCGCTTACCCTATCTCCATAGCGTGGGGGAGCTCGGGGGGGACACAACAGGGCTCAGAACAGAGGGAGCTTGCAGGCAGCAGCTGCTGTCTCAACTTCTTGATCTACTTAAAAAGGCAGTGTACTTAGAGTGGGATCAGTGTACTTAAAGGGGCAATGCACATCTCTCTTTCTCTCACACACACACTAAGGTGTGTCTCTCTGTCTCTCTCTGTCATCCTGTCTCCCCTCCCTCCATTTGTTCTTGTAGAGTATGAGGCTACACTAACATCAGTGTGTTAAACCCCGAGGGCTCAGGTGAATTCTAGTTCATCATTTACCAGTAAGGCATTCCTTGGGAAATATCCCACCCTCTTCCACCCTCTGACTCCACCACCTCAACCAAGCTTCACAATTATCATTGGTGTGTATAGTATTAAATTCTTTGTTTAAAACATATACTGTGTATACATAGATATGTAATATAATTTTTTGTCTGGTGAAAAAAATTTCCCTGGAACCTAATCCCCCTATTTACATTAACTCTTATGGAGAAATTGGATTTGCATAATATCATTTTGCTTAAAGTTGCATTTTTCAGGAACATAACTACAATGTTAAGCAAGGAGTTACTGTACTTGAATCTTAGGGATGAACCCTAGGACACAGTGAGCCCATTCAGCTCCCATTGAGATCTCCAAGATAAGAGCCCAATTTTTTAAAAAGGCATGTACACAATCGAATGTCTGAAATTTGCATGCAGTTAATTTAGAACAAAATCTCACATAGAAGTGGATCCCTGTGCCCACAATGGTCCTTTAATTTGTAAGCACAGTTACTGTAGTAATATACACAAATGCGATGTATGTGCATGCAGATGTCCAGATGTGCATTTACTGGACATTCACATAGGTGGCTGTCCAATTTGCATGTCTAATCCTGCACCTGACTTCATGAAAATAAAGCCTTAAGGGTTGGCTTTTCAGAAGCGCTCAGCATTTGGCCTAATTCTGTTCCTACTGAAGTTATTGGGAAAACGTCCAGTGACTTCCGTGGGGATGCACTTAGGTCAGTGCCTACTTCTAAATGCCCGGTATTCTTACCCTAAAGACGAGCATTAAGCAAGCACTACATTGTTTTTCAGATGATGTGGCTGTTCTTCCTTCGGCAATATCTGATCCCAGAGATCAAGCTGTGAGTGACATTTTACTTCAGCAGAGAATATTCACAATGTGTATTTAGAAGCCTGGTGCTAGGTTCACAAAGGGGATGTCAGCTCAGCATTGCAATTCCTTATGTTAGGCACCCTGCCTGCCAAGTGGAATCTACAGTCCTAGCTTCCTGTACCAGCGGTGTCCAATATGTTCGCAACTAGCCACATGTGGCGAATAGGCTATTGAATTGTGGCTAATGCATGAGTAATGCATGGGTCTGTGAATCCACTTTTACTACAGTAAATTTTATAAAATCCAACTACAGATCAAGTATTATGGATGAAAAGTGTCACACTGAAGTAAATTTACCTATTAATATTTTTGTAATATCTACTTATTTTTCATATTAATAAAAATGATTTGAAAAGTCATTGAATCCTTTTTATAATGTGGCAAATAAGAACAATTCAAAACTGCAAGTGTGGCCTGCATTGAATTTCTGTTGCACACTGCTGCCGTATACAATGTACAGGAAGAGTTAGGTGCCTCCAATGGGACTCGTGAAAGCCAGCAAGCTCAATGGGAAGCTGCCTAAGTTTGCAAATAGGCAATGCTGAGGGGAGGGATGGTGTATAAATCCCGTCCTTCAAAGTCAGGGCTAGAGGGAGGCACTTAACTTTACTTGTGATTCACACTCATGAACCCAGTCCTGGAGTTCAGTGCCTAAGCCCTTTCTCACCAAATAAATAAATAAATAAATAGGAAATGGTTCTCCCCACAACTTCCCCTTTAGCTCAGTGGTCAGAGCACTCACCCCAGACAGGTTCCAGTCCAAAGGCTAATTATGTATACAAAGTGGAATAACTTCAAGGGGAGATATTGAGAACAACCTACCGCAGAATATCCCATAGCCCAGTGGTTAAGCCTCACTTGTGAGAAGAGGGAGATCAGTTTGAAATCCCTACTCTAAATGAGGCAGAGGAAGGGATTGAACCCAAATTTTTCACATCCTGGGTGAGTTGTCCAACTACCGGGGTAAAGGCCATAAGGGGGACACCTAGGTTTGTTTTGCGAGAAAGAGTTTAAGAGTTTGACTCCAGGAGAAAGTTCATGGCTGTGAATCCCAAGGGGAGATAGGCACCTCCCTCTGACTCTGATTTAGGTGGTTAACTTCCTTTGAGGGGCAGGGCCTAGGCCACACCCCTCATAAGAACATTAAAACGGCCATACTGAGTCAAACCAAAAGTCTGTAGACCAGTCTCCTGTCTTCCAACAGTGGCCAATGCCAGGTGCCTCAGAGGGAATGAACAGAATAGATAATCATCCAGGGATCCATCCCCTGTCTCCCATTCCCAACTTCTGGAAAATGGAGGCTAGGGACACCATCCCTGCCCATCCTAGCTAATAGCCACTGATGGACCTATCCTCCATTAGTTTATCTAGTTCTTCTTAGAACACTGTTAAACTCTTGGCCTTCATGACATCCTTTGGCAAAGAGTTCCACAGGTTGACTGTGTGTGTTGTGTGAAGAAATATTTCCTTTTATTTGTTTTAAATCTACTGCCTATTCGTTTCATTTGGTGGCTCCTAGTTCTTGTGTTATGAGAAGAAGTAAGTACACTTCCTTGTTTACTTTTTCCACACCAGTCATGATTTTATCGATCCCTATCATATCTCCCCTTAGTCGTCTCTTTTCCAAGTAAAACTTCTCAATTTTATTAATCTTTCCTTATATGGAGGCTGTTCACTGCTCTTAGTCATTTTTGTTGCCTTTTTCTGTACCTTTTCCAATTCCAGTATATTTTTTTAAGATGGGGCAACCTCATCTGCACACAGTATTCAAGATGTGGGCATACCATCAATACATACAGAGGCAATATGATATTTTTTCTCATCTCTATTTCCTATTGGCTAGCTTCACCAGCTCCCCACCCCTCCACTGGCTTTTTGTAGATTCCATTCTTAAGTTATTAACTCTCTCCATTTGTATTTGGAGACTAGGCCCCTAACTTGGCACATTGGGTTCCACTAGGCATCAGGTACATAATGTTAGGCCAGTGTTGAACTTAAGTCCCTTTTGCAGTCCTAACCCTTGGCCTGCACAATTGACAAATGCTTTTCAACAGTCACTTGCAAAAGAAAATTGTTCCTCAACCATTCCCCAGCAGCACATATATGTTACTGCAAGACCTTTCAAAGGTCAAGTCTTGAAAACTTTCAGAATACAGGTAGCTTCCCTGAACAGGTTAGGTTAAAATGACCTGACAGAGTGTTGTTTTGTTGATTCTGAAGTTGCCTTTTGATCTTTCTTAAAACCAAGCAATTATGTATGTTGCAGAGGTAATAACAGGGAGTCATCTCCTTTTGCCCCTGACACAAAAATTATCTGATATGTGGCTGATAGTTAATCTGAGAAAATAGCTCTCATCTCTTTGGGATGGCAATTTTATGCAAATCCTCAAAAAACTGACAGTATATGTTGGCCATTTACACTGATGAAAAGGTCATTAATTAAAAATGTTTTTTCTGAGTTACACCTATAAACCACTGAACTCAGATTGGCCCTCTATTAGCACAATTTTGTAAGTCTTCATTTTGAATCAGGACTGTAATCTGCATATGCTCTGTCTACAGATTTTACTGTGGAAGTAAATAACCTTATAATTGGCAGTTATGTTTTAATGAGCCAGTATCCACAAGTTATTGCAACCAATTTGAATTATTTTTTGTCCTAGAGAAAGAGCTCTTTTTTCTCATTATTTGCATTTCTCCCTGCCCCCACCCCCCAACTTCTAGGGTAAATGGGGCTGTTCCTCTTAACTAACACACACACACACACACACAAAATATTTGCTCCCTAAAATATAATAAGTTATGGCTCCTCCAGGCACCAGTTAACTTGGCAAGAAAAACCTGACTCTTTCAGGATGGCATAGCCACGGCAGTACTCTGATCTCCCTGACCTGTGTCTGCTTGTTTTGGCACTTTGCCCTTAACTTGTGAGCTCATTGGGACAGGCATTGTACCTTCATTTCTGTCTGAAAATTACCTAGCACATAGTGGACATTACCCGAAACGTATAGTCACTGACTGTGTGGGTGCTCCAGGGCTAGAGCACTCATGGAGAAAAATTAGCAGATACTTAGAATCCACTGGCAGCCATGCTCCCTCCTTCTCCGCAGCACGTCCTGCTCTCTGGCGGCTCCGCTGATCAACTCCTTCCTCTCCCTCCCAGTGCCTTCTGCACGCTGCAGAATAGTTGTTCAGCGGTGTGTAGGAGGCACTGGAGGGAGGTGGGATGATGAGTGGGAACAGAGTATGCTCAGGGAAGGGGGTGGAAAGAGGCTGGGAAGAGGCAGGGCCTGGTGGGACCTTGGTGGAAGGGGTAGAGTGAGGGCAGGAAAAGTAGGGGCGAAGGTGAAGGCTTGGGGGAACAGGACAGGTGGAGTGGGAGCAGGGCCTGGAACTGAGCAGGGGCTGAACACCTCCTGGGGAAAATTAGAAGCTGGCGCCTGTGCCTAAACAAATCATTATGATAAACAGTGAGCATTTCCTGGGAGTCCGGAGAGAGAGAATCCTGTCTGGGATTTCCAGGCATTAGAAAACAAAGTTTCACTTTCTATACCTTCTCCCCCAAGGCTATGTCTCAGCTATGAGCTAGGGATGTGATTCCCCTGCTCACATACACATACCCACGCTAGCTGTCGTAGAACTAGTGCGAGTATACACAGCAGTGTAATATGGATTGTGGCCGTGGAGACACAACTTAGCCAAGCTGCGTACGCACCCACTGATTTCTACAGGTATTGTAAGTGAGTTTGTACTCTGGACTGCTAAATTGCACTTCAGTTGCCGTTCCCTCTGCTTCCACTGCTACACTGCTATTTTGATTCCCGCTAGCTTGATGAGAGCTAGCACGAGTATGTGCCTGCAAGGAGGGCAGTCCCCCGAACTCATAGTATAGACGTAGGCCAAGAGAGAGAAAAAAAGACTAATGACGATGCTAGAGAGATAACATAACATTGTGGCACTACTTTCATAAGAGATTTTTTTTTCTGTCCATTTGGTACTTTAGGCTAATTGCTTTTCACTGCACAGACCTTTTTATTCACAGTAACTTTTACTTGGTAATTTACTTTATAGATTTACAGTGAAAAGCACCATGCAGTGTGATAAGGTATTGAGCTTCTCCTGCCGAACTTTATTTTCTAAAATTACTTTAGTCATTTGATCATCTCATGTACAATGGACTCACCCTTAAAGCCAATTCATGTGGTAAAGAAATCAGGCTGGCATTGGCCTGGCAGATTGAATTTAGCATTGGGTCGAGGAGCTCATTGGTTCTAATCCCATCTCAGTCACTAGCTTGCAGGATGATGCTGAACAGGTAGTTGAACTCTTGTAACTGTTTCTGCTTTATGGAAACTTCTTTTCAACCATTATGCTAGTCCTTTGTTGGTGGAAATTATGATATAGTGTCTATATGGAATAAAATTATAAGCCAAGGAAACTGGAATGCTATATTATGCTACTTCTAGAATTGTTATTCGCATCTTGGTGAATAATTCACACTCATTTTTCAAAGGGCCAGATATTTAAAGATATTTTGAAGCTTAAAGATGCAAATAGG
>ML677326.1:6635119-6661694 GCA_007922305.1 Dermatemys mawii
GTAGCCCAAAGAAACCTAGGGTTAGATCCACAATAGGATTTAGGTGCCTAAGTGCTGCTTTAGGTGCATAAGTCCAAAAGATCCTGAAAACCCCTGCTCAGCTGTCACCTATCCCTGGAGGTCTTGAGTGCCTAAATCCCAGTGAGCATGTACACAGCTGCTTCAGTCTAGGCTCCTGGGTGCACCTCGCAGTCCCACCAAATCACCAGCAGGATTCATAGACTAGGCATTGTCCTACCTATCTTGCTTGCAGGGCCAAATCTGCCTAACCCTATACAAAACTACCATGGATGGGGGCAGGGTAGGAGAAGGAGGCAGTCTCCAGGGTAAGGTTCATGTCTCCTATGAATCCCAAGCCTACATAAACACCTCCCTCCAGTACAGATTTAGGCACCTAAGTCCTTGAGAAGGGTGTGGATTAGGCCCTCTCCTGGGTATTTACTATTTGCTATTTTAGTTGGCTGCCTGCTTACTATGCAGGTGTTCTAAGGCATCTCACTCTCCCAATGCATTGTATAGAGAGCCTGGGCACCTAACACAGGGCTGTGGATTCCACTGGGTAGCACAGCATCTAGACAGTAGGTGTTGCGATGCCTGATTGCCTTTATGGATCTAGCCCCCAATTTCCATTGAATTTCAGCAGAGTTTGGACACACAAACTCCTTTAGGCTCTTTTGAAAATCCCACCCTTTACAATAGTAGAACTGAGCTGGCCACAATTAACAAGTTTGTCAAAGCTGTGTCAGGTTGTACAGCAGAACCTTAGTTTTCACTGTGGTGTTATTTCATTTAATATTCTTTAAAATATTTAGGGTGTAGTTCGTATAACAGGCCTTTGTGGCAGTGATGAATTCTGATGTTCAAAAAAGAAGATTGTCTTGCTTTTAGCCCCTTTGAACTCTTCTCTGACTTAAGGATTGCCTTAGGAGGAAGATGTACATGGGAAGCACTAAAAATAATCACTGTGCTTGGTAATTCTTTTTTTCCCTTTGAAGTCGTAAAGGATAGGCAGAAAGTAAAGTGGTTTACTACTGTAAATGTTTTGCCTGTTGCGTATAGGTTTTATCTGCCTGATTTCAGTTAGATATAATATTGGGTCAAATATTAATCATCTCATCATTATTCATACCGTTTTGTCACTCATAGCAAAATTAACTCACTTTGCTTAAATGTAACAATAATATGTAAGTAGGTATCAGTGAAAGTGCATAGCTATTCACTCTGTCACCCTGCTTGTCAGACAAAGTGGGTCCCATTAATTCTTATATTTCTTATGAATATAAAAGATCAAAGTTAAAGCAGTGTAAAATGCTACCACCAGTAAGAGTGGAGAATTATGATTTGGTAGCAATTTCAACATGGAAATAAGTACATAAGGTGAAAGCAAGTGGCAAATCAGGCCCTTAACATTTTATGTTCTTTGGAGTAATTAACAAAATCCACCTGATCTGCACTGCAAGGTGAGTCTGTAGAAAAGCTCTGCAAGGCAATGGAAATGTGGTTTTGAAAGCAGTACAAATCCTCTCTTTCAGTAGAAAATGTAGTGTTGAAGCTTATGTGTTCAAGTACAGTTCTGCTAGCCTTTTGTTAATTTAATGAAGACTCAAGGTAAACCCCCAAAGGGGGTGATGAGTTTGGACAAAGGTCCAGTATGTATATGTGCACTGTGCTAAAAGTGGTGTGGAAAGTCCAGCCTTTGGCCAAATTCATTTTATTTATATACTGTCCCATCAGGTCACGGTCAGCTGCTGAACAATAACTCACAACAAAAAACTAAGACTATTTTAATGATAATAACCACCTTCATAAAACTACAAAGAGGAGTGGGAAATGAGCATATCAGAATATGAGAGAATAATATTCACAATATTAAAAGCAAATGAGAGAATATTAATCACAATAAAGCAAAAAATTCTTGGACAGAAACATTGGTTTGTATTTGTTGAAAAGTGGGAAGGGAAGAAGGTAGAGATATGCCAAATGGAAGGGAGGGCCGCATTGCAGTGCTCACTGCAGCAGAGGTACAATCGCCCAACAGTCTAAAAATATGATGATCGAATCCCTGAAGCACAAATGGCATCCAAGCACAAATATCCATTGGAGGAAGCTCAAGAAAGTGCTTACTAGCTGGGCCATTCAGAAGCCGAAAGCTGCATTTCTTGCGCATTCAGAACTCCCACGGAATTCTGTAGGAGTTTTGGGCATACGTGAATTATGGCTTCATGTCCTAACACCATACATTTTATGGTTTGATCTTACTTGCGCTGAAAACTGATAAACTCTCACTGAATTCAGTGGGAGCAGGAACAGGCCTGATATGTGTAGAATGCCTGAGTTCACAGTGCAGTGAAAACTGCCTAATTTGTTTTTCATAATTAGATTTGCAACCTTAAAATCTCATAAGCATGGAGGGGGGTAGAAGAGGCTCCATTTAATTGTTATTGGTCTTTTTTTGACCAAAAAAAGCCAAAAATTGTAGTAAAAGAAAAGAAACATAAGGGTTTAATGAGTGCACAAATTAAAAACATTGGTTAATTCACTATTAGTTTATAATGGCATTTGCTAAAGCGTTTTTCTCGAGTAACATTTTAATAAAGATTGTTGATGAAAATGTTACATAGGTACTTTCTGCAGTTATTTGCTGCAAATGTCTCAAATGGGCCTTCTCCTATTTTATGCTGGCTTTGCACTAATGCCCTGTAATTGTGTTTCACTTTCTCTAATTAAACTGACAAGTAACGTGAATTGATATCACTTAGCACATTGATCTGAGGAGGTGACAGGAATAGATTGCAGCATTTCTACACAGTAGACAGTGTCTAAGGTTTATTACTATATCTCAACAATGTCTGGTACAGAAAGGGAGAAGAATTAAATACAGAGAGTCAATCCTTTCCTTTTTGTCTTCTTTTGAATCTCTCCTTCTTGGGCTTAATTAGGTCCAGTTCATTTTTTGTTTCAAACTTCAGCCGCTTCTATCTCTCTGAGTAGCGATGTCTTAGAAATATTCAGGCACAAAGATGAAGGCAATATTCAATAGTGATCCATTATTTACACTAATGAGGATCAAGTCATTTTTCTTTCCCAGGCTTGCTTCCATCTCCATTAATTTAAAATGATAGCTAAAGTTACAGTATATGTCCAATTAATGCTCATGCACATTGTTTGCTTGCAGGTGGGTTTTCCACTGGAGGTGTGCCAGACTGGGAAAAGCTTACCGCCAAATACACAAGTCATTGCCCTCAGAAAGTTTGACACATGCACTAACCTGATATTATGTAGGCAGTACAGTAAAATGCCAAGAGAAAGCCAGCGGTGGAAAGTAACAGTGATTTCACTGATGGAAAAAGCACATCAGCCCAAATCATTTGAAGATATGGTTTCAGTGTAAACTGCAATTAAAAGAGGCCAGAAGGATGGGTTGGCAAACAAAGATAGAGAGCAGAGAGGGGAGGAGGGAGATGACAGAGTAGGGGAGAAAATAAGAAAGCACATCTGAAAAGCATTTAATTCGCTGTGGTAAACCAGTTTGGATCTTTCAGTATTAAGTGCCTGTGTCCCTTATATTAGATTTTATTTTAGGAGGATACTTCCTTCATTGACACCCACCTATCTGATAGAGTGTGGACATCGAGGAAGGAGACACATTGTGTAGGGTCATCCAAGGAATATAATGTGGGGAAACTGAGAAAAGGGAAATGTAGACATATTAGGATATATGCCCTTAGGGCAAGATCTCGGAAGGACTCACCCGAGTGAAGCAGTAGAAACCCTTTTGCTCCAGACATTTAAAAGCAGATTAGGCAAAGTACTAGCAATTGCACTATCCAGAATAATCCTGTAAGTAATTCTTGAAGACAGGCTACATATTTTATGTTTCTGATTTTTAAGATTATTTGATACCCATACTGTATAAGATGAACCAAAAATAAATAGACATGGTAAAATATATTTTAAAAGTTACAGCTGGCATTTCAGCATGTTCATTAAGACAAAAAAATTACATGCACATCAGCAACTAGTGTCGTGGTTGGATATGCCTACCTTTTTGCTAATCATTTGGCCACATTTCCAAAAATCTCTTCTTTTGTAAGTGACTTTTTTTGTTCACGTCTCTCTAAGAGAAGAAAAAGAGAGAGAGAGCGAGAAAAGACCCTCCCCACAGGAGACAATAGGGTCAAATATTGTAGCCAATGTAACCACCTGGTGAATCTTTCCCACATATTCAGGGTCTAGCCGATCACAATATTTGGGGTCAGGAAGGAATTTTCCTCCAGGGCAGATTGGCAGAGGCCTGGCGGGGTTTTCGGCTTTCTCTGCAACATGGGGCATGGGTCACTTGCTGGAGGATTCTCTTCACCTTGAAGCCTTTAAACTATTATTTGAGGAATTCAATAGCTCAGACCTAGGTTAGGAGTTTCTTAAGGAGGGGGTGGGTGAGATTCTGTGGCCTGCGTTGTGCAGGAGGTCAGACTAGATCAGCGGTATCCAATAGAAATGTGATGCTAGCCACACTGCTAGCCACACTTGTGGTTTTGAATTTTTTATTAGCCACATTGTAAAAAAGCCACATGCATTAGCCACGATTCAATAGCCTATTAGCCACTTGTGGCTAGTGGCAAACATAGTGGACACCATTGAACTAGATGGTGATAATGGTCCCTTCTGACCTTAAAGCGCTCGGCGGTCGATTTATTGCATCTTCACTGGATGCGATAAATTGACCCCCGCTGCATCGATCACTCTGGAGGTAAGTGTAGATATGCCCAGCAGTGTTTAGTGTCTAATTAGCATGGTGTTGGAGACAGGAATTTTGCTGGATACACTGTCTTTTGAATGAGACTTAAAACTGAGATTCTGGTCACTTAGGCTGTCTGCTCTATGAGATAGGGATCTGTTTTCCCTACTTTTATGCACAGTTTAGCCTTGCTGAGAACATATCCACCAGTTTCAGAACATATCCACCATGCATTCATTCCTACTGCCCATACTCCCACAGCTACACAGCTATTTATATTTATACTACCTGTTGCTCATAGTGTAAAAAAAATAGCTATTTTTTTTAACAGTAGGAATCCAACTATTTTTGCCAAAATGTAATTTAGGTAGATCCATTGCATTTCCTTATGTTTCCCTTTGATTTTAAATGCACGTAGTATTGTTTGCTGTTTGCCTTAATAGTTTCATGGAATTGCTGTGTTCCGTGACAATAGTTGATGTGTTTCACTCCTACTGTTTTCTTGCCTATTGATTGGACTGTTGTAAAGTTTAAGTGGTTAGCTTTTTAAAACACTTAGAAATTCCTGAGGAGAAAGCAGTAGAGAAGATTACATTATTATTATTATTAAGTATTATTATTAATATTTATATTACTGTTGATAGAATGAGAATGTCATATTGTTAAGAGATTTATGATTTCATTCTAGCTTCTTTTCCTTACATAGCCCCATCATGTGAATGCTTACTGCCTCTTCCCTTTAAACTGAATCATCTAAGATTATGAAACAGAACAGTGGAGATTTAAAAACAGATTACAATTCACAGCTGGGAAGCAGTTGGTTCTTAAATTAGGAGTTTGTGGTGGACACTAGGTAAATGGATGGCAATGAAGAAATTAGAATAATGTAGCTTTCTAGAGTAACGATTCTGGCCTTCTAACTGAAAGCATCTACAAGCTTTCATTTAAAAGATGAGGAGGGCGGATCCTCATCAGCTGTAAATTGTCGTATCTCCATTACTGTCAGTGGAGGTGTGGTGGTTTACACCAGCTGAGCTTCTGCCTCAAGAAGTATATATTTTTAATAAGCACCAAACTGTAATAGAAGAATTTTTGTACATTAATGTCTTCTTAGCCAAACAGTATGTTTTATCCCCTGGAAATGCTGCTATTTTTTTTTCCAGTTTAGCACTATCAATAGTTGAAAAACATTCATTAAACTACTCTAAAGATCTTATCAGTACAAACCTTTAAATTGGTATGCCAATGTATGTAATTATATTAAGGTTGTCATGAGCAAAATATATCGAAAAATGTGAATAATTTGTCTAGTATGCAAGGTTCCAGTTTCAACAAATATATGATTATATCATGAGAGACTAATCCTTTTGAGGTGCTGAGTACCTTCTTCCAGGCAATGCCAATGACTTTACAGAGCTGGTCCTTTCTTGATCCTGAATGTTTACTTCTCTGTAATTTGAAATTCAGTGTGATAAAAGCAAGCACAAAGTGGTGCTTGGTGACTTTATGAATTCTCACAGGCAGCAGATTAGCCACCTAAGAGGCTAAGCAGTAGCTGAGTGGCAATTCTGACAATGTCACTGTCTTCTAAATGATGGACTCAGGTGTCTAAAGAGGCAGGGAGGTGTACTGCAACAGGGTGCATCAGGGCCCCCTTTGCTCCTGTCTCTGCTAGGTTCACAAAGTCACTTTGATACCCTGGGGTTAGTAACCACAGGTTCAGTTTATAAACTTATTCCCACCACCATTTCACCATATATATACAATTGGCCCTTCACCACCTGCAGGCAGGCAGGAAGAGCTACCTCCCTGCTTCTGCTTTCTACTTTTTCTCTTTCCTTCTGCTTCCACCCTGGCTTCCTTCCTCTGAGGCTTTTATACGAATCCAGGCTAATTAAGCGGTAGCTGTCTCTTCTTCCCCAGTTAGGGCCAGGTTACCCGCAGCACTAATTTATTCCCCTAAATGGGAGCTGGCTTAACAGAGGGCTGAATCAGTAGCCCTTTACGTAGCACCCTATCACAGCACAAATACCTTATGTGGAAAAGGAAGGGATTGGAGCTGTGTACTCGCTCATCGTGTCCTTAGGAACTCTTGAGCACTCAGAGAGGCAGAGTGCCCTGAAATCAATAGGTAAAAAATAGTCATAAAATTATCTAGCCATTTTAAAATCCAGCTGCAATAGGACATGGAAAACAACTGATTACTGTTCTCTTTATAACAGCCCTTACTACCCGAAGACTGCTATCAGTCCCCCACCCCCCAGTCTTCTTTTCTCAAGAGTAAACATGCACAGTTTTAGTTATTTTTGTTTGTTTGTTTGTTTTTTAATCTTTCCTCAGAGGTCAGGTTTTAAAACCAGTCAGTTTTGTTGCCCTCCAATTGAAATTTGGAAATCAGTTTTGTTAGCCAATTGAAATTGTGATATATATGTTGAATCTTGTCTACCTAAGTTTTGTGACCCTTGTCTCGGGTTTTCAAATATCTTTGACATTTACCTTTATTTGAGAGGATAACTGGTATAGTCTTATTCTAACCTAACCTAGTCTCCTTTTATTGTCCTTAGGGCTAAAAGTACCAGAGCATATTTTCCTATCTTCCCACTTAAAGGTGCCACTTGTGTCTGTTGTTTTGTTTTTTTTCCAGTACTAAGTTTCAGTTCATCACTTTTATGAAGATGCTGAACAGAAACATAGTTTTAAAAGAGTGAGGTTGTTCAGCAGTGAAAAAAAGATATTAGGACTGGTATATTTTTTAATATTAATGTATACCTTAACAGTGTGATGTTGCAGTTGTGAATAAACTCTAATAATGGAGGCATCTACCTAGATTGATGATGGGAAAAAAAATATGTTAAGGAGTGGTAGCTGTTGATCAATAAATAATCTTTCCAGCTGTCTCCTTTGAGCTAAATTACTGGGTAAATGACAGTAGGTCTGTCTTGGGCATGCAACATGTAGTACATTACTAGACTGAGTTCTCCCAGCTTTCACTTATCTGAGCAGAGAAGACAGAAGACGTCTTAGTGTGTGAAAACGATAGCATCTTCTGATTCCTTCTCACACAGCTGGAGAAGGGGTTTTATTTTTTTATTTTTTTGGTATTGTAATAAATTGAACCATTATTCTGTCTAGCCTTCCAGATAAGACATTTTAAAGGGAAAAGAAGGTAGTTTTTTCCATACTTTTTATTTTGAAGTCTTCCTTTTTACTGGTGACATAACAACTGTCTGCACTGGAACAATGCAGATCTGTAATCACAGAAGCAACTTTGATTGCTATGCAGTGCCTACCTCATCCCTGTTTGTATGTGGATTTACTGTTACCTTTCTTATGGCTAATAAAATCTAGCTTTTGAGGCCTATGTAATAATGCTCAGTTGGTTGATTATTCAACATACATGATCTCAGCTCAAGGTCCCTTTTTTATCCCCATGCCTTTATAATAAAGTTCATCACAACAGTTATCTAAGCACCTCCAATATTAAAAATATCAATTCACCCTTAGTTGTGTTGTGCGTATCAGTTTCAGGAGTATTTTTTAACTCTAAAAATAACTCACAACATGTGTAGTATTTAATTTTATGTAAAACTGGCAGCAGAGTTCCTCTGTAATAGCTAAGCCTCCTCCCTAAAAGCTGATAACATCACATCCACAATGCACCATAGCTTTGGAATGACTGGCCGGCAGCCCAATTGCCCAGCTCTTTCCCCCATGCTGTTTTCCAGAGGTACAAAAGAATGTTCGGTAAATGCCTTCAAGCTGGTTAAAGTTGGTCTTGATTACTAAGCAGGTATCAGGAATAGCAGGTATCATGGTTAAGGAAATATTTTTAGAGAGAAAGATATGAGTTTAGTTCAGTACCATGCACCTGTGAACAGCTCATGAGAAAATTGTCTTAAGAATAAAAAACACAACATGTTAGAACACTTCATTGCACTGAAGGATGGACTTCCTTCCATGCTGACTCCTAAATCTGTGGGCGGAGTATTTTGGGAGGCACTTGTTATTTGCTCTGAGTAAATTGAGTTACTGTATTAGCTTAAAGATGCCTCTGAGGCAACTGTTGACTTTGACATTGTTTAATTTAGGCAGACCGGTAAATGTTTTTCTGTTTCATGGTTCAGGAAATATTTTTGACTGTTTTGAAATTTGAACTGGAGAAATAACTGGAAGGTGGCACGCTTGGTGATTCATGGAGGCTGAGCACTCTGCGCTCTCCAACTTTTTAAGTGTAAATAGTTTTTTTTAGGCTTTCAAACCATCTGAGAAGGTATCTGGAAGCAGGAGGGAGAAATTCTTAGCTTGGCTGCTCTCATAAATTGAGACTATAGTGGAAGCTGAGGCTGTGACAATAATAAAATCCCTATAGACACCACATAAACAATGGAATCATAGGACTGGAAGGGACCTCGAGCTAAAACTCCTGCTAATACATCCCAGAATGATGTTTGCTTTTTTTGCAAAAGTGTTACACTGTTGACTATATTTAATTTGTGATCCACTATGACACCCAGATCCCTTTCCGCAATATTCCATCCTAGGCCATCATTTCCCCTTTGAATTTGGGCAGCTGATTCTTCCTTATTAAGTGGAATACTTTGCATTTGTGGTTATTGAATTTCATCCTATTTACTTCAGACCATTTCTCCCGTCATTTTGAATTTTAATCCTATCCTCCAAAGTAGTTGCAACCCCTCTCAGCTTGGTATTGTCCAAAAATTTTATAATGTACTCTCTATGCCGTTATCTCAATCTTAATGAAGATAGTGAACAGAACTGGATCCAGAACTGATCCCTGTGGGACCCAACTCAGTATGCCCTTCCAGTTTGAGTATGAACCACTGATAATTGCTCTCTGGGAATGTTTTCCAACCAGTTAGGCACCTACCTTATACTAGCTCCATCTAGGTTGTATTTCCCTAGTTTGCTTATGAGGTCATGAGACCAAGTATCAAAAGACTTACTGAAGTTGACATATCCTTGTCCTCCATCAGTCCTGGCTTGGCCCCTGCACTGAGAAGGTTTAACTTTGGGAGAATTCTCAGATACCCGGAAAGGGCATCTTTATGATCCCTTTTAATGGGTGCTAAATGGAAGCGCTTGATCCTGCAACACTGAAATCAAGGGAGGACCCAATAAAATTTGCCCAGAACCAAAGTAGTACAAAAATGCTGGTCCATTGTTGCGTAGGGATGTGACTATTAAAAAAAAATCATCCTGAAGTGGCTTTAAATTCTGTTGATTAGCTTATTAATTATTATCATTTTGCTAATATGCAGAGTAACTTGCATTGTTTATCGGCAGTTCTTTTTACATAACAATGAGGTATTACCCCTCTGACGACAGTACATGGATTGAAACATTTCATACAGATGTACCTCTTTCCACGGCTCTGGGATCAGAACTTCACCTAGTAGCCAGCTAGAAGAGAGAGGAGAAACAGAGACCTTAAATAACATTACATACATAGAATCACACAACAGAGAAATGAAAGCGGCATGGAATATTAATGTCAACAAGCCTTTTTACTGCAAACAGTTAAAATATATGTAACAGATTTACTGGATTTTTTTTATGAGAGTATGACTTTATATTCTAAGTTTATACTAGCACCTTGATTGTATTTATGTATTATATAGACCACAACACTTGACAATCCCTCTTTCTGTTGCCACAATTCAAATATGTTTTGATTACCTTTCATTTCAGTCCAAATCTCTTTCCTTTTTTTTTAATGTTAAATTTCACCTTGACAAACTGTAGGCTGGATAACCACTTCAAAACATGGTGCCCACTAACTTGACTAACCCAGCAGGGACTTGGGTAGGGTGAATGACACACAGATAATACAAACTTGCTACACAAATATATTCTGTTGTAAAATATTGAAGGGGTTTATTGTCCCTATTCTCTTGTGTGGGTGTGTACAATTCATTTCAATCCGTTTATCGTTATTTTTTTCTGAACCTAAGGAGCAAAATTGTAATTTGTTTGAAATCCTACTGCCATTTGCTACAGTAATGTCTGAATTTCCAGACTGAGAAAAGAAGAGATGCAGAGGATTTACAGATTCCTGAATGATTATGAATGCATTAGCCTTTTATCAGAATTAACATTGCAGTAATACAAATCAAACATTGACTCAATTAAATGGTTAAAGCAGAGGATGAGAAGATGACCATATAGAGTTGATAGAATAGTCATATGTCATAGAACAATCATTATTGAAAGGGTGTGTTTAAAAAAAACTTTTAAAAGTGAATTTTCAGTAGATCCCAGAAATATGCTGTTTGGAAGTACAAAGTCTTGGTTAATTGTATGTGGGGAATAATTGTAAATATGATATTTGAAAACAGATGATGGAGAAGGATTGAGTGGATCTTTGTTATTCTTGATTAAAAAAGAAAACCTATCAAATGGATTTCAATGTGATAAGAAATTTAGCGACAAAGAGTCTTGTAGCACCTTATAGATTAACAGATTTTAGGGATCATGAGCTTTTGTGGGCTAAGACAAGTGGGTCTTAGCCCACGAAAGCTCATGATCCCTAAAATCTGTTAGTCTATAAGGTGCTACAAGACTCTTTGTCGCTTTTGCAGATCCAGACTAACACAGCTACCCCTCTGATACAAGACATTTAGCAAATCTTTAGAGAAGCAGCCCTCTCTTTAAAGCAAGATAATACAGCTGACAGTCACTTAAAGCTTTTTTGTACCTTGGAACCTTAAAACTCTTTTTTTTTTTTACCCTAAGCTGCAGAAAACTTCCCCTTTTAAATCTTCATTGAGGATCTTTGCTTTGAGACTTCCTGCACGAGAGAGCATTTTAAGTAGAGGTCTCCTTTATACTATATCTAATGTCTGCCAGTACAATTCTTGTTACAGTCATATGGAACATTTTCCTTCTGTCCTCAAGCTGTTTTGGTGCTTATTATCTTGTTTAACATACCCACCGCCTGGCAGGACAGAGATTAGAAACTCTTAATATTTGTTATACAGTGAGAGGTCTTGCCAGATTTTGGCAGCAAATGCTATAGCATGAGAACATAATGTATCAGCGTAAAAGTTCTGAACTGTCTAGTGAGTCACATTAATCTCCTTTTTTACCCTTTTATGAATTGTTCACAAATCTGCTATACTCAGCAGTGTCCTCTTAATAGTGTAGCTGGTAACATATATTGAAAAGAAACCTTGATTTGTGCTGTGATGGGTGCAAACAATACAAAGATAGATTTACTGCATGTATACATAGATATATAGGTGGCTTTTGAAATGATTCTTTTGATACATTTTCAGAATTTTAAAACCTGTATCTGGACTATATTATTTTGCATCTTTGAACTGTTTTTTCCTAACTGTAAAACCATATTTTTTAATAGACAGGGAGAAAAGAAAAAGGGGATCCACTGAACATTGCCATTGACAAGATGACCAAAAAAACAAGGGATCTACGAAGACAGGTAATTTGTGTTCTTCATTGTGCGTTTTCATTTTCAAGAAAGTCATTGTTCTGCATGGTCAGACTGTCTTTCACACTAGGAGAATTAGAAAACAACGTAATCTGTCTATGATTTATTATTACATTATAATTAATGGTGGCTGCAGTTTTAGTAGGTGCTGAGTAACAATGGAGAAACTGAATTACCTACTAGATGAATCACTCAGTGTTCTTTGTGTCTGGGAGGAGGGAAAACACTCTAAGCTTTAGTTGCTTCTGGAATCACTAAAGCCAGTTGTGCAGCCACCGACATATGTGCTTATCTTTGCTCACATCAGTGGTCCCATTGAAATACACAGAACTATTCAGATGACTAACGTTAAGCACCTGTGTAAGTGTTTGTAGGACTGGAGCCAAAGCCTCTAACACTTTAAAAGGAAACCCACGTAAAATGCTTGTTAAAAGGAGAAGGCATATGGATAGAGAGAAGATGGAAAAACAGTAGTGAAAAGGTGCTTATTGCTTTTTCTGTGCTGTTTTTTTTCTTATTCTACTAGGAAGTGTATTTTGTGACAGAATAATATGATGCAAAACACTGAAACTTGGGATAGGAAATTGAGTTGGGGAGGAGGGGTTGGGTTTTTTCCCCTACATTGAGTGTCCTTGGTGTTTTACCAATTTCACATTAAGGGTAGAAGGATCTTCCTCTTTAGGGTGATGAAATCCCAGCTCTGAGTTGGTCCATGGTTGGGACATTGTCAAAAAAGATTGACTGGCCGATCAGACCATTGTCGTATACAAGCAGGCCAAACTGTGCAAATAAACATGATGAAATAAGCACCTAAGTCTGTATTTAGGTACCTGTATAAGTAGTGTTTCTTAGAGCCATGCTAGGCATCCACCGTTTTTATGTATTTTAGTGCTCATCACCTTGAAAATTAGGCCATTCATTTAGCGAGTTCCCTTTTGACACCCAGGTTTGAAAATATTGGCCTCAATGCCCATTGCAATACTGTAATAATAAAAACATTGAGGTTTTACACTGTGTTATAGGTGGACTCCCACACAGTATGAATCATCAACCAGGCTGTAGGAAAGCAAACATTATTTCTGTTGCTAAAGTTAGTGAGAGCAGAAAAATACTGCATCTCTGCAGGTCCAGCCTCCTGATTTGTGAGACTTCAAACTGCACGAGTGTGGTTTGCACCTTATCTTGTTTCCCACTCTGTTCCCACTACTAGAGTGAAGTAACCAGGTCAACATACGAGTTGCTATTCTGTGTGGGGGCCCCAGCAGTCTCTTGTATTGCTCCTGTCTGAAATCAGGTTTCAGTCTCCGATGTGATTATGTAAAAATGGCACCTCCATACTCCACACAATTGCTCCTTGTGTGCATCCAGCATCTCTACTAACTTCAATCACAAAAATAAGTTGGAGCTAATCGTGTGAGCAAAGTTGAGTGTATGTCAGTTTTTGTAGAATTGGAACCAAAGCCTCTAACATTCTAACTGGGTTTTATTCCTGCTAGTACTGAAGAGTTTATTATTTATTAGAGTTACTGTAGTGATCCAAGGCCCTTCTCATTATAATCAAATCACAGATATAGTAGGTGCTATGGAAATGAACAGGAAAACAGTGTCACTGCACTGAAGAGTGTATAATCAGAATGGAAATTGACCACAGCTAAGACATAAGCTGCATTCTATTTCTCCTGCATCATCAAGCAAATGTGTGCTAATCTCCACTCAGGTGCAGCAAAGCAATCCCACTTAAGCAATGATATTACAGTGGTGTCACTGAGGACATAATCTGAAGACAGTATGTTTGCATTTGTGGGGTTGCCCAGTGGCGTTGGCAGGATTTGTCCAATATTATTATGGGCAATGAGGTTCAAGAAGTTTAAGACTGCAGGGCTGGCTGTTTGCAATCTTTTTACTTGTGAATTAATCACATTAGAAGCAGACATTTTTCAGGGTCAGCAAAGATGGAGCCTCATCATGCCACCCAGGCGCATGGCTCAGCGTTCATGTCACACTCCCTCATCAGTACCCGGCCTGGGCCAGGGAAGCTAATGATCCAACCAGCTAATGATCCAGTCATCAAATTTGGTGATGAATCTTGGTCATGTGCTACTGAGGCACATTGGGCATATGCGAAGCAGAATAATACCCTTTTTACAGAGTCACTTTTTCAAGTGGGAGCCTTTTTAAGTTCTTGTCAATCAGACTCTCACAGATCATTGTTATTGCCCTAGAACTGAGTGATCTACAAAATGAATTTGTGGGCAAAGAAGGGATTGTCATCCTTCTGGTGGAAAGAGCTGTATTCCCAGGCTTCAGCAGTCAGTGGTCTATGACTAATTTCTTTTTCCCAGGTCACACTACTCCAGATCTCTTTGAGGTTTTTGTTCGGTGAGACAAAGGACATGGGCATGCTGACGTAGTTGTGGAATCTGGTGTTAAAACTCCATCCCACAATTTGTAGCTCTATCAGTTTTCCTCTTTTGGAGGAATTACACCCTTTATAATCATCACTTTGAATCTTCTGGATATTTGAAAAACATAACGTAGACCTAATTTTTATACCTTTATGTCAACTGTGAATGAGAATAATATCAAACCAAGTCAGACTGAATACGTGCTTAGAAGCAAGTGTCCCAAAGCAACCTACTGCTTCCTGCTGCCACTTCCTGTGTTTTCAATTGTCTGGGAGAAGCACAGAGTTCTGTGTCTGATAACAAATTGTGCCAATTGGCAGGATTTTTTTCCCCTTTTTTGTACACACAAATTTGTCAAAAGAAAACAAACCAAAGCTCCCAAATTGAAAACGTCCTTCATAGCACGCTACAGCTGACAAGAAAGATCACAGCAGTGAGAAACCTGCTATTGCCAGTTATTTTGTTTGTATGTTCTCTCTACTGAAAAAATAAAACTAACTCTATAGGTTAAACATTACAAATGTAACCCTTCTGCCCATCAGAGTTGGCAGCAACAAGGGCTGGGTTCAGTATCCAGGGGTTCCATTCCAATAGCACAATACAAAACCAGCTCGAGCCCCCACCCAGTGACCTGGGACAACCATATACCACCCCTCTGGGTGTCTGTAAGAGACAATACTTCCCCTCTCGCAAGAACAGAGTCTGAGTGTACCAAAGCCTTTTAATAACAGGGAGAAACAATGTGGCATTACATTGGGGAAACACCACAAACAAGATTAATAAACCAAACCATGAACCAGAAGCCCCCCACCCAGCAAATAGGTCGTGGCCTTCCCTTTGGTTCTTGAGTTCCACAACCCCAAAAAGTCACTCAATAGTCCCAAAAGTCCAACAGCCCAAGAGTCTCTGTTCTTGGTCAGTGCAGAGTTCAAAAGTCAACCTGCAGAGTCTTACCTCCCAGCCTGGGTGGAAATGGAGGGTAGGGCAAGGGGCACCTTACGTGGTCCAAGGCCGACTGCGCCGCTTCTCCGTGGGGTTTCGCTGCAGTCCTCACCGCAATCTGCTCTGCTCCGCTGGCTGTCCCACAAACCGCTCTGCCAGTTGATCTGCTAGCTGCTCTGCTTGCCGATACTCAAACTGCTCTGCGGCGCCACTTACTCCGCTAGCCGTCCTGCTAGCCGACACACGGACAGCTTTGCGGTGCCAGTCACTCCGCCAGCAGCACAAACGGCTCCGCTAGTCGACACATGGACTGCTCTGCTGCACCAGCCACTCCGCCATCAGCACCAACTACTCTGCTAGCCGTTCTGCTAGCCAACACACGGACAGCTCTGCGGTGCCAGTCACTCCGTCAGCAGCACAAACAGTGCTGCTAGTTGACACACGGACTGCTCTGCTGCACCAACTACTCCACTAGCCATCCTGCTAGCCGACACACAGACTGCTCTGCTGCACCAGCCACTCTGCACTATTTTCAGGCCCCCCTGACTTAAGACAGTGCTCAGTGATGTCTTTAGCTCTTAGCAGAGTTCAGCTCTTAAGTGATTTCAGCATATAGCAGGGGAGCCTTAGTGCAGGTGCAACAGTGAGCTCAAAGTGATTTCAGCTCAGCAGCCTGAACCCAGGCTCCTAATAGAAGCAAAATTTAACTCCAACATTCCACAGTGGAGAGAGGCAGGGTGCAATAGGCCTGTGGGGCCCTCAGACAAAGCCCTCACCAAAGGATATAGATACTTGTCCCCAGCCTCTTTCAATCTCAGAGTGTTCTGAAATGCCTGGCCCTAGCCCAGTGAGTGCTACCTAGTTGATGGTGAGTCCCTCCATCATAACAAGGGCCAAGTACATGTCCATAGTCCTTCATTCACATAATCAGGGTAACATCACTTTATATTTCCTGCCCCAATAACATAGAAACTGGGGCTCCCACATCAGCTGAAGTGGCCATGTGGGCTTCTGTGAGCTCAGGCTAGGCGCAGTGGGTGTGTCTATGCAAATTGATCAGCCCCGAAGTTATTTTCCATAACTCACTGCAATTCCCATAGTTCGCCACCAGATGTCAGAATATATCTCATTCCTGACACTGCTTACAGAACTAATCAGAAACAGCATGTACATACAATCTTTGAGACACTGTGACTCTGCAGTAACATTGGAACAAAGATAAGCAGGGAAGAATTTGGCTTACATGCAGGCTGAATGCACAGTGATGTCCAAGATGGCTATAGATCATTTCGAGTAGCGTTAGTAGTGTACCAGCTGTTCCGCTGTCACCACCGCTGGTGTTCCACCTGTTAATTCTGCTGCCTCCTGCTTTTGTTGCCCAAGTCTCTGCGCCACAGACTCTCTTCCAGTTTAGCAGCTGATCTTGTTTAGCCACTATTCACCAGTGTTTCTTTGAGTTACAATAATCAAAATGTTTTAATCTCTCCAAAACAAATATGCCGACAGCAACCAGATCAGAGCTTTCTGTTGTGGAGAATTTAGAGCTTTGGGGGTTTTGTTATGAATAGTCATGAAAACAGATTTCAGAATCTCAGTCTTTTGTGAAACAGTTTACTTCCTCTGGAGAGCTTTAGTTCACAGGATGTTGTCATGAAAGAATAGGAATCAGGATTGTAAAGTTAAAAATCCAAAAATCACTAAGATAACATTTTCATTTCAGTAAATACATTTGGTGGTCCAAGTCTTTAGAATGGTAGAAACACACACACACACACACACACACACACACACACACACACTTACTTATGTAATTCGTAAATAAAACCCTCTGTATCATTGGCACACTTATTAATTGGTTTCCTGTATCAACCTACTAAAAAGATCTTTGAGAAAAATCTCAATTTAACTCCATCTTTAGCACTTTTTGTAGGTCTCAGAAACTGTCCATAATTCTATGTAACTTTTTTTCCTCTACAGTATGTGGAATTAGACAACATTCTGCAGGATGTCCTTGGACTGTCTGGTTACATCTCTTGTCTTAGCTCGGGAGACAGCATATCATTTTATTCTCTTTATGTGGGGCATAGCCATTTAGAGGAAGTTGTATTATCATTGCTTATGAATGCTGGGGAAAAAAAATCTCATTTTACAGCACTTTGAAAGCCATTGAAAATTCACGTATACACTAGAGTCCCCAGGAGTAAAAACATATGGATTAAGCCAAACTGTTAGACAAAGGGGACACCTAACCTCAGAAAATGTATTCTTTTGGAAAGGTTTTATGGTATCTAGACCCATATAATGCAAATTATACCATTGTTAGATGCTTACATAATGTTCTTAGTCTATGGACTTAGATCTATTCGGGTACATGGCTTCCTTCATGATAGTAACTGAGAGCTTCACAGATATCACAATACCCAATTCAAGGGCCTCATGAGGATTCATTTGGTAGTTTATAAAATAATTCTGAAGATTGCAAAGCTGTATGTATTTGCTAAGTAACAGCTGAATATCCAGAAGAGCTTGCAGCTTTAAACTGAGTCTTAGATGGGCATTTGCTAGCAACTTACTTTGCAGAGGCAAAGTTGATGCAAAGTCATGTTACGGTCAGCTTGTAAATGAATAGATTAGCCATTTGACCCTTTCTTTCTAAGGTTGCATTGTATTACCAGAGATGAAGTTTCAGTTTCCCCCTCCCCCCCTGCCGAGAATTTACAGTGTGATTGGTGACATTGCTTCATCCTGCTACACCAGAATGCTTCCTGACGAAACGTTAGCACTTCAGAAAGTGGCCCCTCCCTGAGTCAACTTGTACATGATTTTGAACCTAAGGCCACTTGCTGCATCAGCCTTTCCTCATTAGAATCTCATCAGCTTCCTTCTTGAAGCTTAATATATCATTGCTTCAACTGCAGTTCCTCTGCTGCTCTTGGTTGTAGAAATCAGGAAGCTGTTTCTGTAAAATCACTTGGTAGCACAAAGGGATACTTGCTTTTGCCCACAGTACATGTTTATGTTATGTATAATGTTTAGTACATAGGTACTGTTACTGTTTTTGTGTATATGTGTACTTTTATTAAATCATTTGATCTTACGCCTAGTACAAAAGTATATTGGTCTTGGATAGAAATCTGGGTACGTTGCTGAATTATTCAGTACAGGGAATGATTGCACAATGCAACAAAGTGCTGTGCTCTTTCACCTTCCATTCAAGTCACTGCCAGCATTGAAGATATTGTGAGCTAGGGGCACTTTCTAGGACTGGGCTCAGAAAGGTGTAGGTTTCTGGCAAGATGTACATTTCTACAACCACGTTTTGTCTTCTGCTATATAATAGAACCATTAGTATATTTAGTCTCTGAACAGTTGCTTTAAAGAAATATCTAAATATCTGATGTCAATTTTAGAGGCAAGAGCTGGTTCTTAAATTTCATTTTAATGGTGGTTTGGATTTGAGCTTAAAAGGCTTATTTGAATTCCCATGTCTTTTTGTTGCCTATCTCAAAATGTATTTCTTCTAGATGTTTATCACTATGACACTGAGCTTTTATGACACTTGAGAGTGCTTCAGAGGACATGGAGAGTGTTTTAATACTGCTGATTTATTCTTTCAGGTCTGCAGTAATTTCCTTACTGCCTAATTATAAGGCTCAGTTTAATTTACTCTACACATAATATTTAGTGATGCACATATGGTGCTGTATTTTAGAAACTATACCCATAACAGGTAGTTGTGTGTAACACTTCCATCAAATGAATAAAAATTTGATCTGGAACTTAAGTACTCATAACAGATTATTTTTGCATGGCAAAAGGGTGAAGGAGCCACAGTTAATCTAGGCTTTTCAGTAGGATCATGACTGTTCTATAAACTCACAGCAGTCATTGGCTTGAAACAGTTAATTTTTATTGTGTGATGCTGTGAACATATAGGCAGGTGTTTCCAGAGTATTATGCGAAGAATGATGGGCCCTGCAGATAGTTTTGATATTATTCCCCATATACTGAGTTCCATTAAAAGCTCACTGTTCAACAACCCAGATACTTGTACTAAGTCCAGCAATCTCCTATATTTAGACTAGAAGGAAGTTTCTAAGACCTGCAAAAATCTGGTGGCAGCTGCTTTATCTGTGTCACTCTGGATTGCATTTTCACTGTAATTTTTGACACTTTATTGTCCTTGTTCCTGCATGGCCACCCGAGACTTTAGCAAAATCCTATCACTTCTTCCTCTGTGACATCTTCTAAATCCCTCCTTTCCACGCTGTCTCTACTTCTTAAACCCTGGCTCAGGCCTTAGTAATCACCTCTTACCTTGACTGCTGTAACTTCCTCCTTTCTGGCCTTCCATCTATTTACCTCTTCTTCTCCGTAACACTCAAAGTGCAAACATTAAAAAATCATCTTCCATCACTTTGACCATTTCATTCCTCCTCACAAAGTATACCAAACTCTGTCCCCTTCAGTGTCAGTTTCAAACTCTCAGTCTTTTGTTCAAAACATGGGTCAGTTTTCCCTATATCCTCGCTCTCCTTTTTTCCCCACCACCTCTCCTGTACTCAGCCAGGGCCGGATTTACACCTTTCACAGCCCTAGGCACGGCATCTTCAGCGCCCCCTGCTGACCATTGTGTTGCACGCAGTTTTAGAGAGGTGCGGTGCCCCTAGAACAGTGGCGCCTCTAGGCACCTGCCTGCTATGCCTAATTAGGAGTTCTGCCCTGTATTCAGCACTCTGCCCACTCCCTTCTTCTTACTGCCCTGTATGTTCCCTTATTAATATAACATATTATTACTTGTACTGTGATAGTGCCTAGGGACCCCAAACAGAGTTGAGGCCACAATGTTCTCTCCACTCTATAAACCTATACTGGGAGTCTGTTTCTTCCGCGAAAAACTTCTAATACTTGCACCTCTGCCTTTTTCACATGGATAACATTTTCAAAAGCACAGAAGAAATTTGGGTTTCTTGGTCAGTAGGACTTAGGCCCAGATTCCCAAAGGTATTTAGGTGCCTGACTCCCACTGATTGTAATTGGAGTTAGGCACCTAAATATCTATGGGGATCTAGACCTTAAGTGCCTTTGTCGCTTGTTAAAAATGAGACTTGGTCTCCAAAGTCAAACATTGCAATGCTGAGTGGCACAATGCCTAAATAGCTTTAAAGATCTGGGCCTTGCACTCCTAAGTCACTCAGATGCTTTTGGAATTTGTACCCTTAGTAGTCTTGCTTCTGGAGAAGACTTCCTCTTCCTGTCCTCCTTCAAATTGCTATGGGAAAATATCACTATTTTTTCAGTTGCTTCCCATCAGTAATATCAGCCCCAGACTTTTCCCTCATCATCACTAATCATGATTAGGGAAGAGAAAAGGTCCCACAGTCAAATGTACAATGAAATGAATGATCAGATTTATTTGTGGTAACATTCTTCTGGAAACTATTTCTGTTGATGCTCGAATCCTCAAATGCATCACACATATGGTCGACCTTGGAAAGCTTCATTGAAAGTCTAAGAACAGAAGCCAGGCTTTAAATGTTGAACCTTCTCCTCACTTAAGCTACCGTGGGCACAAAATGAATGTACTGATAACTGGGTTCACAAAAGAACTATACTGAAGATAGTGTAGTTACTCAACATTTTGTCCGGAGCTATCATGTGTGGGGTCAGCTGCTCTCAGGGTGTTTTGTTTGTAAGATTTCTAATGCCCTCCTAATCTTAGGGGATAAAAAAAATCTAAATGAAATCTGCACCAAGTCTTAATACATGGGTAGCAGATGAGAGCTCTGCATGAGCATATGAAAATCTTCATCACCATTAAAGTTATTGGAACAGTCACTAGAAAAGAAAGGAATCCTACCATGGACCTCTGCTGCAAATTGTCTTGGAGCTTCAGAAAACTGAGCCAACAAAGGGAGATGAGAGAGCAGTAGGGCAGGCCTGTCATTCGCATGTCACACATTCTTCTTCTGTGACCATAGTTCAAAATTTCTAATAAAAATATTAAATTCCTATTATATGAAGTATTATAGGAGCTTTTGGTGGTCACTGTACTGTACCTGAAAACTCAATTCTTGGTAACATTTCTGGAGACACACTTGAGTCACTAGAACTGCAGTTGAAAAGTTTGTTTCCGTCTGTGCCAATTAATCTATAGCTGATTGCTGCTGCAGAACTCTAACAAGCCATGTGGTTGGAGCTGGGTTCAGTATATATTGTGGAGTTAAGTAGAAACTGATGAATGCAATGCTATTTGCTGTGTGATATAGTTACGAACAAAGAGCTGGTAAACTTTTTTTACAGGCAGCTTTATACTGCCAGTCTTTATAAAATTTAACAGTCTGTTAGGGCCATTAATCTCCTGCTGTGGCCTTACCTTCTAGTGTCAGAATTAGACATTTAATTATCTACATGTCTGTAAGCAGCACAGAGACATTTGGTTCTAAAATTGGTATACAGCAGCAAGAAGCATAATTGTGCAATGTGCAATTAGACCTATGAATCAACAATAATAAAGTAGACCCAACCAGTCCTTAGAACGCTAGAACCCTGAGCCATGAACGACTAACTTACTTTGTGCACCATAAACTGACTACATTGATTGTAGCAGATGGGGAATAAAATGTGCTTTGTGGTAGACTGTTCATGATTTTAAAAGAATATTTGCATGCTTTGTTTACACGTCACATCCCTGTGCTTGCCTGGCACATCAACTTTTTTTGATTTAATTTGATTAACTTTGCATTTAACATACTCTATTTAATAACAATGATTTTCATTTAGATGCCACCTTCTATTAGTAAGTAGAACTTTACCCTGTAATTAATAGACACCACGCTCATTTTGAAGCCACCCTTGGTTTTAAAATACAAGGAGAGAGAATTTAATATAAGCCAGAGCTTCCAAATGGCAATACACAGTACAGTGTTTGCATCTGCATCAGGGAAGCTCTTAAGGAATTGTAGAAGAAAGTAGTGCATCTGTAGATCATCACAAGATCAGATGAGCTGTCCATCTTTTGTTAAGTAATTTCCTGTAGATTAATCTTTCCTTATGCTATCACTTTTTATATGCATGTTTAAATACAAGTATTTTGCATTTCCCGTTGAAAGAATGGCATCCCTACAAAACTTTAAATACTCTTCATTCGTGAACCATCACTTTGGCTGGGCTCTACTGCAGTACCTAGTGGAAGATACAAGATTAGCTTTTTCCAGCAGTTAGTTACGTTGATAAATAGCTCTAATTGGATACAATAGACTGGTAGTGCTGAGCTAATACCTTTAAATGGCTTGTCTTGTGCCATTAATATTACCTTGTCATGCACCTGTTTAAGCTATTGGAAGAATGCCTTATGATCATACTCTGTCACATTTAACAAATGATTTTGTCAAGTCATTCCTTATAGCCTGTGTTGATGGATAGTTAAACTTGTGGTTTCCTGCATATATAAAAACTGTTATCTGTACCTTTCAACTTCCATGCAAGGGCATCCAAAAATTCAGATAATCAATTTATAAAGAAACTACAGTGCCTCTCTACATAAGGATTCAGAAATATGCTACTGACATCTATGAATAATAGCACATAAACTAAATGAGGATTTACTAAATTGATGTTTATCAAATCAGCCATGATACAGAATGCTAACACAGTTCAGTTTTTTTGACTGTGGACTCAGGTCCCTAGTATCATAAGTCATAAGTTAGAAGTTCATTAATGTATAAATACATTCTCTATTTACAATAGAAAGGTCCAAATTACAGTTATCTGGTGATCTCCTTTTTCATTGATATCTAATGTGTGTTTTAAGAGTAGAGGTACTTGATGCTACCAATGAAAATCAATGGTGCATTTTTAGACATTCCTACAGATTTAATGTTGTATGGTAAGAGAGCATCATGACATAATCAGAAATCTAATACTGCATTGACCAGAGTAAAAATTGTATTGTTCATATCTTAGATTCCAAGGCCAAAAAGGACCATCGTGATCATGTATCTGGCCTCCTGTCTAACACAGGCCAGAGAACTTCCCCAAAATAATTTCTAGAGCAGATCTCTTAAAGGAAAAAAACAACAACATCCAATTTTCATTTTAAAATTATCAGTGATGGAGAATCTGTCACAACCCTGGATAAATTGTTCCAATGGTTACTTACTCGCACCTTATTTCTAGCTGAATTTATCTACCTTCAATTTCCAGCCATTAGATCATGTTATACCTTTCCTGGCTAGACTGAAGAGCCCATTATTAAGTATTTGTTCCCCATATACCTATTTATAGATTGTAATCAAGTCACCGTGATCTTCTCTGTTTTAGACTCAAAGAGCTTATTTTAGCTTATCACTATAAGGCAATGAATACCTCCATTTAAGTCAATGAGATGTAGGCACGTAGGTGCTTTTGGAAATCCCCGTAGGCCCCTATCTGCTTTTTAAGCACCTTAATACCTTAAAAAAATCTGATAGTGACTGGAGACTCATCAGCCTCACAATGTACCTTAGGTTTTGTGATGCTATGCAGTATCAACTGCCCTTTCATGTGTTATTTTATATTAAATTTTCAATGTTTTAATATTCTGTTGTGTATTTATTTTATTTTATTTACTTTTAGTAAACTTTTAGTTTTTTAGTAAACTTTTTTTTTAGTAAACTTTTTTAGTAAACTTTTTACTAAAAAAGTTTTTAGTGAACTTTTTAGTAAACTTTTTTTTTTTTACTAAACTTTTTTTTTTAGTAAACTTTAGTAAACTTTTAGGGTTTTTTTAGTAAATTTTTAGTTCCTAGGCGCCCCAGTCAGGACCAGAACTCCACTGTGCTAGGCACTGCACAAGTACATAACAAGTCAGTCTCTACCCCAAAGAACTTAAAATATAAATATAAGACAAGAGACGGACACAGACAGACAGGGGAGAATAAGGAAATAATAAGACAGTATTGTCCACATCATAAGAAGTGGTCATAGCTGTCAAGTTTTTATTTTTTATGAAATATTTTTATAATTGTGTTGAAGCACTTTAATCAACTTGGCAGGGCACTATAATATCTCATTTTTATTCAGTTATTACTAATCATGATTGTGTCTTAATTGTCATCATTTTAACAAAAGAAATATTATATTGCCTTTCAAACCCTTCTGCTTTGTTAATGGTGCTTGCCTTTTCCATACTACGTAATGGAGGGAGTGGTTGCCAGAAATATTTTGGTTTAGCTTTTCCCTTTGAAGAAAAAACACACACAGTCAAAGCAGCTGATCTCCACAGGGGTCTTGAATCCTCTCTTTTATTGCAGTTACCAATATAATAATAATCTGTGCAGTTTGGAGCATTGAGAGGATTTCAGCTAGTTAAAGCTTTCCAGTGTGGATTACCAAATTGAATGATTACCTTAATTGACCTTCAGTCTAGCTACAAGATGTATGACTTAATGAGACTAATGTCTGGTTGGACCTCCAGGCTGGATGGCTCCCAGCCTAGTGGCTTAAAGTTTGCAATTTTTTCATATTTAATAACAATTATACCAAAAGCTTAAGAAAATATGCTAAAATATTTTTGCTCTCCACATTATCACAGAGGAGTTACATCTCCAGGAAGAATTATTTAAGATTTCAATCACATTTTTGTGCATTTTACAGATACTAGGAAAGTTTGACATTGATTAGTAGTTTGCATAATGGCAGAGGGCAAGTTTGTACCATCACTCTTAAAGTAGTGGGTTGGGTTTTTTCCAAACATCTGGGTATTTTTTTAAAGGAAGAACAGATGTTTGATCTTTAATGGCTTGTGGGTTTGTTTGTTTTTTTTCATTAAGAATGCATTTTCTATACATTTGTTAATCCTGCCTATGAAATGCATGGAAAACTTGTCAGATTGTTCATACTAGAGATTTGCTAGTGAAAATGAGACCCCATGCATGTGCTAAGTGTAATACTGAGTACAGATTTAACATGAAGTCTGGAAGTACACTGGCTAATATTTTTTAAAAGATTGACTGCAGTTAGGCTCCTAAATCTACATTTAGGCTCTGAAATGACTTGACCTGACTTTTAAAAGTATTGGGTACCGAGCAGCTGCCATCGACTTGCAATCCCTTATGTGTGTAATGGTTGTCCAGCTGGATAGTCCCATTAAAGTCAGCAGAATTGCTTGAGTGAGTAAGGATTGCAGAACCAAGACTTTAGTTACGGACATTTAAGTGCTACAAGTCCATAAATACAACCAAAAAAAAGTTGTACGACATTGAGATATGACAAATTTACTCAACTATAACTCGCTGATCAGCATGCTATGAATGTGTATAGATAACTCTTCAGTTACTTACTGCTCCACTTTCTTTTAACACAGCTACGGAAGGCAGTGATGGATCATATATCTGACTCATTCCTGGAGACCAATGTTCCATTACTTGTTCTTATTGAGGCAGCAAAGAGTGGTAATGAGAAAGAAGTGAAGGAATATGCTCAAGTTTTCCGTGAACATGCCAACAAGTTAGTTGAGGTAAGTTATGCTGGTGGTGGCATTAGATTGCATTGTCTTGTGAGGGTGAAGGAAAATGATAAATTAGCTGAAATGTTGATGGCTTTTCCTATGGGATTTAAGCAATTTGGAGTTTTTATTTGGGATGGTTATTTAGAAATCTACTGATTTGTAAAAAATGACAGGCAGGGACATCCCTGTGTTTTACTGTAAGATTAAACTAGCTGAACGTGTGTTATGCAGAATTTCCTGTGTCTTGTCAATAGTGACTTGAGTAACAGCAAGCAGATTTCAATTAAGTTTCACCAGCAGTGCAGCATAGTAGGCTATCTTCTATACCAGGCAGGAAGCCAAACAGATGCTTCAGCGTATGGTATCTGACTCTGATTGCTTAGAGAGCACACTAGATTATTATTAGACTGTCTAGCTAAAATAGTGAAAGAATCATAAAATAGGTCACAGTCTAAAACTGTCCATCTCCCCCACCCTGTGTGTATATTATATTATATTATATTATATTATATTATATTATATTATATTATATT
>ML677326.1:6661704-7003138 GCA_007922305.1 Dermatemys mawii
TTATATTATATTATATTATATTATATTATATTATATTATATTATATTCATATAATGTGTATGTAAGTATATTGTTTTGTATTAGTACACACACACACAAACTGGGTTTTCTATATCAGGGGTGGCCAACCTGAGCCTGAGAAGGAGCCAGAGTTTACCAACGTACATTGGCAAAGAACCACAGTAATATGTCAGCAGCTCCCAATCAGCTCTGCTCCCCGCGCCTCCCTCCCACTTGCAGCCCCGCCCATCAGTGCCTCCCCCTCCCTCCCCACACCTCCTGCTCAGCTGTTTCATGGCATGCAGAAGGCTCGGAGGTGGAGG
Organism: Dermatemys mawii; assembly: GCA_007922305.1. Lineage (NCBI taxonomy): Eukaryota > Metazoa > Chordata > Testudines > Dermatemydidae > Dermatemys > Dermatemys mawii. The sequence continues at coordinate 6,662,028 of ML677326.1, forward strand.
AGTGAGGGCACTGCTGGCTCAAGGGAGAGGGCGGGAAGAGGTGGAGCGGGACTGTGGCAGAACCAGGGGTTGAGCATTGAGCACCCACTGGCACATCAGAAAGTTGGTGACTGTTACTCCAGCCCCAGAGTCGGTGCCTATACAAGGAGCTGCATATTAACTTCTGCAGAGTTGCATGTGGCTCCATAGCAACAGGTTGGCTGCCCCTGCTCTTTGTAGAACATATTGACTCTCTTGCTCTATGTAGAACATATTGACTCTTCTCTATATATAGACACTTTGCAAAATTAGCAAAGTGTAATCCTGGTTTCAAGGATAGTACTGCAATGATTTTGTTCCTCTTTCAAGTTATAATTCAAACAAAACATGATGGTCAGGAGCCTGGATGCCTGTCAGACAACTTTTAAGTTTGCTCTCCGTGACAGATTAAGAACTATTTAAAAATTTCATTTCTTGAAATGAACAAATATTGTTTACAGGTTTACTGTTTTATATTATTTCATGGGGTTATTAACTCTTCTTTAGTAGCACTGTTTTGAAGCCTATGCATCTTATAGTAACATCTTTTATAACAATTCATTATACATGCATTTTAATTAAAATTAATTCTTGGATCGTGCATATTTGACGAGGAATATTGGGTAATAATTCTGAAAAAAAATATTTCTTAAAAACTGCAGGGACAGATTCTGATCTCAGTTACATTGGTTGGTTTAAATCTAAAGTTACCCATCTAACTGAGATCAGAAACTGACACTTACGGTTTAAAACTCAAGGCTTGATTCCAGACGCCACTGGGTGTCTACTATAGTCTGCTGAGTACCAGCATCTTCAGTGAGAGAAAAGGGAACTCAGCACCATGCAGGTTTGGGTGCTCTGCATTGAGATAAACGTGTATATTATTGCTATCGGGTGACTGGTACAGTAGCAGTGAAAAAGAAAAGAGCCTCTAGGTACTTTCATTTTAATTCTGCAAACATTACAACCATTACAACTGTGTAGTAATTCTGAATCTATGATCATATGACACTGTTCATTTTTGTACAATGCTGCTTTTGTGAACCTGGCTTACTATGTTGTATTGCACTCTTGATGACAATAGTATGAAATACCATAGTAAGTAGCAGGGTGAAAATAAAACAAGCTCATGTTATAGATACTTCCTTCTTGAAGGGTAGGTAGAATTTTGAACCTCAGGTGTGTAGGTTTATAGGAAAATATGCTCCAAGAGAACATGTCAATTTGAAATCATGGTTTACTGCCCATATTAAATAGATATTAAATAATAGTAGAATATTCAGCTAAAATTTTCTGATCATTTTTATTTAGAGAAGCATAAGGCATGTCATAGCAGCCAAGCTCTAGTGGTTGCTTGTGTCACTAATTTTGCAGATAAAAAAATAGATTACAATGCTGGCCATCACACTTGCAAAATGTAATTTAAAGATGATATTTTCATAATTAAGGAGCTAAAGATTCTCTCACAGGCAGAGGGCCAATGTCACTGCTGGTATAGGCAGGCCCAGCTCCAGTGAAGTCACTGGAGTTGTGCCTGCTTAGGTCAGAGAGGAATCTGGCACCAGGAATCCAAACACAGTAGCATCACTACAGTCTCAGTCTGTGACTTTGGAGCCTGATTCTTCATTCTTTGCACACTCTACTGAACGTAACGGGTGTTTTGGGTATGTGCAGAATGCAGAATCAGAACAATATGTACTTGTATAAGAGTGACATATTTGTAGATGTTTGGCCAGCCAAAGGGGAGGGATAATTCACTTTATGTGTATTCCAGTACTTTTCTAAGATATATGTTGCAAAAACTGGACTTCTATAAATTACCTTTCTTCAACAATCTTCTGCAACATGCACTATAAAATCCTGTATTAAGGCCTGTGTTAACTATTTCCTTCCTTGTGTCCCTCCCTCTCCAGCTTTTATGAGGAAGTGGGATCAACACTGTGCCTCATTTGGGAATGGTAACCTCCAAATGGCTTCCCACTACTTTCTTTACCTGGATTATGAGTGATCATCTTACTAACTCTAAATAGCTTTATCTGATGAGAAATTAATATTCTGTTAAAATGTGGGAGTCCCAAATCTAACATGAAATAACAGTAATCAAAGGAAAAATACTTGCCAAGTTTCCAAAATGTATGCCGTACTTCAACACTTGTATGTTTTTCTAAACTGTTTTGCAGAATGTGTTTTCATTTAATGGGATTTAGGTGCCAACCTGTAGATACTTCTGAAAACCCCATGAGGTACTCATTTGCATCTTTAGGCACCTAAATACCTTTGAAACATTGGCCCTTGGAAGATTAAATCTCATTTTCAGAAGCGTCTTAGACACTTAGCAACCTAAATCTTATGAAAAGTCAATGGGATGTAGATTCCTAAGTGCCTAAGGCCTTGTCTACACAGTGTAGCAATGTGCACCAGATTAAGGTGAATTCTAAAGCACACCATTGTGTTGTACACTAACTGGCCCATGTTGACCATGCTAGTGTTCCGTAGTCTATGTAGGCCAGTTAGTGTGCAACACAGTATGTTTTAGAATCCTCCCTCTTCTGGTGCATATTGCTGCACTGTGTAAACAAGCCCTAGGTTATTTTTTTAAAATTGAACTTAAGCTCATAAGTCACTTTGGTGCTTTTGAAATTTTTTCCTCTCATGATTGAAAGCCACTAAACTCCTGAGTTCTATCCTCAGGTCAAAGTCTGACCATGGAAAAGTCATTTAACCTCTGTGTTTAGGTTTCCTCATTTGTAGCATAAAGATAATGATAAATAATAACACCTACCCCCCAGAAAGGTGTTTGGACAATTAAGTAGCTAATATTTATTCATTGATGAGTTAGATGCAAAGCATTATATTAATGCTAATTAATTAATGTTTTATTATTCTCTGAGTACTATTCTTTCTGGTTAACTCTTAGGTCTCTGAAGTTTCAGTCATACCTTGATTATTTTTTCATAATGCTTTCCATAGTAACTTGTCCAAGGCAGGTATTTTTCCTGGGCAATCAGAACCAATAGCTAATTCATTCTCAAGAACAGAATGATCTGCTACGTGACGCATTGGTATACTTCATAGTTCACTAATACCTATGAAAATGCAAGTTATAGGGCCACATTTGCATCTTTGTTACACAGATGTAAATATGTTCATGACAGAAATCAAGGAATGTAACACAATGCACATTCAGTAGCTACTTTCTCAACTTAAATAATTGGAAGGTTTTACATTACAACTAGCAAGTAGCATAATTCTTTATTTCTGAACAGTATTTTTGAAAGTGAGTGTAATACTCATGAAATGTGTGGCACTAGCAGTGGCATTGCTTTCCCACATGTCTCTCAACCAGGACTTGGAAATACTATGAATAGAGACAGAAAAGGATAGGTCAGTCTCCACTCTTATTCAGTCTTTGGCCTCCCTGCTAGTCAATAAGGATGTCAGTTAGTGAGAGCTGTTGGGTTTATGTTGTGGCCACATGTCCACTTTGAACTACAAGGAAGTCACCAATTTCGTGTGATGTGGAACAGGCACTATACAGAAATATCTTTCAAGCACTATCAGTCTAGGCTGGGTTTGAACCATAAACCTAGAGATGAAAGGCTGGTCTATAAGCAGTTACAAATTTTCTTAGCTCCCAACAGAAGTATCAAAAGAAAAACAGATACCCAATGAAATTAATAGGGAGCAGGTTCAAAACAATTATAAGGAAATATTTCCTTACACAGTTCACAGTCTGACTGGGGAACTCATTGCCTGGGGATGTTGTGAAGGCCACAGATATAACTGTGTTCAAAAAATAATTAGATAAGTGCATGGCAGATAGGTCCATCAATGGCTGTTAGCCAAGATGGTCAGGGATGCAATCCCATACTTTGGGTGTCCCTAAGGCTCTGATTGCCAGATGATGGGACTTGATAAAAGGGGTGAACCACTTGATAATTGCCCTATTCTGTTCATTCCCTTTGAAGCATTTGGCATTGGCCACTGTTGAAAGACAGGATACTGGGCTAGATGGACCATTGTTCTGACCCACCATGGTCATTCTTATATTCATACCTAAACAGCATCAACAACAAAACTGAGTATATAAACAGATCTTTTTTGGGGAGGGAGGTGGAAGAGGGGAAGCAAAAGGCTGCTGCTCTAGAAAACAACAGCTGAGCTCATTGTGAGGCTGCTGTTTGGGGGAGAATTGCAGCTGGATTTATAATGTACATACAGTACCAAAGTTGGAACCTGATGTTCAGAGAGTCATGTTATAAAATTCTGAAGAATGAGAAATGGCATCATTGAAATGGCAACTGACCCATAATCAAAATGTCACAAACTCATCACTATATTGTATTATGGTTTGTCCATAGCTCCAGATATCTCATCTGGAGAGGATAAATAAATTAATGGACTGAGTGAAACAATCTTGTCATTGATATGATGAGGGACAGAGTGAGTCTTTGTGAAAAGGAAATGAAGTTTCAGATGATATAATTCTCAGTGTTTTTAATGAGAAGTTCTCTGTACTTTTATTTAATGTCTTGATGAAGAACATTGCTGCAGCAAGTATGATCTGGAACATTTTTCAGTGGAAAAATCAAGGACGGTGATGATGTGCTGCATCTGAATGGTGTCAAGTTTTTTTGACCTAAAATGATTTCCACTGAGGACCCAATAGAAAATATTAGATGGAGGTTATAATTGATGTGAAAACTGTCTTCTGCATCAGTAGAAGGAAAGCATAATAGGTTCAGACCCATGACCTGTTCATTGCAAATGGTATTAAGTCCTTAGATGTTGGGGCTCAAAAGTTCCTGCTGGTACCATGAGCCTCAAGAAATTCTGAGCCTGAAGGGTTAAATTGACTTAAACTTCGCATCAAAGACCAGTAAGCCAAAATCATCTACATTACTCCATCTTTATGTTTTCTTTCAACAATTGTTAATCTCGTGTTTTTTAGCTCTTTATTTTTAGCTGTTTTAAATTTGGTGCTGCATCGCTTCCCACTAAAACACAGTCCTTCCAAAAGACAGCGTGTCCTACCCGCTTTGCATGAATATGAATTAATTTAAAGAAGGCTTTTATGAAGCCCTACATGGATCTATCAGTTTCCTCCTATATAAACTTAAAGGCCAGGGATGTCCAAAATAATCAAAGTCATCTACCAGAAGCACTTGTTGGGTCCTGACCTGTATTAGTCTATGGTTTATGGTGTTTAAAATTTGATATACTGCAGGCAAATCAATAGAATCATTTGGCTGGATAGTAATTTACAGCAGATGGGACCAAAAAACAGCATTTCTATTTCTGTTTTATAGTCTATTTGTCTGTTAGGCTTACAGGAGCCTTTATTTACTCCTGACCATCAAGTTGTCATTCAGAAAAGTTTTATTTTCCCCCACAATGTCATGGAAGTGGAAATGTCTTACTTAGTCTTTTTCTCCTTGTGAAGATACTATGAGCACTGCCCTTCATTTCCTATGAGAGATCTCATTTGTTGATGCACAATTCAAATTGATCCTATGGTATTGCATGATACATGGAAACATCTGCAAACTGAGCAGAGGGAGAAAAAGCATTGCTAATGCACAAGGAAGAAATTGGGCAGTCACATCTGTTCAATACCTCTTTTATTTGGAAAATGAGAGGACAGTTTTACCATGCTAGCTGGATACTAGAGAGCTCCTAAGTCAATGGAGTTATTAGTCTTGATTTACACTAGCATAACGGAACCAGAATCTAGTCCTACATTGTTTGCGTTATGTAAACCTCTCTCTGAAATATACTTTAGACATTCTGAGTGAATGAAAGGATGGACTGTAACTTCTAAGAGTTGACATATATCTTCCATTGTCATATGAATTGGTGTTGTAGCCAGGTCTGTCCCAGGATATCAGAAAGACAAGGTGGATGAGGTAGTATCTTTTATTGGGCCAACTTCTGTTGGTGAGCCAGACGAGCTTTCAAGCTTACACAGAGCTCTTCCCCATTCCCGGAGAAGAGCTCTGGATACCTTGAAAGCTCATCTCCTTCAACAACAGAAATTACTACAATAAAGTATACAGTATTACCTCACCCGGCATATAACATGTGAAAGATCATTTACTCTACAGTCAGCTTTTGGGCTTGAATCATGGAGCAAGGTGTTCAGCTGGTGTAAAACAGCAAAAATCCCCTGGAATCAATGGAGTGATGCCATTTTACTGCAGCAGAGAATCTGGCCTATTAACTCAGTGTCACAAACTTCTAGTAAGCTCTATGGGCTGGTCTTCACTGTGTGTGGGGGGCGCGGGATCGACTGCAAATACGCAACTTCAGCTACATGAATCACGTAGCTGAAGTCGGCGTATCTGCAGCTGATTTACCTGCTGTCCTCATCGCGGCGGCAGGCGGTGGCACGCTCCCCCATCGACTCCAGCTTACGCCTCGCGTCAGGCTGGAGTTACGGAGTCGATGGGGGCAGCGCTGGCGATCGACGGCTACCCGCGGTAGTGAGGACGTACCCTTAGAAGGAAAAATACAAATATACACATTCTTTGTGCTTTGACTGGAACTTTGGAATTCACAAGGATCACGATGGGCACTCACTTAACGCAGTGTAAATCCAGAGTAACAGGTTTACGTTTATTTCTGAACTGTTAATTGTGAACAAGGAATATTCCCGTATAACATACCTTACAAAAACCTGACCCTCTGTGACATGTTCTATTCTCTTCATATTGTGCCCATGCTGAGTACCGAGGACTTTGCCCTCCTCCTCCCAAAGTAATGAAGAGAAGGTGTCAATATTCTTTCGGAGCTTTTGTATCTCAGCTGCCTTCATGAAAAATAAATACCTGTCTGAGTTTTCCTCCCTCCCTGATGTGATTTGTTTTTTATATTTTTGTTTTCCCTGACATTTGAACTAGAATAGATAAGGACTTATACACTAAGGATATCAATAATTGATTCTCACAAGTCAGCATTTGGAAGGTCATAGTGTGTTTTAATTCAAGATCTGCAAATTGAGAGTTTATTTTTAAAACTAAAGCTGTATGTCCAGTGTTTCCTCTATTCAACTGATTCATCTTAATTCAGTTTTCCATCTCAGACCTTTCCTCCTTGTGTTAGCAGCAGATGCTCTCAATCCTCATTAAACATCAGCAAAAATAATACATAGAAATGTGTTAAACTTCAGTGAGACTAATTTGTTGTAATTATCATTATGAAATGAGTATGAAAAGCTCTAAGAGTCTCCAGAATTATTTCTTCTGACTCACCACTTTAGCCAGGCTAAGTAAATCTATCATATCTATCTCAGGAGTTTACAAGACTTCGGTTGTTCTGAAGCTGAGGGAGCTGGAGGCATAGATAGAGGGGCCTTTTGAGGAAAAAGACATTCTAGTAGTGGCATATGAACCCAGAACCCTCCTCTGAGTGGGTCCTTTTGACTCTCACTGTTAAAATAAGGCATCATTTCTTAATAGTAAAAGTAATTCATCATTGGGGGGCACTTCTGAAGGGTTATAGTTTATTCTTCACCACTGACAATTTTGGAAGTTTTTTTAAAAGATATTCTCTAGGAAATATTTTGGGGAAGTTTTATGGCCTGTGGAATACAAGAGATCAGATGATAATCACAATGGTCTCTTCTGGCTTGGAATGTGTGAAAAACCCAAGAGACTTTACATTCAGCTCCTACTGTTCATTGCTAATTTTTAAATTTTGGGGGATCTCCAGAAATTTCCCGTTCAACCTTTGTGGCTAACCTCATTGAAAACCAAATTGCCGCAGAGAGGCAGAGGAAGAGGTGGAGGAACCAATTGCCACTTTGTGACTTCTTCAGCTTCTTGAACATGCTGAGGGAAGATACCTTATTGATAGACGTAATAAAATAATCAATGCTTGAGTGTTACAGACCATATTCATGTGAGATTCCATTGACTTCTGTCAGGATAGATCCTAGCAGAGACCATGGGGCTGGAAAGTGCCATAGGCAGGTTATGGTTGCAGAAAGTGGATGCAGTCTTTTCTCTGTGGTGTGCCAGCACTGGAGTAAAAGTGTTGAGCCCCAGCCCAAGGGGCATGGGAGGTGGAAGGTTGGAGAGCATGGTCAGGACAGTTTTTAGATGTACTGTTTTTGGACATTCCACAGCATCATTCATTGACAAGGCTTCTGTGAATCTCTGTCATCCGGGATGGCTCAAAGAGTTGGAATTTATATCTCCCTGTACCTGCTCGGTAAATATATCCCTAAGAATTTTATGCTTTGCTTCCAAAATTCTATCCTAAAAATAAACAAGCCACTAACTTATGGGCACTTGAACATATGTGAAATTATCTGCACTTTCTTATGGTAGTTTTATTTTCTCCTCTTCCTCCTTTTCCTTTATTTGACGTGCGATGAGATTCAAATGTCTTCCAGAAAAATCAGGTGTGGTAAGGGATAATTATACATCTCATAGAGGGATGTGAGAACAAGTAATACAAGCAATTGTTTGAAACCCCCACGAAGATTTGGCAAGTGAGAGTGGGACCAGAAGGGAATTGGCTATCAGTAATAGCCCCCCAAATGGAAACAGGAGTGCAAAAGGTGTGAGATTCCTGCAAAATTTCCTCCATCAGTGAGCACGAGTATCACATTACTTAGGGCTTCACAAATTATAAAGCCAATGCCGGTCCCTTCTTTTACCATACAACTTTAAGTGACTAAACTGGTTTATTATGTGCTATTTATGAATTTTTATTTTTTTAAAAAGTGAATATATTTATTTCTGCAGTTTTTTCTCCAAATAAAATATAATTTAATCAACTCTTTCTCCATAGAATAATCACCTAGAATAGTCTTTCATTCTGTGAATGACATATACTATATCATTAAGAGCAATTTTCATCAGATTGTTTCATATTCTTTTATACTCCTCACAGAAGATGTTTTCCTCAGTAAGCTCCGAATATTTTTAGTAAGCTGCTATTTTTTTCAATATAATTAGTTTTTAACCATGTCCCTCATTTACTATATAAGAATGGTGTCGAAGTCCTATTACCTCTTTTTTAATCACTGAGAAAACTTGTGCTTGAACTTTGAAAAGCATAACATCTGCTTGGCTAAAGAGAAGCATTTTTTCAGTTGTGTAACACCTCTTTTTCATGTTATTCAGACAGTACATGAGACTGAGGCTGGAAAGAAGGAAATCCATTTTGTGAAAACTGTCAAATATTTGGAATTTGTTTCATTGTGCCTCAGAATGAAAACTAGCCTTTTTTGGAAAGTTTCTGATTCAAAACAGGAACATGATCCTCTATCTGCCACATCCCAGATGAATGCCTTAGCCCACGGGTGCTGAAGGCGGCACGCGAGCTGATTTTCAGTGGCACTCACACTACCCAGGTCCTGGCCACCGATTTGGGGGGATCTGCACTTTAATTTAATTTTAAATGAAATTTCTTAAACATTTTAAAAACCTTATTTACTTTACATACAACAATAGTTTAGTTATATATTATAGACTTATAGAAAGAGACCTTCTAAAAATGTTGAAATATATTATCGGCACGCAAAATCTTAAATTAGAGTGAATAAATGAAGACTCGGCACACCACTTCTGAAAGGTTGCTGACCCCTGACTTAGCCAAAGGGCTATAGAGTCACTCTCCCTGTCATTTTGACTAGCTGTTCCATCCTGACCTGAGAAACCTTCCCAATGTAATGTTTAGGTTTCTGTCAAATATTTCATTTCAACAAATCAGCATTTTTGGCTGAGGAAACGTTTTGTCGAAAAGCTCCCACCCAACTCCAATTCTGCAATGCTTTTACCTGCTCGCTAGCTAGTACACTCCTATAATATAGCAGTCTGGGTCGTTTAGGCCTTACTAATGCAATCAGGAGCTCATAGCACCATTTTAAATAATTGATTTTATGTATCAGTGAATTAATGACGGTTCTGCCTTAATCAGGGATTGAATTTGTAACCTCATTACACTGAAATTCTATACAATAGGCTAGCTGGCAGGCAGCTAACTCTTAATATTTCTATAGCAGAAAGCACATCAGAGAGGCTGAATGTGTGTGAACCTTTCTCTGGATGAGGGTCATCTGAAACCTAGATGTCATTTCACTTAGAACTAGGCTCCTGTAATCCTGTCAGTCTTCTATTAATTGTCATGCCAGATCTTACACGAGAGAGGAACAACGTGAATAGAAACTCTTAAAGCGCTGTCTTCCCTAATTACCCTTTAGTAGGCTAGAGAAGAAGGAAAACACATCAGGTGTTGCTTGTAAGCTGTCAACATGTGTGAGAGATAGAGAAAGAGAGGAAGACAGGCACTTGTGTGATGACATGGTGAAAAAAATTCCCAACTCCCCACCTGCCCGGGTAGGCAGAAATCAGTACTGTCAACCCTATCATTTACCTGTCTTTCGTGACGCGCACACGCCTTTTCTTTTCTTTTTTTAATATTGTGCTTCCTTTATTGCATGTAAGAAGAATGAAAGTCTCTTCACCATTCAGCCAAATGATTACATTTACCAGAGGTACAGGTACTGCAAGCACTCTGTGTTAACCCTACAATTAGCTAACTTCTTGGCAATATGGCAGGGAGTGATCTCTGCTCATTCACGGAGTTAGGGTGGTATCTGAACAATACAGTGGGAAGGATCAGCAGGTGGAAATAAAGTTGGAATGAAAGAGAATGGCAAATTTCTGTCCCTGGAAAAGTTGCACTTACGAGTCTTCTCCTCTGATCCACCCATGGGTAGGGCTGCCTGGAAGCACCATTATTGCTTTGCAAAAGAACATTAGGTTCTGGAATTTGTTTTTATTTTGATGTGGAGAGAAGCTGGACCTTTTCTGAAAAACACAAGAGAGACACCCCAGAATAGCCAATGGGTGTCTGCTCTGAATCAGGCAGAGTAGGGCCCTGGCTCTGGGGCTTCTACTTCCTAGGTGAGTACCCTGAGCTAATGGAAGCGGGGGGTGTATGTGATGGTGTTTCTGTCTCCGGATATATTTCCTCAAGAAGTTTTTGATTTTAATGAATGGGGCATGTTCAACTAACAACCAGCTTTGCTAGGAGGCAGGACGCTGACACCACCACATTCAGAAACTCAGTAAAGGGTAAACCGGGGTAACTGGAGTTTACTCACTTCTCATTTGGGGAATATGGAATTTAGTTTAGGTGAGCTTACCCACTTCTGTTTTTACTGTTATAACCCACACACCTCGTGGGTATGGTGCTCTGTCCCAGCTACTGGCACTAAGACCACTTAGAGATTAATGAGTCTGCTACAGACTCAACTAAGGGCCATGTGGCTTTTGGCTCATGCAGTAGAGACTAATTCACTAAGCTCCAGAGGCCTCAGGTTCGGTACCGAAGACTAGGGTCTGTCAGTGTTACACTACCACATCACCATCTATAACGTTTTCCTCTTCTACTGGCTCTTCTTCCCAGTTTGTCAGCCCGGCAGAAGGGGCAGTAGAGACTTGGAGTTGCAGCTAGCAAGAGATGTTAAGAGTAACAAGAAGGGTTTCTTCAGTTATGTAGCAACAGGAAGAAAGTCAACCCCTTACTGAATGAGGGATGCAACCTAGTGACAAATGATGTGGAAGAAGCAAATGTACTCAAGGCTTTTTTTGCCTTTGTGTTCACGAACAAGGTCAGCTCCCAGACTACTGTACTGTGCAGCACAGTATGGGGAAGAGGTGACCAGCCCTCTGTGGAGAAAGAAATGGGTCAGGACTATTTAGAAAAGCTGGACGAGCACAAGTGCATGGGGCCGGATGCACTGCATCCAAGGGTGCTAAAGGAGTTGGCGAATGTGATTGCAGAGCCATTGGCCATTATCTTTGAAAACTCATGGCAATCTGGGGAGGTCCTGGATGAAGCTAATGTAGTGCCCATCTTTAAAAAAGGGAAGAAGGAGGATCCAGGGAACTACAGGCCAGACAGCCTCACCTCAGTGCCTGGAAAAGTCATGGAGCGGGTCCTCAAGAAATCAATTCTGAAGCACTTAAAGGAGAGGAAAGTGATCAGGAACAGTCAGCCTGGATTCACCAAGGGCAAGTCATGACTGACTAACATAATTGCCTTCTGTGATAAAATAACTGGCTCTGTGGATGAGGGAAAAGCAGCAGACATGTTATTCCTCGACTTTAAGAAAGCTTTTGATACGGTCTCCCATAGTATTCTTGCCAGCAAGTTAAAGAAGTATGGGCTGGATGAATGGACTATAGTGTGGATGGAAAGCTGGCTAGAACATCAGGCTCAATGTTTAGTGATCAATGGCTCCATGTCTAGTTTGCAGCCGGTATCAAATGGAGTGCCCCAAAGGTTGGTCCTGGGGCTGTTTCTGTTCAATATCTTCATTAATTATCTGGAGGATGGCGTGGACTGCACCGTCAGCAAGTTTGCAGATGACACAAAACTGGGAGGAGTTGTAAATACCCTGGAGGATAGGGATAGGATACAGAGGGACCTAGACAAATTAGAGGATTGGGCCAAAAGAAATCTGATGAGGTTCTGCTCTTAGGACGGAAGAATCCCATGCACAGTGATAGACTGGGGATCAAATGGCTAGGCAGCAGTTCTGCAGACAAGGACCTTGGGGTTACAGTGGATGAGAAGCTGGATATGAGTCAACAGTGTGCCCTTTTTGCAAAGAAGGCTAACGGCATTTTGGGTTGTATAAGTAGGGGCATTGCCAGCAGATCAAGGGATGTGACCATTCCTCTCTATTCGGCATTAGTGAGGCCTCATCTGAGAACTGTGTCCAGTTTCGGGGCCCACACTACAAGAAGGATGTGGAAAAATTGAAAAGAGTCCAGCGGAGGGCAACAAAAGTGTTTAGGGGGCTGGAGCACACAACTTATGAGGAGAGGCTGAGGCAACTAGGGTTCTTTAGTCTACAGAACAGAAGAATGAGGGGGGATTTGATAGCTGCTTTCAACTACCTGAAAGGTGGTTCCAGAGAGAATGGATCTAGACTAGTCTCAGTGGTACCAAATGACAGAACAAGGAGTAATGATCTCAAGTTGCAGTGGAGGTGGTTTAGGTTGGATATTAGGAAAAACTTTTTCAGTAGGAGGGTGGTGAAGCACTGGAATGGGTTACCTAGGGAGCTGGTAGAATCTCCTTCCTTAGAGGCTTTTAAGGTGAGGGTTGACAAAGCCCTGGATGTGATGACTTACTTAGGGACTGGTCCTGCTTTGAGCAGGGGGTTGGACTAGATGACCTCCTGAGGTTCCTTCCAACCCTGATATTCTATTATTCTATGGTCAGTGACAGCAGGGAAGCAGGAGAGGCTGAAGTAGCTAGATGGTATAATTGTAGAAACCCTGCCCCGTTCTGGCTGACAAACTGGACGTGGGAAAGTCCAGCAAGGTTTGCACGAATGCTGCAACCAGACCTTGACTATTCTGAGGACTACCACTTACTTGCTGTAAAATTGTGACTTTAACTCTTATATTTTCAGAGCTTGCCTTCAGAGCTTGCCTTCAGAGCTTGCCTTCTTGTCATTTGTTTCTGTGATAACACACTCTAACCACAGCTGCAGATATTGCTTGTGTTTCTTTAAAATGGGGCACATCTGAGTCTTTTCAGCTTTACCACTGGATTTGGTTAAGCTGTTCGGGAAGTTGGTTTACCTTTTCATTTCTGTATAACTTATTTTGGGCTGTTTTTCGATTGAAATTTAATAACTTTACTATTTTTTTCAGTTGATGGGCAATTTGAAATATCTTTCCAGTTGTGTATTTCAGATCTTCATGTGGTTAAATTGAGTGAAACGTGGAACATCACTCTGTCTTAATGCATATGATTTAGGATAGAAGCAAGGATGTATAACTAGGAGCAGAGGGATAAAATTAAAGATAATAAATTGTTTGCTCCATAAAGGCACAGGCAAGTAAGAGATGGAACAAACACTGAATGGTGCTATACAATACAGCACAAAGGTGGAGTGATGTATGATCAATCTAACAGAAATGTTTTGTGGAATAAATATTTTGGAAGCTTTTTGGAAGGAAGGAGGAAGTAAACTTGCCATTCTTTGTGCAGGAAGATATTTCATGCATAGAGAGGTATGGCAAAAGGTTCAAATTTGGAGGGGCAAAAGAGATGAGGGAAGGCAATAAGGATGTTGGAGGGAACTGGAGGACTGAGAGGAAAACAAGATGGCAAAAATATAAGGGACAGAATTCCCCACCCTTCGGAAGTGTTCCCTTAAAGTACTGTTCTGACTATGGAATCTGGCAAGACCACAACTTAGGACAGTACGACTGAAAGCTAATGATGCACTTGTTTATTTTTCTACTGCTTGAGTGCATAGATATTCCTTCATAAAAACACAGAGCATTATGAATATAAGCCGCCAGGCCAGATGTCCAACACAGAAATTAAACACTTATCTAAAATCATTAAGATTAGCATTTCCTACCACAGATTAATCGCAAGCCTAGAAATCAAGTAATGGTCAGGACAGCCACTGAAGACCTAATTCTGTTCAGCTTTTTACAAGAAGCAATGTTAAGCTTATCCAGACCACCCTGGCCATTGCCTTACAAACACTCAGGTGCTGTTCCTCCAGTTGGCAACTGATTATCACATCCATAATGTATCCCTCCTGGAATGTACGTCTCTATCTGCAACATCCTTATTTGAGCTGTGTTGTGTCATTAACATTATAAACTGCGGTGCAGATGACAAGTTCAAAAATTAAGGAAGGTTATTGTAGCAGCAGAAGCTTGAGCAATGCTATATATGCTTGATGCATGATGGCCAGGAAGGACTTCCAGATTAAAAGATTGCCAAATCTAATTTACCCGTACACCTCGTCAGTTAAGATCACTAGCAGCTGTATGAATGATTCCACAAATATCTGTGCCTGAGTACTTAAATGGATAATTAAATCAGTAAGTTATAGGGGGATTGGATAGCTCAGAAGTAGTTTGTTGCTTTCAATAACAATGCAGGTCATTAGTGACTGGAAGTTGTTATGGGCTTTAAAATGTATATGAGTGTCTGTACTTAGAAGTGAAAAAGAAGTCAGTGTAGTATTTGGAGCACCATTGTAATGTACTATCTCCAATGAAATCCACTAAGCAAACAGGCTGCCACATTCTACTCCAGCTGTCATGTTGTAGTGGTCTTCATGCAGAATGCATTTTAATAAACAAATCCTTTCTTTAGAATGTTCCCAAAGATCTCCTCCACCTCCAGAACAATCACTCATGGAGTCCGACAAGCCCTGATTCTCTCCTCATTCTTTAGCTATATATACCATTCAGGGGAACTGTGAGATGCCCTGATCTCAAATGGCACTAATACACTGACAAAAAACACCCCCAAATCTACAGTGCTTTCCCCTCAGATGCAAATAGCACTATCCTCCCACTTAACTTGATGTCTGGCCAAAATCGGCTTTAGCCTGCTAATTTTCATCCAGGGGCTGTAGCCAAGCAGGACAGAGGTGATATGTGTGGGAAGAAGGAAACATTAAGAATCTAGTAACCACCATAAAGTCACCCTTTACCAAGGGAGTCTGACTATGGATCATTAGATTGGTTTGAGTTGTTTCGGACTCCTTGTTACTACTGGAGCCTCAAATATATGTGGCTGGAAAAAATACCTTATTCCATCTGAGAGTACCACATCTTAGCAGAGGGTGATTGTGTAAAAACAGCCATGGCCCACCAGACTAGCTTACTTCAACTTTATTATATCTGGGTCTGAACACATACATTTTAAAAAGCTTTAGTTCATCTACTCTGTTCCCACCTGTAAGCACTGTGTTACAGGTAGGGGACCCAGGCCTGTAGTTTTCATGGCAGCCAGGAGATCCTAAGTGAACCCAGAAAAATCATCAGACCTAAAGACCTTGAAATTATACAGGTCAACAAACTTGAGAGCTCTGTTAATGGCTAAAAAGTGAATTAGCTAGGATGGGAAACTTGAGATTTTTAACAGATTAACTCTAGATTTGTGCAGAGGGTGAATATTTGGCACTATGAGTCTGATCCTGCTTCTATTTAATTCAATGGCAAAAATCCTCCTTTGGTATATGGAGGTTTGATTGGGCCCCAATCAGCACTTTCACATACTTACTGCTGAGGGAAAAGTCTGGCACTGAATGGATATGGAGACAGACATGTCCTCTCATCCACTAGATGTGATTTTTCCACTGTCGGAGTTGAGAATGATTAGTGAGAGTCACTGTGTGGAAACTTGTACTGCCACTGTCTATGTTTTATTCCTAAAGTCACCTATGCAGAGCACTACATTTATACTAAAAAAAACCCCTTTGAAAATATGAAATAAGGTAATGTCCAGGACTGTGCATGCTACCATTCAAGTTTCCCAACTTTATTTCACAACGATAGTTTGAAACTACATTTCTTCAGACAAGCAAAACACCCACCCATTGCTTATTTAGGATGACATACAGCACAGTATCTGGTTTCAGCATGAAGCCCTTTTGTGAGATGTCAAATACTGCAGCACCACAAAAAAAGAGTCTCAATTAATTTCTCAGTGTGAAAAATCACTGTTTTTCTTGCCCAGAAAACTTGAAAAAGAACTTCAATGGATTTTCTTCTAAGTTCCAAAAAGTATCACCTGTGGGCTTAGACCAAGCATGAGAAATTTCAGCCCAAGGGCAGCTGTTTGAGAAAGTTAAGTACTGAGAACAGGATTCAGAATGAAAGTGCCCTCTCAACCTTAGTTATAGTGTTACGGTAGAGTGGTTATAAAACTCTAAATAAAATTGTGTTTTGCTGATCCTGAAGTGGTTCTAAGACTTTAGAAGTTTAGAAAAAGTAATCTGCAAGCCACAGAGTTTCTTTAAAGTAAATCATCTTTTAAAGCACTAACTTAGAAGCCAAGAAGGCTGAGATTCTCCCAATGCCTGTGTAGCTCTTCCCCCCACCCCCCAATCTGGTTCACTGGCTCAGTATGAGATTGGTCAAGATAGGGGAAGCCTACCTTGAGACTTTTTACACAACTTCGGGAAACTGGGCCTGTGGTTCCGTTGTGTGCTCTGCGTTGTGGGTCTGCCCTGAGGTGAACAATACACCTCAGGCCAGATCCACTGAGACAATACACCAGGAGCAAGGTTTTAGTCTGTAAAGAACATAGAACAGGATTACAGACCTGAAGCCTCATCTCTGCTTGCCTGCTACATGCTCCAAGCTCAGTACTGAGACCGCTGAGACCGGCAGCTGTGGAGGCAGAGGGTATATCCTGACAGGAACTAGGAAGTTCTCCGAACATGCCGCAATTTGTAGTCCACAACATGTAGTTCCCAGGACTGGTGCGGAAGCCCACTGGACGTTGGGCTATACCTGTATTTGTTGCAATCACAAGAAATATATCTATCATGTGGGAAATGCCCATCTGATCCTCATAGATGATCCAGGACCTTCAGGCATAGGTGCTGGAACTAGGGACCTGCCACACCCCCTGGCTTGAAGTGGAATCCATCATATGTATAGTTTGCAGTTTGGGTCATTGGCTCTCAACACCTCCACTATACACATTATTCCAGCGCTCTTGCCTTCAGGAAAGTGAAATCTTCCCCGAGTTCCCTGTCATAGTGCCATGTCTAAAACTAAAACTGTTACCTGACACCGAGTCTATTTTCTGCCTTTTTCATGAGAAGATATCTACATTTTGACCATTTTTGCTGTCCTATCAAGTTAGGGAATGTGTGTAATTTCTCTCTATGCTCAAGTTCATAGTCTTTTTTGAGATAACTGTTTTCCAGACTGTTCCCTCAAATTAAGTGTGTCAGTTATTGTTTTCCCTATATTGAAGATATAGAATCATTTTTGTTACAGAGAAACCAAAAATGTGGAACAGTATATATCAACTGTTATGATTCAAAACAGGCTCTGTAGGCTGTTCAGAGGTTATGAATAAGGAAGCAAATTGCTACAAACTACAACCTGATGTAAGGGTACTAAAAGAATGTTTCTGTGCATGGGTGAAAAGCAGTATGTGGATGTTTCCAGTGCAAAAGAACATTAGCATTAGCACAGCATAAGACAGAAAATGAAGATCTTCCGTAATGAAAAGTGAAGTTTAAATAGAGTATTAATATATAAAAATGTTCAAATAGGTGAGAATAAGGGGAAATGAGTGAGAACTGGAAATGATACCAAATGATGGTGATTATTATTTGGTGTGAATAATTGAAGCCTAGCCAAGAACAAAGGCAACTAACAGGAAAGTTTCAGAGGCAGTAGCTCCAGCTGCAGACTCTGTACTTGGACGTAGCTGGAATTGGTGGGTTGTGTGCTTGAGTGTTTGTAAACAAATAGTTTGCATAGGTAGGCTGGGGAGCCTGAGTAAGCCCTAGTAGCTTTGATCAGAGGACAGAACACTGATTCAGGGTGATCTGGATCACTTGGTAAACTGGGCTCAAGCAAACAATATATTTTAATATGACTAAATGCAAGTGTACACATATGGGAACATACAATGTAGACTATACTTACAGGATGGGGCACTCTTATCTGAGAAGCAGTGACTCAGAAAAAGATTCCAGGATCATGGTGCATAAACAGCTGAAAATGAGCTTCTACGGTGATACTGTGGCCAAAAACTGCTAACTAATCCTGAGATGCATAAACAGGGGAATCTCAAGGAGGTATAGGAAGGTAATTTTACCTCTGTATTTGGCACTGATGCAACTTCTGCTGGAATCCTGTGTTCAGTCCCAGTGTCTACAATTCAAAAATGATGTTGATAAAGGGATCAGAGAAGAGCCACAAGAATAAATAAAGGATTATAAAATATGCCTTTTAATGATATATTCATAGGGATCAATTTATTTAGGTTAACCTAGAGAAGGCTATGGGTGACTTGATTACAGTCTATCGGTACATAAATGAGGAACAAATATGTAATAATGGGCTCTTCTGTCTAGCAGAGAAAGGTAAAATGTGATCCAATGGCTGGTAGTTGAAGCTAGATAAATTCAGTCTGGAAATAAAATGTATATTTTTTTTTATAGTGAGAGTGATTAACAGTTGCAACAATTTGCCAACGGTTGTGGCGGATTCTCCATTCCTGATAATTTTTAAATCAAGATTGAATATTTTTCTAGTAGATCTACTCTAGGAATTATTTTATGGCCCATGTTATACAGGAGGTGTGACTAGATGATTGGATCTATGAATCTATTCTTATAACTTGGATGTCATACAGGTAAACAGAAAAAGAAGAAGATTTGGGGAATTCTCTTATACTATATGTCAAAGCAAATATAAATTGCTAATGGACTAGATTTGGACAATAAAGAGTGTAGTAGTGAATTCTTAGGGTTAGGATACAAGGAGTGAAATCTAAAGGAGAAATAACAGTATCTGCTACAGGCCACCATGATTAGACTAGCCAACAAAATACTAATAATGGACTAATTTACAGAGTACTAAAAACCAAAAATCAGCATGCAGCCTGGATATTCTTTGTTTAACTGATAATGCCAAACATTCAAAATCACAGACTAGAGAGAACTGTAATCATTCATATCTCCATAGTCTGTCAGGAGGGGGAAACAGTGATGGAGGGTTAATGTTTTATATCCAAAATATTTACAATGCCAGTGAGCTATGAAAATCTAGAAATTCAGGTCTAGTCTCAGCTCTGCCCACTGACTCTCAGGTAACCTTGCACATGTCATGTAGCTTTTCGTATCTCAGTTTACACATCTGTAAAATCGCTGTAATAATACTGGTCATAGAGACGCCATGAGCGTGAAAATTGATAAATCACCGAAAACCTCATATGAAAGCCATTATAGAAGTGTAAAATAATAACAACACTTAGTTATGACAGCTGATATTGAGTATCCTACTAGATTAATGTATGGAGGTCATAAATAATTCATTTAAACTGATCTTTCAGTGGAACACAATATCAGTCATGTTTCCATTTTTATATACTCTCTGTTCTATTAAAAGTTGATCAAAATGAGTCTTATAAGGTTTGTTCATGTTCTTTCTGAACTCCATTACTTTAGCAGTCAGGTAAGAGTCCATCTGTTTTCTTTCTTTCTGGATTAGAGGGAAATGACCATGCTGCTGCTTTCTGAGTCATACTATCTATTTTCATCTCAGAAAGTCACTATCAATCCTGATTGCACTTTTCCCAGCTGAAAATATACACAGAGAATGAGACGATGAAAAGCCAGAAACCAATAAGAGAGTCTGGCATGCAATGTGTAAATATGATTTTATCTTATATTTTGTTTTATCCCTTTCTTTGTTCCTTTTTTTTGGTGAAGAAGTTACCATCTCTTTTGCATAGGATGGTCTAGGCCCTTTCATGTTTTGCTGTATTTTTAGTTTTGATGGAATATTTAATGGAAGTTTTCTATGCCTTTTCTCATTTTTTTAATGTGCTGATTTCTACAAATATAGACATCCATTGTGTTCTATACAAACCCAACCTCAGTAATTATCATCACAACTACTCATCATGTGTGTACATTAAACTACCATATGAAAAATGCCACCCCAGTATTCTTTTGATGTATCTGGTCTATGGCATCTTCCACAATTTGATTTCACTGTTGCTACTGAATTTCTCTTTTATGGAATACTTCTTTCCAAGATCTTCAAAACTGGACAGTGAGCTGCTTTATTAGTTTTTAGTTGTTTTAAGCACAAACAATGCTTGATACTACACGTGCCACAGATAAAGACGAAATCCTTAGCTAGTATGTACTGGCATAATTTCATCGACTTCCGTGGATGTCTATTCATATGTATCAGGTGAGGACCTCGTCCATGATGTTTACCATGACTGATGGCAATGGACCTGCACTGATTCACAGCACCTGAGCATTTGGCGCATAGTCCTTGTCTCAACTAGCAGTCCAAAATATTTCTTATTCATAAGAAGAGAGACAGTTGGTTCCTGTCTCAGAATTTAACAACTGTCTCCCCTCCCCCCATCCCACAGTCTCAGTTGTCTTTATTTAACCTTCAGATCTGAAGAACATTACACTAGATTCAGTCATGTGCAAAAGGGCTTGACCCATTTAACAGTAGGTGTATTAGTATCTGTATCTGTTGTGTCCATTTTAGGGTTTGTCTCAGGCAGACCACTGCTCCACTTAACTTTGGACTGTCAGGGATTTTGTTTTTTGTTTTTTTCAGTGTCCCCCATTGCACAGAAAGGAGATAATGTGCCTGTAATGACCTTCTGCAAAAAACACACACCTTTTTTTTAAAAAAAACAAAATCCACCCCTTATAACAGGCACCAAAAGGCCATTTGGAGTCTGAAATGTGAAGTCCCTAGGTAAAAACTCAAGCAAACAATGGCAGGAACCTCAGCTGGGCTAGTGAGAGTTGACATTCATCAATTCACACCACCTGAAGATCTGGCCCCAACTGTGCAAAAGGGGTTCATCTTTCTAGTTTTCCCACTCTAAACTAAAACAAGGAAATAATGTCCCATAGCCAGCACTTATGATCAGTTATATTTTATCTGCACCTATCCCACATATGCAGTTATTTACGATTCATGGAAAAGCCTGCAATGCCTCTCAAAGATGTTCTCATTTTTTTCTTATGACCATTGAAAACTATTTTGGCATCAAATTGCTGACACAGCAGCTGGGACAGCGAGCATCTTGGCTGGTTAAAGTAGCTAAATATCTCAGCTATATTTATTATTCATGAAACCAAATAAGTTTCAATGAATTACTTGCCCTATAAATCAGGGCAAACAGGGCGATAAATTAAGGGGTTAGTTTTAACATCAAAATCATTGTAATGAAAATGACTCCCACTGACTTCAAAGAGAGCCATGGAGAATGAAAGTCATGAACTGTCTTAAGAATCTAAAGTTTCCCCCATTTCCAAAAGTAGGATAGCCAAGGAACTTCCATGGTATTTAGCTCTGTGTTTGCTAGTAAGTGTATGCAGCACTACGTATGGGGTTTTTTCAGGGTATTGTTGTTGTGTCTGCGACCGAAGCTTGAAATATAAATAACTCTGTAAAGAAATTGTGCTGAAATAGTGTCAACTAATATACTTTATATCAGCATGAGTATCTGCCCCACGAGATTCTTTTTATTCAGCAATTTTCTTGCTTGTACTACTTTATTTTATCTCAAAGAAAAAAAACAAACATAAACATCTTTATCTTTTTTGTTTTCCATTTCTTTTGTTTAAAAGGGTTGTGAACTCCTTACAAAATATAGTCACGCTTACTGCTCTCTAAATTAGTCTAACAATCCCCATAACTTAGGGACAGATCCCACAATCACTAATGCTTCTGAATACCTACGCTCTCGTAAGTAGTCCAATTGACTTTTAAGAGGATAACTGTTACGATTCCAGGATAAGCTGTACTTTGACACCTCACTCTGTCCTTCTGAGGGCAACCGGCAAAGTGACAGAACCTCTGCTTGCATGTCTCTCAGAGTGGAATCCTTTGATTCACCCCACTTTTAGACTGCATCACCGGGTTATAGTACCCCTTTTTACCAGCCAGGTTTCCTTAGCAGGTCCAAATGGGTTTGGTGAACAGTATGAAAAAATAGATAATCTGAATAGCCCAATCAAAACAAAATAGTATTTATTTATCCATAAGTACCTAAAAATCAGAGAGGAAAAGGATTAAAGCAACCAAGAGGCTTGTATGCATA
Source organism: Dermatemys mawii (assembly GCA_007922305.1). Classification (NCBI taxonomy): domain Eukaryota; kingdom Metazoa; phylum Chordata; order Testudines; family Dermatemydidae; genus Dermatemys; species Dermatemys mawii. Next base: position 6,684,672 of record ML677326.1, read on the forward strand.
TTGTCTTACCTTAGACTGGTCAAACATAACTCAGACTCCCCAATGTCTAGGAGTGGTGGGACACTACATCTTTCTAACATCTCTCAGCTTCAGGACTGTGGTGCTGAACCCCTCCAAATGTCTTTGTTTAATTGTTTCCAGTTGGATTTCCGCTCTGCCTGCCCCCATGGAAGTCCCTGGCCAGTTGATAAGAAGGTGATGGGGATAAACCAAAATAGCCCATTCATCAGACTATGGTGGGAATAACTTCAAAGGATCTGGCACCTGCATTGTTAAATATCAGTGTCTGGGGTATCTACAACCATTATCTGCCTTCTTATACATGTGTAAAACCACTCCGGACTCTTTGACCCCTTATAGCAGGCAGCATTATAATAATCAAATGAACAAAAGTACTCATCATATTATTAAAAAGACATAGTTCCCACATTGTTCACAATAAGCATTTGAGAAATCTGGACTCCAGTGAAGATTTATGAATGATTTAAATGCCCATCGAGCATAAGAACAGCCTTACTGAATCAGAACAAAGGTCCATGTAGCCCAATATCCTGTCTTCCAACAGTGGCCAATACCAGGTGTCCCAGAGGGAATGACCAGAACAGGTAGTTATCAAGTGATCCATCCCCAAGTATCCCCAAAACACTTAAGTACGTACTTACTCCCAATATGCTGAGTGATATTATGGGAGTATTCACATGCTTGAAGTTAAGTACTGTATGTACTTAAATGCTTTTCTGAATTAGACCTTGGCTGATTCATAATATTCATCTCCTTCCCTTACTTAATATAGCTCAGTGAGTGCTTTATTTGCTTAAGCCTGTTTACAAATGGTTTCACTTGGCTTCTCAAAATCTTTGCTCAATGTTTGTCTTCAGTGAAAAGGAAGAAAACAAATTATTATACAATTAAATAATAATGGTACGTTTTACAGAAATTATTTTAGTAAGGAGTTTGAAATACAGATTTTTACTTGCCGTTGATGTTTTCTATAGCTTTTCCAGCTCAGGTTTTTGTTATTCTTTCCATTGTCTCTGCTTGCCCCTTTTTGCACATGTATAATAAATAAAGCAGGTGCCTATGTGTTCTTCCCCATGTCCTATATTGTGATTATGGCATTTTTGTTGTTCTTATATTGATTTGAAAAACCCCACTGTGTTCCTTTGTATAAAGTAATGGAAATCTGAATCTTGCAAGAGGGAGTTATTTAGTCTTTATTGAGATGATTTATAGACAGCTTTCAAAACAGAAAAATAAAGGACAAATAAAATGCCACGATTAGAAATTCTACCTTTTCTATCTCTATCAGAATAAGAACAGTTTATAATAAACTTAGACCTGTATATTTTTTTTTTATTTAATTGGTCAGTCCTGCAGAAGGCTTTGTGGCCAAAATGCTATTACTGTTTAGTGCTTGTACAGAATTCTGAAGCTGTCATACTCAAATACTCATTATTATTATTATATTCTTTTCATTGTCAATCCTTTGTTCTCTAGTAAGAAACATGGAACAAAATTTTCCTCTCATATCCCAGGATGATCTTAACTCTGTTTTCAGATCTCTTATTAATCCCACACATTTCAAGAGAGAAGAATATTGGAGTCAACAGTTACCATGCAAGGAGAAGTATTTTAGGGGAACATTTGCTATAGAGATCTCATGTGTCTCTTGAATGAGATCCTACCTCTCCCCTATTTTACATATCTTGGGCTAGAACCTCCACAGTGCTGTGTCCCCTTTGTGTCACACTATTAGTGTAACCTGGCTGTAAAACTAATTCATAGGGCTGAGTTAGAGGCTCTGCTGTCCACATACCCTTCCTGCTGCCAGCATGCCATGGAAAAGTGATACAGCAGGAGGGAAGTAGATGTGGTCACGCTCCCTGATTTTAGGTCAATTCTTGGCTAGATTTTCCACTGTGATGGTTGTTAGAATCCAGCATAAATTAGTGAAGCGCCTGCATCACTTTCATCTCTGGGAATGGGCTGCACAGAGCACTACTAGGATCAAGGCAACATGGAGAAAAGCTTTGGATGACCTTTGCAGATGATTCTTTGCTGTGCACTTAGTGCACTTTAGAGGTTGGAACTCTGGTAGCTGCTAATGGTTCCATGAAGTGAGATCAGTCTGAGTAGATGTAAACTGAACTAGTTTAGCAAAAAACTAGCATCTTCAAATCCTCTGGATATTCCATACATAAGTATTAACTTTACTGGTCTCTACAGACATTGCTACTGATAACCAAACCTATCTGGCCTACTTTCTTAAATAACTATCCATGCAATTTCCCCTGATTGAATATCTTAATCACTTTCAAGAGGAGTCAAGAATCAGAGACGTAGCCATGATAGTTTGGAATTGCAGAAGTGACAAAGAGTCCTGAGGCACCTTAAAGACTAACTAAAGTATTAGAGCATAAGCTTTTGTGGGCTAATACCCACTTTGTCGGATGCAATCCAACAAAGTGGGTATTAGCCCATGAAAACTTATGCTCTAATACTTTAGTTAGTCTTTAAGGTGCCACAGGACTCTTTGTTACTTCAAGAGGAGTATTAGCAAAACTTCAGTGCTGGCAGTATCTGCTCTGGATTTTTGGCTGGATTATCTCAGATCTAGTCTTTCTGGTTTGCCAGGCTTACTTCATGCCTCTGGTTGTCTTTGTTGATAGTCCCTTATAGTTAAAACATGTCAAAGTTATCTTTGGTTAGACTTGATCAGACAATACAATTTCTCCTTTTATTTAGTCCCCGTCTTTTTCATTCTCAGAAATTTCTGGGTATAATGAACAAGCTTTTTGGCTAATTCAGGCTCCTGGGAACTCCAGTACAGTTTTCAGGGTTCCTTCCCCACTCTGAACTCTAGGGTACAAAGGCGGGGACCCACATGAAAGATCCCTTAAATTTATTTTACCAGCTTAGATTAAAAACTTCCCAAGTTCCTGGGACCTTGGATGGTATGCTGCCACCACCAAGTTATTTAGAAAAAGAATCAGGGAAAGTAACACTTGGAGTTCCTACTCCCCCCCAAAAAACCCCCAAGTCCTCACCCCCTTCCTGGAAAAGACTTGAGAAGAAAACCCTCACCAGTTGTTACAGGTGAGCACAGATCCAACTCCTGGATCTTTAAAACAGTGTAAAAATCAGTCAGATTCTTAAAAGAAGGATTTTATTTAAAGAAAAGAGAATCACCCCTATAAAATCCAGATGGAAGTTAACTTTACAGAGTCACAAAAAAGATTCAAAAAATAACACAGAGGAATCCCCTCTAACTTTAGTTTCAAAATTACAGAGAAAAAACAGGGATAAACTTCCCTCTATCAAAGGAGAGATTCACAAGTGGGAAAAACAAAGATAAACTAACATGCCTTGCCTGGCTGAACTTACTGGTTCACAATCATTTGGAGAGCATGAATTGATGTCTTGTTCCTCTAAATCCAAGAGCAAACAAACACACAACAAAGAGTCCAAAACAAAGCCTCTCCCCGCACCCAGATTTTGTCCCCTTTCTTTCCTTTTGTCCCCATTGGTTCCTTTGGTTAGGTGCCAGTCAGGTTATCCGAGCTTCTTAACCCCTTACAGATAAGGAGGAATTTTAGGCTATCCTTATGGTTATGACAACAGTAATCACCAGAGGAATGAAACCAAACCTTCTGGTCTTGTAAAGTCTCTTTCTTAAAAGACACATGCTATTCCTTCACCATTTCAGATACTCACATGTTTAGGAAGGCAGTCACTACCGGAAAACTGATATAGATCTTAAAGGACAGGAAAATGTTGGCTAATGTTTAATTGTTTGTGTTCATTTCTGCCTGTCCTGAGACTCCTTTGAGACTTTCAGATCATTCTGCTTTAAAACAAAATTGCTTATCTGGAATAACATTTGCAGAAGTCTCCACAGTCTGAAGGCAGCTTGAAATGATCATTACTTGGAGCAGCACTTAATCTGGGGAATTTTCCCATTTCCAACTTTTATTGATTTATTTTCTATTCCAAAATGATTTTCTTCTACATGCCAGCTCTGGACTACACTAGCAGAGCTGCTGAGCAAGACATTGTGACTTTGTAGCTTTGACTAATTATTAATGACTATCAGAGTGACACATTTTTTTTTTCATAACAACAACGTGAATCTGAGGAGTGTATAATATGTCTGAAAATCTCAGACTCTCTGGTAATGTATGATTGATCGCTAAATATACTTGTCTCTAGTTGTGTATGATTGACATAAAGCTGAACCATGGCAGGACAGCACAATAGAATGTCAGTTTAAGGGAAGATGGGTAGAAATTTTCAAACATTAGATACTTCATTGTATTATTTTGTCAATAGCAGACACTAAGTTAAATGCTAACCAAATAGTCTTGGTACTAAAGGATGAAGCATGTGGGTGGCAGATGAAAGCAGTAGTGTCATTTGTATTGGTAATACATGGCATCATTCTGAAGATAGCTGCTCTGAAGTGAAGTCATAACAGTTGGACATAAAATTCTTCACGTACCTTCAAAACAAATGCATACATTGGATGTTAGCTCACAAAACCACATTGATGGATCATTAAAGGGTTCATGGATGCCAACAAAATCAAAGATCCCAGTGCTAAACAGCAGTTTCTCTGAGACAGACATTTTTGATGTGCATTTTCTTTAGACACAGTTCTCCCTACAGGACACGATTTCTTTATTTTTCTTTCCTTATTTATTACTAAGCATGTTTGTGAACTACCACTGCCTGGCTTTTATCAAAGGGTATTAACTTGTGCTGTTGGAACTAATTCTATGAGGTCTTGAATGCACTCTCATTGACTCAGCACCTTGCAGGATTGGGCCCTTCAAAATGGGACTGTTGTCTAGTGGCACTAAGTGTCAAGATCCATCATTTATTATCCTGATTCTCCCACCCCTTATAAAGGTATTTCACAGTCTTTTAATGTCTAACCACCATATTTTACAGTAGTGCTACTGCCATGCTTTGGGCAATTACTCTCTAACACTATATATTATTATCTGGTCCTGCTTCATGGTGTTGCCTTAGGCTAGTCATTTAGATTTGTATTCTCAAAAGACCCTAAGGGAGTTAGGTACATGATTCCCATTTAATTTTAACACCCTTAGGTTCCTCTAAAAATCCCAGCCTTACTCTCATTCTGTTAGGTTTGCTCATCTGGACAATGAGAACAATAGCTACCTTACAGGATGTTGATTTGTATAAAGTGGTTTGGATTCTTGGTCTAACATTCCATTGTTAACACTGGGTGAAAGGCCCAAATTATTTCTATGGCTATGGAAAATGAACATGAAGTTTGCAGTTTTTTGGATAGAGGCTAAACCGCCCCACCCAACCAACATCCTTTCCCCATCCCTGTAATTTGCAAAAATTATCTATGAAGTGAAAGAATACATCATCAGATATTTATGTGCAGTGTTCTTGTACCTGTATTAGTCCCAGGATATGACAGATGAGGTAGGTGGGGTAATATTTTATATTGGAGCCATTCTGTTGGTGGAAGGAGACATGCTTTCAAGCTACACAACTTCTTCAGGTACTGAAGAAGAGCTCTTTGTAGTTCAAAACTTGTCTCTTTCACCAACAGAAGGTTCAATAAAAGACATTTTCTCCCCCACATTGTCTCTCCCACCAGATATTTATGAGATTTATTGTTGCCTGCTTCCTTTTTGTCAGTATTTTTTTTCTTTTCTAATACATATCATGGTTAACATGTTTAGAGAACATGTTAACCATGATATCTTACATCCCCTCCCAGAGAGATTTTTGCGTGTTGAAGAAAATTGCTTGATAGCTGCAGAAGTGCTACCAGTGCTTATTACTGGAAGTTGATGACCTTAGTTAATTTGAAAATGGCCTTTATGGCAGTAGGCAAATGCAGAGAAAAAAGCCCTTAGTCCTCACAAATCTTTGCAAATTGTTCTCTGCTTTGATAGCATAATAAATATTAAGGTTGTGTCAGCCTGGGATTTTTTAAAATGACTTTTTCACAGGTTTATGTGCTAAAGTAACAGATTGCTCAGTAGTGGATTGGAAGAAATGAACAGTTTGTAGTTATTTAAAAAATAAAAAAATATGAGGCTCAATTCTGAAGGAGGGAGCCAACAAGGAGCTGTTTACAGCTACCAGTCTTGGTGGCTTTTCCATACTGGCCTTGGCCCCAACATTGTTTAAGCAGCCTAGGGGCTACTCTGAGCTGCACTGGTTGGCCATGTTCCAATAGGTTAATAACCTACACCGAGATCAGCAGAACCCAGCAACATTCTGGCTATGCCTCCGTCTTCCCAACTATATCCCCTCCACTGGAGATCAGATGTGGAGGGCACTGATGTAGATCCAGCTATATCTACCTTTTGCCTCACAGAGATTCCTCCACACTACACAATACCTAGCTGGCTAGTTACATCAGCCTAGTAGCCCCTACTAGGGAGAGGTGAAAATGGGCAGGGTGGGGCCCAAGGGTCTGATACGTTGTCACCTCAGTGTCCCAAGAATAGCTTTCTTATAACTGTCTGCCAGGCAGACTGTGCAGCAAACCTGGCTTATCTCTGTCCCATGCCAGGGACAGTAGCAGAGCAGGACACCACCTGTCATACTTTTTTCATCCTATGCCTAAGAAGCTTGGTTCTAAAAGTCTTTTTGCTGTATGCAACTGAGAGTCACAAGGTTGTTATTGTCTTATGCAACTATGAGCTGGGGTTAGAGGCGAGCACAAGTAAGTTTAATTACCGGTAAATGAGAGCACAAATCAGACTGGTGGAATTTTATACCCATTTTTTGCATTCATTTTGCTCCGGTGTAAAAGACTACACAAAACACCAGACAATGGAGGCTCTATCAGCTTCAGCCCTTGGAAAGCAGAGGCATTTTAGCCACTGCAAAACAGAGACAATACATTCAAAATAAATAATAAACATCAAGGGTTGCCTCTGCTTGGGCCAGCATTTCTGGCTAGTCCTACTTTGTGTTTGCCACAATTCTTCAAAATAGAATTCTTGTTAGCCAGAGTTTTAGTTTGTCAGTGATTATAAAAAAATTAAATTTCTTTTAGTCCATACAGATGAAATTAACATTTCTCAGAGATCATATGAATTTGAACAGAACATTAGGTCAAGACTTTTTTTTTTTTTTTTACTGTATTTGCTTTTTATTAAGCCATTCTCTTAAAATTAAGATCAGGCTTTGGGCCTGGTTCACCACTCTGCTACTCCTTCTCATTAAGTGGTGTTACAGTGGTCCAAAATATGGAGTCACTCCAGAGCAATCAGTCCCAGTATCCATATTTTAAACCATTCCATAGAACTGGTCAAAAATGTCCATAAACATTTTATTGGTAGCTTTTTTTTGGTCACAATTTCTATAGGTGATGTCCCGTTATACTTATTTATTTTCAGTTTCTGAAAACTGAAAAATCTTTCATTTTCAATATTAGAGTGAGAACCTGAGCCATGTCAAAGAACATTTTCCTTGGTTTATTGAAATTGTTCATGGAGAAAAATATATTTCCTGCCAATCTCTGCATTAAAGATGATAAAATAAATTTGGGTCTGTTTTCATGCCATTTCACAAAGCAATTGACTAGACAAGTTTAGTTCCAAAGTATACAAGGCCTGATTTGGATGTTACATTGGTCTAAGTGTACATGATACTTGAGTTTTCTGTATTGCTTCTTGATGAGCTTCTCAACAATTTATTGTGATTTATTTATAGTAAGTAACAGATTTCTGGTTGAATATTGTTGCACATGAAAAGGCTTTTCATTAAACTAGAAATCCTATGCTAGATTATGATTCCATTGACTCAGAGATGAATTTGCACCCTGGGTTCACACAAATAAACACTTTTAAACAGCTCTTATTCTAAAATGGCGGGACTTGTTTTTCCTCTCACTGTAAATGAGGACTAGCTCTGCTGAAGTCCATAATCTCACACTGCTATAAAACCGATCAGAAGAGCGTCCGGCTCATGGTGACGTGATTTTAAAAACTGTAAAGTTCCTAGAAAAAAGGATTCTTTAAAGAATAGTATTACAATCCTGTTGGGCGGAAAATTCAGATTGCACATTGTGTTGCCATGTGGGAATTGCTGTCTGTGGGATAAATCCCCGTCTGTGGGATAAATCCCCATCATATGCTTAGTTCCGCCACACACAGTTAGAACACGCCTGCTGTTTGCTCACCTGCCCTTTTAGCTGGCAGTAGGTTGTCATCATGGCAGGGGGGGGTTGCAGAGCTAAAAAAATGTAACTGGAGAGAAAGTAAAGATTTTTTAAAAAGAACTTGCGTTTCTTGACAGTGAAAAAATATCTGCGTGTATAACAGCTGGAGCAAGAAATATTTTCCTGGGTTTTTTTCTTATTGTTATTCAGGTTTCATTCTAATGCAGTTTCTTCTTGTTCAATATCAGTTTATAAAACTATGTTACATGTTCACTGACCCCAGATAACTAAATAAGTCTCAGTTGTAGCTATACTAATAAGGCACAGTTTGTAGCCGTGCAAATACATGCTGAGGATTGATCCAATGAATTCAGAATAAATCAACCATTAAATCCATGTATTTTAGTGGAATAAAAGGAGGGAGGACCAATTGAACTTTTTAATAATGCATTATTCATTATCTTTGTGGCTATATATACATATATAGACCCCATAAACCAATCTTGAATACGGTTTCCCTTATAGAGTGATGAAAATGGAACATTTTCTACATTTCAAATATAGTTTAGAGGTTGGTTCTGGAATTCATTTCCATCACAGAATCAGAATGTCTTGGCCACCAGGTATGTTGTATGATCTATATATACACTCAGGGTCAAATCCTCAGCTGGTATATATGGGTGTAACACCACTAAAGTTAGAGCTATACCACTACACATCAGCTAAGGATCTAGCCAGGAGTCCAATTTTGTGTTTGAGTGGGTCGGCTGTATGTTTCAAGTCAGCCTTATGCCATTTTATAATATTATTGTACGTGACTGGTAATATTTACTGATTGTGTACCTAAAGGTATTTTGATAGTTGACCTATGCAAACATAGGCAAAGAAATGTTTTTTACAATGGTCATACTTCAAATGTTTCTGTCTTTTAATGAGCTTTCTGGTTCTACTGATATTCCCCACTTTATGGATAGGAAAGATCTTTCAAATCAGGAGAACCATTTTAAGTTTAACCACTATATATTATGTGTATACATTACACAAATGGTCAGCTGATCAAGCATTTCATTACAGATGTCACCCGAGACAAGGTGGCTGAGGTAATATTGGACCAACTTCTGTTAATGAAAGGCATAAACTTTGGCGCTACACAGAGCTTTTATTCAGGTCTACAGAGTATGTTATCTTTAGCTGTGGGTGTTTAAGGGACCAGAAGCAGTGGCATGTAGATAAAGATAATAATGCAAGAGTCAGATCAGAGGAACTGGCTTTTCACATATTTCTGTGGGGCAAGATGTCTCCCCAGGGGAAAAAAAAGCCATCAGTGAAATGTTTTATTAAGGTTTCTTTTTTTCCTTTGGTCTCCCACGTGCAAGAAAATATTCTAAAGGTCCAGGTAATATATGGGAATTTTATTTACAGGATGAAAATGTTTAGACTCAACAAATAATCCCTTTCAGTGCTCTTTCAAACACAAAAATACGCATGCAAATACAACAGTATGAATGGATTTTCAACCTCTTGTTTCAGATATTCATGTTATTTGTACTGATGTGTAAAACTGCTCAGACACCATTTAGAAAAAAAAGTGTTAAAGCTTCCTGAATTTGTTATAAATCAGATAAAAGGTGATCCCAAAGGAATCCAAGAAGGTTTTTTTTTATTGCTTTTGTCATTTATGGTTTTATTCTGCTTATTCCTTGTAGTCACAAAATCTAGCAACTCACAGCTCAGTTTTAACTTCTATATTGCAATGATTCCACAAATGAGAAGTGTATGGGGAGAAAGAACACATCAGCATGGCTTGTTTGTGTTTCTTATTAGCCAATTTATTTTCACATCAGCATGTTTCTAAGGTAATATTTTATGCCTCAAGGTGTACAGTCCTCACCAGGTACAGTACATAAACTTTTTGTTCTCTAAATAGCATTGGATATACAAAAATTGACTGAATATAGAAGTTCTTCCAAATGGGGCCATTTTACTCTATATCTCTAACACATCCCTGTGGAATCTTTCTAACCACCTGTCATGTGTTCTTTTTCTCAATAGTTCAGTGATTTCACCCTATGCTGTTTTCCTCTTCAGTGCCATCTCAACAATCCTTTCAGTGCTCCATTTGTTATCCTTGGTTGGAAATTTCATTAATATTCTTTTTTAAAATCTAGCCTCTTGTTCATACTAGTCAAACCAAAATGTTCCTTTCATATTTTAATGATTTTGTAATAAAAATTATGCTGGACAGAAAATAGGTTCCTAGATAGCTTAGTATTAACAGCGAATGCAGAGGCTTTCAGAATGAAGAATTTGTTGTCAATAACCACATTCTTAACAGTTTCACAAACTTTAAGCATTAAGATTTTAAGGCACACAATAGAATTTATTTCCCCTCCCCCAGAACGTGGATAGTATCATTTAATTGTTATCATTAAGTTTACTTTAATTTAATTCTGACTCTCAGATTCCCATGTGTAACATTACAGGCATTAATTGTTAATTTTCATGTATGTTTCTCTTAGACGACATCCTGAAGCAGTCTCACTGTATCAGTTGCCTGCCAACATAGAAACCTCATCTCCTGACCTACACTTGAGGGTCCTAGACAGAGACACTAAGGATGTGATGTACAAGCCCTTCTTACAAAGATAATTCCCAAAGGAGATAGCTCAGCCACGATTTTCACTGGGGAATGAATTAGTGAGGTTACCAGTATGCATTTCCTTGTCCCTCTCATGGAAATCAGGAAAAATCAAAGCAAAAAAAGGACAGCCGTGTCTCTTTCTAAGATCCCTAAAGGGTGGATGATATCTAGTCCTGAATCTCATCCATTCCTGTTGGAATCTGATCAAAAAACTATCTGAGAGCTAGAAACATAGTCTAAGGCCCTAGTGCCCATGAAATGTAAAGCCAAAAGTAGATATAGAAACTCATCTTCCTTTTTCTCAGTGTCCTCTGGTCCTACTCAGTCTAGCCAGAGAGGCTCCCATGACAAAAAAGAAAGGGAAGGAAGAGGGAGGTGCATGCATTTTCATGGGAGGAAGTGCATCTGTTGAGGTCAACAGCGTAGTGCCAAAAGGTGGAGACATAGGAGAAAATCTTTCCCTCAGATATCTTTGAGGTGGGACCTTTCCCAGAAAGGTCATCTTGGTCTTCTAGCAAGAAACACCCCACAGAAGGAAAAGGAAGAGCAAGAGAAGCAGAAAGCCATAAAAAGAATGAAAAAATATTTCTCATGAGGATCAAAGATGGATACTTCTATATTTGGTCATGGAGAACATTATCTGGGTGGAATAAGGACTCCTCAATAAAATCCAAACTCCTGACTACACAAGCCAAACTTTGTCAATCCTCCTCTGTAGTGAAGGATACAGCTATTCCTATGGTGGACCAGTTCCTCCCAAAGGGCTCCATAGACAGGAGTGTGGACTCATTATTGCAATTATAAATTATAAAGCCATCTACGTGGGATTAAGAACATTGGTAGCATCTACCTGCTTCTGCTGGACAATCCTGGCTTTGACTGATTTGCTGTCAGTCATTGCACCACAAAACTAAAAAGGAACAGAGGCTGGTTTGGGGTGACTCTGAGAAAGAACTCACTAACACCCTTCTTTAAATTAAACACATCCCTGAAATTCCTGTCACCTCTCTACCCCATTTCCTATAAACATTCAGAATTTTGACCTTCGTAGATTAGCAGTTAAGTGCCTTATTTCTATATTTCATTAAGTGGCATAACTTGCTAACAATTAATTTAACTTCTGGTATTGCCAGTAAATCATCATAAAAACTGCATGTCTGTGAGTTGTATCATTATGACTTTTTTTTTGAAGAGTCAAAGAAAAAAAATTAAAATGGAGCGCTTTGTGCTGGACAGAAAATAATCACAATTATGTACATGTGGCCTTGTGTATTTATGAGCTAATAATGATCCTTTGAGAAGATAATCGGCTTTCATGCACAGAACTGCAAAATGTGTGAGGATTGGAATAAAATGTAAGGCCAAATCAGCAATATTATCCCTCTTACAATCTTTTAATCAGATAAACCATATGGCTCAGGTTATTGCTAGGATGAAAAAATTGTGCATATCTCTTAGTTCTGTAATAAAAAATTAAACTCTAGCAAAAAGCAGAAAAATATAGTCTAATTTAGAGATGGTATTATGTATGGATATGAATTTCAGCATATTTAATAATTCATAATGCTGCAGTATCCAATATAAAATGTTAGGGAATATAAAAGAAGGGCCAAAAAGAGACCCCTGTTCTTAATAATATTAGATTAAAAAATCCTTTATATCCACCTGCCTAATTATCCACCATAATTCCCATGAAATAAGTTTGTGATCTTACCTTGGTTCTTGGTGGTCAGATATCCACACTGCCGAAATCAGCATCACAACTATCATTCTTCCAACACAGCTGTCACAACCGTATCAGAAAATGTGGAGAATAACCTACTCTCCTGTCTCCCCACAGGCTGTCTGTCTTTGTCATGGTTAAGGCATATTGGTGGGGGTAAAGGGAAGAGGAACCTTGCATGGCTGCTGCCAGGTGAACTTCTTCTGAGGCTTGATAGAAGACATCAGTTTCCATTGCCATCAAACTAGCCCTAATTTATGGTGTGACAGAATGCACCCCTGTGTTCACACCTTATACACTATTGTAATAACCTTTGTACAAAATATGTTTTGTAAGGTATCTGAAAATTAATAACTTGCTGGCCAATAATATCATGGTAAAATATATGTAACATTCTATGTAAAATTATGAACTTAAGCTGACGTCATGACTGAAGTGTGTTTAACAGACAAGTCTGGGAAGTGGGTAAACCTGTTTCTCAAAGATAAAGGACAACACGACACGCCTAGCCAAGTGTCATCAAAGCAGATGGGACCTCACCTATCAGATGGTCATTCTTTGGCAAAGAAGGGGGGGGGGGCACAAAAGACAGATCTACTTCTTAGCAAGCAACAAGGAAAAAACTTCTCCCCCACCAGACTCCAGGTCTCCTTGCTCTTAGCTGGAAATAATTTTATCTAAGGGTCACTCTCAGGAAAATCATTGGAAGGCTGACCAAACTTTAAAAGTGAGGGGCAAAGCATCCCAATTGTCTAACCCTACCCATCTCTCTCTCTTCACCTATGAAGACATAAGAAATAGTCATTGGACTTTGGGAACATATCCTAGCCTGGAGGTTGGTCAGCAATGTACTGAAAACATAGTAGGAAACTTCACCTTGAACAAAGTCTAGTTTGTTAAGTTTAGGATGTGCTTTATTTTTATTTCTTTAGTAAACATTTCAGACTTTAATGCCTCATTACTTGTAATCACTTTAAACCTATCTGTTTGTAGATAAATTAACTTGTTTTACTCTAATCAAAACTAATCCAGTGTTCTGAACTGCATGGGTAACTCCATTTAAGGTGGCAAACTGTTGTACTATGCCTTGATCTCTTCAGAGGGGTAACGGGCTTAATATTTCTGGACCGTCCAGGAAAGGGCTGGACAGTGCAGAACACATTTTTTGGGGAAAAAATCCGGGACTGGGAGCATGTTGGGGTCATGGTGCACCAAGGCTGGTGGAAGCCAGAGTGTGACTGGAATGTGCTGGCAGGCGGCGGCTATACACAGACATTCAGGGTTCTACCTGCATGTTGTCAGACTCTTTGCTGCTGTAGCTCCCACCTGGGTCACTTACAAAGCAGTGTGAGGCATCCAAGGTTGCAAAGCCGGTAATAACACAGTCGCTCACTGGTCTGAATTGTACCCCAGAATGTCATCTATGGTAAAATATTTTTTTTAAAAAAATTACACCAGGATCACACAAAATCCACATTGCAACTTGTCCTGTCTTAAAATAAATACTTAAAAATATTGTTAATATCTGAAGTCTCTCCAGCCTACCCTTTAAAAAGAAAGGAACATATTTTAAAAGATAGCTCTGTGTGCTTTACCTTTTATGGTGTTGCAGAAGCATTGAAAATAATGGGAGACAAGTTTTAACAAAAATTGCCTTAACTATAGCTCAGCAAAATATTTCATACACAAATAACGCTTTGGTTTTTCTTTTTCTTGGAATACCAAAGAGAAAGAGTGTGTGCTTTGGTCTTTTCACAATATGTGCAAATGTAAAAGTCGCTGTTAGTTAAGCTTTCTGTTTTATAAGCGTGCATAGGTGATTTATATCTTTGTGCTAAACCTTCTTCTTTTCTTCAATGCTTTATCCTTATTAAATAAATAAAGCCACCTATACAGAATTATGGGGAGAGAGGAAGGATCTTAACTGTACTCACAAATGAAACAGAAAAACAACTAGAATCTGCTAAGAAAGGTAAAAGGAGATGGATGTGCCCGTTTATCTCTGACCTTCGCAGAAAAAAATCTGTTAGGCACTATAAATTTGCTTTCTGCGAATGGAAGAGCATAAAGGTGCATCAGCAGGACATAAAAAAGCATTTATAGCCATAACTCAGAAAATAAATCAATCAAATTAATTTCTAGCCGTCACCTCTGAGAATCATTTCCCATCAGCCACATAAGAAAGTGAAGTGCCTGTTAACTAATAATGAACAGTCAAGGTGTGGACTTGATGGTAGAGCTAGTTATTTAGTTCAGATGAGACTGTTTTTTTTTCCTTGGACCCCCCAAATATATATATAGCTATATAATGGAGGAGTGTCCACTAGTTGTTTTATAAACCCTAACGATACCTCTTTTTACTAAGGGCAAGATTAAGCCACTTCCTCATGCTGCATAGTGCCTTACTTTTCAAGTAGTCTCATTGAAATATGTTCCTGAGGCTAAATTCTACTCTAATTTAACCCCTAAATCATTGCAGGTCTTTATTATTATTTCTATAACATTATATGTGTGTAATATTTTACAAATAATTGCCCCTCCCATCAGTGTGGGCTGGGAAGTTTGAGTAGATTTGTAGGGGGATGGCCAACTCCTAGGGGGAAGAAGGAGGTTGAGAGAGCTCTTGCCCAGACTTGCTGGAGTGGAGCCCCATCTTGCGCCTCAATATGCAGATAGAGGAGTACCTCTGGAAGGAACTTCTCAGCCTCCCATTAGCCAATTGACATGGATAAGCGTAGCTGAATAGTTCTCATTTAAAAGCGTGCCCTGGCACCCAGAGGTCCTCATGATGTCCCACCCTGCTTCCCTGTACTTTGGGTATTATTGAGCTGTATTTCCAGAATGCTGTGGTTCTGACTTGTTTTGGGGATCTGGGAGGATTTTTTTTCTCCTCTGTGCCAAATAGGAGGGGTTTTTTGTCTTCCTTACAGCATTGTTGAGGCATGGGTTAGGTGAAAAGTAGTAAGACTTGGAATTTAATGCTAGGAGGCATATAGGAATGTCTGTTGAAACTTGCAGCTGGTATTCAGGCACAGATAAAGGTGAAAGGGGACAGCTCCCAGAGGTACGTGAGATCAGGGGTTTGACTGGTGCACCTTTTGTAAGTGGAAGCAGAGAAGTGTTTGCAGAGTGAAGTACCCCTTGATAGCTTCTGTTCCTCTTGGAAAAAGGAAAAGACAAGAGGCTTCAGAAGTGAACTGAGTCCTAGGAGTTGTCTGAAGAAGGTCTGTCTCCTACTGGGGGGAGTTCATTTAACATGCATTGGACCCAATGAAATGCCTGGTATGTGAGAGGGAAGGATGAATACTGCTTCTTCCCATATTTCACATAATAAAACTGCAGCCCAATGCTTAATTCCATCCCTGTATCCATCTTCCATTCACCTGCATGTCCTGATCCATAAAAGAAAATTTCTTGTCCTGGGGTTCATATAATAAAAGTTACAGGAGAAGTGAGATTACTATGGACAATATAATGTGGAGATGAGGAGGAAGACAGTGATGAGAGTAAACATTCATGAGATGATCTATTCTACATGCCTATCTGATTAGTTTTCTATTTTTGAGTTGAGTATATATCTTTTAAATATCATAGGGGTTTGGTTATTTGTTTTAAATAAGGTAAAAAGTTAAATGAATCATTTGAAGCATCGAAGTCCACCAGAAATGGTGGAATGGATGCCCGTAATGGAGGGATACTCAAAATATGTGAATTTCACATTCTGAAAAGAGAGTCAGGAATTGGTCCCCAGAGCTTAAATAATACTAATTTAAACAAAAATAGCAAGTTACTGTTTAGTAACTAACAATAAACACAGTTTAATCATTTTAAAGGTCCTGTTGAGTTACCGTTACTGGGTCTTTTAAGGCCCTGAGTCAGCAAGGCATTTAAGCAGGTGTGTAACTTCAATTGCTTTCCTTGCTCCATGCTAACTTAGAAACTGATTCTCCAGTAAAGTATTTAGGCACATTTGTAATTGAAGTCAATGAGATTACTCACATACTTGAAATTATGCATGTGCTTGAGTGCCTTACTCGTCTGGGTCCCAAATTAGTATGCAGTAACAGTCTGAGCTACTAAAAGTGTACATTTTGCAGAGCTGATTCAACAAAAAGCTTTATTTGGGAAGGTCACACAGATTGGCTTTACACCCGCATAGCTGATTCAGCTAGGAAAAACCGGGCCAGTGGAAGTCATAAAACACCGACACTGGTCACAAAAAAATTCAGAGGGTTCATGAAGATTGCGTGGATCATTTCAATTTTTTTTTACCCTAGTCCTGAAGGAACTCCAGTGAGCAAGACATCTAATCATCCAAAGGCCAACTGAAAAACAACAGTGAGAAATATTATCTTTAGACAGAATGGAGTGGTGGTGGTAAGTGTTATCCACCAATCTTCAGAAGGCTCCTTGCAGTCATTGATAAGTCTTTTATTTTAACAAAACGTTTGTCTCCCATGGCTGATATAAACAATAACGGTATTGTTCAGGGGTAGGAATGTTTTAGGACTGCACTTAGGTTGTCTCCCTCCTTCATTGAATCTGTTGGTGAATGGGGAAATATCTGAAGAGTTTAAAGCAGAAAATATCCAGTAAACTTAATATACATTCATGTACACACACACATAAAGTTTTATATATATAGTATACATTAGAATAGATATGCTGGATTTAGATAGATAGATAGATAAAATAAAATCTCTGTATGTGCTTGCATTCCTTATTCATAGATTCCAAGTCCGTCAGGGACCGTTGTGTTCATCTAGTGTAACCTTCCGTATAACATAATCCATAGAACTTCCCCGAAATAGTTCCTGGAACATATCTTTTAGATAAATATCCAGTCTTGATTTTTAAAATTGTCAGTGATGGAGAATCCTCCATGACCCTTGGTAAATTATTCTACTGGTTAATTACCCTCACTGTTATAAAGTTATGCCTTATTAACATGACATGTTGATCTCTCATGAAGTTTTAACAGGCAACTGAAAAATCCATTCTTGATTTCAACACCAGCAGAGTTGTACATACAGGAGATTGTATTTCATAGTAGTATGTGCTACTCCAAAATAAGTAATTAATTTCCAGTATACATGTCGTCTTGGTGGTTCTAATGAGAAATAATTTTCGTATGAGAATAGTCCCCTGCTAGTCTATACCAGTAACCGTCCAATAACGTCAGTGGGGCTTTATTCCCTAATCATGCAGATCAGAGTTTGCCAAGCATTTCTGACTGTCACCTAATTGTACTGCAGTTAAGTTTCCCAGATCCATAGTATTCATGCTGGAGAGGGGATCATATGTAATTTCTAGTGTTCTGCCCAGTTGCGGAAGTTTTCCGCAAAGGGAATTAGATTCCACACAGACTATTTTTATGTCATTGAATTCTAAGCTGCTTTAAGTATGTACTTTTGTTTCCTGATCTGTACATTATTTTTTTTAAAAAAGGCCGCTCATTAGGAGTCACATTTTATCTGAGCAGAGCCAATCTTTCACAAAGAAGTTTCTATAAACTCTTGCTCACCCACACATGCAACCAACACACAAAAGGGATGGATGCAAAAAGTAGGTACAGAACTTTCACGATTTTGGCTTATAACATTCTGTGGAAAATAACTCCATAGTTCCATGAGCAGTCACACCCATACACCCATTTCACTATTATCTTAGTAATAGATGTATCCAAATCACTGCTTTCACCTGGAAATTTTTTATGGAGAAAGAAATTTCACCAGTGAAAATGCAGTTTAGAAAATACTAAAATGTAAGGATTTTTCAGTGTGTTTTATTTTGGAACCCTCTGGCATTTCTAGCTTCTAGTCACAATCAGAAGTGCAAGTACCAAAATACTGCAAGCAAGCGGGCCAGATTCTGATCTCATTTGCACTGCTTCAGACTTCACCACCAAGAATGGGGTTTCAATTTTGAATTGAGTTTGGCATCTAACTTCCATAATCCCCTTTGAAAATCTCCAAATATTCTGGATCTATTTAATTTAGATCAGAATTATCTTAAATCCAAAGCAGAAAGTCTGATGAGAAAGAGATTCCTTCAAATAAATATCATGGTAATAAATTCATTTCAAGATTTACGGCCCAGTTTTGTAGACTCAAGTGATGAAGACAATCTTCATATTTCACATGTCTATAGCACTTTTTATTACATGATTTTAAAATACTTTATAAACTTTGAGTTAAGGCTACCAATACCCATGAGTTAAATAACTAGTATCCTCATTTTATATATGGGGAAACCTAGTCATAAAGGGCCTAATTTGTTAAATAGGTGTACCTCTGTCAAACGTTCTGCCTGAGGTCCCTTCTAGGTGGCCCATTTTCACCAAGCCAGCTCCCTTCTATTTAACTCAAATTAGCCAGTCTATCAACACAAGATAAAACATTTCTATCAGCCCTTATGCAATCTTCCTTTGGCTCCTTATCAGTTCCCTAGAGGCAGCCTGGCATGGCATTATTGCTCCTTTGTCATCACAGGTTCTTCTGTCTCCTCTTCTCTTTCTGTTCTCCTTCCTTTATAGGTGGGCTTGTTTTCCTCAATGGTTCAGCTGTGGGTATTTTCTCCATGATTGGCAGCTGTGCTGGGGTGAGGTCAACCTGGTTGCCTTTGGGATTGGAAGGCTCTCTTTTTTCTCTTCTGCCTACTCCCTGTATGGGGTTTGTTTACCCCACTATAACCTATTCTTTGACTTCAGACTGAATTGTACCAGAGTAGTGAGTGGTGAATTGAGTAGGATAATGGACTGGCTCAAGATTGTGCAATAACTCAGTGGAAGAGCTGGGACTACAGATGTCCTGACTCTCAGACCTGTTCTTTAGCTAGTTGGACTGATTCCCTCTGACCAGAGGACAGTCCAGACCAGTGTGGAGCTCTATCATCCCTGTCCCGTGACCTTGGGTGCCTTACAAAGCTTTGTTGAAGTAGTTCCTACCTGGGCTGCTCAAAATCAGCCTACCAGCATGCAAGTCACACCCTGCATGTCTGTGTGTACCTGCAGCCTGATAACCACAAGTGGGCTACACTCTGGCTCTCACCAGCCTTGGTTATGCTGCAGGCTGACACCAACACACTCCTACGCCCCAATTCCCCCCAGAAATGTGAGCCCTGTACTGTGCAGCCTTCTCTTAAATGCTACAATTTTTTTAAGTCTGTTATTCCTTTAAGGAAACAATATGCCAATTTGTTATCTCAAGTAGTTATTCACACAGTTCAGTTTAGACACACTGGATTAGATAAAACAGAAAATCAAGTTTATTAACTACAGAGAGAGAGAGATTGTGAGTACAAGTAATGAGGCATTAAAAATCAGAAAGAGTTACAAGAAAAATAAAGATAAAATGGTTACTGATGGTTACTGACTTAAAAACTATATCAGATTCAAGCAAAGTTTCTCACCACATGCTTTCAGCAGCCTTACTGACTAATCTCGGTGGGTCATGACCTTTCCACCATATTCAAATGACTGCTTCCTTTGTCAATTCAGGAGCAATGGATGCAATAGTCAGGGAAAGAGAGAGGTTTCATGGAGTGTGTGCCCCTCCTTTTTATAGTTTCAGTCCCCCTCTTGCAAAACATTTCCAGATGAGCACTAATAGACAAAGGGCTAGTCTACACTGGCAATAGTAAAGCGGTGCTGCAGCAGTTTTTTAACATGTCTTGTGTAGTCATACAAGAGCGCTGGGAGAGAGTGCTCTGAAAAAAAACCACCCCCACAAGAGGCATAGCTCACAGTGCTGGAGTACTGTTTACACTGGTGCTTTACAGCGCCGACACTTGCTGTGCTCAGAGGGGTGTTTTTTCACATTCCTGAGGAAAAAAACGTTGCAGCATTGTAAATTGCCAGTGTAGACAAGCCCAAAGAGTGTATATGGGAGGATGTTCCCTGATGTTTTTTCTCACTTGTTTGAGCTTCCTTTGTTTCCCTCCCTGCTTGTTGGCTCTGTGCACAGCTTAAGTGCAAATTAAGTAGAACACACATTCCTTTTCTTAGGACAGACCTGCTTGCCAAATTCTGTTTGGGCAGGGCTGTGGGGTGTGAAACTTGTGTTAATAGAACCATATAGAGGAATCATAACCTCAAATACTACATTGCCCCACATATTTTACCAGGACAATACTGACCAGCAAATTATGAGTTTTCAAATGATACCTTGCAAGGCATACTTTGTACAAAAAGAATTGCAACAGTCTGTATGGTGTGAATACACTCTGGTGTGAATACACTCTGTCACACCCTATCCATTATCTAAATGAAACATATATGCCAGGCCTATTGATGATTGTTCGTCACTAATTTTCAGCCAGTGGAATAGGCCATATATCTCATTATGTTACAAAAGGAAGCTCCTGGATGAAGATTCTACTGTACAGAAAAATCATTGTGGTGTTCAGATGTTACTATACCTATGACAATAAATGTACCTGTCTAGCTCTGTTAATTAGACTGTAAGCTCTCTAGAGCAGTGATTGTCTTTGTGTTATATTTTTGTACAGTACGTTGTGCAATGGTGCCCAGATGTCTGTCCGAGGTCTCTAAGTATTACTACAAAACAAACAAACAAATAATAATAATTAGTAATGTTAAAAAGCAGTGTAATTAGGCTGATTTTTTTTTTATTCTCAAAAAAGAAATCTGAATTGCAAATCCAACACTGAGTTGCCTGGGTGATGATAACTCACACAGGTACAAAAAGAGCAATGCAGGGTCCCAGATAAATAAAAAGAATATTAAATGTGCATATTTATTTTGTTATTTGGGGACAGTGCTTTCCTACTGTTATTCCAAAACCACATATGCCTAATGAGAATCTGTTTGGAAACCATTAGTTTGCTTTGTTGCATTGTTTTCGGCCAGTGAAGTTTTTAGATATGAGTTGTGTAGACTGATACTGAGTGATTCAGCTTTGAAAAAGAGCATTAATTTGTTCATGAATGCAAACTAGTGATTACTTTCCCATTAAAGTCACTGGGACAGACTGATCACTTGCTTTTGGGTAGTGCCAAACAAACAATATTGACTAGTTTGTCTGCTCCTGTGAGCAGGAACATGAACATGACTGCTAATTTGAACCTTAAATACTAGCTCTTCCTCCTTGGTCCTGACACCCTATAAGTACTTAGCAGCAATTTTAACACCTTCTCCAACCATAGTTCAGCTAATGTTGTACATGTCAAAACCCCAGTCCTGCAATAAGCTGCAAGATGGTGGACCTCTGTCTTTATTAGGAGTCCTGCTGAAGTGAATTACAGTCCTCACATGTCAGCCGACCCTCATTTCATCCCAGGCCTGACATCTGAGTTGTTTTATTCTTTTCTCCATTTTAATCCGTGTTACTATTTATAGATTCTCTCCATCTTGTTGATATACGCCACATACCGAAGTACCTAGACCTGTAGAGAGCATTCAGTGTATCATTTCCCCCCGTTCCCTGTGGACCAGATATTGAGAAAGAAAGTAGCCCTCAAGAGTTTCCTAACAGTAAGAATTGGTACAGCTAGTTGAATTGTGTTCTGTGAAGAAGAAACTGCTGCTATATGCAGTCTGTGATGCTTTGGGTTTTAGCACTTATTTGTGTATAGACAAAAATAGGTCCTATATTGATCCCATGGAAATCTGTTCATAATACAGAATATGAGGGATTAAAAAAGAATGGGTCGATGGTTCAGACATTAGTCTGGGACTTGAAAGACCTGTTCCTCCGCAGGCTCCCTTTGTAACTTTAGGTAAATTCCGTACTCTTTCTGTGAAGTTGCCTTACTCTTACTTTCCTACCTCATGGGGTGTTGTGAGGATTAGTACTTTCACAGATGATGAAGTGTTCAGACACTAAAGTAAAGGGGAGCAGATACATACCTAAAGGCATATCTATACTGCCCTGCAGTTGGGACTGGGAGGGGGAGTGAATAGCAGTGTACACCAAAGAGCTATGCTGAACCTCCTCCATGTGGACACTGGAGGCACAAACTTCTAGTTCACAGTAATGTAGTCCTCCTCAAACAGGAGTCCATTAGTACTAACTAGGAATCTTTAATTTTGTACCTGCAACATCCACATGGGAAGCTACAGTGTGGCACTTTGGTGCACGCTGCTATTCATACCTGAGTAGTAACTGTGGGGACAGTTAGAGGTAGATGAATGTTTTCACTTCTGGACACAGAAAATGGCCACTGAAGTGCTTAAACATTCTTCTGTTGCTCACTGAAAGGAAATGGCTCACTGATCATTTTCTTTTCCTCAATCCTTAACAGAACCAATGCCAATTATATATGTAGGAATTATTTAGATAAGGCAGTCTCAAACAGTAGCTGTAAAGTCACCATTTAAACGTGTATTTTTCTATTATCTTTGAACAATTGCATAGTGACTCAGAGCCCAGAAGCATCTGAGTCCTTCTGCAGTGTGCTGCCTTCACCCAATCTGCGCTGTTATGGGGCGTGGAAGAGGGGGAGGGAAAGACTATGCAAATTACTTGCAATACCCTGTAGTATTTATATTTATATCCCTGCTTTGTTGTAACATATAGTGGAAACTTCATCTGAATTCTCGCTCCAAGCAATTAATTTGTGTTTCTTTGGACCACTTCCAGTAAATCCAGAGCACCCCTGCTAAACCTTTGAATTTAAGATTAATACAGAGGAAAATACATTTTGATCATCACGATTACTTGTAATAAAATCTCCAAGGGTTCAGTTTAAACTGTGGAAAGTGGAAAGGGTACAGTTCAGAAATACAGAAGAAAGATACCTGAGCCTGATTCTCATTAGCACTCTAGCAGTGTAAAGGAACCTGAAAGATGGTGTAAATGTCAAAGGGCCTTAGTATCTTTGATATCTCCTAGAACTGAAATTTAATCCTGCATATGGTAATAAAGATAAACAATTAAAATAAATATTTTATCCTATTTTAAAAATAAAATACTCTTTTCCAATTGTTCCATATTTTTAGTTAGTGCAGGAATATCCCTGTGACTAAATCACAGAAAAAAGTATTTTTTTTCAGGATTGATCCTGCATATATTTTACTTGTAAATAACTAAAGACAATGGAATGATTTACATGTTTAAAGATTTTCAAGGAGTAGGCCTACAGGGCTTAGTCCAGTTGGTGGGGAAAGGAGGTAAAGGTGCTTCTTAAACCATCTGTTCATTTCTGCTGATGCTGGGGCTGACTTGGGCAAGTAGGCTGGTGGTGAGGACTGCTGGAGGGAGTCTTAGAGGCTCAGAAGGGACTTGGTAGAGCTGGCTACGCTAGTCTGATGACTGCTGAAAACTAAAGTTCCTTTGAATGATTCTGATGGTCCAAAAGGAGATCAACGAGGTTCTGGTTAAGGTTCTGGAACTGAATGTTTATTTAAGCATCTGATTAATATTAATTTAGCTCCAAATACATATCAAAAGGTGTTTCACAGGTTGCTATTTTGTTTAGTTATCTATTAATTTATTTAAGTACCCTAGATTCTTCACAACAATCTTAATTCAAAAATGAGAAGCTTCTTAGGCAGTCAGTGAACTCCATGTGTTCAATAAACTTATTAGACTGCCTTGGCAGTTTTTACAAAACTGACCACAGCAACAATCCTGTTACCATCCAAGCCCGCCAAGCCACCTCCTCTCCAGCTGCCCAAAGGGAAAGATGGTATCTGCAGTATGGTTTGGAAGTCATCAAATCTGTCATCGGGCAGACAACAGGAGAAAGTTGATTGGAAAGCCAAGAGCCTCTCTTTGAGAACACCTCACCAGCAGTCTCCTCTCATCTCTACATATTCTGAAGATTTTGCAATCAGAGCCAAATTCCAGGGGGGAAATCTGGGTCCCATTGTAGTCAATGAGAGTTTTGCCATTGACTTCACTGGGGCTAGGATTGTAGTCCAGATCTGTCCTCACTTTTCTGGTACTCCCCAGTCTATAGCCTGGTTAGCATGGTACTCTATTATTTCATATCCTTATAACGTAATATTCATTGCAGAAGGTTGTACCTTCCAACTTGGACCCTGCAGGAAGGGAACTTTGGAGAGGCCACCGTGCTACCCAAATATCTGAATATTATTCAATATACATGCTTGAAATGGCACTGCAGAGTCTTGACAAGGTGTCATCATTGTTTCAAGGTGCTTAACCCATTTCATTATCATTTCAAAGCAGTCCAGATCCAAGTCTGTTGATTGGCGCAGGTGTCACTATTAAGATAATTCATATTCATGGTAAATAACAAGGGCTCTTCACAGTATGTATTGTTTTTGTGAAATGTGAACACCAAAAACAAGGTTTCCCTGTACCTCTGAAGAACTTTCTTCTCTTATTTTAATAATATCATGATCTAAGTTAATCATAGTTAATAAACATGAGAGAAACGTTACATGAATGCGGGGCTGAGTGAATTAATATGCTTTCTTGTTCTTAAAGCCACACTTAATAGAATTAAATTTTTTTTTTTTACAAGTCCTGTCAAATAATGTCTGTCTCACATTGTGCTTTACAGGCACAATTTCCCTTATGATGAGTTGGTGTTAAATTCTAATTTGTACTAAAGTGTAATCTCCAGTGTAAGATTTGTTTGCTGCTACGCACAGTATTTGAGTCAGTTGGGCAGACCCTTAACTGCTTTAAATTGGTTTCACTTGATCTTACACCAGCTGAGGATGTGGCATAATATTTGTACAAGACTTAAAACAACTCATGGAAAAGACAGAGATTATAGCTGATATACATCAACAAATTTGCATTTTGGATGCAGGTGGCTATAGATAGGTATCATGCACATTACAATGCATATTGAATATGGCCACTGATTACTCTTGGACTCTTTATAGTACAGATTTTTATACCAGACACTACATTCTGTTCCCCATACTATGTATGTTGGATTTTACAAAAAAGAATAAACAATTGTCTCAGGATGACTCGATACAGACCCTTACAAAGTAGTTTCCAAATATTATCCTCACCAGCTAGAACCAAGAGAGCGATTAATACAAAGAGAGAAGAAGCAAATTTTATTTCAATGTCAATGCAGTAGAAAGAGTCTGTTCCCAGTAGAATTGAAGAGATCATGCCAGCTTGATAGTTTTATTGCCATTTCAAGATACCCATTATGGTCCTATTAAAGTGACTTTCAATTCCATCTCGCTCATACCTGAGAGAAAGTATGATATATAGTACATTTTGGGCCTCAGGACAATTCTTTCATTTTGATCATTGTAAAAAGAAAAGAAAATCTAAAAGATGACTTATTTTATAATATGAGGACCCTGATTTGTGCCAAATGTAACATTGTTTGCTGGTAATTAAATCTGTAATCCTCCTGTACATTTTAGTGAATCACCTAGCTTTCCACATATGCTAGTGCATTCCAATTACTATCTGGTATACTTTTTATTCCGATGAAGATTAAAGGGTACTGCTAGATGAATGCAAAAACAAGTGACTACAGAAAACATAAAATTAGTTGGAGAATTTCAGCTTAGGAGAACATTTCTGATATGAGTACTGTAAGGCTGTTAACAAACAGACTAATTCATTTGTCTCACCAGGGAATGAAAATAAGAATCACCACATTATAATAAAATCTTGACTGGGAAGTGCCTAGAAGACTCTTTGAAGCCTAGGGTGGTTTCCTTCCATGGATTTTGACACAGTGATACATGCAAACCACATTCTAAATAACTGTGAAATGAAATAGGTTATGTGGAGAACAGATGGATCAAGGCTAAATATGGTGATGTGCACTGGAGACAGGAACAAATTAATACCACAAGGGGAGACTAAAGGAAAATTGGAAAGACTGGGGTATTCAAAGTAATTCATGAATCATTTCCAACTGATAGTTCTGCCTTCAGGCACAGTGAATAATACCACGACAGCATCTTTAAAAATGTATGTGTGTTTTTAATATAGCTTAAAATTCAGAACCATACTTCTTGGGTGAAATTAAAAAAAAAAGTCCTTTAGTGTTCTTAAAAAAATTACTCATATTTCTAAACACCACATGTGCAATGTTGTTTTGTTTTCTGTACTCTGACATGAATTGCTGTTTTACCCAGTTAGACCAAATTCCCCTCTGTGACACAAAGCCTTTGAAAATGGATATTTTGCATGGATGTTCTGTAGCAGTTAGGAAACTTGATGCCCCCACTCACATCCAGGCTATAGACTTTCTGCCCTTTTGGTGATTAAGGGCAAGATTTGACTGGTAGGTCTGCATACACCTCTCCATAACTCTTTCCTGTCTACTCCTGCTCCAAACACCCTCAGCATTATAATGGCTCGAACCTGCCCCCTTCCTGGAACAGTGCTCCACAGCACACTGAGGGATGCATATCTCTACATGAGATCTGTATATCATGTCCTCCTTAATGTAATTTTTAGTGGTTACATAAGGTTAGATTCTGATACCCTCAGTGACTGGTACATTACTCTGCATGCAGCCCCATTGAAATAAATGTGAGTATTTGAGAAGTAAGGTACTTCTCAATATGAGTAAGGGCATCAAAATCTGAGACTGAAAGGAGTACTGTACTCAAGCAGTAGGGAACTTCTGTGTGTGAGTACAGGTATCCGAATGTTGGTTAGCCAAGCAGAGCTATGCCTGTTAGGACCTCTGAATCTCTTCACTAGGGCATGACTATCGGGGTATGATGGAGCCTGAACACTGTTATTAATAACAAACATGGAGAAAAAAAGAAACATCTTGATAATTGTTTTAAAACATAAACAATCCCCTGAGAAGTCTTACAGGAAGCGTAATCTACAAACTATGGAGAGTTGCAGTGCACTTGGCAGTGAAGGAAAACGTTGTGAAATATCTTAATTCTGCGGATGGTTGCAGGTTAGTTTGCAAGGGAGGAAACAATTCTCATGGGTTTCTGTTCAGCGTCATAAATGATACAGTTTGATGCTTCTAATATGATTCTCTCATTCTAAGCAAGGTTCAGTAATAATATTAAAAAAGATATAAAATGTACCATTTGCCTGAAAACCTGATTCTCAGTCTGCTGTTTTCATTTCAGGTTGCCAACCTGGCCTGTTCTATCTCCAATAACGAAGAAGGTGTGAAGTTAGTCCGTATGGCAGCAACCCAGATTGATAGTCTGTGCCCACAGGTAGGCAAAATTCTCGCTGAAAAGTACTCAAGGACTGTTAAGGCATTAAAGAGCATAAGGTATTTGACAGAGAAAAATGCCCCTTATGAAGATTATAGCCTTGCCTTAACTGCCTTGCAAAAACTGTGAAAAAATACATTTGTATTGTGAGACTTGCTTAATGAACAGAATGAACACAGTACACAGCTGCGCTCTTCACTTAGTATTTAATCAATTTGTTCTTTCCCTGGAGCAAAGTTTTGTCATTTCTTGTAACAACTTATTCTAAATAATAGGTAATAAATGCTGCACTCACGTTGGCTGCCAGACCCCAGAGCAAAGTAGCTCAGGACAACATGGACGTCTTTAAAGATCAGTGGGAGAAACAAGTGAGAGTTCTGACCGAGGCAGTTGATGACATCACTTCTGTGGACGACTTCCTCTCTGTCTCAGGTACTGGGATCAAAGGAACCTTTATTCAAGCCTAATTTAATGGTGTCCAGTTTGCAAATTAACAGTCTCTACGCAAAAGAATAAATGGACAGAAATCTAATGTCAGGGATCATAACATTCAAAAACGAGTAGGAGAGCACTTCAAGCTCTCTAGTCACTCAATAACAGACCTAAAAGTGGCAATTCTTCAACAGCAAAAAAAAAAACCTTCAAAAACAGACTCCAATGAGAAACTGCAGAACCGGAATTAATTTGTAAACTGGACACCATTAAATTAGGCTTGAATAAAGCCTGGGAGTGGTCATTACATAAACTGAAAACTATTTCCCCATGCTAAGTTTCCCCTCCTGTTACTCACATCTTCTTGTCAGCTGTTTGAAATGGGCCATCCTGATTATCACTACAAAAGTTTTTTTTTCTCCTGCTGATAATAGCTCACCTTAGTTAATTATCCTCTTAAAGTTGTTATGGGAACCCCCATCTTTTCATGTTCTCTCTATGTGTGTGTGTATTTCTCTCTCTCTCTCTCTCTCTCTCTCTCCTGTGTATCTATCTATCTATCTATCTATCTATCTATCTATCTATCTATCTTCCACTCCATGCATCTGATGAAGTGGGTTTTAGCACACGAAAGCTTGTGGCCAAATAAATTTGTTAGTCTCTAAGGAGCCACAAGTATTCCTTGTTCTATTTGCTGATACAGACTAACACGGCTACCACTCTGAGAAGAATTTAGACTACCCTTTTTTCATTCATTAATGTCTTGTAACAGGCTGACAGTATTTGCAAATGTTATTTTGTAAGAGCTTGATTGTCACAGCCCTTACGCATGAGTGAGAGAAAGGATGCCTTACTCTCTTTCATAGTCCTTCTCAGATTGTGACTCACCACTGCAAGCAAATTGGTGGGAAGGGGAAAGAATGGAGTGTAAGTTGGAGGACACCTGATGTGGCCCTTCACCCCTTTGCTCACCCACCAGAATAGCTGGCAAGGAACACAGTAGAGAGAAAGATGTTCCACAAAAAGAGGTAAAATAACTTACTCCTAACCCTGATACAGGAACGAAAGAGAAAAGGATCTGAACTGTCTGGTTCACAATCCTTTCTCTCTGCTGCTTCTGGGGAGGTGTAAATACACACTACTCCTTATGGCAGAATGTAAAGTTACAATCTAGCTATAAGCAGCTAGTGATCCTGCTGCAAAAAGTTGGTTGTTTGTGTGTTTGACTCACTGTTGCAGGTAGCTTGTTATCCTAGCAAGATATAAGGGAGGTGGAATTGGCTGTTGTGCGAAAAGGACATAGAGTATAGGCTGAGCAGTCCTTTGAGAGGATCTCTGAGAGCCGCCAAGCCTCAGGAGACAGCTTGGGCTGAATTCTGTAATGGTCTATTTTGAGATCCTTTCATGAATAATACCAAAACCTAGGAAAGGGATAAGTTTTTACTTGCTACAACTTGTGTCAACTGTGCAGAAGCCACTTAGTAATAACAGCTAAACTTAGGGTACACTACCTGCCAGATCACTGGGTAGCGCTCAATGTATCGGGGATCAATTTATTGCGACTCATCTAGACATGATAAATTGATCCCCGAATCAATGCCTGTACTTCACCTGGGCAAAAGGAGTAAGCGGAGTCGGCGGGGGAGTGGCCGCGGTCAACCCGCCGCCATGGGGACAGCCAGGTAAGTTAACCTAAGGTACTGCAATTTCAGCTATGCTATTCACATAGCTGAAGTTGTGTATCTTAGGGTCACACCTTGCCACACCCTCCTCCCCACCCCCTGTAGTGTAGCCCAGCCCTTAGAAAACAGAAGAGATACATTTTACATAAAATAATGTAATCAGTTCTTGTTTCCAAGAAACAGGAAAATCCCTATTATGCATTTGCTCTTTATTCTTTGTGAATCTCGGCAGATGAGGCACTATTGGATCTTAACTTCATATTAGACAAAGATTTTGAATATGTACTTTTCTCTCCTGAGGTGAATGCTGTTAAAAATAAACCCAGATTCAAACTGGAAATAAGTAGAATGCTTTCATAATACAATCAGCGCGTGAAGTTGTAATCTAAAGTGCACATTTCAGAAATACTATTTTTAAATAGAGTGTAGTGGGGGAATGGCTTATTCATCCTTAGAAAGGATTCCTTCATTTTCATGTTGTTTTGTTTCTGTTTGGTTGCATCATGTTATTCCTGGTAACAAGGAAATGGTACGGTTGAGCCTGATTACACTCCATGATTCAACTGCAGTGCAGAGTGCTTACAACAAGCCAATTCAAGGAAATGAAAACTGACTTCAGAAAACAGGGTGTTACAAAACCTGGAAGAGCACATATTTTGATTTGACAACTGGAGCTGGCAAGCACCTTTTAGCAGACCTAGCTCTACAAATAACGGACGTACCAAATCTGTGATCCATAGATACAATCCACAAGCTGAGGAGCTGCCATTTGATTATTTATTTTTGTTCTGCTGTTCAAAGCAAAGCACTTGCATCCATAAATTGCATGTTCTTCCCAAGGGTAATTTGTACTGACTGCATTTTTCAGAAATCAGTTTATTCTCGTAATATATTTCCTGGGGATAAGCTTGAGTTACAAAACTTGGATCCAGATCCAAATTTTGCTAAGATGGGTCAAATCTGGGATCTATCTTTTCAGTGTTTTATTTTCTTATCTGATTAAAAGTAATGTACTATCCCACACTGTTTAGAAAACTGTGCTCTATTAGCAATGAGCTCTGAAGTCTTGGCTTCAATCAGAAATTCACACAAAGACGCAATAGCTTATTTTTGGTAGTTAAACCATTAAAGTATTAAAAACCTTGGTGACTGGTTAAGAATTTCTGACAAAGTGACCCCTCCCTGCTTATTACCCCATGCCACAACAGATGGCACATTTTTATCAGTACAGTGGCTACAGAAGCAGGCTGAGATTAATTTTAATCAAATGCTTTACATTTCAAATACATTCTCCATTCATATTTCTGAAAGTGTTTCACTTCAGGCAAAATGTGGGCATGCTGTGCTAAGCAAAATGGCTTTTAAAAAAATCTTTTAGCAGAGCAACAGTTTTGAAATGTATTCGTGTACTTTTTTTGAAGAGAGCTTTCCCTTTGAAATGACCTTCATTCACAACACTGGAGAATTTCAGTTCTCATTCAGAAAAGTTACAGTTTGAAATGCAACATTGTTAACTTTTCTGGAAAAATTAAATGAGTGAACCCTGGGATCTTTGGCAAGGCATGTGACAATTTTTGTCTATTTTTGTAACCCTGGAATGGCTAAAAAAAAGCAATTGGTTAAATGACTAACTTGGTTTATTGATCATGGCATCTTACTACAAGGTACATAATTTTATCTCCAGCTCATTTGCGGTGGTACTGGCACAAAAGGAAGTTGTACCTCAGATATGCCTAAGATTAGCCAAATGTAAAATTCAGATATCACTTTCATTGTTGAAATGACTTTTTGAACTGTGTTGACTGGAGGGAGGACAGTGTTCTGTGTACAGAAAAGCAGTTTCAACACATGGCATTGCTGTGTAAGGTGCACATTATATATTGCAGTGTATAAGACCTGGTGGCCAGATCCTCAGCTTGTGTAAATTGGTGTCTCTTTTATTTTCAACAGAGCTACAATAATGTACACCAGCTGAAGATCTTGCCATATGTCCATTAGTATAGTATCATGATACGCGCAATCACTGACACTTAGGAGCATGTTCCCTGCTATAAAAGCATCCCACATCTGTCCCTGTTCTGGTGGGAAGCGGATGAACTGCTTGCTCCTCCATTTCCAGCTCTCTGCATGGGGATACCTCCACATCCCTCCCTGTATTGAGCCCCGCAATTCTCCTGGTTCTAAATGCAGTGAGGGACACACAAACCAGCTCTTGCTTCCTCTACTCTTCCACTGCTGATTCCATTTGCATGGGCCCGGAGAGGAACCCCTGAAAAATCTTTCACTCCTTCAGATTATTTCTGAAGCCACTCTACTGACCATCTAGCAAGACTCCTGGTGATAGGCGATAGAGACGATACACAAGAATACTTACAATGGTAAAAAGAGATTCTTTTTTTTTCAAAATGATGTGAGGCAGCAAGTGGAAACTGAACCCAGACCCCTGTGTCCACATCAAGGAGCTCTGGGGTGAAATTCTGACGCCATTGCGCTCAATGACAAAATTCTTATTGACTACATAGAATCACAGAATATCAGGTTTGGAAGGAACCTCTGGAGGTCATCTAGTCCAATCCCCATTGTGCCAAGAATCACCTGTGCTCCCTAGCCACCAGAAATCTACCTGCTAAAGTCCCTTCTCTACAGAGTCTCATGTGAAGATGCTGGTGAGGGATCAGGACATTGGACTGGCCATGTTCTCAGAAGTCATGCTACTATCACAGCATGGAGACTGAGCATGTGCAAATTTTCTTCACAAGAGTGAATTTTGCTCATGATGTAAACCTAAATAACAGGCTCCAAACTCTCATTGACTTTCAATAGCAGTTAGATGCCTAATTCCTTTAGACACCTTTGAAACTCACACCCTAAATATTTTCAGAAGTAAACAGACTAATCTTCCAAATTTTGACTTCTTGTCAATGCATGTACAGCATGGATAGCCATATTATACTCCAGTTTTATTTATTGTTTTTAGTAAATCTAAAATTTAATTAAGAGTTGATATTGGAAGTGAACTTCAGTGTTTAAGAAAAGTACCAGATTTACAACACTGAAATCCCAAGATCTGTACTTACCCTTAAAGTAACTGTTGGATCTGTCTGTGCCTCAAGATTGTTTTGGAGTGACAGTGTGTGGTGTGAGAAGGGTAGTTCTGTCTCAATGGTAAGTCAGTACACTGTTTTGTCCACTCTGCTGAGACTCTGAATAAGGGTGCCAAGTAATGCTAGTTACATAAGTGAATTTTGCAGTGAGAAGACCTAATCAACCTATTTAACGCAGGATAAGTCACCAACAGATATTGGACGGAAATTAATTTTGGACAGTACTGACCTAGGTTAGGATTCAGATGGTGACCTGGGATGTACAGCACCCTAACTTATTATGTATCCTTATTAAGAAACTACAGTATCCCCCAGAAATGGCCTAAAGTATTGCAGTAATAATATTGTCAGCTGTTGTGTTTTAGTCACACATGACACAGTCCTCCATGACATTCTCAGAAACAAACTAAGGAAATGTGTTGTAGATGAAATTACAGTAAGGTGGGTGCACAATTGGTTGAAAAACTTTCCTCAGATGGTTTGTTACCAAACTGGGAGGACATATCTAGTGGGGTCCTTTGGGGACCTGTCTTGAGTCAGCTACTATTAAACATTTTCATTAACAGCTTGGACAATGGAGTGGAGAGTATGCGTACAAAATCTACAAATGACACCAAGCTGGGAGGGATTGCAGGCCCTTTGGAGGAGATTATTATAATTCAAAATGGCCTTGATAAATTGAAGAATTCATCTGAAATCAACAAGATGAAATTCAGTTATGAAAAGTGCAAATTACTATATTTAGGAAGGAAAAAGCAAATGCACAACTATACAATGAGGAATAATAACTGGCTAGGAAATAGTACTGCTAAAAAGGATATGCGGTTGCAGTGAGTGACAAATTGAATATGAATTAACAATGTGATGCCGTTTCAACAAAGGCTAATATTGTTCTGGTATGTATTAACAGGAGTGTTGTAAATAAGACGTGGGAGGTAATTGTCCTACTGTGCTAAGCACTGGTGAGTCTTCAGCTAGAGGACTGTATCAGTTTTGGGCAAGATACTTTAAGAAATATGTGGACAAATTGTGGAGAATCCAGAGGAGAGCAACAAAAATTGTAAAAGAATTAGAAAACCTGACCTAAGAGGAAAGATTTAAAAAAACCCTCCATATGTTTAATCTTGAGAACAGAAGACTGAGTGGGGACTTGATAACAGTCTTCAAATTGGTTAAGGACTGTTATAAAGAGGACGGTAATCAATTCTTTTCCATGTCCATTGGAAGTAGGACAGGTAGTAATCAGTTTAATCTGCAGGCGGGGTGATTTAGATTAGATATTAGGGAAAAATCATTCTACTTATAAAATAATCTCTAGAATAGGCTTCCAAGAAAGATTGTGGCATTC
This sequence comes from Dermatemys mawii, assembly GCA_007922305.1. Taxonomy (NCBI): domain Eukaryota; kingdom Metazoa; phylum Chordata; order Testudines; family Dermatemydidae; genus Dermatemys; species Dermatemys mawii. Next base: position 6,718,875 of record ML677326.1, read on the forward strand.
CCATCATTGGGAGTTTTTAAAAACAGGTTGGACAAACATCTATCAGGGATGGGTTAGGTTTGCTGTCCCTTGCCTCAGCTCAGGGAACTGGATTAGATGACCTCTTGAGGTTCCTTCCAGCTCTATATTTCTGTGATTATATGATCCCATGATTCTATTACACTAGAAAAATATTCAGAACAGACAAATTATTCTTTATGACTCAACCGTTGCAGTATACACATATAAGCCTAGCTATGAACTGAAAATTATGTGTGTGCTTTCTGCAGAAAACCATATTCTGGAGGATGTGAATAAATGTGTGATCGCCCTCCAAGAGGGGGATGTTGATACACTGGACAGAACTGCGGGTGCAATCCGTGGCCGGGCAGCCAGAGTCATTCACATCATCAATGCAGAGATGGAAAACTATGAAGCTGGAGTTTACACCGAGAAGGTCTTGGAAGCTACAAAATTGCTCTCAGAAACTGGTAAGCTTATACTAACAAAGCTCTCTAACACATTAAGTTCCTAACGAATTTAAATCTATATTTTCAAGTCTGTAATTTAGAAGCACATCTGTGCTCTCTCTGTGTGGGTGGATCTGCTTGCTAGTGAATAATGATCATGTTTTGAAACAAAACAATAAAAAATACACACTGACACATTGGAAAAAAGTACAGAAAAAATAAGGCTAATTTCAAAACCTCATGTCCCCTCCAAAGGTCTAAGAAAACCTCAGAATTAACAATGTTTCAGTGAAAGTACTTTGAAATGACTGAAAATTCATGATTATATCATTTTAAAGGTAATGAAATTTCATAGCTATTTTATAGTAGGACTATTTGCAGAACCATAAAAGTTTTGCGCTCCCGTTCTCACTCATATACTTATTGACCACAGAAGTTGATCTAGGCTTTGCACTCACCAGGATACTTCCAATGGTGACAAATAACACTGCTCTACAGCCAAAATGCTTCTGAAATAAATGTAGTCAAACTTTACTAATTCTGGGTCACTGAGAACGAAAATGATGCTTAAAATTGTTGATTGGCTCTAGTTTTCAAGGTATGCTATTGGGTCAGTATATACGACCCTTGACATGGGAATGGCGGAGGATAAGTGAGTTATAAAGGGAAGGGATCTCAATTTAAAGCAGAAATGACTAAAATACATCTTTGACTGGATCTATGAATAAATCTATGACTGGGTTTGGACAGTACTTGCTTTTTAGGCAAAACAATGAATGATGCAATCTGAAGCTGGTATTGCGTCATACATGATATGAATTGCATCATGTTATTCCTAGAAGTCATGGATGATGCAATCATAACGAAGCTTACATCACTCTGCTGAACAAATTGCCCTATATCAGCTCTAGAAATCATACAGTGTCGTGCTCTCTTATTTGTCAGTGTTTGATTTTGCAAAGGGACACATTTCTGTTTAGCCGAAGTGAGCAGAGATGCCTCGTACTTGTGTGAACAGTGCAGATAACTTCTGCTATGTTTGTGGTGAAGTGACTTTTGCATCACAAAAGCGCAGTCTAACCACTATGGTTAAGAAAGCCTATCACCTTTATTTTGGCTGCAAAATTGGAGATCAGGACAAGAGGTGGGCCCCACACATATCCTGCAACACTTGTGTAACAAATCTTCGCCAGTGGTTGAACAGGAAAAGGAAATCTATGCCTTTTGCAGTGCCAATGATTTGGAGAGAGCCAAGAGATCATACCAGCAATTGTTACTTCTGTATGGTGCCTCCAGTTGGGAAAGGTGTGTCAAAGAAGAAAAAGTGGACTGTGCATTATCCAAACATTCCATCAGCTATACGCCCAATAGCCCACGGAGAAAGACTGCCGGTTCCTGATGCACCAGAATCATTCTCACTTGAGTCAGACGAGGAAGAGGAAGAGGATGAAACTTCTGGTCCTGAACCATCAATGTCACAGGACCCACATTTTCTCCCATCCTCCTCCTCTGAACCACACCTCATAACACAAGCTGAACTGAATGACCTTGTCAGGGATTTGGAACTACCCAAGAGTAAGTCAGAGCTGTTGGGCTCCAGACTACAGCAGTGGAATCTCCTGGCAGGTGATGTTAGGGTTTCCATGTTCCGTGACCGTCAAAAGGATCTTATCCCATTCTTCTTCATGGAAGGTTTTCTTGTAGCCTGCAACATCATCGATGGTGTGATGGCAGCCCTCAATATCGTTCACGATCCAGATGAGTGGAGACTCTTCATCGATTCATTGAAGACGAGTCTTAAAGCTGTTTTGCTGCATAATGGCAATGTTTTGCCATCAATTCCATTTGGTCATGCAGTCCACATGAAGGAAACCTATGACAACATGAAACAATTTTTGAGGTGCATAAACTATGACCAGCATCAGTGGCAGCTTTGTGGCGATTTGAAGGTTGTTGTTCTCTTGCTTGGTCTGCAGACTGGATACACAAAGTACTGCTGTTTTCTCTGCGAACGGGATAGTCGTGCAAGAGATTCCCACTACATCAAGAAAGATTGGCCACTCCGACAGTCATTGGAGCCTGGGAGGAAAAGTGTTCAGCATCCACCACTTGTTGAATCAAGGAAGATTTTGTTCCCACCCTTACACATCAAGCTGGGTCTGATGAAGAACTTTGTCAAGGCCATTGACAAAAAACAAGCAGCTTTCAAGTACCTCAATGGAAAATTTCCAAGGTAAAGTGAAGCTAAGATAAAGGAAGGTGTCTTTGTTGGTCCTCAGATTCATGAACTTCTTCGAGATGATGCATCTGTCCATGCACTGTGTGGCAAGGAAAAGATGGCATGGAAAGCCTTCCAGTCAGTGGCAATACATTTTCTCGGAAACAACAAGGCAGACAACTACAGGTTGTTGGGGAAAAACCTCCTCAAGGCATACAAAAGCCTTGGTTGCAACATGTCACTAAAGATACATTTTTTGCACTCTCATCTAGATTTTTTTCCACTGAACTGCGGAGCAGTGAGCGACAAGCACGGCGAGCAATTTCACCAGGACATTGCAACAATGGAGAAACGCTATCAGGGCAAATGGAGCCCATCAATGCTTGCAGACTATTGCTGGACAGTGACAAGAGATGCTCCATTTAATGAATACAAGAGACAAGCCAAGAAGCGCCGAGTAGACACTCAATAGGACTAAACTATGTACATAATAGTTTTTTGCCTTTTGTTTCATAATACATTTTATTCATATAACCCTTCTGCTGATTTTTAAAGTGTTAGATAAACAGGACAGGTGAAATATTATCATGTAAAGGAACCATAAACACATGAAAAGACCTAGGTTTACAATTTATGATTAAAACTCTACTATCTACACAATATACATAGACATAAAATGTAAAAACTTAAATATCTTAGAAACAGTAGCCAATCAGTTGTTTTAATTGTCATATTTGAATTCAGCACATCAAAATACATAATAAATATCACATTTTTTCTCTGAAGCAGATGACTTCTAAAAAATTGTAGACCAGTGTAATCAATGAGCAATTCAAACACATGTACCAACAGATAATATAAGTAACTGTAATGTTAGAGTGATTTGTTGCTGCAACATAGCGAAAATAGCGAATCCTTTATCACGGGTAGCATGTTTGTTAATTCTTGTTATATAAATCAGGCTATAAAGCAAGCTATCAAAATATATTGATATATGCACTGTAATTTATTATTTTATTGTTCCAATTTAACAGTGTGGCCCCATAAACAAAACCAGGAAGGTGAATCATTAGTAGCTCTGCTTTCTATGTCCCTTCATTGGAGATTAAGGATTGAATCCCGGATTCTGACTGTACATCTTTCAGTGTATGATCAAAACCAGAGGAGGCTAGGAAACAAACTTTGTCTCATCAGAATTGGTGAAGTTTACCCTTGCTTTGATGGGACACTTTAAAGGAGGATTTAGCATCTGGGAGCATGATCTGCACATAATAATATATACCCTGCCACTTAGCCCTAATCAGCATACATCTCCTAAACACCTCTCTGGGTTATATTTGGATAAACCCAGGGAAAGAGGATGATTGGGACTAGAGAGCTTATTTTATAAGAGGAGACAAACAGAACTTGGCTTGTTTAGCCTTGCGAAACAAAAGCTGGGCGGGGATATGATTGCTGTCTATAAATCAAAGGGGCAAAAACAAGGGAATGAGAACAGTTATTGAAGTTTAAGGACAATGTCAACACAAATCCAGATGGGTAAAAATTAGTGAGGAATAAATTTAGGTTGAAAATTATAAGGTTTCTAGATATCAGTGTGAGGTTCTGGAACAGCCTTCCAATAAGAGTAGTGGGGGACAAACAATCTAAATGGTTTAAGATGGAGTTTGATAATTTTATAAATGGGAGTATAGGATGGGTTGCTTGTGCTAGCAGGGGACAGGACTGCATGATCCAGATGGCGACTTCCAGTCCTGTGTTGCAAGAGAATGAGAATTTGGCCCTCTACGCCTTTGAAGATGCTGGGATTGGTAGTCCTCCACCATAGTGTGATTCCAAAGAAATATTTGTATAGTTCTTAATCAAGGAAACACAAGAGGATCAGAAAGTGGTTATTTTCCGTATTTATTGCATAATCAATACAAGATCAAAGGTTTTTAACCATAACTTTAGAAAGGGTGTTTCATTAGCAAAATAATGTAAACTCTAGCACTAAGCAATTGTCATGGATTCACAAAAAGGAAGATATGACCTGTCCAGTGTGATTGGGTTCTTGAGTCAACAGACCTTCATAAAACCAGCAAAATATACTGAAGTTTATTTCCATTAAAGTCTTCATTAGTAAACTGAGCGATTTCTGAAAAATATGAATTCATTGTTATATAGAACAAAATTAATTTTCAGACTTTTTATTATGCTAACATTTCTGGCCCAATTTTATGTAAAATGTGTCTAATTCATCTTTCATAGAATTAATTTACAACGATAAAAACACAATAAAATGGATCTACAACAGGGACATTAAATACTTACATTGCATAGTTAACATGTTCTTTAATAAAGCCTGAATTAAAACAAAGTGCTAATTATATTAAGTGCATCTTTTTCAAGCCCTTCTGTGAGGTCGTGGAAAAATTGGACCTGGTTGCTGTAAAGTAGAGAAAGAGGACTCCAAATTACATATACTGTATTTTAAAGCCTGTATTTAAGTTCATTCTGTTCTCTCTGTCTCTCCCTCTCTCTCTCGGTACTCATATGTCCCCTAGAACTGTAGTATCTTAGCAAGTCAGAATCCTTAATATATTTATCCTCACAATATCACTGTGAGCACATTATTATTAACTCCCTTTACTTATGGGGAGCTGTGGATAAGAGAGACACTACATACCTTGCACGAGGTCAAACATAAAGTCTCTGGCAGAGCAGGGAATTCAACTTTGGTTTCCTGATTGCTAGGTTAGCACCCTAACTGCTTCCTTCTTTAGTGGAAGTGTATTGAAATGTCCATTTTGCAAATTGTATACCTGGAAGACAACACAATTAGGGAAAACCAAAGTAATAATCATATTAATGCCACTTTTGTCTAACCAAGTATTGCAGTATTTGTCAGTAGATTCTAAAGTGCTTCACAATGGCATTTTCACCTCCAGACTACAAAGAATGTAAAGGAGGCCCAAAAGGTAAAGCGATTTCACTCCAGTCATAGTGTGAGTTAGCACTAGAGCTGAAATTGGAACCCAGTTCCCTAATTCCAATCGTCAGCTCCATCCTCAAAAACAAAGTCACTGCTTATCTTATTCTCATAAGATAGAAGTAGATTTGGGACTATAAATTCATAGACTTTAATGCCCAAAGGGACCCTCATGGTCCTCTAGTCTGATCTCTTGCACATTTAGGCCACAGAATCTCACTCACCCAGTCCTGTAGAAGGTCCATAACTTCAGGCTGAGTTACTGAAGTCTTCAAATCTTGATTGAAAAGATTTAAAGTTACAACAACTCCACCATTTACTTTAGTTCAAACCAGCAAGTGACCTATGTCCCACATTGCAGAAGAAAGCAAAAAAAAAAAAAAATACCCCATGGTCTCTGCCAATATGACCTGGGGGAAATTCCTTCTCAACCCTAAATACAGTGATCAGTATACCCTGAGCATATGGTTAAAATCCACCAGCCTTGCACCTGGGAAAGAACAGAACATAAGAGCATAAGAATGACCACCTAGCCCAGTATCCTGTCTTTTGACAATGGCTGGCACCAGATGCTTCAGAGAGAATGAACAGAACTGGGCAATTGATGAGTGATGCATCCTCTTTCATCCAATCTCAGTATCTGGCAGTCAGAAGTGCAGAGAGACCCAGAGCATGGGGTTGCATCCTGGACCATCTTGGCTAATAGCCGTTGGTGGACCTACCCTTCATGAACTCACCTCATTCTTTTTTGAAACCAGTTGAACTTTTGACCTTCACAACCTGCTCTGGCAACAAGTTCCACAGGTTGACTGTGCATTGTATGAAGAAGTATTTCTGTTTGTTTAAAATCTTCTGCTTAATAATTTCATTGAGGGACCCCGGTACTTGTGTTATGTGAAGGGGTAAATAACACTACTTTATTCACTTCCTCCACACCAGTAATGATTTTCATGACCTCTATCATTTCCCCCCTTAGTCGTCTCTTTTCTAAACAGAATAGTCCGAGTCTTTAATTTCTCATCATATGGAAGCTGTTCCCTAAACTTTTTTGCTGTCTTTCTTTATATATTTTTCAGTTCTAATATAATTTTTTAGAGATGGGATGACCAGAGCTTCATGTAGTATTCAAGGTGTGGGTGTACCACGTATTTAAATAGTGCCATTATGATATTTTCTGTCTTATTATCTATTCCTTTCCTGATAGTTCCTAACAATCTGTTAGATCTTTTTTTTCTGCCGCTGAACATTGAGCAGATGGTTTCAGAAAGCTAACTACAGTAGCTCTAAGATCGCTTTAGTAGCTAATTTAGACCCCATCATTTTGTATGTCAGATTAGGATTGTGTTTTCCAATGTGCATTACTTTGCTTTTGTTAACACTGAATTTCTTTTGCCATTTCGTTGTCCAGTCACCCAGTCTCGTGAGATCTCTTTGGACAGTCAGCTTTGGACTTAACATCTTCAGTAATTTTGTATCATTTGCAAATTTTTGCCACTTCACTATTTACCCGTTTTTCCTGATCACTTATGAACATGTTGAACAGCACTGATACCAGTACAGATCCTTGGGGCACCTTACTTTTTTCCTCTCTCCACTGTGAAAACTGACCATTTATTTCTACCCTTAGTTTCCTAACTTTTAATTAGTTATTGATCCATGAGAGGATCTTCCCACTTTTTCCGTGACTGCCTATTTTGCTTAAGAGCCTTTCGTGAAGGACCTTATCAAAGGCTTTCTGAAAATCCAAGTACACTCTATCCACTAGATCACCTTAGTCCACATGTGTTGGCTGTGTTGACTCTAGCCCAATGTACCATTGTCATTTATGTGTGTGATAATTCTTTTTCTATAATTTCATTCAATTTGCCTGTTATCAAAGTTAGTCTACTAGTCTGTAGTTACCAGGATGCCCTTTGGAGCCTTTTTAAAAAATAGGTGTTACATTAGCTATCTGCCATTCATCTGACATGGAGGCTGATTTAAGCACTAGGTTACATTCCACAGTTAGCAGTTCTGCAATTTCATATCTGAGCTCCTTCAGAACTCTTATGTGAATACTATCTGGTTCTGCTGACTTACTATTGTTTAATGTATCAATTTGTCCACAAACCGCCTCTATTGACACCTCAATCTGGGACAGTTCATTAGATTTGTCACCTAAAAAGAATGGCTCAGGTGTAGGAATTTCCCTCACATCCTCTGCAGTGAAGACCTGTGTGAAGAACTTCTTTAGCTTCTCTGCAACAGCCTTGTCTTTGCTGAGTGCTCCTTTAGTAGCTCGAATGTCCTACGGCCCCACTGATATTTGGCAGGGTTCCTACTTTGACTAATTCTGACTGCAAATCTTCTTGTCTTCTCTTCTCACCTGCAATCTTCTGAGAGTCGTTCGCTATTATCTTGGGGCTCCACACTCTGGCTCGCTCCATGGTCTATTCCCCTCTCCTTGTAAGGCTATTTACACTCTCTCTTCTTCCTTCCTCTCCCATCTTCTGTTACTGATTGCCTCTCCACTTCATTTTCCAACTCACCAAAACTATTCCTCAGGTCTATTTCTCTGTCTCTAGCCAGTTTTTCCCTCTGTTTTGTTCTCATAGTCACATGCTTCCACTGGCCACTTTCCTCATCATCTGCTCAAATCTCCTTTGAAACTCAACCATAGTTTCTAGCTGCATCTCCTAACCTTAGATCTTCTTTTCCATCGGATCAGCTGGCACTTCAGAAATATAGGTGTGGCTCCTGTGCTTCTGGCTGGCCAGTTGGCTGCAAGGAAGCCCCGTCTCCTAATCAAGGTTCAGCTGTAATCAAAGGCTCTGCTTCTCAGTACATACTGCCCCCCTACCAGACTTTGCAAACTGAAAGCAAACCAGAAAACAAACTAACAGACTTTCAAGAACTCACAGCCACTATGGAACAGGGGTTTGCTTGCTTCTGTTCTCCAACAGATCTCCAGTCAAACTTCTCTGCTTTCAGCACGCTCTCTGCTGGCCCCCCAGCCACTGCTCAGAAAGCAAAACACTGAAGAATACGAGCTGCATTTCAGTGGAAGCATACATGACTGTGAGCCAGAAAACAATAACATCGGCACAAATCCTGGCTGTGTGCAAGTCAGTGGAGCTACACCGATTTACACCAGATGAGGATTTGGCTCATAGTATTTTGTACTTATACATTGTAGTGTTTTTTTTCAGCTGCAGTTCTTAAAACACATTACAAAGGTATGATTCATCCTGCTTTACAGATTATTATATTGAGACACAGAAGGGTGAAATGACTTGCCCAGGTCACATAATGAGTCAGTAGATGAGCCGAGAGGAGAGGCCAAGCCTCCTAATTCAATTCTGTGCCCAGTCCACAGACTCATATTCCCTCCAAAGTTGGGTTCAACAAAGTCACAAGTTGTGTTGCTGGTTCTGCCACAGTCCAACTGTGGGGCCTTACGCAAAATCCCTTAATAACTCTCCTTTGGTTTCATCTCTTAAATGATGATATTGCTATCATGTCTTACAATGGGGCTTAACTTAGTGATGTCTGTAAAACACGTGGAGGTCCTGAAAAGATATGATAGAAGGATAAAGTGTTATTATATAGGGACAGATTCTGCCTTTCGACATGCATATGGAATCCTAGTGGATTCAATAGCTATGAGTGTGAAAACTCTACGGTAAGTCCCTAATCTTTTTTAATTGAACATTTATTCATTTTTAAAGGAAGAGCTTTTGTAGACTCAGGGAAACTAATTTAAATGATAATAGTGAGAAAAAATAGCACTGAGCACTTCCTTGATTATTATTATTTACTCTTCGGGGGCTCAGCTCAAGAAACGCATCTGGGTGTTGAGCTGTAAAAGCCCAAATTACAAACTCCAGTTTTTCGAGGATACCAGAGCCTTGTACATGTTTTTAAACTAGATGGTCAAAGAGATACTGGGCCAGCTCTGCAGTTGGTTTAAATCTATTAAATCTAAGCTGATTTAAACCAGTTGAGCAGCATTATGACGAGATTTTTGAAGACAGATTTCATATTTGGTATAAACACCTCTGTTGATTTTCGGGAAGTGGCACCTCCTTACACAAGATCGGAATTTGATTCCTGATTTCTAGATTTCATTTAATGATCTTCTTTGAATAATTTATAACCCATAGTCCAGCCTTTTTTAAAATTTTCATTTAACAGTGACTTTTAAAAAAATCTCCTGATATGCGTAGAGATTTTTTTGTTAGGATTTTTTTATTGTTGTTATATGTTTCATTTTTTCACTGCGTTCTTGGCTGTGTTTAGTTGACTGGTGACCTTTATTCTCATGCTTGTTAGAGCTTGTTCTGATCACATTTATGCCCCCAGTGTCTTTGATATTAGCATTAATTAAGGACATGCTGGTTAAATCCTCTTGAATAATGACATGGTTTCATTTCCTTTTAAAAACAAAGCAGATGCTTGACTCCCACTTTGTGACAGTTGCGGAAATCTAAGACAAAAACTATGAAACCATAAAGTCTAAATGACTTCTTAGAAATATAAAAGCAAAATTCATGTGGCTTTCAATGGATGTTAATTATTATCTGCAGCGGAAAAACAAGGCCCCAGAGTTTAATCTTCTGTTATGTCCTGTACCCTATTCTACCACAGTGCACTGATTTTAGTTTTGTTTGTATTACAAGCTATTCCCTGTTTAGTTAGCTCTGCTTTGTCTTTAAAACAAATAGAACAAATAGTGGTTATTAAAAATATCTCACAGATATATTTGCCTTTGTGAGTATTGTTAGTATTTTTTTTCACATATATGCCACTAATTCCAATTGATAATAGGGGTAGCTCTCAGTTGCCAGGTTGTTATTGTTTGTGGAATAAAACAAATAATTATTTTTTTCTTTTTATTTTGCAGAAATTCATTCATTTCTATTTGCCATATTCAATATGATCATGTATCATTTATACAGCACCATCAATGTAAAAAGTAAGATAAACACATACAGGCATGACCTTGCCATAAAGGGCTTAAAATCTAAAGATAGAGAAAGAACACCATATAGTCAACACAGGTAGAAGTAGGTGGATTTCCATTTCAAGCTCAGCCTTGTAGATCACGTGGATCTCCAAGAGTGGTTTGAAAGTGAGCAAAGGAACCCGGTCCAGCACTCATTAAAGTCAGTGGAAAGAGTCCTGTTGACTTCAGTAAGCATTAGATAAAGACCTTGGTGAATATCAACATGGAAGCTGTGCAAACTCTAGGGATGTTGTGGAAGAAAGCAAAGACTGTGGAACAGGCAAAGGGAAAGTTTGGAGAAAGGCTAAGCAGAGCACAGGGAATGAGGTTAGATATAGTATGAAATGAGGCCAAAGCAGTAGAATTATAAGTCAGAAGACTGAAATGTATAGGGAAGAACCAGGGAAGCTTTTGTAGAGGGTAAAAAGAGACAGAGAATGGGCTTGTCTTCACTAGAGCCGGGAGAGATCGATCTTATGGTGATTGATTTATCGCGTCTCGTCAAGACACGAGAAATCGATCACCAGCAGCGCCCCCGTTGACTCCGTAACTCCAGCTCACCAAAAGGCGCAAGCTGGAGTCGACGGGGGAGCGCACTGCCGACCGCCGCCGCCATGAGGACGGCAGGTAAGTTGGCTGTAGATAAGCCGATTTCAGCTACGTTATTAACGTAGCTGAAATTGCGTATCTACAGTCGATCCCCTGCGCTAGTGAAGACCAGACCAATGAATGGGGGAGTGAAGGAGAGAAACTGTATCTAAGGCCTTGTCTTCACTAAGGGGTTGGATCGACTGCAGATACGCAACTTGAGCTACGTGAAGCACGTAGCTGAAGTTTGCGTATCTGCAGCCGACTTACCTGCTCCCCCGTCGACTCCAGATTACACCTCTGGTCAAGCTGGAGTTACGGAGTCGACGGGGGCAGCGCTGGCGAATGATTTATCGCGTCTTAACGAGGTCTAAGATTGATAAGTAGGAGAACATGTGCAAGAGAGGTTTAACAAGAAATGTGAGTGGAAAGGAAAAGGCAAATTTTTGAGACATACATCATAAGAGAAAAAAAACAAACAAACATGATTTCTGAGGGCCTGGACATGCAGGGAGAAGGTAAGCAAGACTTCAGATGTGCCCCCATGGTGAGTTAACAGGGGTAATAGTGAGTTTTGTCAGCAGTGACAGAAAAGAAGGGAACGTTTGGGAGGAAATAAGATGAGCTCCATATTAGTTGTGGTGGTGAAAGAGATATCAGAGTGGAAGGCAGAGTTACAGAATTCCAGGACGGTGAATATTTGTAAGTAATCAATATTAATTTCTTATTTTGTTGGGCATCAGTGGACCGTATTTCAGTTTGCGAGTTTCATCACCTTCAGGACCAGAGGCTCTTTTTTCAAGAATTCTGAAGGAAATCAAGGCACTGATTCAACAACACACTGAACCATGTTTTTAAATGCTTTGATGAATCAGGGACGAAAGAGCCAAGAAGCTGAGCAACTAACAGACGTGTCTAATTTATCATTCCAAACAGCTGTTAAACTAAGAGACTAGAGGATATCCAACATTATACCCATGTTTCAAAACAGTCCTTATTGTGACCCTAAGAATTATAAACCAGAGAGTTCTGTGCTTCAGTACTATGAGGAATAAAATAGAAAACCATTCAACACAGAGTTATAAAACAAGTAAATGAGTCTCACAAAAGACTGATAAATCATCAGGGCTTCTGTAAGGTTAAATTATGCATTCCTTATCTGGTATCATTTTTAATTTGTTTAATTAATTTTTTTAAAAAAATAAATTTAATACAAAAAGAGACTCAGTGGACATAATTTAATTGATTTTGATTTTTAAAAGATGTTGATAGTCTTTCACAAGAGGCTGTTTGGGAAACTGATAACCAGGGGGTGAAAGGTAAAGGCCTTTGGTGGATTAAGAATAGTTTAAGAGATAAGAAGCAAAGAATAAATGGCCAGAACTCAGCTTGGAAAAAGATTAATACTATGATGCCTTGTTGTTAGCATAGTGGCCAGTGTTGTATAATATATTAATTAACAGGTCAGTAGTGAGGAAGCAAAATTTGCCAGAAGGAAAATACTGATATAGCTGTCAAGATTAGTAAGAAAGACCCTAAGAAAGGTAATTTTATTCAATTTCACAAAGTAGAGAAGTAATTTAAAGTACTTGCATGCACACTGATGGTTTCTGAGTTAATGTGACCTCTAAGCAAAAATATCTAGTCATTATTATGGACAGCTTGTTGGAGATATCTATTCAATGCACAGCAGCAGTCAGCCAATGGATAAGATGTTAGGCTGTACATTAACGAGGTTATTATGAATACCCTGAATACTGCTTTCAGTTTTGATCACCACAACTCAAAGACCTAGAAGAAATAGTAAAGGTCAAGATCAGAGCTGAGTGAATATCTGATTTTTTTTGGTTCACTGGCAGTTCCAAAAAAAAGTTGTTTGGGGTCAAAGTAAAACCAATTTTTTCTGAATGATTGGCAAATCATTTGACTTGAAACTAACCACTTTGTTTCAGGCCCTTTCAACTCTTTTTTTCTTAACAAAAAGGAAATGAAAGGCTAGATTCATAAAATGGAGGAGAAGGTGGTAGGCTTATTAGGGCATTCACCTTGGATGTGGGAGATCCAGGTTTGAATTCCCACTTTGAGCAGGAACTTGAACCAAGCCCTTCCTCAGGAGTTGTTTGAAGGTGATGAGTTCTCCAAGCACCAGATCATAGTGCATTCTGGGGTGGGTGCTCTGTCAGTCTCTCCCTACTAAAGCTGTTCCACTTTGTATCCATAATTAAATATTCAGTGGAGTAGGGATTAGAACCCAAATGTCCCACCTCCTAAGAGAATGTCCTAACCACTAGGCTATAGAGCCATTTTACTATTCTCTGACTGTTCAAGAATCATAGAATAATAGAATATTAGGGTTGGAAGAGACCTCAGGAGGTCATCTAGTCCAACCGCTTGCTCAAAGCAGGACCAACCCCAACTAAATCATTCCAGCTAGGGCTTTGTCATACCTGACCTTAAAAACCGCTAAGGATGGAGATTCCACCACCTCCGTAGGCAACCCATTCCAGTACTTCACCACCCCTGCTAGTGAAATAGTATTTGCTAATATCCAATCTAGTCCCCACCACACTGCAATGTGAGACCATTGCTTCTTGTTCTGTCATCTGCCACCACTGAGAACACCCGAGCTCCACCGTCTTTGGAGCCCCCTTCAGGTAGTTGAAGGCTGTGATCAAATCCCCCCTCACTGTTCTCTTCTGCAGACTACCTAACCCCAGTTCCCTCAGACTCTCCTTGTAAGTCATGTGATCCAGCCCCTCAATTATTTTCGCTGCCCTCTGCCGGACTCTCTCCAATTTGTCCACATCCCTTCTGGAGAGGAAGGACCAAAACTGGACTCAGTACTCCAGATGTGGTCTCACCAGTGCTAAATAGAGGGGAATAATCACTTCCCTCGATCTGCTGGCAATGCTCCTACTAATACATCCCAATGTGCCATTGGCCTTCTTAGCAACAGGAGCACACTGCTGCCTCATATCCAGATTCTTGTCCATTGTAATCCCCAGGTCTTTTTCTGCAGAACTGCTGCTTAGTCAGTTGGTCCCTAACCAGTAGTGGTGCATGGGATTCTTCCTTCCTAAGTGAAGAACTCTGCACTTGTCCTTTTTGAACCTCATCATATTTTTTTGGCCCAATCCTCTGATTTGTCTAGGTCACTGTGGACCCTATCCCTACCCTCCAGCCTATCTACCTCTCTCGCCAGCTTAGTGTCATTTGAGAACTTGCTGAGGGTGTAATTCATCCCGTCATCCAGATCATTAATAAAGATGTTGACCAAAACCAGCCCCAGTGGGCACCCCCAAAATTAGGACACTTGTGTTCTAATTTTTTGATTCCTCAGTTCTCCATCTGTAAAATGGGGATAATAATACCATTTTACCATCTCACCATATTGTGAAAATAAAATTCATTAATGTCTATGATGGCACTGATTACTATGAGGATGAGTGTCATAAAAAAGCCCAGGAGGAGGGTTGTAATTTTGTATTGAGAGCAAGATGTGGCAGGTGTGCAATAAATAAGACCTGGAGTCATGCATTGAATGATGCGGATAAAACAAAACAAAATACTGAATAGCCACCCACTCTGTAGCATCCATGCTTTGGACCAAATGGGGCAGTGCTGTTGTGGAAAAAGTAGCATATCATAATATATAGCATAAGACCCATGTATAAGGGACCCAAATTAAGATTGCCTGGGCATCATTAATAGAGGCATTTCCCAAATTATGGGTACTGATTTTGCAATCGCAACATGTGTTTTTTTTAAACTATTTTTGATAAGTGTATGTACTATATATACATATAGCTAGAGATAGATATGAGGTGGGTTTTCAAAGCCACTTAGATGATTTGGATACCCAATTGCCATTCATTTTTAATGGGAGTTGGGCATGCATTAGGCACTTTTGAAAATCCCAGCCATAACAAATACACACATATGTATGTGTGTTTTTAAAGCACACAACCAAGGCAGCTTCTCTTATATTTCAGACAGCATCTTTCCGACTGGACTCAAAGGGCTTGAATGGCATCTGCTTGTTTGAAAAACTAACAATGTAACATAATGCACAGAAGTACTCTATTTCAGTATTATGGTCAAAATACGTTTTCTTAATTATGCATATAAGGCCCAGGAGTGGAAATTTTGTAAATTACATTTCTACAACTCTGATACTGGACTAAGATGTCATATTGAAATATTAAATATTTATAATCTGACAAAGAATTTACAGTCCTTATGGAACCAGACTTTGACAAACACCTCAAGCTAAATAAGGTGTCATGTTCAATTCTATATTCATTCCTCAAGTCAAATTGAGAATCTAGGCCATCTTTTACAGAGAAGGCCTGACAACCAATTGGGATTACTTTTGAAATACTTGTTTAAAATACTTCAGTTTCTCAATAGACTGCTGTTTTCTCAGCTAAGTAAATTAATAATTAGGAAAATACCAGTTAGACTAGGAGAAGCTGTATTCTGAATTAAGTTTTCTTTCTGTACTTCGTGACATCAAGGCATTATATCGCCCTTAAATCTGGACAATTATTTATCTTCCAAAGGCTATAATTTATTAGGCAGTGCCTCATTCATGCAGTTTTGCTTTTTTAATCTCGTCCTCTGACTTCCTGTTGATAACCCTGTTGACCACCCTAAGTAATTGTGGTCCATCTATATAATGTGCACAATTATGGTTCTTTATGCAAATGCATATCCTTTGGTTGATTTCCCAGATATCCATCTCCCAGCAATACAACCACACCATTTCTGCTGCAACTAGAGCTCCTATGTTATTTGATGGAACAATTAGCATTTTGGTATGGCTAAATATAAATGTATACATCTGAGAACAAAAAATGTAGGCCAGACTAACAGGATGCGGGAACTCTATCCTGGGAAGCAGTCTCTCTGAAAAAAATCTGAGGCTTGCAGTGGATAATCAGCTGAACATTACCAATCTCTCCATGATGCTGTTGCTGAAAGAGCTAATTCGATCCTGAGATGCATAAACAGGAGAATCTCCAGTAGGAGTAGAGAGATTATTTTACATCTGTATTTGGCACTGGTGTGACCATTGCTGGAATTCTCTTTCCAGTTCTGATGTCCACAATTCAAGAAAGAGAAATTGGAGAGGGTTCAGAAAAGAGCCATGAGAATGTTTGAAGAAGTAGAAGATTTATAGTGATAGACTCAAGGAGCTCAATCTATTAATTTTAACAAAGAGAAGTGCAAGGGATGACTTATATTACAATCTATAGGTATCTATGTGGGAAACAAATATTTAATGATGAGCTCTTCAATTTAGCAGAAAAAGGTATAGCATGGTCTAATGCAGGGGTCGGCAACCTATGGCATGTGTGCCAAAGATGGCACGCGAGCTGATTTTTAATGGCACGGCTGTACCGTGCCATTAAAAATCCTACCCAGCCCAGCCGTTCTTCTCCACCTTCCGTTTGTCCTCTTCCTCCTTCTCTCCATCCCTTTCTGCCGGCTGGTCAACTGATCGGCTGGCAGGGACTGAGACCAGAGGAGAAGGAGAAGGGGCAGAAACACACCACGCATCAGGAAGAGGCAGGGGAGCTGGCAGGACAAAGCTTCCACCACCTGCCCCCGCAGGCAGAAGCTTGGTCCTGCCGGCTCCCCTGCCTCTTCCTGCAGCATGGTGGGTTCCTGCTCCTCCTCCTCCTCCTCTCATCTCAGTCCCTGCCAGCCGATCAGCTGACCAGCCCACAGCGAGGGAGGGAGAGAGGGACGGAGAGAAGGAGGAGGGGGACAAATGGTGCAGCAGCGTGTTCCCTGCTCCGGGCTGGCCGAGGCAGAGAACAAGCGGGGGGGGGTAGGGGCTTGGGGAAGGGGGTGGAATCGGGCCATATCCCCCTCTGCCCTGAACACCCCCCACCGCACACACAGCCCTCCAACCCTCTGCCCTGAGCCTTGCAGCCACCCACCCCCACGACCTTAGCCCTGACTCTGGCACCCGCACATATACCCAAGCCCCCCACACCTGCACCCCCTCACATGCCCCCAGCCTTCTGCCCTGAGTCTTTCACCCTCCTCACACACATCCAGCCCCCTGCCCTGACTCTAGCACCCCCACACATACCCAGCCCACCCACACCCCAATGCACCCCTCACATCCTGACTCTTGCACCCCACATCCCCACCACCACCCTGAGCACCAAATGGGAGCTGCCCAGGTAAGCACTCCTCACCCAAACCTCCTGTCCCAACCCTGAGCCCCCTCCCTCATTCTAGCTCCTGGCCAGACCCTACACCCCAACCCCCAGTCTGCTCCTTCGCCCATAGCCCTGGGCTCAGTGCACCCCCACTCTCAGTGCAGTGCAGAGAGAGAGAGGAAGAGAATGGGCCAGGACCAGGGAGAAGGTAGGTACCCACTCTATGTGGGCAGGGACCCCAGTCCGGCGGTGGGCTGAGTGGGTCTGGCAGCCAGGATCCCTGAGCCACTCAGCCCACTGCCAGTCTAGGGTTATGGCTGCTGGCCCCTTGCCAGCTGGGGTCCCAGCTGCAAGCCCTACTCAGACCGCTGCTGGACTAGGTGAATGGAACCCCAGGCTGGCAGTGGGCTGAGTGGCGTAAGATCAGCATTTTAATTTAATTTTAAATGAGGCTTCTTAAACATTTTGAAAACCTTATTTTACAATATGACAATAGTTTAGTTACATAATATATAGACTTCTAAAAAAATGTCAAAATGTATTACCGGCACGCGAAACCTTAAATTAGAGTGAATAAATGAAGACATAGCACACCACTTCTGAAAGGTTGCCGACCCCTGGTCTAATGTGTGGAACAAGTTGAAACTAGACAAAATCATACTGGATATAAGGTGTAATTTGTTAACGGTGAGAGTAATTAACCATTGGAACAATTTACCAAATATGGTGTTGGATTCTCCATCACTGACACTATGTGTACGAAGATTGGATGTTTGTCCAAAAGATCTACTCTAGGATTTATTTTGGGAAAGTTCTATGGACTGTGTTATGCAGAAGGTCAGAGTGGATGATCACAGTGGTCCCTTCTGGCCTTAGAATCTTGGAACCATTGAGAGGAAAGGTATTTCAGTAGTTAGAACACTAGCCTGGGTCTTGGAAGGCCAGGATTCATGGTAATTTTAAGTATTATGATATTGAGGGCCATATATGTTCTGTAGCTAGACAGCATTCAGTTTAACCGTGTAAATTCCAAAAACTGATATTGTTCTAATGGTATCAATAAGTTCTCAGACAAAACTTATGTTTCTGGTCCTGAGCAATAACACCATTATCTGACTTGAATATCCTATGCTTGTTTCTAGAAATGGGTAAATTTGATTCCTCTGAAAGAGAATTGAATTATCACCAGTTTGTCAGGAAACATCACAAAAACGATACTATAACTTTCATGAAAAGGCAATATTGTGTTCACACCAAAGAAACTTGGTTAAAACCATAGTTAAAACACATTTTTTTAAAAAAGTCAGGAAATACAATTAAAGTTCTTCTGACAAAATTAATTCAGACACATTGCACATCTTGTGTATTGCATGGTACACATGTAGCAAAATAAACAGAAGTTTCATAATCTGCATATGAAACAGAAAAAAGAATAGGAGTTACATACAAGTATGTGCAACATGGCTTTATAAATATTTCTGGGGTGGCTTTAACTTTGACTTCTCTTTCATTAATTCTACAACCTCAGCATTAGATGTTTTCTATATTTATTGTAATTTGGTTTACTTGGAGTGTTGTGGAAACCACCATTGTAAAAAAGCTTTTACACTGTTATCTACTGGATCAACTAACTTGCATTGTTCCTTTTAACAGACCTCAGTCCTGCAAACATTTATGCAGGTCCTTAAATTTATGCATGTGATTAATTCCAGTTTATGTCAATTGGGACTACTCTCATATTTAAAGTTAAGCACATTTGTAAGTATTTGCAGAATCCCAGCCTGAACCAAAACCCAGGGGACATGATCTCTCCTGAGCTTTTGAAAAAATTCAGATTTGTCTCTGAATTCAGAATCGGTGTCTTGCCTCTTCTGTATATTAAATAAACTGAACCAATCCCTTGCCTCACTCACGCAGGAACTTCAAATCCAGACCCAAATGTCTGTGGTTCCGGCTGAATTTTGCTTTTGACTTCTGCTGTCTGCATAGAAAAATCCCAGTCTCTACAGATATGAGACTGAAAATGCAGAATGTGGGCATATACATGCAAGAAAAGTATGTACTTGCCAAATATCAGTGTCATAAAGTTTTTCAGGTACGGCCCGAAAGCCTGAACTGGAGAGCAATGGGTTTCTTGCCCCAGTTTCCAAAAAATGTTACTGTGCTCAACAGCAATGTATGGCCTGAGAAACAATGGGAAGTAAGACATTATTAATTTAATGTGTTTTTTGTGCTTGTCCAACAATATTAACCACAAGTAAGCATTGATTTAAAAATACATTTTGGCACACAATCAATTCCGACTTTAATAACTTTCTGCATTTAAAAAAGGCAAATTAAAGTGTGTGTGATAGTTGACATTAAGGTTGTGGCCAGGCAGGGCCGGCTCCGGGCACTAGCCTAGGAAGCATGTGCGTGGGGCGGCACATTGGAACGGGCGGCATTCTGTCCAATCGTTGTTGGGTTTTTTTCCCAGCTACTTTTTTGTTGTTGTTGCTTGGGGTGGCAAAAAAGTTAGACCGGGCCCTGGCGAAGTGAAAATGGTTTGAGAAGGTATAAGTAGCTTTTGTCACACAGCAGCCAACTACAACTGTATATTTTGTGCAAGGACTGCTTCTGGATAATGCCATCTCAAAAGGTCTTTAAACTCTGCTGCTTTTAGAGGGGTAGAGCTCATGGGTGCTTCCCTAGATAACAAAGCCTGGCTCGTTGTCCCTCTCTAGTGGCTAGAGAATTTGTTATTAAGCTTCTGAGCTATCAGCCTTAATTCTACAATTGCTACCTCATTTGCATTACCACCCAGAGAGAGCCCATCTGTGACGCTTGAACCCAGAGCAATCTCTGAATTTAAAGGTGGGGACCCATACCGCTTGAACTAAGGAAATGTGTCCCTTAATTTAGAGACAATAGTAGCAGATTCATAAACTTCTACACACAGTTTAGCCAGCATAGGGGTAACAGAGACTTTCACTGGGTTAATGTGGGTTGTTACATGCTTCCACTAGCTGAAGAATTTGTGTAGACACAATGACCTCTATGCTCCTGTGAAGACAGTCTAGCTCCTGTCTGGTCTATCACAGAGCTATTGCTTACGTTAACAATTTAGTCCTAAGAAATGCACAATAATTGGTTCCATTGCAGTATATTAGGTAAATATGTGAGTTTCAAACTCTTTTATGGAAAAATTCAATATGCAGTTTATCTATGATGAGAAGTGCTTCTTATGTACATTTTTAGGCTCTTCTGATGAACAAAGCAGGCACAGTTGCCTTTTAAACATTTCAAAGTATATATTTCTACAAGACGAGAGGAGCAGTCATGATTTATCAAGTAAATAATCCCTTACAAATACTCCAAGGCAATATGCTCTGAAGTGCACATATGTAAAGCTACAATTTCAGGGAGTCTCTTCTTATGACCAGGTTAGCTGGAAATGCACATTACAGAGTTCCACCTTTTTTAATTTCCATGCATCAAAGTTTATGGATCAAGTGAAGCTTTAAGAAAAAAAACCCCTATATAAATAAATATAGCCCAGCTATAAATATAATTTGCAGTATATATTACAAGCATGGGGATGAATTACAGTGGAGAAATAAAGTAATAGGAAAATATATGTGGGATCACTTCGGGAAAAAATCCCATTGATGAGATCTTTTTGGCCATGCACTAGTTAGTTTCCTTAAGGAAGTGGTAAATGCTTCTTCATTTGATTCACTTCAGACTGAATCAGAGAAAGCTTTCAAATATACAGTTGAGAGGAATCCTACATTGTCTGGACTAGGTGACCTTATAGGTCTTTTCCATCCCTAACTTATATGTATTAAAGAAAGCTCCACTATCCTCTTATGTAAAATATATTTTGAGGTTTGGCAGAATAAACTGTCCTTTGAGTTGATTTATTCTTTTAACAAGCTCCGCTAAAGTGAGTCGTGTCTAATGAATACCAATTAATATGAATTTCTTGTGCCAAATTCAGGTTGGAATGAATAAATTAAATTATGCATAAAGCTCAGAATGGAAAAGATAAGTCCATGGTTGCTATTGGTTCGTCTTCTAAATATAGTCTAAATTTAGTTGGGGCTTGGTCCTACTTTGAGCAGGGGGTTGGACTAGATGACCTCTTGAGGTCTCTTCCAACCCTGATATTTTATGATTCTATGATTGATTCCATGATAAGAGATCATTTCTCCCAGTAGTATTGATGGAAGTTTCTCTTGCAGCCACACAGCAGGATTAGGCTGGTGGTAAGAAATAAAGGGGATGTAAAAGAATAAAAGAGCAGAAAATGGATTCAGTGTTATCATAAGGCCTTTGGGACAGGAACTGTCCTTTTGTCATGGGCTTGTACACCACCTAATGCAACAGGGTGCTGATCAATGACGGGCACTCCTAGGTGCTACCACAATTCCAATAATAATTATTATTATGTCAGTAAAGATAGCAAAATATTTATAAATCTATTCACCTCAATCCATGAAATCAATGGAAATGGATCAGGTCATGCATTGCTTCTATTTGTTATAGTATGTATGGCCCCAATCCTACAAACACTTATGTATGTGCTTAACTTAAAGCATATGTCATGTGATGAAACCTCCAGAAATACGCCCAGTCAAACTTGGCAACACTAGTGGGGAAGCACCCTAAGATTTTACAGTTATTCCAGTGACAAAAACTATAGAAATGCCTAATCTACTAAAATAAATAAATGAATATATTAATTATGTGTGTATTCTTAGAACATACATATGCACCAGTCATTAATACCTGGAAGGGATGGTTAACTTACAGCCGCTGATATCTTTCGTCATATAAATATTACTATAATGAAGAACCAGGATGCTCTCTTACATACCTTCAGAAATATCATTTACCAGATTTTTGCGGACTAAGAATGTTTTGGGTTTGCCGGGGAGGGTAAAGAGGGGTTATTCATTATGAGTTATGAGTTACGCTATGGTTTATTAGCTAATATGAATTAATGGGAGTAAGGGCTAAATCACATTTTGGTCATTTTGCATGAATAACATTGTATTAGCATAAATTCCAAGTTGTAATTTTCTAGGCATGCTTTTGGATGTACTTAACTGACATATGAGATGAGTTAGAGACTTTAAAATGAACTTGAGTCATTCTTTTTTAACGAGTTGTTAATTCTTTGTCATATAATTACAGGTAATGACATTGTTTTCTTTCTCTCACAAAATATGACAGAAAGCCGTGCACGCTTCTAAGTCAGCACAAATCCAGTCAGTGAACCTTCCTTTCTGTGTCTTGAAATTATGTTCCATGTTCCATGCTCACTGGAAAGTATTTATGCCCAAGGGCAGGGGGAAATATACATGAAAGAAGGTCTGTAATCATACTGCCTTTCATTTTGTTTAATCTAGTTATGCCACGTTTTGCTGAACAAGTTGAGGTTGCCATTGAAGCTTTGAGTGCGAATGTCCCGCAGCCATTTGAAGAGAATGAATTCATAGATGCCTCACGCTTGGTTTATGATGGAGTTCGTGACATCAGGAAAGCTGTTCTGATGATAAGGGTATGTAAGGCACCTGGGAAATAAAAGTTGTGCTTAAAGGGAAGTATCATAGAAGACAAGAGGAATATAAAAGCTGCAGGGCACCTACATTGTTTTCTAATCAAGAAGAATCATTTGACATGGAAATGAATGTAGAACAAATGTTTGCACAGCAGAAAGATCTTGTTAGTAAAGAGATTAGATTATTTTAACATTTGTATGTGAGTCTGAGGTTTGTAAAAGTTAAGGAGCAGTAGCAGAGGCTACAGCCCTATGTCACGCTACTAGGTTCCACAAATAGCACCTGAATTTTAACATATTGCACCCTATCTGTTCTTTAGAACATAGTTTGATATTTGACGTTGACATAGGTTTTAGTTTATGTAGCTCTGTGTTCCCAAGGAAATAGGAAAGATGCACCAAAGATACTTTTAATTATCTAGGGTAGGATTCGATCACATTTCTCTGCAAATGCATGGCCTAGTACAATAGAATTATTTCAGTGTTAGTGCAATTGTTTTGTTAAGAACGTAATTGTTTGCATGGAACATTTTATTGTTAATCTCTGCGTGCATCTAGGTGAATGAGGTAGGTATTGTTAATAACTAAATGAGTACCTAAATTACCTTGCTGCTCCACAGAGCTTCCAGAAGGATGGTTTTAAATGATTATGCAGGTAAAGAAGGTGCCATTTGAATGTTGACTAGCCAATCAATTCAATTCGATCAGGCATCCTTTTTCTAATAAGCTGAGCAACATATTAATTCAGAGAATAGGGCCTGCCTAGTTCTTCACTGTCACCACAGCCACATCATAAAGAGCCTGGCCCTAAAAACTGAGCTCCTGTTTGTAAACAATAGGATGTGTGGCTTTGTAGGACCTGTCAGGATCAGGCCTCAGGCTCAGTGGAAGCCATGCAAACAGAGCAGCAGTGAAAACACTTTGAAGAATCTGAAACACATCAAAATAAAAAATCCCCTATTTAACTAATTGGCAGTGTTGAAACAACAGCCCTCGCTTTGAGCAGCTCTCAGCAAGCTGGTAACCATGTTTGTTGGCTGTGACTAGCAAGGCCCTGATAAAAAACCTGGAAGGATTGGGGGCAGTCAGTTTTTTTTAATTCATCTGCCGCTACCTGTTACACATGCAATGGAAGCTAGTTAGATGCTTAACTTTATATTTGCAATGCATTTAGGTTCCGTTCCAGTGCCTAGTGTCGAACCCAGATAGCTGGGAAAGGAGGCTTGTGGAGGCAATCCTCCTAACAACAGGCATATGCAACCCCATCACCTGAGAGGGAAACTAGATGATGCTTATCAGACCACTCTGACTGTCCTCTTTCCCCTTGTATAAGCTGTCACAGATATCAGGCCTTTCAGCTATCCCCCTGCAGAAGCCCCTGGTTTCCAGCTCCTCCCCTTGCACAGCAGGACTATACCAGATAGTGTAAACAAGGCCACCTGCATTCCTACAGTAGGAAGGGATAGATTTTTTCTTAGAAGTAGAACACCATTTTTAATTCTGGATTCACATCCTATTTACTTTTTTCCTTATTACCCTGCTGACATGTTAAAACCATTAGCCTGGAAAGCTGATCAGCATGCAGGCCTTGTGAGCTCTATGAAAATATCCCAATTTATATTTTTAATGGTATCATTCTGCTGATTTTCATTTCTGCGTGTAATCTAAGCTGGTGAATTCTGCAGAGTCACATTATGAGGTCAGGGTAAAAACTTCCTTGCAAACATTAACAAATAGAAGTGACAAAGAGTCCTGTGGCACCTTAAAGACTAACTAAAGTATTAAAGCATAAGCTTTCATGGGCTAATACCCACTTCGTCGAATGCATGCCACATCATAAAGAGCATGCATCCAACGAAGTGGGTATTAGCCCACCAAAGCTTATGCTTCAATACTTTAGTTAGTCTTTAAGGTGCCACAGGACTCTTTGTCACTTCTGCAATTCCAGACTAACACAGCTATCTCTCTGATTATTAACAAATAGATGGAACATGGATGGGCATTCCTCAGTCAGGCAAAACTCACACTTGTTTCATCAGAGCAAAGATGGATGGATGGATAGATTATTTTGCGAGTTCAATGGGGCAACTCAAAAATATAAAGTTACATGGGTCCATCTTTGTAGGCGCAGTCTTACTTATAGCCATAGTGGGTACAAAAGTCAGACAGAAATGTGATTTCCAGTCTGAACAGTTTCTCTTTATCATACCCACCCAACCAAATGCAAGGTAGGAGAAATTGACTTCTGTAAATGATATCGGGTACTGGCAGTGCTAATTTTCCCACACTGCCTTGCTTGCTTTGCTTCATTTATGACATGAGGAGTCCATCTATATGAATAAAAGAGTACTTTAGTCATCCGTCTTGACCTCTGCTGAGACTTCCAACAATGAGATAGTAGGATTTTCTTTTCAATTTACCTATCCTATAGGTACCAAACAGATAAACTCCAAACCGTTCTATAATAATGACAGGAGATCCAGAATCCAATAATAATAGTAAAAGATACAGGATCCATGAAGATAACTTTGTATTGCAATTAAATGAAGTTATGAAGGCTTACTGTAAAAACAATCTCTGAAGTATTTCTACCCAGTGATGAAGTTAGTCTCATACACCTTTCCGATTCATGCTTTAAACCTTCTCCCTGGATTAAAATGACTTGTAATCTTGTCGGAGCATCTGACAGAAAAAATTATCATTCCACAGTAATTGTTCATGTGCATGTCACAGAAGAATGGAATTTTCTGAGAGAGTTGTCTCATTACATGGTAGAAATAAATCCAGTTCTTTTAAACTAGTTTTTCTTTGTATTACAGTTTTTAATAAACTAAAGAAAAGGAAAGATTTTTTTTTCTTGGCTGTCCTTATGGAAAAGAAAAGAAAACCATTTTGCTACTGGGGAATATTAATATAGTTGGTATAGAAAAAATCCTACTTCCAAGCTTGAAAAAATACTGATGGTAGCATAAATGTAGGAATACAATTTTGAAACTAAAATTAAGATAGAAAATAATTTAATTCAGGCATCTATCACTGTCTAAGGATCCTGTTACACGTTGTTTTTTTCATAGCTACTTCTGAGTTTTCCCTAATTATGGCGATTAAACCTATTGTACAGTTAGCAACTGCCACGACAGCGTCTTTTTCATGTTTGAATGGCCAGGAGGTTGAGTCTTTTGCTATCAGATGGGAGTCTTTTGCTACTGTCATCTCTGCCATTGTTACCTCAAGATTAGATTACTACAATATGCTCTGTGTGTGACTACATCCTAAATGTATTTGGAAATGGAGCTGGTGCAGAATTTGATCACCTGCTTATTAAGTTGTGGTGTCTTGTAAGCATATTACACCAGTGTTCTGTGATCTGTAATGGCTACCTGTTAGTTTCCAGGTTGACTATAATGTGCTGGTTTTAACCTAGAAGACTCTAAATAGCCAAAGATCTGTTGCAAGACTGCTTTTCTCTCATTGCCTGTCAGATAATACTTGCTGCTACCAAGACATTCTCTATTAGGGCCTCTCAGTTATGGAACTAGTCCCTTCTTGGTCCAAAATACTCCAGATTTTACATCCAGGGAATGCTCCAAGGCCTTTGTATTCCCCCTAGTTTTTGGAGAGCAGGAAGAATTCTGAGGGTGTCTGGCTGGTGATGGGAGAATAGAGTAATTTATTTTTTTGTCTTTCTTTTTTCTTGTTAAGAGGGTTACATTGACTTGTTGGAGTTACAGCAATGCTGGGTTTGTTATAATAATTGCACTTCTTACAGTTGTCAAATACATATAAAACTATGGCTGAGTGGTTCTTTTATCTTTATAAAATATATTCATACGCATACAGACCAAACACCTCTTTCAAGTTTCATGTATACTTTTTTTAAAATCTTATGGATGCACAATTATTCTTTCTGGTTTATGATGGGGGCACATGGAAGACAGAACAGACTTATATTGCTGAAGATTACATTGCTTCCATTGCAGATCTTGCTCTCCCTACACCAATGATTGATACAATTTGGACTTAAAAGAGTGTCTTACTGGTTCCTATAGTGTAAACCACACACCTCCTGGATGTGGTGGTCTGTTCCATCTAGTGGCACCAAGACCACTTAGAGAGATTAATGAGTCTGATCTACAGCCTTAGCTAAGGAGCATGTGGTTTTTAGCTCATGCACTTAAGCTGTAGAGGTCCGAGGTTCAGTCCCACCCACTAACAACTGGGGTCTGTCAGTGTTAGAATAGTAACAGGTTCAAATCCTTACAGGATTTAATCAGTCCTTCATTCTTCCAAAGCAGGATAATTAAGTTTCAGACACTGTTGTGAGCCTTGGAGATTAGTTTTTAAAAACAAGATTCTGTCTGTTGTTCACAGACGTTAAAGCCCCCATGATACATTCTGTAAGACCCTGCCTAAGGAGTGTACTTCAAGAGTCAAAGTATGTGTTATATAAAAATGTAGCATGTATCCCTGTGCCTTGTCTCAAAGCAAATTGAAGAAATAGTTCGCATTCAGCAGTATACCTAAGAGATCAAGCTGCAGGAAAGCAATGTTACAATAGTAAATAACAACCTAAAGAGTCAGCCGATGAGTCAGTTTTAAGCCCCAATTTTCCAAAGTGCAGTCACCCTTTTGTGCATACCTGACATGGTGGGTGTAAAGTTGGACACATGCCAAAACGTGCATGCACATTTTGAATGTGGGCCTAAAACTAGCTGATTGCTATTGTTGATGTTAATGCAGAAATTAATCAGCTTCAAAAGCAAATGAGAACAGTTCATCCTCCAGAGTTGAAAACCCTTAACCAGAAAAACCAGAAAATGAGATGGATGTATAAAGCCAGCTTGGGGCTAGATCTGAGCTGTGCATGAAGGAGGTATTAAGGTTCCATATAATTCCTGTAGAATATTTTTACACAAAAATACCTCTATTAAAAAGTCCCTTGTTTTGCATCAGTAGGGTTCTTTGGGGGTGAGGAAGGGAGGGGAGGATTTGTTTGTTTTTTAAGGCCACCACCTAAACCAAATTGGATGTTTTTCCCGTTTTTTGAGTACTTTTGGTTTGTAAGACAACAAATGTCAGATATTAATGCAACAGCTGTGTTTTGTTTCAAATGTCTTTCTTGGGTGTAAACCACTTAAATGCAGAGTTTTCTGAATACTGTATGCCTTACCTCTTTCACAGACTTCCCCCGTACCCTAAATTGATGTCATTTGTCCACAGTTTTGATTGTTGTCCCGTGCTGTTCTCTCGGGGCTAGGTTATCATAGCCCTTTCTTGGCTGGATAGGGGAGTTACAAGACCCCCTTGGTACTCCTGTACTCAGATTGCAACTTTGGCTGGAGGGGGGAGGGTCAAGGAGAGACTTCTTGCCCAGTATTGTCACCTGTGAGCAACTGGGAGTAGAGGCTGCTGAGAGGAGCAGAAATGAGGAGGAGCTCTGGTTCCACCCTCTATCCGACAGCCACAATAGCTGGTTGAATGCATGGTGAGTGTGAAATAAATTGATTCATGAAAAGCTCTGAGAGCAAGGGGTGAGCTGATGAAGGGCTGTACTCTGAGGTACAAGTCCTTCCCTTGTTTGCTCCTGGACTAGCTCTGTTCCACACTCTCCCTTATTGAGGGCAGATTTTAATGTCATAATCTAGCCGCTAGGCAGTTGAGAGATGACTGTAGCACATATCATATTAACAGAATATAACATATCCCAGACCATGGGATGTTATAATGATGGGTAGCAGTCAACAGTTTCTCTAGTAGTAGAAAAGAAAAGACAATTTATATTTTTCACTTCCACTTTATCTTCTGTCTAACCTGTTACATGGACTAATTGTAAATCGGTCCCTTCAGTGATTCTGCCCAAGTTTCATAACCATACTGTCATACTGTATTATTTCTTCCTTCAGAGCTCAACATCAAAACTCATATTTAAGTCCCTCTCCATAAATCAAATGAAGATGGCGCCCTTTCCCTCTTCCTCTCATGTGCACATAACCATATAGGAAGCACAATCACAATCAACCTGTGGAACTCCTTGCCAGAGGATGTCATGAAGGCCAAGACTATAACGGGGTTCAAAAAAGAACTAGATACATTCATGGAGGATAGGTCCACCAATGACTATTAGCCAGTATGGGTAGGGATGGTGTCCATAGCCTGTTTGCCCGAAGATGGGAATGGGCGACAGAGGATGGATCATTTGATGATTATCTATTCTGTTCATTCCCTCTGCAGTACTTGGCATTGGCTACTGTCAGAAGACAGGATACTAGGCTAGATGGACCTTTGGTCTGACCCAGTATGTTCTTAACTGACAATGATTAGCGCCTCTGCTGGCAGGTTCAACAAGGCCCCCAAGTATTGACTATATCAACATGGACACTTTCTGCCATAGAGATGATCCCTCCAGGATAAAAGATGAATAGAGCCCTGGAAATCTGCTTTATATGTTTCTGGATAGCAGATGGATGTTGATTCAAATTTTACATCTGGACGCCAGCAAATCTGCAGATATGCACCTTACATCAGCGGATCATATTTATGGATCATGAATTGGATATTGATATAAAGTTTATATCCATGGAGGGCTCTAAAGATGAACCATATTGATAGGGCAGTGTGGGAAAGATTTCACCAATGAAACAGGTGATCTCTCTGTTATTATGATTATTTATTTGGATAGGGGAGCTCCTAGCAATATTATTAACTATTCAATATTATCCAATGCATTGTTAGATATTGGTACTGTTAAAATAGTAATATTAATAATGCATTCATATATATATTTTTAGTCATTGTGTTTCCCCCAAACTACAATACAAGAGCACCCATCCGATGCAAAACAATTGTAAAACTACACTAATAAATAAATAGACCCATCAGTCTCTAGATCAAAGGAGCTAGTGACAACATCAGTTGAGAAAAAACTAATTGGTTTCCCCATGCGACCTCCAAGAGAGCTTGCACCACCACTGCCTACCCTGTCCTGCACCCAATTCTGTTGAGCAAGGGAGAAATGTATAGCTCCCAGTGTGCCCTGAAACTAACAATCTTTCACTCAATGGGTCCCGGAAAGAAGTAAGTTACAAAGGCCTAGGACTAAGCAGAGAGTTTAGTTTCCATCACCACCAAGATGGCATGATTCAAAACTTTATACCTGCTCTAAAAATAATTGACCAGATCATCTACATTTCTTTTGAAGGGGAACCCTACATTTGCTTTGAGGACCTCTCTTTTTCTACCAGTCTGTTGATTAGCTTTTCCCAGGTACTTACTTTCTCTCTTGAAGATTATGCACAGTGTTCTGGCACTCTAATAGTATTAGTCTCCCTTTATAGACCAGTTAGCATTATTTGAAATATTGCATTTCGGCAGTGAATACATCCAAAAGATATGCATTCATGAGAACACATTAAGAGAAATCACAGCAAGGTGATGATGAATGTGAAAGAAATCAGAGTTAGAACAACTTAATTTTGAGGACAATTCAATTTCAGGTCCTGACAGCCTGGGCAGACAAGTTAATTTAAAAGAAAAAAAAAACAGCGTTTCCTGGGAAGGTAATTGATTAAATAGGAACTTACTGTACAGTGGAGTTTGTCTGTATCTTTTCTAAGCCTGTCATCACTACCTCCTCCTCCTCTCTGTTTCTCTCTCTTTTTCCAGACCCCTGAAGAGTTAGAGGATGATTCAGACTTTGAACAAGAAGATTATGATGTTCGTAGCCGAACGAGTGTTCAGACTGAGGATGACCAGCTTATTGCTGGGCAGAGTGCAAGGGTGAGTATGAAATCCACGTACCCCGTCAACTCTGTATGCAGCTCCAAATAAAAAGGTACGCTTCTGAAAGCAAATTGGGTGATTTTAAATTTTTGGAGTCGCTTCAGCCAGGAGGCTGGCAATTTTGTTTTTCAGGCATAGATATTTATTTAGGTCTTTTCACTTGCAGTACATTCGGACCAAGTTTATTCCATGATTTTTGTCAGGATTACGTGACGCCTTGTGTCTGTTATTTGCTCAAGCTAGAACCATAGCAAAAGGCCTTGCATGTTTGGAATGTGCTGTAGCTGAGAGTATTGGAGCTGGGAGCTGAGAATGTAAACCAACCTTAAGGGCACAATGTGCAGTATCTGAAGATATCTTACATTTGTCATGTTTCTTAGCATGCTTACTTGTCTAGGAAAGTTGCTTAAGGTGCTGAGTAGTCTCTGTAATCTAATTGTAATTGAAGACATTTGTTACTGAGTCAATGTAATTTTACCGTGTAATTATATTATGATAAACTAGAGACATTATGATTTGTGACCTTAGCTATATGTACGGCAATTGCAAATGGAGTGGACGAGTGCTTCAGGGGTCAGAGATGCTGCAGAAATGAAGTTGGTTGACCCTCAGGATTATTTCACCCTCTGATTAATGTTTACCTTTTGCTAAGTAGGCTGCTCAGTTCAGATAAGAAATCAAGTAAATACTGCATTGTTAACACACCACATGGACATATATTTGACTGGAAAGAGAGTTTAAAATCCTTTTTTTTTTTAACCTAGTACAGAAGCAATGGAAAGATACAGTGGAGAACTGGAAAACATCTGTTTTATTTTTATTACTATTGTGCATGTCTCTATAGGTTTGTTTATGGTGGGTTACTTACTCTTCAGCTGGATTGAAAGAGAGCTATTAGGGGAACCAAACTGGAAACACAATAGCCTAAATGGGGAGCCTCCCAACAAACACTGAAACACCATAGCCAATTAACTACGGAAACTTCTTGGTCCCAACCCTGGGGCTTAGCTATTTGCCAAGGCTGAGAAACTGCAGAGCAAAAGATGTTGGAAGCTCTCAGCTGCTGCAGGCTGACAGTCTGAAGGAGGAGCAGGATCTGCGGCAAGCAGGCTGTAACTTGGTCCCCAAGAGAAGAGAAGCACTGAGATTATGTCATGTCTACCTTGAATGTAGGAAAAATAGTCTGCACACAGAGCTCTTATGTAGCCATGTCTGAGTGCTGTGAACCTTTTGGCACATAAATAGTCCTTAACAAAAAAAAAAGTTACTTCTGTGTCACAGCATGCCCACAGGGTCCCGGAGGAAAACATTTGTAGGTGACAAACCTGTTAGGCCTGCTAGGTATTGTGGTTGGTAGTCAGGAAGATTGGATCCCAGAGACCCTGTCAGAAAGTGGTCAGATCACAGAGTCCCCTCCAAAGAGAGGTAGAGGAACAGGCCTGTCACTTGAAAGGGGAGCACTTAGGGGACTGGGAAACGGTCTCAGAAGAGCCAGCCTGCCCAGGGACCATGGCAGATATATCAGAGGTTTTTTATGGTTTAAAGAGTGTGATATAATGTTTAATGCCTGCAGAAAGACTCAGTGCTGAAATAAACTCAAGTGCCTGGTGCGCATTAGTTGATTCAGATTCTGTCTTTATTTCTTTCATGGCTAAATCTGGGGATCATGCAGCTCTTTCAGTAATGAAAATGAAAATGAAAAAAATAGATTTAGATGAAGAGAAATAGGGACAGTCACAGCATCCTTATGAAAGGCCTAATCCAGCTAGCATCTGAGTATTCTCAAATCCAGTTATGGTTATTATTGTGGTTGTCAGTTGTGATAAGTGCTGGACAAAAAAAATATTACAGAGAGTCACTGCTCCAAAGGGCTTACAGTGTACGTATAAAACAAGAACCAGTGGGTGGATACAACAGCATCAGAAGGAAGACAAGGTGAAAATGAGATGATTATGATCAGTGTAATAAGCATAAGCCACAAAAACCACTGTGTTGAGTGATCCCTTGAACTGAAGCTACTCAGTCAGGAGCTCTGGAGGCTTCTGAGATGGGGGAGGCCCACTGGTGCCCAAATGGTGGCCCCATCCCCCAGCTCCACCTCTTCCCGTGAGTCCACACCCCCGCTCCCCCAAGGCTCTGTCCTCGCTCTGCCTCTTCTCCTGAGGACCTGCTTGCTCCTGTCTGCCCCCTCCCAACTCCATCACTCACCCTTAAGGCAGGATAAAAGTGATGGGACAATCCCCCGCTGTACCCTCCTGTCCTAGCACCCCTGTACTCAGCCTCTTGGGGGATCATGCCATATAGGACTCCATGTTGGAGGAAAGCTAGGTTTTTAATTAGAGGCTATAATAGATTTGTATAATATGCCTACTCCATGAAAGCTCTTAGCATTTCAGTGGAAAGGCTTGGTGTCTGTCTTTGGGCTGGGCTACACTAGGGAGGGGGTTCAAACTAAGATATGCAACTACAGCCATGCTATTCGTATAGCTGAAGTCAAAGTATCTTAGTTTGACTTACCTGGCTGTCCCCATGGTGGTGGGTCGACCACGGCCACTCCCCCGCTGACTCTGCTTACTCCTCCTGCTGAGGTGGAGTACAACCGTTGAGTCGGGAATCGATTTATCACATCCAGATGAGACTCAATAAATCGATCCCTGATACATCGAGCGCTACCTGCCGATCTGGCGGGTAGTGTAGCCATACCCTTTGGTGCGAGATAAAACTTCAATATACAAGCTGCATTTGCTGCTGAATATGGCTCCTTAGAAATGTATCAGCAACTGACACAGAGTCATTAAGACCTACAGGACCAGCACTGAGAAGCTCAGGTTAGACTGTCCACAAAGACAGGAACCAAACTCAAGTAATGCAAACTGGCCTTCTTAGCTTTCTGATCACACAGAACTTTATTTTCACATCCCATTAGTTACAATGAATTCATCCGTTGTAGAGTGTTTAGAGGGGGCTAGGGAGGAGAAAGAGAGAGAGAGAGTTTAACTTACACTGCATGTCTCTGTGGAAAGACTAATGTGTTAACATTTGAAACCGCTGACTTACATTGATAAGGCCTAATTAAAACTCATGTGCTGAATTTTAATTTGATTAACTTGCAAATTTCTCATTTTCTGATCTACTGTTTATAGATAACCTTTTTTA
Source organism: Dermatemys mawii (assembly GCA_007922305.1). Lineage (NCBI taxonomy): Eukaryota > Metazoa > Chordata > Testudines > Dermatemydidae > Dermatemys > Dermatemys mawii. The sequence goes on from ML677326.1 coordinate 6,752,741, forward strand.
ATTCCAGTTTTGGAAAAGGTCAATTATGAATTTTTAAAAGCCAAGAGCATTTTAAGAATATGTAGAGAAAGACTTCAGCTGATTGAAAGTGACATAAACAAGAAAAAATGTAATGACACTTAAATGTGTCACACCCCATTAAATGCATAATGCGGTCTTCAGAACCCTGAAGCCAAATAGTATCTCATCTTGAGAATCATTGTTGGAAGTGTCCATTTGATCTTCAAAAGTAACTTTCATAATTTTGCCATCTTGGGGTAATTTTCCTTTTCCTTTGTTGATAGTCAAGGCAAATTAGAATCAACCTATTTAGTGCCATTTTGCATATCATCCAAGAACCAATTAAACCACTAAATGTTATTGAAAGGTACGTTCATTCAGTTCATTTTAAATATATTCCCTTGCATGCCATGGCTTATTTCAAACTCAAGTTAAGTAGAAAGCCAGAGTGTTTCTGACTGACAGTGAGATATGGGAGAGGTGGAGGTGTTTGAAGCTCAGCCAAACTATGGGGCTGCTTGTTAGTGCATATTTCCTTCATTTTTGATCTGTCTAAAGTTTCAGATAGAATAAGAAATGACTGTCTTTTAGTTTGATTGTAGTGGCTTCTGACCACTCTCTTCAGCCTACAATGCTGTAGATGTATAGTCTTTAAACTTGCAAGGATTTAATAAGGACTATAAAAGTCCTTTGTTTTACAGGAATATGCTGTAGTTACTCTTGAAATAGCTGATGTAGTGAAAACAAAATTTGGAGCATGAAATCGGTATTAAGAACCATCTCTAATAGGCAAGCCCTGCTTTAAGGGACCATTCTGAAGCACACCTGTGAGGTTTCCAGTTCAATTGTGCTTGTCATGTGGTAATGCTGTAACTTATACTAAACAACCTGGTCCACTTAAGGCAACCAGACTGATTTATGGTAGCTGGAGCTACATCCTGTGCTAATATAAATCAGTGTAATCTTACTAAAGTGAGTAGAGCTATGTTGAGGTGGGGGTCTGGCACTGTACATTGTAAGCTTTGAATGGTTTCTGCTATTCTGTATGGAGTCCCTGTGAGTTTTTTGGTTCGGTGTGAAATTATTGAAGTGATCCTTTCTGAAGAAACTATCTGTACCATTTGGCTTTACAGCTTTCAGAGTTAAAACCCTATCCTAAGAAGTGCTGAGTGCCAGTTGTGATCGATTTAGCACCCTCAGCTCACCCTGAAGATACTGGGAGTTGTAGGTGCTCACCACCTTGCCAGTTTAGACCTTTAGAAACTAAAATGGTTTCAAGATTCCTTTTTTCATAGGCAACTACTCTCCATTTTATCCAGGCTATCATGGCTCAACTGCCCCAGGAGGAGAAGGCTAAGATTGCGGAGCAGGTGGAGATATTCCACCAAGAAAAGAGCAAACTGGATGCAGAGGTGGCCAAATGGGATGACAGTGGTAATGACATCATTGTGTTGGCAAAGCAGATGTGCATGATTATGATGGAAATGACAGATTTTACTAGGTAAGCACAAAATAATTTGGACTAAGTGTTTCCTCTGAAACCCTGCATCATTTCTTTATTATGGCATTTAAGGAATATTGAGTGTATTTACTATGTTTAGATAATTGCGTAGTAGCATTTTAACACAAAGGAGCTCTTCAATATTGTTTAAACACTGCTCAGCATTAGGACACTGATTCAGCAAAGCACTTAAGCACATGCTTAACTTTGATCACATGAGTAGCCCCTGTGAAATCAGTCGCAGAAATACTTTACTTCCTACCAATGGGCCAGAATATCAAACACACACATTTGTATTTGAGAGTCCTTAGTGACTTGTTGGTTTGGGGGGATGTAAAGCCAGCTTAAAGCGCAAAGGTTGCTGACATGCCCAAATAGTTCCTTTCACCTGGTAATTTTGGACAGTTCACCCTTTAAGACGAAAGATGTATGGGTTTTGTTAGTTATTTGTGCATCTTAAATTTCAGCAGAAGAGGTGCAGCAAGGAAAATGTGGGACATGATAGGTCCTCAAATGACCTTCTGTCTAGTACGAGTCAAAATTCACAAGTCTTGCTGAACTTCCAACATCTCATCGCAATGAGTGTCAATCCAAAATAATGGCAAAAAATCCACTGAACTCATTCTCATGACTGAATTTCTTTAAAAACAGCAGTCCTTGATTTCATCCAGAAGTAACTTTCATCAGGACTTGTCGATAATAGTGACTTTCCCCCTTGCTTTAATATTTTTTTCTAATTACAGTGCATCAAAAGGCTATTCATTAATGTTATCATTTAAACAAAATCAATTTTGTTTATATCCAGCCACATTGTTAATCAGACTAGAGGGACCATTTTACAAGAGATTAAATGCACCCTCCTAAAATTAGTACTCCTGTGCAGTGCTATAATCTTTGCTATTTTGGGGAGTGAATGGCCAAAAAGTCCTCTCCAAAGCTCATGTTTTAGACACCTTTTTCTACACTTCTGCAAGGCAAAGAACAAACAACCAAGCAAACAAAAAACCCAAACCCACTGAGGCTTTAAGCTTCCTTCCTTACTCTATAGGGGGAAAAAAATAATTTCCTTAGGCAGAAGAATCATCTAGGGATCTTTCTCTAGACAGCTGAGTTTCTCTTCTCCCTACAATATGTTTAGCCCTCTCTACCCACCCATCTTTCATGGGAAAGGAGTGAAAAATCCTGCTGTACCTTTCATGAGAGGAACATAAGAAAAAATCTCTCTTTGGTCTGGATCTCTCAACTCTCTTTCCTAAAGCAGAATGAACATTTCCCCATGCCTTGCCATCAGTTCTGGGGAGGTAGAGGGGATGATTCTAATAACTTCTTCAGGGGACCAGAATACAAAGGTTTCTCTACAACACACTACATACATTGTAATACCTTATCTTCAAACTGAAAGTTTGGTAATTGGATGTTTCTAACATCGAAAGATGAGAAATAATGTGAAAATGAGAGCAAAATCACCATGTTTGGAGTAAATTAAAAAAAAAAAGTCTAAGTGGACCCGAGTGCCTCTGTTTACACCAGATTCAATAAAACCTCCTTTAATATCTTGCACTAAAAAACAAACAAACAAAAACCTTTGCATCTCCTTTGCCTACAGTGGTGTTAAAATGGAATAACTCCCAAATGTCTGGAGTGTGTTACAGCCGGATGTGCTGATCTCTTGATATAATTGACATAAAAGCATAGGCGGTCACTGTTAAGGTGTCTTGGACTCAGGACCAGTTATAATTCCTGGTTCTGCCTTTGGTCTGCTGGGTCACCTAGGGCAAGTCAGTTCCCCTTCTGCACCTCAGTTTCCCCATGTGTAAAATGGGAATACGGATCTCCTTTTTAAAGCACTTTGGGATGTGCAGGTGAAAATCACTACAGAAGAATTAGGTGGTATCATTATTTATAAGAATATGTGTCTCTTATGTTATCTTACAAATATCAAGAGAGACAGATTAGTAGTAAACTTTTTTTAAAAAAATCAAGCAGGATTTAAGCACAACTAAATTATGCCTCAGGTAGTTTAGCAGCTTTATGACAGAAATCTAAGAGAAGAGATTTCCTAATATGATATTTCTGCACTAGACTTGGCAGACTTGGTGTTAAGCACTGGTCTGGGAATAACAAATTTTTTTAAAAGTTTTGTATTCCTGCAGGGACATTTTCCTAATGAGCACTTAAAAATGCACATACTATCAAACATAGTTCATGTGCTTGAAGGCACCATCAAATTAAACTGCTAGCGAGGCATTTTGTATGTGAAAGGAAATATAGCAGACCCGTTTCTTAATCAAGCTATCGTATAATTAGTAGTTAAGTCCAAGGTGAAGTTGCAGTAAATTAGGAAGGCATTCCTAAAATAAATAATCATATACTGAGTTAGGTACACTGCAACTGTGTCATGATTTAATTAGATTGTAGTATAACCATATTGCTCTTTCCAGAGGTAAAGGACCATTGAAGAATACATCCGATGTCATTAATGCTGCCAAGAAGATTGCAGAAGCAGGCTCTAGAATGGACAAATTGGCACGAGCTGTAGCTGATCAGGTAACTTCCCATATATAAGTAAATAATATGAATCAGTCAATCAGTAACATTTTGTAGGGACAGTACACATTATTTGTGTGGTTTAAGGACCACACAAGAGAGAAAATCTCTACTGGTGATGTGATGTAGTGGCTGAAAGCAAGTTGTTTGTACAGCACCAGTCGTTTTGGAAAGATCAGTGTGAGCTGAATGAAGCTGATACTGTAGCCCTTTAATTCACTGGTTCAGAAAATCAAACCAACTAAGTAATAATAGCTACCATAGACAAAAACCACCAAGGTGAGCTGGGCTACTCCAGCCTCCTAACTGTTGTCCTCACTTAAAAGGAGAGTAGGCATTACCCTTCTGTTTTGATGTGTGTACCTTTCATGCTATGAAAAATCTGTAAACTAGTCTAAGAACTCCAGAAAACCCCAGAAGGTACTATGGTCCCACGTCATCCTCTGGAACAAATGCATGTTGGCTACAAATGATGATTGCAGTAGAATGTTGATGTCCAAGCTCATGCACATGCCAGGGCTCCTTGCATTTCTCTATTCTCCCCTTCCTGCCCCCCGCCTCCCAAGCTCCCTGATCACTACCCTCCCATCCCCTCCATTTCAGAGATTCCATGTAACCCAATGCCCAGCCCTTCCTCATGCCAGGGATTCTGTGCGCCCCTGTTCTCCTTTGTGTCACAGTCCAGGAGCTCAGTATTCCTTCCAGGTCTCTATCCCTCATACCATTGTCCCCAGTTCTTCCTCAATGCCAGGGAATGAGTGTTCCCCCTCATTCACCCCTTCCTCTCTGTACCCCCTTACCCACCATGGCAGTGACTCATATTCCTCCCCATCCACCATATGGTGGGGTTTCTTTTTGTTCCATATGTCCACCCCATACCATTATCCCCTATTTTCCAGCTATTCCATGGCACCGTGTGTGTCCCGTTTGCTCATGACCCCCATTCACATCATACCGGGGGCCCCATTTTAGGGGCTCTGTGTGTGCCCTCTTTCCCACACCATTCTCTTTACTTTCCTGTCTGTCTGGGAGATAAGTCATTCAGGATGTCAACTTTTTAAACTGTATAGAGTGGATGGGCGAAGCTGAGATAGGAAGTATTGTTATGTTTAGCTGCCAGAAACCAGTTCTTTGCTATATTGACCATTACAGAGGCCTTTGTGCCTGCTAACCAGAGGCAGAGGCCTTCGTGAGTTGCCCATTAGCCCTTTCCGGTTTTCCAAATTTCACCAAAATCAATGAGGTTCTGTCCACTGATACCTAGACAATTTCCTGAAAATTTGGAATGGGTGAGATGTGGCATTCAACGCTGGTTCCATTACAGCCAGACAGAAAGACAGAGAAATGCCCCCAAGAGAAGAAGGACCTAGATCATCCACTCACATGGAAAACCCATAGGAGGTGGGTTGTAGGTGAGGAGGATATCCTCACAGATACCCTCCCTAATCATCCCCCTCCAAATCTGCAGCTGCGACCTCTAGCCATCCCTCTCTTCCCCTTATAAAGGGAGAAAGTCTGCTGATCGCAGGAATTCTAACGTATCCATGGATCATGGGAACGGCATTAGATTCATCCCATGAGTGACGCTGGGCCACACAGAACTGCAGTTTTTTCCTATAATCCCCAGAAGTTTGGCAATGTGAACTGTTCCACTCAGTTGGCCCATTTCCCCCTCTTGAGCCCATTCCTGTTGGGTACATCCCCGGAGAGAGAGATCCATCCCTGTGTTAACGTAGTTCCCACTGTCAAAAGAGCTATAAAATGCTTATTAATGATCCTGCTGTTTTCACTGTGGTATTCTGAGAGGTGGGAGAGTTTAAAGAAATAAATATCAGGTACATAACACAGGCAGCTTGTTTAGAGAATATTGGCTTGAATCATGTCTTTAATCTACATCCCTTCAGAAGGATGTAAAATACAAACTTTAAAGTTTTTTTTTTTTTTTAAAAAAACAATATGAGAGTTAGATGTCTCTTTTAATGCCTTGGCCATGGTGATATTTTACAGAACTTTTGAGACATACATGGAATATAAACTTTTTATTGACTGTTGCATTTTTAATTACTGTTCCAATGAGAGAGATCTTACATCTTAATTTGATTCAAGGTACTTGCATGTAAAGCCTTGTCAGCTCTCTAGAGGGATCGCTTTAAAGTTCATTTATTTCAGCTCATAGGCCTCAAGAGGAGGATAAATATTACTGTATTAAATTGTCACAAGTAGGAAAAAAAGGTCTCTTAGGAATTTGATCTTGAAAGATATTGCAACTGTACGAGAGAAAGATGTTAGGGCATTATCATAAGTACAGAACAGATTAAATGGCCTAACGGCCCCAAAGAACTCACAGCTCTTTTTTTGTTTGTTAGACTTAAAGATAGAGGCACAAGCAAAGTGATTACTTTTAGAGTTAAGGGCCACAGTGTGTGTATGTAACCAGCGCTGTTGTTTTACATCTGAGTGCACTGTAAACATTTTCTCCTTGTGCTTTATTTGTCATTGCTATTATAACCATTTAGACAGAAGTTGTAGGGCCATTCGGCTGTGAGTGTTTAATGTGATCGTGTTTAGTTTAGGTGCTGTGTGGTTGTTTTACTCTCCGAAATGAAAAATTTAATGTAGGATTTTAATGACCTAAAGAAGCTAGTTCAAAGAACTCTGAATCTTTGATTTCCGTAGTCAAACAATATTGTAAGACGGACTTTCTTGTGTAGCACTGACGAGGATTTATTGGAGACATGCTCTGAGGAAGGGGACCTTTTAACTCTGGTTCATTTTTGTGAATTATACAGGCCTGTGCTGAAGAGGCAAATCTAGGAATATTAACTATGGGTGCTGTTTATTATGCCGTTGATTATTGTTGGGGATGCTGCTGTTCCTTGTAAAAGTTTATTTCAATGGACTATAAATGAGTTTTGCATGGGCCTTGTCTTGTTATATTGATTATGAAGCTTTCATAGATTCTACTTAGTTTGACCTATTGTAATTTTTATCTGCACACTTTCGTTGTGAGAAATAGTCAAAATGGTACAGTACTTTAGATGGCCTACCAGTAGTAATGGGAACTATTGCTTACACAGGCAGGGACACCAAATTATTTCATTTCCTTCTTATTAAGGACTATCAGCCTGAAAGCGTCATCTATAACGTCATAGGTATTCCTATAAATAGTTTATTTCCAGTATAGCTGGACTAGTATGTTATGCATCAGTAAACTCCTCTGTTTATTAAAAACTCAATGATGTCCTAAGAAAAGAGATTAGTTTGTTTTCTTTAACTTCATCAGGTAAGTCAGAAAAAGAGATTATTTTTGTAAAGCACCCATGGCATCTTCACATTTTAATTCACGAGTCTCGAGCTATAGAAGAGGTACAGAATAGCTTTCAGCTCTCATCAAATTCCTCACTAAAGGATTACATGAAATGGATGAATCTAAGATGGTATCAACACTGCTACTATTTCCTTGCATTGCCTTTGTATAATGAACATATAAACTGAGCTAGATCTAATCAATTTTGCTTATTTTTTTCCCCTTTGCAGTGCCCTGATTCAGCCTGCAAGCAGGATCTGTTAGCATATCTACAGCGCATTGCCCTCTATTGCCACCAGCTCAATATCTGCAGCAAAGTGAAGGCAGAAGTGCAGAATCTTGGAGGAGAACTAATTGTATCAGGGGTAAGCTGGTGTTTGTATTTAGCAGTTTACGTGTCCCATAGTTGCACTTGCCCGGGAGCGTTTTTGGTGACAAGAATGTAAAAGACAAAAAAAAAAAAATAGTGATTCATAAGCAAGCTTCTTAAAATGTTATCTCCATTATTCCAGACCTTACAATAACTTGTGTAGAGCAATTTGATTTTCCAATTACCCTTTGTTTATACTAACCTTGTAAAATCTTCATTCCTCCAAAAGAAAGGAAATTTCATAGTCTAGAAACTCATTGCCAAGCTGTGACTATTATAATTATTTGGAGCTTCTGTATATTTGCTTATTGTAAATCTACTTTCCTTTGTTAGTGTTGGTAATTTCCCTCCTCTGAGCAGGAGCCAGCACTGCTCTGTATGGAGTGCATATTGTTAAGATGGTAATATCTAACAGCATTTCATTCACTCAGGTTCCAATGCATACTAGGTTTAGCAAAAACTCTAGAAGGCCAGCAAAATATTTCACTAGCTGTGTGCTGTTTCCAAATATAGTTGCCAAACCTAAAAATTACATATTCTAATTCCTTCCATTTGCTTGTTTCAATAATTTTTTTAATGAAAATGCAAATGTTTTATCCACCATCACCAGACATTTGTTGTCCAAATTAGAAAGGTATAGAGACAGAACATAAATTGTTTTTGCTGCATTTTAAAAGATGTTTTCTCCCCGTCATCTCACCTGGAACCATCTGCCTCTGTGAGACCAGTAGCAAAATGTACTAGCAGTTGCTACTCTTCATGATTTTTTTTCTTTATGCTACTCACCATAGGTTTGGCCCAACCACACTTTGGTCACTTTCCAAGCTGCACATAGACTGTGTGCATATTGATGTACACTGTATTTCCTCTTGCATAAACCAGTGTATACTATATTCCCTCAGCCCCACTGTGCTTTCAAGATGACAGGGTTTTGTGAAAACGGGGGCACTTTAGGCAAGTTTTTTTTAAATGCCATTTCGGAAAAAAAAACAACAGCAGCATCCTCTCATTGTTTAAACTCAATCAAATTTAAAGTCTTTTGGGACAAACTGTGCCCTCAGTTTTATCCATACAACCTCAAGGGAAACCAGTGGACTTTCCCAAAGCTAACTGAGAACAAAACATATGCCCTTTTGTTCAATATCTATGTAAAATGGGGATTTTTTTTTCTTCAAAGCACAGTATGCAGCCTTAAACTTGGCTGGGCTCCTTGGAATTATTATTTTGAAAGCATGCATACAGTCCTAGAAGGAAGCTACTGCACCGTACTGCTCCTGTGCCTCCCTGCGGATGGTCTCCACCTCTTGCCATATGTACAGAGTAGTGTAATTTTAACATCTTGATCTTCCCACAGCAATGAAAATCCCTTTTCATTTTCCTGGTGTTGAATGAGTGATCTTTCCTTATATCACTGACAGTTGTACTATATATACTATATATCAAATGCTTCAGACCTTATCTTACCTGCTGCCATACAAGTCTGGCTTTCCATACCCATTTAGCTTTCACCCCCATCCATCTATAACACTTGCCCAAATTAGATCTTCTATCAGCTTGGCTTTTGCGCTTGTGTTTATTTCTTTTCCAGTTCTCCTTATTTACTGTGCGTGGGTGTTGAACAGGCCATTGTGAACCTCTAACATGCAGTTTGTTATTGAAACATCATCATTCACTGTGAAGTATTAGTGGCTGAAATGTTTGACCTCTTCATTTCCAAGCTGGCATTGTTAGTATCTGCTGCTTCCCAGGCTTCATCACCATTGTCTTTTTTTGCATTCACTTGCAATACAAATCAATGCTAACTTCAGCCATTCAAATAATAATCTTTTGAGCTGATACTCCAAAGACCGTGTTAATGACATTGACAGAAATCTAAACTTGCCGTACCTGTTTCTTCAATTGGTACTCCGACATGCTCTTAATGGAGATGGTGTAGAAAGTTGATCTTTTGTACATCCCTTTTTGATAACCATATCTTAGAGGTTGGTGAAGCAAAATGAATCCACTGCTTTTCTGGTAGCATATAACAGGCTTTACATCTTCAAGTGCCGGGTACTGTATGCTCTTTTGCCAACCTCAGGACTATCCAGAGATCAGATGTCCAAATCCGCATCTACATCTGTAGCCTGCTTATCCACTTGCCACTTCTGTTTCCATCTTGTTCTTCATTCTCTCTTGGATAGCCAGCTGCAAATAAATAGTACTTTATTTGCATAAAAAAGAACAACAGTTATTTGGCAACTTGCATACAGTACAATGATCTTGAAAGTGCAGTGGAAATCCAGAGTTCGTGGCCCCCAAACCATTCAGTATTGCAGGAAACTGATGTGTATGCATTATATTCAATTATTTTTTGTAACAATCACCCTGGCATTTGACATTTGGAAGGAGATGGAACAATAACATACATCTGTATTTACAAGGAGTCACCATATAATTCAGCATCCAGAAGTTTAGCTGTGATTTCAGAACTACTGGTTCTGGGGAATACAAACTCTGCTTGACTTTCTGCTTTATTAGGAATGTTAATCCATGTTTCCAAATACAGTGAATAAATATAAAATGAATAGAACATGGGAGACATACATGATTTGTTCCGATGACCTTAATTTTATTCTGGCAAGGACAAATGTGTTGCTTTTTATATGATATGTTGAAGTTATTGCATAATATGGTGTATGCCTTTTTGGTGAAATTTCTATTTCTTTATATTCTCCATAACTTAGTTGTAATACAGGATATTTTACATTCAGACCTAAGCACACACCCATTCTCTCTCCATCAATATAACATTTACCTCATGTATGGAGATTTTGTTGGTATTATGAACTTACCTACAGATAAGCTGAGAAGTATATACAAAAGCAAAGAAAACAAGGAAAAAAGAGGAAAAAACCCTTTAAATCATTTCCCTCCTTTCTTTCAATCCTTTTCCCCTTAACTTCCCTACCATCTCTCCCTTGATCTTTTCATCCCAAAATGTTCTTTGCCTTCCGATCAACAAGACTCTTTTCCCCAGGTAAATCTCATACACCAGGTCTTCAACTGGTATAAATCAGTGTAGCTACATGTGTTTCAGTGGCACTGTGCTGAGTGCTGATTTATACCAGCTGGTGTTCTGAACCAGTAGGTTGATGTTTAAACTGTGAGACTCCAACTCCCTGTCTTCCAGTTGAGTTTAGAAACATAAGAAAAATGTATTTGAGAGCTCTTCTGTGGTTAAGAGCCTTATTAACCTGGAGTGAGGGAAGCAGAGGGAGGCAAGGAAGATAGAAAGGGAGGGACATAAAATAATAATGAGATAGGGGAATAGAGACTGAAATGCCCCAAATGATTTTTAAATAGCTGCTAAAGACCTTGATTGAAATCATGGCCTCACTCGGTATGTCTACACAGCAATTAAACACCCATGGTTGGCCCCTGACCTCTGACTCAGGCTCGTGGAGGCTCAGGCTATAGGCTGTTTAATTGCAGTGTAGACATTCAGGCTTGGACTGGAACCTGAACTCTGAGATTCTGTACTGGGGGAAGCAAAATTCCCATTGACTTAAGTGTGGCCAGGATTTCATCTCCTGCTTTGTTTCTAGTTACAGCCCAGGTAGTTTTGGATTTTAGCATTTGAATATTTACAAAGAGAGCAAGGAATACTTGTAGCACTTTAGAGACTAATCAGTTTATTTCAGCATAAGCTTTTGTGGGCTATAGCCCACTTCATCGGATGCATAGAATGGAACAAACAGAAGATGCATTTATACACACAGAAAGCAAAAAAAAAAGTTGTAAATTACCATACCAATTCTAAGAGGCTGTTTAATTTGGATGGGCCATTATCAGCAGGAGAAAAAAAAGCTATTGTAGTGAAAATTTAGTGGATCTATCTGTCTAACAGTTAATAAGAATCTGTAAAAGACACTTAACTAGGAAAATGCATTCAATTAGTATAATGACACAGCCACTCAACATCCTTGTTTAACCCTTGGTTGACAGTGTCCAATTTGCAAATTAATTCCAGTTCATCAGCTTATCCTTGGAGTCTGTTTTGGAAGTTTTTCTGTTTTAAAATTGAAGATATCAATTGAAAATGAACTGGAATTAATTTGCAAATTGGACACTGTCAACCCTTAAGGTGAACTAACTTCTAAGAGGTGCTGTCACACATTTCTCCTATTGAAGTAAATGTCTGTTAAAGATACATGGTCCCACAACAGCACATTGTTGTCGTTGTTGAAAAGGGGTGTAATCTATGAAGTTGGGATCCAGATCAAAATCCAAGCTTCCCAAAAGTTTGGGGTACTTCTTTTCTTGACGTTCCATTATTGCTATAGAGCAAAGAGCCAATAGTTCTGGTCTCTCCTTTCATGGTTTGAAACCGATAAATTCACAGCACAAAGTCCACTATACATTTTATCCCTGAGCTTTCATTTCTTGTTTATTTCTTTGTTTATTTCATGTTTTGTGTCAGGAGGTTGATGCCCACTGTCTTGTTACTATAGTAATTTAATCCTTGCTTTAACTGGGTAAGAGTTTAAGCATTAAGTGAAAGAAAGACAGCCGGCTCAATGAGTGATTTGGTAGACTGCCAAGACTGTCACCTCCTTTTCATTTGAGAGCATCACTAAACTAAGCTAAATATTCCTGTTTCCAACCACTAACTGAGTAAGTTTTACTGTTGAATTAGAATTTAAATAGAAAAATAATGCATGAAATAAACCCATGAAAGCAGGCTGATAAACCAAAATGTATTTAGATCTCTGTGGGCTGGACTGTTTGGACAGTTGATCTCTTACATTTGGAAAAAATCTGTTTAAGCGCTATGATTTGTAAATAATGTTCTCCCATCTGTTTTTTAAAATACAGTAGTAATCTTTTCCTAATCACCATTCATAGCTATTAATAATAAGATTCCTACTTTCCATTTGTTAGTCATTGCATCTCATTTAAATCACAGTGAATATAGTGGAAGGAACTATGGCTGACAGTTTAAAGAATCACAATTAGTCGTGAGATTTTAAAAAAATAGTTGCAATTAATCTCAGTTTTAAACACAATGTTAAACAACAATAAAATACCAATTTAAACTAATTATACATATATTTGGGTGGTTTTCTACATTTTCAAATATATCAATTTCATTTACAACACAGACTACAAAGTGTACAGAGCTCACTTTGTGTTATTTTTATTACAAATATTTGCACTGTACAAGTCGAAGCATGAAGGACTATATGAATGTTTAGCATATCTGGCATGTAAATACCTTGCAACTCTGACTACAGCAGGGCCAGCCAAACGTCTGTTCTCACTTTCAGGTGACATTTTAAATAATAAGTGGACAGCATTATCTCCCATAAATGGAAACAAACTTATTTGTTTTAGCAATTGGCTGAACAAGAAGTAGGACTGGGTGGCACAGGTCCTAGAACAGTTTGTATAGTAAGGTTGCTGAGAGCCATTGAACCAAATTGTAAACCCTCTACATGATGGAAATCACTTCAAGCCAGGGACTGCAGCAGCACCCCTACTTCCAGCAGCAATGCTGAGTGGACTTGTAGGCGCTAAAGTTTTACTTTGTTTCATTTTTGAGTGCAATTATGTAAGAATGGATAACTTTCATGATAAAGAGATTGCACTACAGTATTGTATGAGGTGAACTGAAAAATATAATTTCTTTTGTTTGTCTTTTAACAGTGTAAATATTTATAATAATAATAATAATATAAAGTGAGCACTATACAATTAGTGTTCTGTGTTTTAATTGAAATCAATATATTTGAAAGTGTAGAAAAACATCCAAAATATTTATAATAAATTTAAATTGGTATTCTGTTATTAACAGTGTGATTAAAACTGCAATTAATCACAACTATTGTTTTTATTCTAGTTAATTTGTTTTGGGTTAATCGCTTGACTTAAATGTGATTAATTGACAGCCCTAAAAGGATCCTACATTTATGATTGGAATCATAGGAATTTTAAAGTGATAGTTACACTGTCACATAACGTAAGAACTAAGGATCACCCAATGAAATTAGTATACAGCAAATTTGAAACAAAATGAAGTACTTCTTTTTCACACAATGCACAGTCAACCTGTGGAACTCATTGCCAGAGAATGTTGTAAAGGCCAAAATTATACCTGGGTTCAAAAACTAATTAGATAACTTCATGGAGGATAGATCCATCAATGGCTATTAGCCAAGATGGTCAGGGATGCAACCCCATGCTCTGGGTACCCCTAAACCTCTGACTGACAGAAGCTGATCTGGGATGAAAGGGAATGGATTACTCAAAATTGCCATGTTCCTTTGATTCCCTCTAAAGCATCTGTCACTGGCCACTGTCAGAATATAGGATACTGGGCTAGATGGATCCAGTATGGCTGTTCTGATGTTCATATTATTACTAGGTACTGTTCATTTTACAGACCCTAAAAGTGTTCTAGGCAGTTCACAGAACAAATAGAAGATAAGGCTCTGCAACCATTTGACTTCATTGCAGTTGAAGGACTGCAGGAGTGGTAGAGGGCCGAGATCAAGACTGGACCAACTACCAGTGGTAGTAGAGCAAACTAGGGGGAAACACAACTAGGATCTACTTTTCAGAGATGAGACTGCTGCTGTGAAAGTGCTACGTCTGGGTCTGGGGGAAGAGAGGCTGGTGGGAAACTGGATCACCTTGACTGACATTTTTGCATCTGACGAAGTGGGTATTAGCCCACGAAAGCTTATGCTTCAATACTTTTGTTAGTCTTTAAGGTGCCACAGGACTCCTTGTCACTTGACTAACCCTGTGTGCTTGGCTGCAGCTACTGCTGACTGCTTTGGAGGAAATGACTATATATAATGAAACACTTTAAATAAGCCCATTTGAATATGGACGGGTATAAGTTACTCTTTGTGTTCACATAGGTATATGACAATGAGTTCTTTAAAACTCTCTAAAATAGTAAAATAGGTGGTATATGTGGAACATGTGATGGAATTATATGAGGCTTTCATCAGTATTCACTTAGGGTGACCTGTTTGAGCTTTGCTACTTATGACTAATGCAGCTATCCCAAACTCATGCTAACATAATCTTTATGCAGCCCCACCTCTTTCTGTAAGTACCTAAAACAGGGACTCTGTGAACAGGTAACATGATGTTAAGATTTTATAGGGATGAGATTGGGACAACTTCACTGCTCACGAATGAGGAGGAAACAAGTGAGCAATGTAGGCCATTCAAAACTAGTGCTGATAAAACCATTAATGTTGCACAATCACCTATTCTATATGTCCTGCGTGTTTTACAGAAACACTATTGTAAGATTTTTTGAGAATTTAAAACAGCAGAGATGTTCTTGAGTTGCTCCTACCGTAGAGCCAGATGTCTTAATTATCATACAATCAATGCAACAGCTCACAGAGGGACAGGAAAAACAAAAGTTAATACGTTTGCAATGCCTCTAAGAAAGACCTAAAACAGCTTTTTTAATAAAACAATATCACAGCTTTGGTTCATTAGCTCAGGTCCTTCCAAGGCTACAAGCAAGGATAAAGTCCCCCAGGAAACCTGAAAAATTTCCATTCCTATTTCTAATTCTGTGGGTTCACAAGGTATTGGGAGTTGATTTCTGTTACTGGACCTAACAACATTATTCATCCTGAATCTTGTGCCAGTGGGATGCTGGGGGAGAAGGAAGAGGAACTCCATATTTGGAGTGGAAGAGAGAAATTTTTTGGCAGGATTTAAAGATTTCTCTTTAACGCTGCTGTTGGGAGATGGATGGATTAGTGGGTAGAGTGCAGGTGAGGAAATCAAGGGCACATGATACATGCAGTTTTTGACATGGCTGTGCAATTAATCACATGAATATTATCACCAAAAGGACCCTGCAAAAACTGCACTGAAGCTACTAGATTTGTTATAAGACTATTTACAAAAATGTGCACTCTAAAGAGCAGTACCTCATCACATACATACAAACCACACATATGTAGAAGTGATATTCATGAGATAAATTGCAGTCATGCCAAATTGTATTCCATCATACATACACTGAACACATACACCCCATTTATGTGTATATTTGATCAACTGGTCAAATATTTCAACAACACAGATCTAACACTATTAGAAGGGAGGAGGTCGGGCTCTTTTTATCTCTGTGGTGCATGTTCTGGAAGTTGAAACAAGTATGTTACAGATTTGAAGGCAATACTAATCTATATGTTTCAATGTATACTAGTCTCATTATATAAATATAGGAAATCTGACAGTCAAAAAAATTCTGTTCATGAAATAACTAGAATGCTAGGCCAGATTCTTTCCTGTGCCATGAGATGATCAACATGGAGGAAGAGGGAATGTCAGAGAGCCACTTTTACATTTTCCTCATTGTCAATCTACCCCGGCCCTGCAGTATATTAGAGGAACCTGGGTGCTGCTTTAATTTACAACTGGTGGCTATGATCCCTAAGGACCATGCCATTGAAAACTTCTGTAGAGGAATAAGGCTCCAGCCTGCCCCATCAGGCTCCCTTCTCTGAGAGTGAGTGATTGGTTTAGGATCTGTCTCAACCATCATTACACCCATTGAGATTTCCCCAGTTGCAGCCCGATTACGTCCCCAACTCAGAAATTAGGGTTGAGTGTCCATCCCATTACTTTAAACTTGACCATATTAGATGCAGCAGTTAGCTAAATGGCATGCCTGGGGAAATGGCAAACCTGGCCTGGAGCACCTAAAGATTTAACAATCAAAGGACATTTTTGGATAAAATCAGAACTGACTGATAATTTACAATGAAACTCCAGTTCTATCAGTTGTTTCACTCTGATCTGTGTAGTGGTGAGACTTAATCCTGTTTCTAAAATACTGCTAAGTGATCTTCTATGTGATATTAAAGAAATAATGACTTCAGACTAGACTCTTCAATCTCTTTCCCTTTAATTACAATTCTTGACAACTTTCATTGCCGATGAGTAACACACACACACACACACACACACACACACAGAGGCGTACCCCCAAGGAGAAACTTCACACAGTTTTTCCAACTAATCGCAAATACTGAGTGAAAATACTTACAACAGCATATAAAACACTCAATAACACTCACCAGGGAAACTTAATTCCATCACACAAACTATGCAGGAATAACTTTAGGAAGAAAAAAGAAGCAAACCAGCCTTTGCATTAGGAAAGTTCAGAGTCTTTTATGTGTCTTACTGCTTAAGTCATTTCTTCCAGTCACCAGATGCAATCTGGCTGTTTTTATTCATGAACTTCTCAGGAGAAAGGAAAACATATGTCTGTCCTGCACATCACACCATTAGCCTTGAATTACAAAGCAAGTCTCTCTATACGTGAGGCCAATATTTATTGATTTAAGACACAGATGTGGGACCAATCCTACTAAAATACCCTAAAAATGATAATGCCTAGAACTGTGTACCATTGGACATTTTCAACAGTAATGGTTGAACATGAACTTATTTATCATCAAAACACCCTGTGAGCTGGGTAAGAAGCAGTAGCCCAGTTTTACAGAAGGGGAAAATGAGGCAACAAATTCAAATGGTTTGCTCTGCCTTCATTAAAGACTCTATTAAATCATTAGGATAATCTAGGAAAGGTATGTGGACACCATCTAGCCCTGAGCTAATAGACCATACCAAGAATTCTCTTATATATCAATAACTAAATTCAACATGTAATCTGTCAGTTTCAGGACTTGCATGTTCTATACAGTGTCATTTCGGATAATATCTGTTTGGCCATTCCTTGGATATGAGACATGATGAATGAGATGGATTTTATTATCCATCCAGCAGAACCAACTTAATACATGACAACAGCAAAACAGATTTTTTTTCAGGGGTGTGGAGTTAAGGTCTAGGTCTTGACCTTCAGTGACCCTTATCAACCTGGCACGTTGACATGCAATGAGTGTGATCTTTTATTACAAGTTGTCATTTAAGTTTCTCACGGTATATCAGTTTTTACCTTCTTTAGGTAGCACATCTATGGAAACAGTAGCACATCTATGGACCTGTATTTCTAAGCAATCATCATTTTTCTCAGCTTTCCACAGTCTTGAGGGAAAGCATTCAAACTTTATATCAGTGGCACCCACCAATGCCTGAATAGAGCCTATTCATTTATTACTTTCTGCTAAATTCTTATTAAGCAAGTTTGTTGTTGTTTTATCTGACAGATGATTGTTGTGAAACCAAACCTAGACAAATTCACTTCTTGGCTGCTAGACATTTAGGTGCAAGATGTCACATCACTAACTGAACTAGGTTTATACCTTTATTAAGCTACAGAGCTGCAACCACTTCCCTTAGGAAATGATATGGCAACCTAAAAGCCCTCATCTAGTTTCTCTTGATATTCAACTTTGCATATGTTCATCAGGTTACTCGTATTATAGTTCTTTGGCACACTAGGAGCAATTGCTCTGTCTTCCGAAATATACTGCCCTGCAAGTGTTTGTAGTACATTGTAGTAGCTCTCCGTTTAACCAAGTTTTATATATATTCTCCTAAATCAATCCCTCCAAGCCCCTCATTATTGTTTTACTCTTCTCTGCGTTTCCTCTTCTTTCTCAACCAAAGTCTCTCCAATATTGAGTGGCCCAAAGCAGTACATCAGGTGCGGCCTCCACAGTGCAAACCAGTAATGCCCTCTCATATTTTCTAATAGTCTATCATCCAACCTGTTCTTTCTAGGTATTTATACCATGCTATCACTATGGGATCTGAAGACCTAATTTTTAATAATACGTTATTAGTGGAGAATATATTTGCCCATCACCATCCATCAGAAGGTTCTCTGCCATTGCACTTCCATTTTTGAGGGTAATATTTAAAGGACAATTTGCATTTCCCCACAAAATCTAGTCTTACCATTCCAACCACTATTTGCTTGGGCCTCAGAAGTTCTGGTGTTTGCTGAAGAGATTAGAATATGCTCCTACTTCATTTGGAAATAAATTATAGTGCAATGGTCAAGAAAAAGAATCCGTAATCCTATGGACTGATTGGATTACAGCAGTTGTCTTTTACCTCAAAGGCCTTTAAAAGATCAATTTTTCCTGTCCATTTGGCAGATTAGTAATAACCCATGTTAGTTAGAAAAGGTAACAATGAAGTCTCCACCAATTGATTGAAGATTCTCCAAAATGTGGAAAACCTTTAGAGGCAGGTCATAAGGTTCAGATGGACAAAGCTCAATTCAGTCTATTACAAGGCAGATAAGTTATTTTTCCCTGTTTAAACATTGACATATCTTAAAGACATTATCATTTAACCAGGAATCAGTTAGAAATCCTAATCCTTAATTCAATTATAAACCTAAATTTACAGTACCCATCATCACTTTGCATCATTCATATGCAGCCTAGTTTTGCATTGGGTTCCTGAACTCATATTTTGTCTCCAATAGATACAGTAGCTCTTGCTTAAGATAGGTAGAACAAGCCAGATTGGAGGAACTGATCAAGATTATAAGGTTGTTCTTGGTCTCTCTTTTAATTTGTACTTTGAATGTTAAAAATTACAAATATACTGGTATGCTGTTGCATTTCCAAATATAGTGAAAGATATTCATATAAAGAGGAAATATCCTTGACCTCTTTGTTATTAGATGAAGTGATTGGTAGTAAGCATTAATCAAAAAGGCTTCCTTTTGCTGTAGCAGAAGAGGAGGGAAACCAAAACCAACACAAGCAGAGCAGAGGACACACATTAATGATTAGTGAAACTGAAAAATAATTCAGAGTAGATTACAATTTAAATGATCCTTGTAGCCACTGAGATCCTAAGAGAAATATCAGTATTTGCTCAGTGTCACTTTGTAATCCTAACTCTTAAGGGCATTACTTATGTATCATGAAAATATATATATATATATTGGACCAGATTCTACCACTCTTGCTCACATTGAGTAGTCCCTTACTCTGGGAGCAATGTGGCTACCTACTGATGGAGGTACTATTCAATATGAGTAATTCTGGTAGATTTAGCTCATAGTAAATATACTAAATTTTTAGCTAGGATGCCTAGTTGGGCTAGTAAGAAAATCAAAACTGTAATAGATAATGGGAATATATACTGTAAAACCTACTTTATACAGAATTTGATAGAGCAAAAATCCATTTAGAGAGTATGAGAATGAAATTTCCCATTTGGAAACCACAATTTTGTTTATAGGGAAGTTGTCCTCTGAGAGAATTGGCTTCAGCCTAGATGGTGCCATTGTGTAATTCCTAGACTAAAATATACACTTTCTAAAGCTATCACTTTTGTGTAATTCTGCTGATATTTTATGGAACTTTAAAGTGTGCTTTGTAAATAAATGTTTGCCCAGAATGTTTACCATTCCCCTCACTTGCTCTCTTAGCTCAGGCAGGCAGGGTGAGAGAAAGTTGACTCCCCCTGACTACAATGGTGGGACTTTCATGATAGTGAAGGTGCCCTGCCCTCTAATCTGATTTCTCTAAAACAGTTGGTTAAAACTCTCCTCTGACTTCTGTATGGACCAAATTCAACCCTAGTGTATATGTGTGTAACTCCCATTGAAGTCGGTGGAATTCCAGCTGCTTACATCACCTTTATATGTGCATTCCTGGTGTTTAAAAAGATACAGAAAAATGTTAGTTTTTAATCCCTCTGCCAGATTCCCTAGCCCACTCCTGTGTAACCAACATTCAACAGGTCCTTCTAGTTTTCATCATATAGCACCATAACTCACTCTTCCCCTCTCAGCAAATTGTTCAGTACTTTTCTTATCTGTGGTAAGGGAGCAAGTGAGAGGAATTGCGCAGTGGGGTTACTCACAGTGGAAGAGTCCCTGTTTCCTTTGCCAAGCATAGCTCCTTCAGCACACATTTTCTTCTCTTCTCCCCTCTGCACTAGGGTACAATATTTCTCTTGCTCTCTCTCTCACTCTCTCTTTTCTGTATCTCTCGGAAATCAGACTGGAGTTCAGAGCACTTTCACTACCTTTTATGAGGTAGAATGTGATGTCATAGATGGGGGCAGGGCTAGTCAACTTTCTACCCACCTACCCACCTGTGCTGAGGGAGCTACGCTTGGGAACGGAAGCAGTGACTCCTCCACGGTGAGTAACCTTGTTTCTAATTTATACCTTTATGTAAAGCTCTGACTGTTTTGTGGGAGGGAGGGGAAAGATTTTAAGATGGGATTTTGTTTGTTGGTTAGTTTCGATTTTTGGGTAGGGGTTAAGGTGCACACAAAATCAGATGCATGTTATTGCTTACACATGCTCAGACAAAATCATATGCATGTTATTTTTCTAAACTTGAGAATATTTTTTTCTTCATTTCCCAATCTAAACTGATGTGCAGACTTTCTCTGAGTTGTAAAACAGCTACCATGTTCTCCTTCAGAGATGGCCACATTTGAGTAATGGGTGAAGGGATCCCTCTGAATATGGTACATGTCAATTTAAGAGCCCAATCCTAGTCCCTTTGAAATCAGTGGCTAAACTTCCAATGACTTCATGGGTGAAGAATCAAGCCTTTATTTTGTAAAGTGCTTTGGGATTAAAGGTGCTTTATCAATGGAAGATATTGTTATTCCTGTGATTAATTTTTATTATTATCATTATTATTATTATTTATTTATTTATTTATTTTTATTAACTGTGTAGATATGTCTACTCTTTTAGGATACATGGAACATTTCTTTTCTCCAGATCGTCTATATTTATTATTGTTTTCTGCTTAATTCAAAATATGTGTATGCCTACTTGCTGACATAAGGCCATTTTTAAGAACCTTTCTACAAAAAATACTAAAAAGGAGATAAAAACATATTAAGCACACGATGAAAGCCCAAAATACGTGATTAATATTTAGATGCAAATTAGATACAATTTTGAAATTCAAAGTCAAAGCTTCAAAAGGCTGTGAATTAATGCTGGAGTAGAATGAGCTCTAATGGAATATCCTGGCTTTGCTGGTTTGTGTTACAGCCCTTACACTATTTAAACATAGCTTTTGTATTTAATAGCACTTAAAGCTTGGTTTTCTTTTCTTGGGTCCTGGTATTACTACTTGTGTATGGTTTTGTCCCCCCCATAGCCCTCAGCATTTTAGAAAGACAAGATGGACTGTAAAGATCTTTTACTCTTGTTCTGCCTCTTGGTTACCTATTAAAGCTGTCACGATATCGGAGCTCTCTCGCTAAAGGGCAGAAGAAGAGCCATGTGAGGATTTTGGCCTCTAGGGATGGCAGAGATATTGCTGTTCTTGTTCATTTAAAGCTCCTTCCCAACCCTGTTTGGGGCCTTATCATATCACAGTGAACAGTACTAGAAGGCGGTAATGCATACTCTATAAATCAAAAGACAAAGGGAGCATGATCGTAGCCTTTTCAACTCAAGTGTAATTTAGTCTGATGGACGACATGCTTTTTTTTCAGATGACTGGGTAGCTCTGAGGAATTGGGTACAAGATGCAGAATCTTCCATCTCTGGGTCACTGGCATATATTAGACATGCAGTGGGATCAGTGCATTTGTCACATGAAGGCCATGGAGGGTTGGTTCTCCAAATGTATCTTCCAAGATAAATGGGGGATGGGTCCACAGTGGGCCAACCAGTGGGTGTGGTTTGAATGAAGGACAGTAAAGGGATGGACATGCCAAGTGAAGCAACCCTAAGCAACAACAAACTAGGCAGATGCCTACGGCTAGTCATCATAACAAATTTCTGTCAGTACTATCCCAGGACTGTAATTGACCCCACAGCCTGAAAGTGAAAGGCTAAATAGCCTATTATTAATCTACAGAGCTATCCACTTCCCTTGTTCAATTATTTTATTGGCAAATATGCTAAAGATGATAAAGAAATTGGAAGTACAAAGTACTTATATTCCACACTGCACAGGATGAAATATTTATTTTGTCATTGGCAATATTTATTTTACTTTCTGGTATTTGTGCATGAAAGTTACATACTTAACTTTAATTAAAAAAAAACAACCAAAAATGGTCCATTTTTCCCCTGATCTCATTGAGTGTGTAATATGAGCACTGTAACTGCAGCAAACTGAGCAACTGGTTCCAAATATCCACACTTTGAACTAGTTAATCCTTCCCAATCTCTTTTACGAATTGAAAATTACTCGACAGCACTATTTATTAAAAACAATTAAGCCACACAGCCAAGTTTGTCTTGGATCAGTTTTGCACTCACTCTGCCTATAAGCAGTGTAAGAACAAAAGTATTACTCAGGTTTATCTGTACATGTATGTGCAAGCAGATAAACACACACAAATCCCATGTGGCTGCCTCAAGCACATACTGCTAAATTCTGAGTAGCATGTTAATTATATTGCTTCATCTTCATGAATCCCCACACACATTATCGGTGAGATTAATGGGCATCCCTGTAATTCCCAAAACTTCAACACTTGCCAGTCTGAACTCTCTCAGAAGTTGAATTAGAGGCTTCTTGGCTAGAAATGACTGTTATCGCCTCCTTTTCCTTTTATGATACTGTGAGTGAGGGAGGAGTTGTGAAATTGTGAAATGTTCCATCTGTTCAAAAACTGTTAGCTGGCAGATGGAGGATCATCATTCTGCCCTCGTTTGCAATTCCTTTAGACTGGTGTAACTCCATCAACATCAAACGTGTTACTCTTGATTTATCTCTGTTTCACTGAAAAAAGAGTCATACCCATCAGTGGGGGAACCCTTCATGATGGTTTAAATCACAATTCTTTTAAACCTTGTCCTGCCATCACTTGAACCACTGGTAAAATGTTAAACCATAGCTGGTTAAGTGCCAGTGGTCAGAGGAACCAGGAAAGAGACTATGACCACCTTAATACTCTAGACTTTTTATCTGGAGGAGAGTCCTCTTTCAAAGGCATTAGCCAATCAGTCATCTGCAAAACTCACCATAATAACTAATAATGCTACTTTGCATTTTCACAGTGTATCTCATTTGAGTATCTCAAAGGACTTTGCAAACAATGTGATGGAAACAATAATATATATTTATTATATTTGTTTTACAAATGGGAATACCAGAGCAACAGAGAGGGTACATGGCTTGAACAATGCCATCATAGCAAGTCATGGTAGGGTGACCAGACAGCAAATGTGAAAAATCGGGACTGTCCCTATAAAACTGGGACATCTGGTCTCCTTAAGTCATGGGTAGAAAAAATCCATGGAGTCATGACTCCCAGTCATGCTTTAAACGATTAGGTCCTCAGATAATTTTTGAAACACCTACCTTCCCTACCAAGGGCTCACCAGTTCCCAATCTGCACTCTCCCTGGCAAAAAAGATCAAAACAATGAGAGCTAGTACGTGCGAGTTGGACAGAGGACATCAGCAATGAAAGGATGCAGCACTTGTACTATATAAAGCATCCCAGTTGACCATAAGTTCTGAAGATTGTATATCTTGTTATTCTGAGAGCATCTTCTGAGTTAAAAAGCTTAATCTTTTACTGTCATTGCCATTGTTACTTAGCCAACCATTTCTGTCAGAAACCTGGTTGTATCACTGCTGGAACCTGGTCCAAACATGAGAATCTGGTGAAAGATGGTGACTCAGCAGAGCAAGGCTTCAAACACCAAGAGCAAATATACACTATGTTAAATTTACATGAAAGAATTAGGCTGAAGGGAGAAGAATGGGAATGAAGGGAACAGGAGCAGACCAAGGAACTGAGGCAATAAATGAAACACACAAAAAATTTTATCTTGTTATGGATTCCACCAAAACATTTGGTCAAAAGAAAACCAACCAACAAAAATCCAAGGGAAAGAAACCATGTTAATACAGAGGCATATGATAGCTTCACCCTCATATAAATTCTGCCCTGAGCTATCCTTATTACCTCTTCCCCAAACTTTGGTTGCAGAGTGCAGTATATGGAAAGTACTTATGATAGTAGAATTAGTGTTGCAAGAGGTCTCATCGGAAGTGGCACCAGAGTCACCACAGTATTCTCCAGTAAAATTAGAAATAGCTTCAGAGTCATGACCATCATTTACCAACACCATTAGCAGAGCTATCCACTATAGCAGCTTGGATTCGCAGAAGCCCATCACTAAATATTGGCTGCTCAGTTGATTACACTGGGAATGTTGCTGACAAAGATTTAGAGTATAAGAGGTATCAGTCTGCTTCAGAAATCAAGTTTAAACATTTAGAGGCAACACCTACCATGATCTGAGTGATATGCTTAACAGCCTTGGATTGTACAGGAAAAAAATATATGGTTGGGATGGGATGGGATGGGGCTGTTGGGGAAATGGAGCCCATCTTTTACACAGGTCTAGGCAAAAGTTACAAAAAAGGTTTTGCAAAGAACATTTATTTAAATAAACCAGGAGTCTTGGAGCTACTAGGTCTTGGTGAATTTTAATACTTTTGCAGCATTTTACAAACATTAACTACTTCATAATCATAACACCCCCATAGGTAAGTAATTATCTTCATTTGGCACTTTGGAAAATAAGACAGAGAGATTAGGGACAACAATATCAAAAGTATCCACAGATTCTGTTCACCATAATCCTTGATCTTGACAACAAGGAACTGATTTTTTCAAAAGTGCTAAGCACCCTCAGCATTCACTTACTGAATTGGGTGCTGTGGATGCTCAGTAGCTCTCAAAAATTAGACTGTCAGCTTAAGCGACAAAGAGTCTTGTAGCACCTTATAGACTAACAGATGTTAGGGATCATAAGCTTTTGTGGGCTAAGACCCACTTCATCAGATGAATGATGAAGTGGGTCTTAGCCCACAAAAGCTTATGATCTCTAACATCTGTTAGTCTATAAGGTGCTACAAGACTTTTTGTGGCTTTTGCAGATCCAGACTAACACGGCTACTCCTCTGATACTAGACTGTCTCCTTAGGTATCCAAAATAGATGTACCCATGTATAACAAGCATTTTTAATTTCTTTGGTCTAAGTCTATTGATCAAAGCCACAGAAGAAGCCCATGTTAGAGTCAGAATTAGGATGCAGCAATCACTTCTTCTTGATTCCATGCCTAGGCCCCTGAAACACACTGTCTTTACCATGCTCATTAGTTATTCCTTTTTTAGGCTAGACATCGAAATAGATTCAGAGCCGAGGACGTGTCTCAGATTCAGATAGCTGGGAAGGCTGTCATCAGAAGCATCTCATGCAACTGTACCCCCATAACCTTGAAAAAATCATGGATCCTCCATAAAATAAAGGGGCACATGACCATGATTTTCACAGATACCAAATACTAGCTCTTGGCAACTGTAGAGAGAACCATAAATAACTCCAAATCTGTGGAATACACCACGACTGTTATCACAAAGGAAAAGGCTAAGGGGGTTCCTTTTATTGTCCCTTTTTAAAGTAAAGGCTGAGATTAGCTGTGTAACATTTCCAGGTCAATTATAAATTGGAGAGAAGGATTGGAAGGAGGGTTGCATCATTCTGCACATCCATATAAATTAATGTCCCAAGGATATTCAGTACAAAAAAATCTTAAAGCATGTGAATTACTCAGACTGCATTGTAAGTACCTTTGCATTTTTTGTTAGTTCCTTCCAAGATTCTGACGCTCAGAATAAAACTTTGACCAAATGAGTTATGATTTCCTAATGAAGCTCCCTAACATAACATAAAATTGCTAAAGGAAATGGTGTTCCACCAGCCAAATCTGATGAATTTGTTAAATATCTGTTGATGCCAAATGTGTGATTATTGTCCTCTAGCACTTTTCTTGAATGACCTCTGTAGAAAATTCTAAATGTTGGCCAAATGGAGCATTATTCACTTAAAACGTAGTCCTGCAAACATTTTACGTGTGTAGCTGTGACAATGAGCTCAATAGGACTAATCCTATGTGTAAAAGCGACGAAGAGTCTTGTAGCACCTTATAGACTAACAGATGTTTGGGATCATAAGCTTTCGTGGGCTAAGGGTAAAGTTATGGGTAAAGTTACTCAGATGTATAAACATTTGCCAAATTGTCATAAGTTATGAAAAAGTGACTTTGTTGTCTAAACTGGGCATAATCCTCTCATTTTACTCATTCAGATGATCCCACTGAGGCCACCAAATATTTGACATATACAAGACTACTCTTGTAAATAATATGAGAGGGGTTTGGTTCATTTTACTTTCCCTTGTTTTTTGTTCTTTCTTGGAATCTCTACTGAATTTTTAATTCATTTGTTTGTGTTTTAATTTATTTGCCAAGAATTCAGAAATTCCAAACTGCTTCTTTTAAGGAGTAAAACGGTCAATAGTATCTACAGTAATGCTCCACTTTATATTCACAAATAATGTGTTTGGTGATTGACCAGAATCTTCACATAATTTGTAACACAGCTAAACCCGTACTGAAAAATTGAGTTATGCATTTGCTAGATGACAGACTATCATATCAACTGGAATATAGATCCTCTGCTATCTATGTGATCATATTTCATGTGGTTAGGACTTCTTTTCCTTCTTTCTTTTGCTATGGGCCCAGTCCTACAGGGGGCAAGCTCAGTGAAATCAAAAGAAATCTTTCTATTGATTGGGTTTTGAATCAGGCCATGAATGCCCTCACTGACTTCCATGGAAATGGAGGGAATTCGATTTCTCACAAGTGTTCAGCACTTGTGAGTTTAAGACCTATGTTAATTTTTGATATAGGATGCAAAATATTTGTTGGCAAACAATGAAACAGCATGCCAGTATAGAAGCAATGAAGTGTTGTCCTACCAATATCTGCCATTCAGCAACACTATTACATCCTATTCATGTAATGGGACTGAGTGTGATTGATGGTTTTAGTAAGCTCCCCTGAGGAAAACCATGTATGCCAGCAAAGTCATCCTCAAAGTCGTCTTCTTCTGCTGACCTGGGCAAAGGCAACCTTGGACATCTGAATTTAGTTAGGAAGCAATTTGCCTTGGAATGTGAGGTATCATCTTAGAGGAAGATAACACATACACAGAGGTTCTGACAGTCTTACAAATGGAAAAGAAGTTGGATAGTCACACTTTTTTAACAATATAGATTGAAATGCCACATTGTCCTGTTTGATCACGTTGACAAAATCATGAGGAACAGCTATGGCTAACACAGTCATATGAAAAGAAATGTGCTAATCTATGTGCTTTATTGATGCCATTGGACTGAAAGTTCATTGCACTTTCTGTCTGATAGTTACGCTACTTGGTGTTGATTGTATAATAACTAAACAACATGAGTCTATTCCAAGTCTCTCCAGGTAAGACAGTAAGAAAAAGCATGCATCGTCTCTCTAGTCACTGTACCTTTTCTCTGGATAAATAAGAGGAGACTGATCTCCAGAACTGGCAATCTAATACCTTTAGAGAAGCATTACATTCACTTGGAAAAATTGAAATATATGTAAAAAATCTAAATATATTTGTTACATCTTTAAACCTTCTCACTAAAGGCATACAATGCAAAATTCAAATCAGGAGGAGGCAAATCAATAGTATTGACCAGCTACCCTATATCAGCCTCTTATAGATGTAATAGCAACTGAATATGAAAGCCTGCACTTTTCTTTCATGCATCTGAAATAAATGGGTACTCCGATTCAGAGAGAGCTAGGGCTTGGCTACATTTGCACGTTATACCTCAATAAAGCCTCCCAGAGCGCTTTACCTTACTCCCTGTCCACACTGGCAAGGCACATAGAGCGCTCTGACTCCCTGGTTGGAGCGCTCCTGGTACTCCACCTCCCTGAGAGGATTAATGGCTGTTGCATATTGAGTGAGACTGAAGCATCTCACCCAAGAGTGTGGACGAGGAGTTAAGTGACTACACTCTGACTGACCTCCAGAAACGTCCCATAACCCCCTTAAGCCAAGTGGCCTCTCTTCTCTTTGTTGTTAAAACGGCTGCAGGAATGCGGAAGTGCCTTTTCAAAGCTCCATTTCAGACAGACAGCTGCTTATCTGCTACAAGACAAAGCAAACAGGAAATGTTTGCTTTGAGTGAATGAGTGAGTGAGTGAGTGAGTGAGAGGAAGGAAGGGTCAGAACTGACATGACAGCCTGCTAACACCTCTCAGCACCCCAAAACCCCTACCCCCCACATACATACAACACACTCCCTGTCACAGTCCACCCCACCCCACATTTGAAAAGTATGTTGCAGCAATTTGAATGCTGGGATAGCTTCCCATAATGCACTGTTCCCTGTGCAGCTGCAAGTGCAGCAAATGTAGCCATGCCAGTGTGCTTACAGCTGTCAGCGTGGACAGACTGCTTTCCTTAGTGCACTCTCCGAAGGCTGGTTTAACCCAAAGTGCTCTACAGCTGCAAGTGCAGCCATGCCCTTAGTGAAACCCTGGTTGTGGGTTTTACATATGATCTCAGGTTCAGGAGGTGTCCAGTATCAAAGATGGACTGATTTGTGTGTATCTGTCCTACTTGTGAATCAGAGCACAAAATGTTTTATGAAGTTCTGGCTTTATGCAGACCACTCACCTGAATTTTTACCTTACTGACTTCTTGTAGGGTATTGGATTCTTAAGAGATTTTTTATTCTGGCAGCTTCAGTATCCATGCTGATAATGGATCTTCTGTGATAGATTGGGATTTTGTGCCTTCTCCAAAGTATTGTTTGACTCAACCACACTAGAGGCATAATGTGATTTTATTTTTGTGACGGGACCTTCAGCCTCTCCTCCACCTTCTGATTAGGTCTTTTCCTCATAGCAGATGTGGTAGGGACTGTGTCTGTTGTACATCCACGGACAGTAAAAGATCCAGCTGAGGTGGCAGAATGGTTTGGAGGGTTTTACTGTGGTAACATTAGATTTTACATGAAATCTGATGCCTTTGCAAAGAGAGTTGAAGTGCTTTGCAATATGTGGATAATATTCATAGAATCTCAGAGTTGGAAGGGACCTCAGGAGATCATCTAGTCCAACTGCCTGCTCAAAGTAGGACCAAGCCCTATTATTGCCCCATATCCCTAAATGGCCCCCGTCAAGGATTGAGCTCATAACCCTGGGTTTAGCAGGCTAATGTTCAAACCACTGAGCTATCCCTCCCCCATTAATGCATTATATTTAAAATAAATGGCTTTGTAGTACTCTGATATGTGATTTACTCATTTGATATATTTAATGCAGATGTCAAACACAAAGCTTCTAATATAGTTACACCCAGTGTGACAGGGTGCTGAGCAGGAACTCCTGAGCCTGCCCTCTGTCACCCTGCGCCAGTTAAGGGAGGTAAATTGGAGCTGGCTAGAGAAACCTGCACCTGATTGGCAAAGGGGAAACAGCTGCCAGACTAATTAGCCTGGGGCTATAGAAAAGTCTCAGAGGAAGGTAAGTCAAGAGAAAGCCATAGAAGTGAAGGTGCAATAGTAACTCTGCCCTTTTGGGTCCAGAGGCAAAGAAGTCCTCAAGGCTGGAACCCCCAAGCTGTACCTGGTGAGAAGGTGGTGGGATGGCACTACGTAAATAAACTGCACTGGTGACTGCTGAGCCAGAAGGTCTTGGAGCGGGTTTTGGACCAGAGAAGAGGCAGGACGAAGTGGAGCCCTGGCATAGGCGCCAACTCCATGGGTGCTCCAGGGCTGGAGTACCCACCGGCAGCCCCCTGCCCCAGCTCACCTCTGCTCTGCCTCTGCCTCCACCTCCTTCCCTGAGTGTGCTGCTGCTCTGCTTCTCCTCTCCTCACCCCCGCCACAAATCAGGTGTTCGATGCAGCAAGTCGGGGGGGTGGGGGCAGAAACGGAACAGCGGTGGCGTGCTCAGGGGAGGAGGCGGAGGCAGAGGGATATAGATCATACAAGGATCTATATCCCTGCTGCCTGTGGGATTCACGATAGATGCATGGAAGAAAGTACAGTTTCTTAACATTCAGTTCCTATCAGGATGGAAAGAAGCCAATAATAATAATACTTACAAGTCTGGGGAGGGGAGCAGTTCCTCTGCGCCCCCCACAACCCATTACTTGCTGTGGCTGTCCCTGTGCCCCCTCCCACCCCAGCTCACCTCCACTCTGCCTCCTCCCCTGAGTGCGCCGCTGCTCCGCTTCTCCCCACTCCCTCTCTCCCAGGCTTGCCTCAAGCCTGGGAGAGAGGGGGATGGAGGGGAAATGCGGCATGCCCAGGGGAGGAGGTGGGGCTGGGGATTTGGGGAAGGGGTTGGAATGTGGGTGGGAAAGGGGCAGAATTGGGGCGGGGGTGGGCACGGGCACCCACCAGCGCTGGCTAAAGTCATCCTATGGGCCCTGTTGCACTCGGATAAAGAAACAATGCATCCCAAATAAAACCCTCATCCATATGTCCAGTTTCACTGCCTCAGATGTCACTCTAGCCTAGCTAGTTGGAAAATTCAGATTTTTTCCCCATTGCTTTAAGACTACTGAACCAATCATACAAGGACCTATATCCTTTCTCCCTGTGGGATTCATGACAGATGCATGGAAGAAAGTACAGTTTCTTAACATTCAGTTCCTATCAGGATGGAAAGAAGCCAATAATAATAATACTTACATAGCAATAGCTGGACAATATTAAAAACTCAGTGGCCTCCATTTGGCTTGTGTTCCATATTTTCATTTCAAGTGTTAAAATTTATGCTCTCATCATGCCTCATTCAATGGATAAATGCTGACAATTTGGAACATCAGCTCTTGTCATGAGAATGGTATTTTGATAAAGCAATATCCAAAATTTCAGCTGGAATAGAATTACTGCTAATGGATGCCTGCTAAAGCACATAAATCTGATCCTTTGTGCTACAACAACAGGCCTTTCTTACTCTAGATTCTCTAATTCTAGAAAATGTTCAATAGGGACCAATCCTGCTCTGTCAGGAATATGATTTAGCTCACCTAACCAAGCCAAGCTGCCGCAAAGTGTCCTAACTCCATTGAAATGAGCTAAACTGAGTTACTCCAATTAAGGATCCGGCCCAATATATTGTTCAGTGCTAAAATATGTGGGTCAGACTCTGATGTAAGGCCATATCTACACTAAGATCATTTTACTGATGCAGCAATACCACCATGCTGTTTGTTTGTTTTTAAAGTGGTATAGTAATACCACTAGACTGGAGGGCTGCACTGGAAGGAAGTGGTTTATCAATCAACCAACAAAAGATGGAACGCAGTGCTTTACTGAGAGGAACAATAAGAAGCCAGTATAATTAGATGGTATAGAGTTAAAGTCTGTGCAATAATTTGAATACCTCAGCTGAGTGTTGAGCCATGCGAGAATCATGGAGCAGATGTTAGGGGGTCACATGAAGAGCGCTTGGTGCAAATGGAGGGAGTTGACAGGAGTTCTCTGCAGTAAGAATATGGCAGGTAAGCTAAAGAGCAAAGTGTGTAACACCATAATTAGACTACTCATGACATATGGGTCAGAAAGTTAGTGGATGAATGGGAGAAGAATAGCTACTTCATACTGCCAAAACTAAACACTTAGGTGAACACTAGGAAGACAACAGTCGATGGATGGGGTTACACAATGAAGTGGTATGAGTTATCATGCAGGTGGCCCCCATTATGGAAAAGAGGGGAGAGTTTCAACTAAGAAGGTTGGGTCATGTGAGACAATGAGACATGGGGTGTGTTGGTCAGAGAGTATCAGATCTAGTAGTCACAGGACAAAGACCAGGAGGAAAACCAGAAAAAGGTGATTCGAGATGCTGAAGTAGGACATAAAGAACGTTGGTGTCAGCTTGGCCAAAGTAGTCAACAGGAGTGCTTGGACCTGAACAAGAGCTGCTGGAGTTAGGCCTTGATTCAGCAAGGTACTTAAGCACATACCTAAGCTGAAGTGAGTGAGTAGTCTTTTATTTGAGGACCCGTTAAAGTTAGCTATGTGCCTAAGTACCTTAGTGAATTAGGGCCATGCATCAGTGTAATTAAAATTAGAAGGGGATTTCACTGGGGTCAGTATGACCATAGCATTAGTTGTCTGTGATACGCAGGAGGTTAGACTAGATGATCTGGTGATCCCTTGTGGCCTTAAACTAGATCACTTTAAAGGCACATCTACACTGCATGCTCCTCTCAGTGGCATGTGGAGTACATACACCACATTCTGCCCTAGCACAATTATAAATATCAGTGTAAACCGTGAGGGAGTTCTGAGATAAGCAAAGACACACCTGGACCCTGTGGGGTATATTCCCTACATGGCTGTCTACTCGCCCAAGCAGAGCCTTCTCTGCTGACACTGCTCTTTTTAGCAGTGTAATGTCCTGCTGCCTACGCACTGTTAGAGTATTTCCTCACTGCAGTGAAAAGATCCAACAGAGGGGAAAGACTCTGACAGCTCCCTGCATCAGGACAAGACTCCAACAGCAAGCAGGTTCCCGAGCCTTTCGCCACTGCAATGAAAGCCTCCAGCAGCTGGGAAGGAGTTTGGCAGTGGGAACAGGCTCTGGAGTTCCCTGCTGCTGAGCCTTTCCCCACTGCCTCTTGCCTGCCCGAGCCTTTCACTAACACATGCAGTGTGGACGCAGCCTGCTTTTAATCGTGGAGTGTAGCTAAACATACCCTAAATGCAGCTGCAAGTGCTATGCAATGTACGAGTAGCATAATAGTGAAACATGCACTAGTGATTACCTCCGTACACAAACCCCATCTTAAATCAACACTTGAAAATATCTTCAACCTTCTAGTTCACTACCATTAGGGTTTAAGACCTTTTCTACTTGATGACCATTTGGGGCTGGATTCGTGTCTGATTACTTAAAATAGGTTTAGCTGTGATATAAACAAGCTGTGATATCAACAAGAACCATAGAAATGTAAGGCTGGAGGGGATCTTGACAGGTCCTGTAGTGCAGCCCCCGCCCCGGCCCCCGTGCTAATATACCATCAAGTAAACCTATATAATCCCTGACAGATGTTTGTCTAACCTGGTCTTAAAAAACTTTCAGTGATGGGAATTCCACAACCTCCCTTGGAAGCCTATTCCAGTATATAACTAGCCGTATAGTTAGAAAATTTGACATAATGTCTAATCTAAATCTCCCTTGCTTCAAATTAAGACAATTAATTCTTGTTCTATCTTCAGTGGCCATGGAGAACAATTGATCAGTCATTTTTGTAGAAGCCCATAATATTTTTGAAGATTTTTTCAGGTCTCCCTTCTCAGACTTTTCTTCTCAAGACTAAACATGCCCAGATTTTTTAACCTTTCCTCATAGGTCAGGTTTTCTGAACCTTTCATCACCTTTGATGCTCTCCTCTAGACTCTCTCTCATTTTTCCATATCTTTCTTAAAGTGTGGCATCCAAAACTGGACACAATCCTGCAGCTAAGGTCTCACCAGTGCCAAGTAGAGTGGGACAACTGCTTCTTGTGTCATGTATATGACTCTCCTATTAATACATCCCAGAATTATATTAGCCTTTTAAACAACTACATTACATTTTTGGCTCATATTCAGTATGTGATCCTCTATTCCCCTCACCCCTAGCAGTACCAGTGCCTAACCAGTTATTCCCCATTTTGTATTTGAGCAGTTGAGTTTTTTAATTCCAAACTGTAATACTTTGGACTTGTCTTTATTGAATTTCATCTTGTTGATTCCAGACCAATTCTCTAATGTACTGAGGTTATTTTGAATTTGAATCCTGTCCTCCAACGTGCTTGCAGCCTCTCCCAGCTTAGTGTCATCTGCTGATTTTATGAGCCGACTGTTCATTCCATTATGCAAGTCATTAATGAAAATACTAAATAGCACCAGATTTATGATAGATCCCTGCTGGATTCTACTAGATACCTCTTCCCAATTTGACAGTGAACCATTGCTAATTGCTCTTTGATTGTGGTCTTTCAACCAGATATGCACCCATCTATGGTAATTTCATCTAAACCACATTTCCCTACTTGGTTTCTGAGAATATGTAGGAGTGCGTCAAAAGCCTTACTAAAGCCAAGATATATTATGTCTACTGATTCCACCCTATCCATTAGAACAGTAACTCTGTCAAAGAAGGAAATTAGATTGGTTTCATATGATTTGTTTTCCCCAAAATCCATTTTGTCTATTACTTATTACCCTTTAATCCTGTAGATGCTTACACATTGATTTTTAATAATTTGTTCCAGTATCTTTCCAGGTATTGAAAGTAACCTGACTGATCTAAAATTCCCCAGATACTCTTTGTTCCCTTTTTAAAGATAGGCATGATATTTGTCTTTCTCCAGACTCCCGATACCTCGCCAGTCCTCCATGAGTTTTTTAAAATAATTGCTAATGGTTTGAAGATTGATTCAGGTAGTTCTTTCAGTACTCTAGTAAATATCTTCAGGACCTGCTGACTTGAATATATCCAATGTATCCAACTATTCTGTAACTTTTTTTCTTTTCTTTCTCCAGTGACACCACTTTCTCACCTAAGGGAGAAAAAGATAGGCATTGCATTGAAAACCCACATTGAATTGTGAAAAATCAGGGTTCCCTACCTTCTGCTAGCTCCATTCTCTCTCCTCCTCTAAATCAGAGGATGACTGTTGGAAAGAAAATACTCTTCCTTTTAAAAATCAGTCATAATTTGTTTACCCCATTAAGGATGTAATACAATGGAGAAGGAAAATTCTTCTATGTTTTCATATTGTTGGGGAAAACATTAGCAGTCTTTCCCCTGACCCCTTTAGTTTTGTAGCTATTCCTTTTTATTATTATTATTCAGACCCTGCTGATTATGGTGTGCCTGTAAAAGAAGCAAAAACATCCTTATTGCTACAAGACTCTGGAAAATTCTGCCTCTATTTCAGGGAAAATGTAGCACAGCGAATAAGCTGACCACACATCCCTCAAAGCTGTATACAGTTTTTTACACCTGAAATTATCTTCTTGGCAGATAATAGGCTCTGCTGCTCCAGTTCTCTAACCTTGCATTCATTAATTGCAAAGTTAGTTTGTAGCAAAGTCTTTTTTTCCAAATGATTTGTGCCTCCTCTTGGGTAGTTGGCTGTTTTAGCCTAAATGAATGACCAGGCTCCAGTAGAATGATTCCAAGTTTCTTTAACAATTGTGATTCCTTCCCCACCACTCTTTGCTGTTGAAGTTTTATGGCGCAATAGCCTACGTTTATCTTTTATGACTAAGAGGGCTTTTTCCCTAAATGAAAGCAAAAAATGATCCAAGTAGCAGAACTCCTGAAAATATATCACTTGCATAGCTTGTCAAAAAGACTGTGTTAGCTATTATCATGAAGGGTATCATCACATTAATAATTCCCTTTCCAATGCTAGGGAGTGAAGTTTGCTTTCTGTGTCCACACAATAATATCCTGCTGTTGCTTTTATTTTCAGTGTTAATTTTCCCTTTTCAGGTATCAGCATTACATATTTGGGAAAGTGTGTGTGCTTCTGTGCCCAGATTTTGTAGGAAATTAATACATCAAGGTCCTGATTCACTAGTGCATCCGTTCTGTGCCTGTGTAACTGTGCTGATTTCAACAGGTCAGATTTAAACGGAAGTACCACAGTGACATAGCAAGGCCTAAAAGTGAATTGAAGTGATGCTCATTCAGATTAATTCTTCTCTACTGAACCAAACTACAGGCCAAGACCTGGAGGCAATAAGGAACTCACTGAGGTGGCCAAATTGGATATGGGGGATAATTATGAGCAGGTTTCATGGACACTCAGGGCTAATAATGGTAGCCACTTTTTATGTCTCTCATAAGTTTTCAAAGCGTGGAGGCATATTAGAATGTAAATAGATATTAAGACCAATGATGGATGTGGGGGTCTGGAACTCGTCCTTAGATTAGTACTGGTGAAGAAGAGCAGCCCATTGTCTGCTTTAATAACAGGTTGAAAAGGAGGGACAGAGGATTAAAGAGGCACAAAAATAAGTTATATGACTTTCTGAGTTGCTGGACAATGGGAGACGTCACTGGAAGCTGCAGGTATGCTCAGCATCTTTGAAAATTAGGCCACTTTTTGTAGGTATCCTGGAGGACATCTACACTACAAAAACAAACCCTGCAGCAGTGAGTCTCAGAATATGGGTCAACTGACTTGGGCATCCAATAAGGGCTAAAATGAGTAATGCAGATGTTCCCGCCCAGGCTCTGAGACCTCCCCCTCACTGGGTTTCTAAGCCCTGGCTTTGGCCTGAGCTGGAATGTCCACCACACTACTATTTTTAGCCCCATAATGTGAGCCCTGTGAACACAAGTCAGTTGAACTGGGCTCTGAGACTCGCTGCCATGTGTTGGTTTGGTTGGGTTGGGGGGGGGGTGTTTTTTGTTTTGTTTTTGTAGGGTTGACGTACCCTACGGCCCTGTCCTTACACACTTGTACACTTGCTTACCTCTAAGCATGAGTAGGCCCATTGGCTGCCGTGGAATTACCCCGTGTTGAGCAGCTGTAAAGTCAGGCTGTAAATATGTATTTAGGTGCCTAACTTTTGAAGTTTTGAAAATGCTTCCCTTAACGGTTCTGTGCTTTAGTTCACACCGTCTCAAAAATGCCTATAATCATTCCCTCCTTAAAGATTTGTCATGAAAATTAAAGTTTGTCAGGCTCTTTGAAATATGCAGCTGAAAGGAGTTCATAGGAGCGCAAAGTATTACAGCTGTCCCACAATGATTGATTTCGAAGGAAATACTCCTGGACTACATCACTATATGCACTGTGTCTATGCATGGAAGTTTCAAAAAGAATCATTTCCAAATGAATAATGTTTGATTGTAGCCCTCAGTCATAATTTAAAATATCCTAATTTAATAGTGATCTCTTGTTTGCCAACACATGTATAGATTGCATTATAAATCGGGCAGTGGTTTGAGTATAACACCATTCTGAACAATATTTCTATCAAATTGGCATGTTTTCCTGCCATTATAAGCTAAGGATTTACCCCTGAAAGGGGCCTGAAAAGGGCCTCCAACAAAACCTAAAACATAAGTGATGTATGTGAGAGTGCAATGCCTACATATGAATGAACTAAATTAGCAGTTACCACTCAAGAAAGATCTTGGAGTGATTGTGGATCATTCTCTGAAAACATCCACTTGATGTGCAGTGGCAGTCAAAAAAGTGAACAGAATGTTGGGAATCTTTCAGAAAGGGACAGAGAAAAAGACAGAAAATATCATCTTGCTGCTTATGAATCCATGGTATGCCTCTGTTGGAAGACAGGATACTGGTCTACAGACCTTTGTTCTGACCCAGTATGGCTGTTCTAATGTTCTTATGAGGTGTGTGGCCTATGCCCCACCCCTCAATGGAAGTTAACCACCTAAATCAGAGTCAGAGGGAGGTGCCTGTCTCTGCTTGGGGTTCACAGCCATGAACTTTCTCCTGGAGTCAGACACTAAACCCTTTCTCGCAAAACAAATCTAGGTGTTCCGCTTCTAGCCTTCACCCTGGTAGCTGGGTAGCTGAAGTTGTGTATCTTAGGGCGACCCTCCCTCAGTGTAACCCAGGCCTAAGTTCTTTGATGAATGGGAGTAAAATCAAAGTCCTTTGTAGGAAAATGCAGTCAGGTATAAGAAGTATAACACACAGTCTCGATAATAACGGGGTGAGAGTATGCATAGTTTTACACATGTATAATTGTGAAATCTACGCTCAACTACTTTGTCTTTTCTGCTTCATGAGGGTTTCGCAATCTTTTTTAAACTATTTAGGTGGGATTCCCCAGAGGGCTGAGCATTTGCTTAACTCTTCTGCCAATGACATCCATCGGTGTTTTACACTGACTTAATGGGGGCAGTTAGGCTGAAGATGAAAGTTTGGGGCAATCCTACCTGACCTGTTTTGTTGTCCCTCACAGTTAAAAGTAAGGGCATGTACAGACTACCACATAGGTTGGTATAACTTAGGTCATTCAGGGGTATGATAAGTCACACCCTGAGCAATGTAAGTTACACTGACCTGTCAGTGTGGAACGTATCAGTAGTCAGGAGAATTTCTCCCGCCAATATAGCTCACAGAGATGGTTTCATTATGTTGATGGGAAATCTCTATCCTGTCGACATAGAGCATCTTCAGCAGATGTGCAGCTGTAGTGCTTCTAGTGTAGACTAGCCCTACATTTTTAGAAGTTTGTGAGATGCCACTTTGGGGGTGGGTGGGGGGAATTTATGTAATCGAATCCCTCACCCGCACAAGAGAAACAACTTTTTTTTCTTTTGAACTGTTTGTAAAGTTAACATAAAATATCACACAGCTTCTCAGTTGGCAGTCCAATTCAGTGCACATTACTGGTGGGCTGTTCTTGGGACACCTGTGCTTCAAACCAGGGTGTACCCTCTACAGAGATTGTTCTTTTTGTGTAATATTCTGCTGATCTCCAAGAAAACCTAATCAGATCTGAGAGCATATATCAAATCCTTCTGGAGGTGAATTCAGCAATAACCCCATCATATTTCATTCTCTTTTTTATCCACAGCTGGACAGTGCTACGTCCCTCATACAAGCAGCTAAAAACCTGATGAACGCTGTGGTCCTTACTGTGAAAGCATCATATGTGGCTTCTACAAAATATCAGAAGGTCTATGGTACAGCTGCAGTGAATTCACCTGTTGTATCTTGGAAAATGAAGGCCCCTGAGAAGAAACCCTTAGTAAAGAGAGAAAAGCCAGAAGAATACCAGACACGAGTGAGAAGAGGTTCTCAGAAGAAACACATTTCCCCAGTACAGGCTTTAAGTGAATTTAAAGCTATGGATTCCTTCTAAAACACTAGGCTTTGTCAGGAGGGTTTTATATTCCTTTTTGTATGCATACCTGCCGACTTGTATGCGTCTGGCATGGGGGAAGAAACTAATGAAGCCGTGTCAATTTGCATGCATCCTTAGACTCTGTTAAAACAATGAATAATCTGCAACCCACAAATGCAGACCATTCTATTCTGATGTTACATGGAGTTATCCCAAGCTTACTTTTTTAAACTATAGCATAAAATTGGCCAGAGAATTTGCATCTCAAGTGTGAGGGTAAATAACAAACTGAAAAGCAAAACTTTATGCATGCAAGAAACATTAAGTTGGCAGGTATATTTAAATGAGAAAACCTGGGAGTGTAATGGTAGACCATAAAGCTCGCGTTGCTTCTGTTACAGTGCAAAAATGTACTAGCCAATATGCTTAAATGTGTGGCCCAATAATTAAACAATTTAACTTTTAAGTCATCTTCATCATAGTATGTGAATTTTGAACAAGGATAAAAATGAATCCATTTTAAAAATGCTTCTTTTAATCCATATTTTATTCTTTATATTCTAGTAGTGGTTATGACTATGCTCATGTTTCAATTAATCCCATTAATATGGAAAAATTTTTACTTTTTGCCAATTGAATTCTTTATGGTGAAGTATGAAGCACAATATGGTGATTGACATTGCCTTTTATATTATTATTATATTATTGTTAGAAATAGAAGACCTGCTGGTGGAATGCTTAGAGACACAGAAATTGATTATGTGAGAATTTAGAAGCAAATATGTAGGTGTAGCTTGGATTACAGGTATCTAATATGCCATTGTAACCACTAAAACTCAATAAA
Organism: Dermatemys mawii; assembly: GCA_007922305.1. Lineage (NCBI taxonomy): Eukaryota > Metazoa > Chordata > Testudines > Dermatemydidae > Dermatemys > Dermatemys mawii. The sequence continues at coordinate 6,792,970 of ML677326.1, forward strand.
CTCATTTAACCTTGGAATCCTGGGTATGACTTCTGACTTTTAATGTACAGATATCATTCGCCATGGCCTTCAGATGGAAATCAGTTTATTTTGCATTCATACATGCATTTTGAGGGTGAGAAGGACAAAGTAGTGTATTGTGTACTCACTTTCCCACAGCAAGGAAGTGGGGGAAGGGTGTCAAATCCAGGTTTGGAGCATGTTTGTGAGAAAAAATTCTGTGATTCTTCAGCTGAATACCCTCCTATCAATTGTATAGAAAACCAACCAAACATTTGCCCCAAACAGATTCTTTCATGTAATGTGGCAAAAAATATCTGATGGGTTTTGCCCCTGAAGCATCTACATGGTAGTTAATTTGTACTGAGTTTGTAAAGCTCTATTTAATGTAGGTGCCTGAGCATCTGGGAGATCATTTTGACATGCCAGGTTGCATAGAACTGTCTACACATTATTGTGCTGAAAAATGCATCATTAACTTATATTGGCTTTACAGCCTAAGAATTGGTTGAACTGCATTAATTGGGTTAATATCACTATAACAAGGTTTTCCTTCTATTTTGAATGTAGGACAATCAGTATGAAAGTATTTTTTGTTGAAATTATTTATTTCCTAGAACTTAATAGAGCATTCCTGACCTCTCATGAAAGAGCATGAACTAGAAATTGTATTAATCTGGGGCAGAGCGAGTTATACTGTACATGATATTTACCTACTTTATATTATTTTGAGAGATGAGTTAGTATGCTTGTGCAGGATATATTCGTTGAACATATGCCGTTGTCTGTCAGAACATCAGTGCAACACAATAGCATTATATTCCTTCCTCACATACAGACTGAATGCATTAAATACTGTTCAGACACATCACAAGGATAAATAAAAGTTCTCTTTGGCTATGATATTTTATGTATTTGCCTAATGCCTAAAGTCTTTCAATCAAGGTCGGACCCCACTGGGCTAGATGAGCTTCAAACACATTGGAAGATATGAATCCTCCCCTGAAAAATGTACACCAGAAGCCAGCTGAAATCTGCAACACTAATTGTCATGACATATGGTATTCATTATTATTACTAATAGAGCACCGTAGATGTGGTTGACTCTTTACAAAACAAAGACACAAGGACAAATTCTCTGCTGGTGTAACTCCATTGGCTTCCGCAGAGTTACCCGAGTGGAGTCCTTGTAATCCCTGCCCTGAAGCCTTTAAAATCTGGTGCCCAAAATTCCCAGTCCACTAAGACCAACAAAATGTGGCTTTAAACTGTCCAGAGTTTTCCAGCAGAAAATCCCTCTGTGTACACAAAAGATGGAGGAAGAGGCAAGTCAGGTGTGAACTGCGTATGTATCAGGAGTGGGTGGAGCATGGCAGATCTATACTGAGCCCGCCCTTGGTGGTAGAGTCCTTACACCAGCAGTTCGAGTAGCATAACTTAGAGCAGTATCCTTCCTACGCTAATTTGCCCTGGGGCCAAGCAACCCTGAATTAGAAAGTGCATCCAGTTCTTCATGGCCATCAATCAGGGCCTAAGTATTGGATCACAAAAACACAGATCATGGAGCGTCAGGAGTATTCCAAAGGGATCTCTTACCACTGGAAGTATTCCAGTGGGATTAGGTAACACTTGAATACCTTCTATTCATGTTGCATCTGCATGTTGAACTCTGAGGATTTTTATCTGCTACATGTTTTGCTTACTTTAATTATAACTAGTTGTAAGCCAATTAAGAATGGTGTAAATTGTGGGTGTTGGTCTCCCTAATTTCAATATTGCCATTGCTATACCTTTAAGTAGCATTTCCAAAATGATGACTTTTTTTTAAAAAAGTACATGGTACAAACATTTCTTCTAAGAAATGTGGAGTTTTTGTTTGTCTTCCTCCCTTCACTCCCCATCCCACTTTCAGGAGGAGTAAACAGATTTACCTATCAGCGTAAATGATGTCTCAAAAATGAGAGCCAGTAGAAAGCCAACATTTCAAAACTGAAGACAATTAACAACGGGAGGTGATCAATTATTCAATTCAGTAACAATCCAAAGACAGAAAGGTATTTAAACAGTGAGTGAGTGCCACATTTCTCACTCAATATCATACCATAATTACAATGCAAGGAAAAGCATTAAGCCTCTGGCTGCAGGAAGTAAAATTCTGTAACATTTCTTGCACTTAATGAGGACTTTTTTGATAATGATTCGCTTCTAACTCGTGAGCAGACTCCTAGCCATTGGAATGAAGAACAGCGGGGTGTTCTGGCAGGCATCCCTGAGTTGGATTCTGTTTCCAGCAGAAATAAAAAGTCCTGACATAGCCCTTCATACTGTGGCCACTATTGTTATTCAAAAGCGACAAAGAGTCTTGTAGCACCTTATAGACTAACAGATCTTAGGGATCTGTTAGTCTATAAGGTGCTACAAGACTCTTTGTCGCTTTTGCAGATCCAGTCTAACATGGCTACCCCTCTGATATTGTTATTCAGATGCCAAAAATTGTGGACTCTGATAGGAGACCAGAAATCCAGCCTACAAGACTGGCCTGTATACTGTTTCCATTAATGGCTGGTTCTTCTGAACTGTGCCTCTGCAGAGAATTCTGTAGAATGGTGGGATTTGGGCTTACAGCCCATCTTGATGCAGCTGAACCAAAATGTCTGTTTTATTGTTTCTCACTTTGGTAAGTATAACCACCAGTTTCTGACTCAGATACTTGTGAACACATAGAACTGGTGGACTTTTTGTGGCAGGCTGGGAAGCACTCTTCTATGAGAGCTTTTTTTTTTTTTTTTTTTGGTTAATAGTGACTATAGGGAAGATGACTTTTAAAAGTTAAATGTGGTCTAGGTCAAAGGATAGATAACAGGACAGGGTACCTGATGTCACCTACAAGTGTATGAAGGGTGCACACATAAAGCCAATCAAAGAATCTTTTGAGTAACCCAAAGCCAGACTATGGGCCCTGATTCAACAAAACAATTAAGCCCATGTTTCATTTTATGCATCTATTAAAACTTAAGTTCCCAGTAAGATGTAAGTGTGTGCCTAACTTGAAGCATGTGCTTAAGTGTTTTTCTGCCTACAAATGGCATTACTTGTACCATTAAACTTAAACATGCTTAAATATCCTGCTGAATCAGAGCTATGATTATTAGTAAGGGAATGAATCTAAGCAAAGTAACCCTTTGGGCTAATAAAATCCCAGTGGTGTGATCTACCATGATGAACTACTGTCCAGAGACCCATTGCTAGAGTACTTTAAAAGTAGAGTGGATATGAAGCAGTAGAAATACACTGCAGACAACAATCCTACATTGCCCAAAAGGTGGACTGGATTATATTTTCCATTTTAATTTTTTATGCTTCTATGATTAAAGCTGGCTAAAATTTTCCCCTGGAAAATGTGGCTTTATCAAGAACAAAAGGTTTTGTTTGGACTTTGTTCTTAAGAAAAAAATTTTATAGGAAATTTCAAACTAAAAGCAAAAGTTTTGTTCAGTTTAGAACTGCGGGGTTTTTTTGCTTCATTTTGTTTTTTGAAAACTGAACTGAAACAAAAATTTCTATTCCAATCAAAATGTTTTTAATTGAAACAAAACTTCAAATGTTTCATTTTGTTTAGAAATTTCCTATGAGAAGTCAAAAAAATTGAAACTAAAATGCCTCATTTGAAATTTTTGTCCATGCAATACAATAATTGGTTTGCTCTACTTCTGATAAGGTGCTGATAGACTTCAAGGCCAGAAGGGACCATCGTGATCATCTAGTCTGACCTCTTGCACATCACAGGTCATAGAACCTTGCCCACCCACTCCTGTAATAAACCCATAACCTCTGGCTGAGTTACTGAAGTTCTCAAATCGTGATTTAAAGACTTCCAGTTATAGAGAATCCACCATTTAGTCTAGTTCACACAAGCAAGCAACCGATGTCCATTTTGTAGAGGAAGGTGAAAAATCCACCAGTCTGACCTGGGTGAAAATTCCTTTCCGACCCCAACTATGGTGATCAGTTAAACCCACCAGCCAGAAACCTGAGAAAGTATTCACTGTAGTAACGTATAGCCCATCCAACTTGTGATGAGTCTGCCTAGTAATACAAAGATGACCACAGATTTCTTTGAACTCACTCAAGGGCTCTTGTTATTTTCAGCTCCTTCTACAATCAAAAGGCAGTCCACTTGGAGTTCCTAGACAACATTTTAAATCAAAGTATTATCTGTGCTTCACAGGTGCCTGGCAATTTTCAGACTGAGTTGAAACTTTTCCCGATCTACCCTTTGGTTTACACACTTAGACACCTGAGTGCATGTTTAAGTGTTTTGCAGAACAGAGATGGACTTAAGCATTGTTGCTGAGTTAGGCCTTTAGAGTGAAAATTTCTTATCTGAATGACTAACGTATAGACAAAGGGTTCATTCCTTTACTCCAAATTTAGTGATGTTCCCCTCATGTCTCAGTTAACATCAAGCCATGGAGAATTTGACAACTGGTGAAGGCTCCAGGTGTCTGAAATGTATTTTCTTTTTCTTGTTAGTTTTTTTAAGCAATATATATTTAAAGACTTGCTCTACACTGCCTTTTATTGAAACTATTTGCTGGACTGCTAGAGGAATAGTTTGATGTTGCAGATTGTCCAACCTAATAGTTATTTGTACCATGAAGTACAATTTCCAAAAGTTCCAAACTTGTCTGGCAGGTTCTGAGTGATATTGGACCCGTAAATAGACATATCTTTGCAGAGTGTGAACTTTCCAGTTCTATGCTCACTTCTCAGTTCCAGTTGGCTGAAAATTACTCCAGAGATAGAGAGAGAGAGGAAATTATTCTAGCCTTTTTCAAACTGCAAAGAAGCTTTATATTCAGAGGCAATTACTTAGCTTAAAAGACATTTCTGATCCAGGTTAGCTTTGACATGCAGACATTAATGGTGAGGTTCTTTGGCCTTTGTTATACAGGAAGTCAGGCTATATTATCATACTGATCCCATCTGGTCTTAAAATCTATGCTTAGCCCCTACAGTAATCAGCATGATATAAATGCATAGACAGGTCAGACTGATAGACCAGAGATCCTATAACTAGTGATTTTGCCCCTGAAAGACAGATACTAACAAATAACAGTTATTCTCCAAAGATTCAGGTCTTTAGTAGAAATGTTAATCCATTCTCTTTTAGAATCTTTTGTTGGCAGTCCCAGAATTTGCTTGCAGAAAAATGTTTAACCTATGATATAATAAATGCTCTCCCAATGACTCTGGTCAAGGTTCTAGAACACATCAATTTACTATTTCAAGTTGCAGCCTTTTGGTATGTGTAGATGGAGTACTTTTTTATGATTTCAACAGTGACTTCACCCCAGAATTAATTCAGTTTTTAAGAGCTGTAGAGTTCTTGAGACCTAAAGGAAGAACCATTGATGGACCCTCACTGAAGAATAAATTAGATTCCTTATCTCCTGACAAAGGTCTGACTTCACCTAGTTTCACTCTAGAAGTCAGTTCAGGTTTTTATAAGAGTGAGGAAGTCATTCTTTTTCCTCCTTTTCTATTTCATCAACAGTGAGAGATCGGCATCCCATGGGTTGTAGACAGATGTTATAGATCTAATTCAGCAGGAGTGATTGGAATGTCATTTATTTTGTTGGGGTTGGCTAAAAGATTCTCTACACTAAAGTCTCTGTTTTATTGGGGTCTGCGGGGGAGGGGACAGCAGCTAATTAACTTCAGCCTACTTTTATACATCATTGTAAAATGGGGCTTCCTACTGGAGACAAAATGGTTATTATGTAATTATTTGATTGAAGTCGTATTCTCTTTCTTGCATGTTCTCACAGAAGCACACACCTATACCATTCTTCTCGTGGTACTTTTCAACCCAATACCACCAGATCCAGATTAGTACAGGAATCTTACAGAAAACAATCTATTGCCAATTCCTACATTTTCCTACATGTAGAGAAATTTTGGTTCAGATCTGTAATAATGCTGTTTCTGGCGGGATCCAGCTGAGAGTGCCAATTTAGGACAAATTGCTTAAAGCAGAGCAGTTACAATCCAAGGCTGGGGTTTTTCCATCTCTAAGGCAAACCAAACCAGGGAGACAAAGAAGACTTTAGTTTTATCTCACTGGCTAACCACAAGTCACACAAGCAATTCCCTTAGACACTCCAGTTTCTCAGTATCACCACCAGTGCTACTTGTTATGGGCACAAATGGTTAGGAAATCCAATACCCTACTAAAAGAAAAAAGGTTCTCTCAATCCCAAAGGACTAAGCCCCAGACCCAGGTCAATATACAAATCCGCTCTTGCTCACAAATCACGCTGTTGTCAGTCCTTTAGAATCTAAAAGTTTATTCATAAAAGGAAAAAAGATACGGATGAGAGCTACAATTTGTTAAATGGAATCAATTAAATACAGTAATGGCAAAGTTATTGATTCAGACTTGTAGCAGTGATGGAATAAATTGCAGGTTCAAATCAAGTCTCTGGAGTACATCCACAGCTGGGAGGGGTCATCAGTCCTTTGTTTAGAGTTTCCATTTGTAGTAAAATCCCTCCAGAGGTAAGAAACAGGGTTGAAGACAAGATGGAGGAGCTGCAGCGGCTTTTTATAGTCTCTTGCCATGTGGTCTCTGCTTTCTTTATCCCAAAGACAAGCTGTCCATCACATGGCATGGAAAAGCCTTAGAATTCTGTCCATGGGCATGTCCCTGCATATCTTGCTGCGTCACAAGGTGTGCCTGCTTTCTTTCAAATGGGTTAACTGTATGGTGATGGTTCTTAATGGGCCATCAAGTAGGCTAGTCAGTGATGATGCCAAACTGTCTGCGGTGTCTCCCAGAAGCATAGCACAAGTTTGAAATACAGACAACATAGAGCCAATACTTATAACTTTAAATACAGAAATGATACATGCATCAAGATAGCATAATCATAACCAGCAAACCATAACCTTGGCTGAGACACCTTATTTGATGCCCTTTATACAAGATTTGGTGCCACTACAGAACCTTGGTTGCAACAATGATCTATAAGGTCCCAGTTCCTGTCAATAACATCACAAAAATCTTAAAAACGACCTGTGAATTGGGGAACTTCAATTTTTTGGTGCTCAGCTTCAGCCATTTTAAAGGGATCTGCCTTTTCAAGAGTGTGGAGTACCCATCTCTGAACATCAGTCCCCGGTTTAAGACACTGCATGTTGGGCAGTGAAAAAAATGCTGGCCTCCCATATCCCTGCTTACTTTTGAAAACTGTCCTTCCAATCTGTGAACCCTCAGAGTTTTTTCAATGGGAAACTTTTTTTTTTCTGTGTTGTATGCTTCTATACACTTTGAAGTAATGTCAAAATGGCATAGGTATGTCACTACCAAATCCTTTGCTCCTGTAGCATGTCAGTCATATCATTCCATATGGGTGTGTGACCAAATTTAAAGTACTAAGAATGCATCAGTTACTTTGGCCATTGCTGGCCTAGTGTCAATTTGCCATTGTCTGACACAGGATCATATCATCAGTCCTGGTAGCCCAGGCCAAACAGCGGCCAACACCTGATATTACGGCGGAATGTGAAAACAAAAATAAGCAGTGCACTTCGCCATTCGAGCTGTGCAGATCCTCTTCTTGGCACCTCTGTCAATCAGTTTACACCCCGAAGCACAAGATTTAATTACCCTTTTCTCAGCAAGCACAGCTGCAAATGTTGTTAGTGCTCATAAAAATCATCCAGCTTTTTTTAACATTACCAGTGACCTGTCAAGTAATTAATTTGATGAAAAAATAGACTATATCCTGGTAATTTTTTTCTGTGTAGCCCAGTGTTAAAGGGATGTCCACAGAAAAAAATATTATTAGCTTACAAATCATAGGCATTTCCCCAACTGGACAAAATCAGTTGTGTTACAGTTAAAACCCTGCTCACTTTTTTTTATCTTTCATTAATTTTCTCTAGTTTCTCCGAACCCTCTTTGATTGATCCATCTTAGCCCTGGTTTACATCGGGAGATGGGGATCAATCTAAGATACGCAACATCAGGTATGAGAATAGTATAGCTGAAATCAACATACCTAGATTGACTTACTGCAGCATCTTCATGAGAGAAAGCACAGAGCCCTGGGATAACCCATTGCTCTAGAAGCAATTTTCAACAAATGTGGTCAGTGTGAGTACTTGGTCGCTACAGCCTTGGTGAAAGTCAGCTTGGTCAGGGCTCAAAATTCTCTCCACAACAGGTAATATGCGCTGTAGGACCAAGTGCTCCAGTGTCCTGAAGCACACTGACAATAATGATATGGGATGATAGCTTTGATGCTTGATTTGGGTCCTTTCCAGGCTTTAGGAGGCCACTGACTTTTGTAGTGTGCCATATCTTTGATAGCCTGCCTTCAATGACAGCTCTGGTGAAATAAATTGGTTAGTCTCTAAGGTACCACAAGTATTCCTCGTTTTCTTTACAGATACAGACTAACACGGCTGCTAATCTTAGACTTTGGTGAAGAATTTCATAAGTCAAACCCGAGCACGGGGGCCAAGATTTTTCAGAAATTCTGGAGATATGTTATCATAGCCTGAAGCTGTTTCATACTTGATACTACCCAATGTCTATTCCAGCTCTATTACAGTGAATGGGCAGCTGCTGATCTCGTGTGCATGTTTAAACATACGCCCTTCATTCCTCATGGATTAAGTGAGACCAAGTAAAAAAGATAAAGGTGGAAATGGTTACAAGCAAATAAAACTGAAAACATGAATTAAAAAAAACCTAAATCTTAAGCTATCAAGGGACCGTCTTTGTTCAAGATGGTTTCTCTCACCTACAATCTTCTTTCCAATTTTTACAGGACAGCCTGGCAGGACCCATCCTAGAGATGAAACAGCTTCATTCATTTGTCTCCTAAGGTGAAAGATAAAGGTGGAGTCTCTCTCTGTTCCTTATATCTCCAAGGGGAATGTCTTTGTCTTACAAGTCACGAAGGCCTCTGGGGGATTCATTCTTCTGTGTCTCTCTGGGGTGCAGAAGTCATGTTAATTCTCAAATTCAGGATAACCCAGGCTGGGTTAGCATGATGGCTCTGATTACCACTAAAATGTAAATTGAGGTAAATCCACATTCCTTTGTCTAAGACAGATCTGTTTATCACCTTTATTTAGCCTAGGCTTAAACCTTAAATGTTCTAGTAACATCATAAAGAGGGGGTTCATAACTTCCCACGTATCGTTAACATACATATTTTACAATATTAATAACCATTTGTTGGCTTTCATATGATAAATAATATGGCATATTTTGTACCAATATTATTGCAGTAACTTGGAGAGTGTGAATACTGGGGTGCCTAGGGTCACAATCAGTTTTACCCATCAAAGGCTCAGGACCGGGACCTAAGTTTCACACCATCAGAGTGACAAATTATCTCACTGCTTTCCAGGAGTTAACCTGCATTGACAGTTGGGAAATAGTTGGATTTAGACAACCCTGATCTCTCTCCCTAAAATAAGCAAATCTTAAATGGGAAACCAGTTCCAGAATCAAAGGTAAGACTATGGGAAACTAGTATTTTGTTTTGTCTAAGGAAGACATTAGGAATCAATGCTCTAGCAACAATCCTCCCCAATCCTGCCATCCTGCTCTGTCCCCTGATATGGCTCTGATTTTTTAGAAACGTTTAGTAAAGCCGTTCCAAAGCCTGTTATTTAATAGATTTCTTAACACCAAGAGTATCTTTCTTGCCCAGAGAAGTATTTTTTTAATGTACGTTACTGGCAAAGTGAGCACCTTAAGGTTTTGATTGGGACCGTTAAGTGCCTGGTATACTTTGTTATCTCATGATAATGACCTCTTCCTCAAGGTTTACTGATTTATTAAGGATAATGTGACAAGTGAGGCCATAAACTTAAAAGAGTAATAAAAGTACTAGAACTGATATGGGAATGCTTCAGAGAATATCTTTCATATTGCACTGCTGGAAGATGGCCTTTTTTCCTGGTGCCTTGGCCAACTGTTGCCTTTGTTTAGAAGTGACGCCTTCCATTAAATGTAATTACTTTCCTTGTGGCTCACATGGTAAAGGTGTACTTACTGAATGAAAGGTGGCTTTCTGTTTAAAAGTGCATGGTAAAGGTATGACGATTGACAAGGGAGACTTTTAAGTGAAGCTATGCGGGACGTGGGCTCTGTTATTCCAAGGGCAGTGATTGAGGCTTCAAAGGCTCAGATTTAGATGTTATGCACAGCTGAATTGCACAGTAAAATATGCCCCTTGCTAATAAGACAAAGGTTATTCATAATGAGTGACCTGTATTCACAGCATTCTGACAGGAAACAATGAGCTACCAGAAGTCACTTGTACAAAAGTGAGTCTCATTCATTATTGATGAATATTCCACACTGCAAAAAAGCTTAATTTTTTTTCTCCCTTTCAGCCAAGGTTTCTCATTCGAGGAGTATTTTCTGCATTATTAATTCAATCATGCTGAGCAGCTTGCTTCCTGATTTTTGCTTTTGGATTCCTCTCACTCCCTTTGACACGTGGGGATAGTTAGTTCACATTCAAGCTATTGAAAGAGATGTCCTTCTGCAATAAATGTGTAATTATGCTGTGTCCCGGGGTTTTAAAAATCTGTACCAATGTGTGTCTCAAGTTTCATCACCTCCATAGCAGGGATTTCTCAACAGTTGATATTCAAAATAGAGCAGCAGTCTTGACACTTCCCTGATCCAGCGGCTGCCTGATGATACCCCAGCCCACACTGTCCCAAGACATCTTTCCAATAACCAGGGGAGGCCAGAGCCTGGGGAAAGCCAGGCTATATGCCTTTGGTCTTGATGACATACTTTGTCCCAGAAAGGAAGGGTGGGCACAGGAACTTCTATCCATGGTCTATTGAAAACTGAATTAAAGTAGTAAGCTATTGTCTCAGGGAGTTTTCAGGTCCTGCTTGCAGGCTAGGTGGCTCTATAGGGAAGCATGTGAGCTGGGTCTAACAACAGTCTGTCTGCAAAGAGCCAGACTATAGTAAGATATTTAAGATTAGCAGCCATGTTAGTCTGTATCCGTAAATGAGATGAAGAAGACTTTATAGCACCTTAGAGACTAACCAGTTTATTTCAGCATAAGCTTTCGTGGGCTATAGCCCACTTCATCAGATGCATCCGATGAAGTGGTTATAGCCCAAGAAAGCTTATATTGAAATAAACTGGTTAGTCTCTAAGGTGCTACAAAGTGTTCCTCATATTATTTATAGTAAGATGGTTATGCTCTCTGCCTGAGTTATGTCCTCTGCCTTAGGGAGCAGCCTGTTTTCTCTCTCTCTCTGTTTTTGGTTCTTGTGTGTTAAGTTTCTGGATTTTAAGAAATAATGTAGTGTTATGCTGCAACCTTCCAGGAAGAACACTTTATGTTTTTACCAAATTTCTGTTTGTATGCTGTGAACATAATACTACCATCCAGGGAATCCTTAGGGGTCTGGATCTTCTAATACCCAAGGGGAGGTGGCCTAGTATCTCTAATAGTTTATGTTCTTTTTCAGTCCCCAGTGCAAGGACCATGACTTTCCACAGTAGCACAGTCCTGGACCACTCTCATTGTACTCCTTTTCTGTAACAAAGTACCTAATCTTCATTACAGTTAAATTCCCAGTCGGGCTCAATGGTAAGGCCATCTTCAGCGGGAACAGACAGAAGACCATTGTAAGCTGGAAGTCAATGGGATTTTGCCTGAGTGAGGTCTTCAGAATTAGACACTAGAAGACAAGGACAGGCACATTTAGCACATGTTCATAGTTTTGGATCTCCTCATCTACAAGAACAGAGGAAACAGAACAAAGAGAAGGAGGGTTAATGAGAGCTATATTATAATTTCACATGCTGACTTCTCTGAGCAGTAAGTTCAGTTGCTGTGAGCTAAGAACGCTGGCTTTAAAAAGCAGATGTTCTGGTTTGTGCATTAGTTTATAACAGCACTAAGGAGATTTTATCTATCACTTCACTTTATTACTCATCTTATTGGGAAAAACAAAAGATGTAGATTAGACCCCAGATTTTCAGTCAGGAATGAATTTCCACTGAAATACTTTGACTGGCTAATGCTTATACATGACTATTCATTCTACTGGCTGGAATCACAATTATTCAGTTATGTGCCCCAGACACCATACTGTTAACATCTACTAGCGATTCTTCTTTATCTCAAGTGGTAGAGGCATCCATTTTTGGAGCCTCAGGATGTGAGTTCTATCCTTGCTTCATGTTGCCGTGAAGTTTTGAATGCTTGTGGTGCTCAGAATCATGGTAACCTTGAAATTCCTTTATGGTCCTGGGTATGACAGCTCAAGGGCATAAAGGGCAGTAATGGGCGAACTGCAATGGTTTGGGGTTTAGTTTTGGGTCAAAGAAATATCTTGCCCAACTTACTGAATTTTCAAAATATGACTGAGGGCTTACAGGGACAGAGCCAATCATAAAAATGAAGGGAAAAATGTCATCAGAACTTTTCAGAACACTCAGCAAAGATTTGTCTTTAAAATTAGGAGGAATTAGGTTTGAGCCATGGGTGTCAGAGAAGGTGGGGAATGAAGGAAGAAAATATTTTTATCCAGACTAGTTTGTCCATGCCTAACATGGTCAGCTGCAACGAGCACTGGACTGGGATTCAGGAGATCTGGTTTCTAAGCCCAGCTGAGCTACTCCCCAATCTGTGACCTTGGGCATAAGAATGGCCATAGTGGGTCAGACCAATAGTCTATCAAGCCCAGTATCCTGTCTTCTGACCGTGGCTGGGGCAAGATGCTTCCTAGATAGGGAAATCTTTCAATGATCCTCCCCTGTTGTTTAGCCCCAGCTTCTGGCAGTCAGAGGTTTAGGCCAAATTATATCATTTCTCTGTGCCTTTCTTTTTCCATCTGCCTTGTCTATTAGCCCATAAGCTCTTTGGTGCATGCACTGTCTCTTACTATCTTTGTACAGGGCCTAGCACAAAGGGCTCCTCATTTCACTTGGAGGCTCTAGACACTAATGTAATTATAAATAATAAGATATCAGAAAGTCACTGTAGGACCAATGCTGAAGGAAAAATATACTAAGGTAAAATACCCATTAACTGAATAAGGACTTCAGTTACATGCTACACACAGTCTCTTAGACATGATTCATTTCATATTAAAGTCTGTATGTTGTTAGATAAGGCGCCAGTGGAGAATGGTGATGAGATATTTTAGACTGTATTACACCTCATGCTGCAGAATTTTATCAGGAGGACAGACGGATCCTATTTGCAATTGTCACAAAGATTCCTCATTCTTAATTAGATTTGACCGAGTCTCTGTTAGGAAATCATGTATCATTTTATATTATAAAACCTTAACAAATGTGAGTTCTTGTCCTGTGCAGTAACATTAAAGTAACTTAAATTCCACTTACGTATACAAATTGAACTGGATCACATTTAAAATACTCACTCTTGGGCATAAATGGTGCATAATTATATTGCCATGATGGCCCTTCGGTTATAAATTAAATTAGACTATAATACAGTGACTTAACATCTGTTCTTACACGTTATTCCCTCTACCACTAGTGGTCTGACCCAGATTTAAATTCATCTTAGCATGGATATCTTTTTCCCCAGGCCTGTTAAAGACTAAGTTCTTATGCTCTTATCCTTAATGTTCTTACTATCAAGAAATGGCAGCTCAGTCTCCTTTTCAGCATTAATTGAACTCATCAGTGAAATCTAAAATAATGGCCCAGGCCCTCTGTTGCAGTCTGGTCATTTCACACCACTCAGGTGCAGGGCCGGCGCAAGGTATCGTTCTGCTCTAGGCGGCAAACGCAGAGGGGAGCGCCAGCATCCGTAGTCCTGGTGTCCGCTGAATTGCCGCCAAGAGGCAGTCGACTTGTTGAGTTGCCACCAAATTCTCAGCAGCAATACGGCGGTGGTTCAACACGCCGCGAGTATTTCGGTGGCAAGTCAGTGGACATTAGGACGCCTGACAGTCCGTTGACCTGCCGTCAAATTGCCGCTGAAGGGAGCAGAAAGCTGCCCTTCAAATTCTGTGCCCTAGGCAAGTGCCTAAGCCACCTAGTGGGCAGTGCTAGCCCTGCTCAGGTGCCATAAATTCTGGTGCTTCTTGGCTGCTGAGACATTCTCTAGCCATGGCCATGGCAGTTGGGTCTAACTCAGCTTCAAGGCTGCTCTACAGCTGTTAAGGCTTGTTTTATCAAAGCCCTGGCTGGGATGATTTAGCTGGGGTTGGTCCTGCTTTGAGCAGGGGGTTGGACTAGATGATCCCCTGACACCCCTTCCAATCCTGATAGTCTATGATTCTACGGTTCTACATTGAGGATGGAGATAACAGGCAGGACCATTAAAACGGAAAGACAATATGCAGGCAAGGGAATATGGGGCACAAAAGAGTAATTTGCAGATCCTCAGTTTTGGTGCTGGTTAACCACCAGTCTGGATTAACAGATTAATATAGCCAAAGGACTTTTGTGTTAATAAAACAAGAGATCTCTAAAGTGCAGGGTATGCCCAAGCCATGTCTTCCCCTGGCTGACCACATCCTCAAGGGCTGCAAGAAAGGGGTGGTGTAGAGCTAGTTATGCCAGATTTATGCCACCTGGAATGCCCCATGCAGTGAGATTCCTCAGGAAGCCGGTTAACCTGGCTTTACAGCCGTTTCACATTATGGGAGTGCTGCAAAGGTTTACAGTGCACCAGCGAATCTGGCCAATTGACTTGATTTATGCCATCTCAAGAGAGTGCAGAATCAGGCCCAATGGATATTAAAACAGTAATGCATCCAAATTCTGCTCGCAGTTATAGCAGAGTGAATGCCAGATTTACACCAAGGTAACAGAGGGGAATTTGGCCCAGTATTTTTTTTCCAAGTCCAACTATTAAGAGAGCTAAGGTGATTAAAAAAAAAAAAAAAGAAAGCAAAAGAATGGCACCAATGATAAACAATCTGAAATTTTCCAATGAACTGCTAAGGCCTTGAAACTACTGGAAACACTATTTACTTGACAGAGTCTCATCAAGGGTTCTAAATAATAAGACCCTATCAAATAAGCTTACTGGGGCACAGGGAGCATGTTGTTTTAATAAGTGATAGCTCAGGGCTGAGTGTGAGTCAATTCGCTACAGCTGTTCTCGTGTGTGTAGCTTTTTGTTGCTGTACAGTAGATTTGCCACGAATGCTGTTTTTCTTTGAAGGGATTTTGCTACACGCAGTTAAAAAAAAATACAGCTAATACAAAGCGTAGATGCTGTTTTCAGTTTGATGATAAAAATTTAAATGAAACCCAAATTCCTTGGTGCTCATGGATGAGTATCCAAAATGAACATTCTACACTTGCCTGTTTAAGTATAAGAAACCAAGCTACTCGGAATGACTGGAGTTAAATGTCAGGTAAGGGAAATATTTATATGCATCACTGTGGGGAATAAAGCAAACCTGAAATTCAGAAGCGACAGAGCTTCTATATTTTCTGATGTTTCAGGGCAAAACAATAAGTTCTCTTGGCGTTTTTTATATCCCCAGAGCAAATAATATGAGGATGCTCACAAGCTTGGAGGCTCAGTTCAGGGAATAGTCTTCTACAACTCCAGTAGCTTCCCATCTAAAAAATTCCAGGACACATCAGGCAGTGGTTAGCTACTCATTTTCTTGGAGGGAAAATAAGAAATAAGACATTATTCAAATGATGTTCTATATCTTCCGAGTTAATTCATCACCTCAGCCATAGAAAGGAGGAATAATTTTGCAGTCAGACTCTGAGAGCAACTTTTGACAACTGATTTTTATCAAATATACCCAAAACCTTGGGAGAGTACTGAACTCTGTTTTTATCTCACAGAAAGTGCAATGTGAGAGTCCAGGACAATCTTCTTTTTCTATAATGCTTCCTTGTGCAAAATACTCCCTGAGCATCTAATCAATCCCATATTAAAATAAATGCTGGGGGCAAAAGAGTATTTAAATGACATTCATATAGGGCTCCATACCTTTAAGGTAGAGCGTATGGGAAAACTGTAAATATTTTCATGGGTTATTTTTTCAAACATTTTCATGGAAATTTTGCTTTTTTCCCCCCCTCAGCATAAATCCATTTTTTTTTTCAAAAAGAAAAAAATGGCTTTGGTTTTCAATACTTTTTTTCAGTTTTTAGAAACTAAAATATTTCACTGCAAATGTGATTTGTTGTTGTTGAAAAGCTATGGCATTTAGAATGAAACTGAAATTTGAAATGCAGAGGCCATTTTTTGTTGAAAATAATTTTCCTTCCAGTTCTATTGTAAAATAAATGGAAAGATTTCCTATGGGATAACTCTTCTGCTTGTGTAAATTGGCAAAGCTCCATTGAAGTCAATGGAGCAATTTATTCCAGTTGAAGACTCATCGACATTAAGATGAGAAGAGGCCATCATAATCTAGGCTGACCTCCTGGACGTTGTAGGCCATAGAACCACACCTATCCACTTCTATAATAGATCCCTAACCTCTGGCTGAGTTACTGAAGTCCTCCAATCATGATTTAAAGACTTCAAGTTACGGACCTGCCACACTGATTTCAATGAAGTCGGCACTGAGCTAATATAAAAGTCTTCCTAATTCTGGACATACAAGGTAGGTGAGATAGTATGTTTTACTGGACCGGCTTCTGTTAGTGAAAGAGACAAGCTTTTGAGCTGACACAGAGCTCAGTATAAGCTTGAAAGCCTGTCTCTCTCACCAACAGAAATTGGCCAATAAAAGATATTACCTCACCCGCCTTGACTCTCTAATATTCTGGCACCAGCACAGCCACAACAATACTGTGAACAGCAATTTGTGATTCTGGTCTGCCAAGCCATTTCTCTACTCTCATTCAAGTTCCTGTTTAACACATCTTTCTAATCACATTTTAACACATCTTTCTAATCACTACATACCTACACTGAGTAAACGAATGATCTTATTGCTGTAATACTTCTATAGGTAAATATCATACTGGTATTGAAATGGTTAACAGGAGCTTGATAGCTAAGTTAGCCGCTGGCACCTACAGAGATGTTAAGTAGGTTAATTAGTAGGTCCATCTGGAAAGGAGTCAGGTTTCCTTAAAAGGACAGAGAGCTCAGTTAGAGAGACCCAGGACAAAGGTGGTTGGGAATAATTTCCTGCTCTCTGAGATGATTCGATAAAAGTCAGGAAAGAAGAGGATTGGAAAAGCCAAAGGAGGGGAGTTAGCTCCTATTGTGGGTATCAAAATAGAGGCAAGACTTTGAGGAGGCAGTTCTGGCATGTCAGTGTTCAACTGAGGAACATAGGGAAAACTTGGACAGGAATAAAGTTCAGGCCTGAAAAGAGGCAAAAGTGGTGTCAGTTTGTAGTTTTGGTTTGGGATTTTTCAAGAACTCCAGGAGGAATCCTGTGAGCCATGGCCACAAGGAAGGACAAAGTCTGATATCTTGGGGAGCCTTAGAAGTATACAGTGGGCCCAGGTGGGGCAGTGGGAAAGGCCTGAAGTCAGGCTGAGGTAGGACGAAGCCCAAGGAGGAAGCAAGGGGTGTAAATAGGCAGAACAAGCCTACTTATGACAAGTTTCCTAGGCTGGAATTTAGAGAAGATGGAGGCCCTGGGTTCTCCAACTGACTACTGGAAAAGGTAGTGTGAAGATCTTGAAGACCAAGGATGGGGCGAGCTCTTGGGGATTGATTTATAGTGTCTACACTTGACATGATAAATCAATCCCCGATACATCAATCACTACCCGCCGATCCAGCGGGTAGTACTGTATAGATGTACCCTAAGTGATTATAAGGGTTAGCAAACAGAACAAAGCAGATTACTGAGCAAATAAAACAGAACATGTAAACTAAGCTTAATACACTATTACATATAATAGTTTCTCACCCTAAATGTTGTTTCAGGTGTTTTCAGCAGTCTTCCTTCTTGGGCAGGGAGGCAGTGGAGAAAACCCTAAATTAACTCACTCCCTAGCCTTAAATAGGATTTACGTATGGTAGGAATCTTTTGTTTCCCAATTTTGATCTCCTACCCCTTTCCCTTGGAAAAGTACCAGCATTTCAAGATGGTATCATGTACCAGGTGACATGAGCACATGACCCTGCAGTGGCAAGGCAGCCTCCCAGGAAACTTCTTAGGAAGGAGAGAGATTAGTATCTTCATCGTTCTAGTGTCCTTCCTAATGGCCCTTCTAATTTGATTGCATACTGTCTGGTGGACATTCCCCAAGTACACACACAGTTGTAACTGTTACATAGTAAATATTCGTAATTTCAGATACAGAAATGATACAGTCATACAACTTGGATAATCACATTCAGTAAAGCATAACCTTTCCAATGATACTAACATGACCCATCTTGCATAAAACATATCTTAGTTATGCCATATTCATATCATAACAATATTTCTATGGAGAATATGGGGCATAATGTCATAGTGAGTTGTTTAGCATTGCTGATTTAAAGCGTGTTTCAGGAACGTTAATGATGCTGATGCTTAATTCAGTTGTGATAACAGGAGTGAAATTTCAGTGATGAGACCAGCTCAGAAAAGTACAGTTTGTACACCTGGGAGTCACCAGAATAGGCTATGGGTCAGATCTTCAGCTGGTGCAAACTAGCACTGCTATATTCGCTTTCCTGATTTACAACAGTTGAGTTTCTGACCTTTAGTGTATGACACAGCCTAAATCAGAAGTGGATTTGTGAATAACTCATTCAAGCCCTAATTCTGCAGTTCATCCTTGTTCACCAGAGCACTTAAGCACGTACTTGACTTCAGGAGGAGTTAAGCACAGGCTTAAAATATAACATGCACTCAGTTGCTTTTCTGAATAGGGTGGACTCCTGGAATGAATTCTTCACACAAGACTTAAATAGGTTGGCCTGATTTCAATGGGATTTAAGCATGTGCTTAAATGTTTTGCTAAACTGCAGCTTCAGATTCATGAGTGTATCAAGACCAAACCCATACACAGCATCAAAGATCTCTGTTACTACCATTTCTAAAGTGAAAATGCTTCACTTCCAGATAGGGTGACCGGATAGCAAGTGTGAAAAATTGGGACAGGGAGTGAGGGATAATAGGTGTCTATATAAGAAAAAGCCCCCCAGATCAGGGCTGTCCCTATAAAATCGGGACGTCTGGTCACCCTACTACCAGAACATACGGCCTTTTCTCTCTAGCTGCCTGCATTGTATCTATCTTCCAGCCATTCCTGGGAAGCACTTCACTTGCAATGGTGGGATACAGTGTG
Source organism: Dermatemys mawii (assembly GCA_007922305.1). Lineage (NCBI taxonomy): Eukaryota > Metazoa > Chordata > Testudines > Dermatemydidae > Dermatemys > Dermatemys mawii. The sequence continues at coordinate 6,812,240 of ML677326.1, forward strand.
CAATAAGACAGGAGGACACTTACAATTGCTTGGTTTTTATTTTATTCATACTTCTGGTGTGTGTAAAATTACTGTAACATAAAGCGAGTTAACGATAGTCTTTTGTTGGGCAGTGGTAAAATGGACATTTTAAAAAGAATGGCCTTATTACAATCAGACCAAAAAAAAAAAAAGAAATGGAGGGATGGGGTGGCAGGGATATTGCTTACCTTATAAATAAGCCAACTGGTGAAAAAACTGATAAGAGGAAAATAATCAATGCAGCTGACATGAATTGGAAAGTAAGGGACGCTAAGGATTAGGTTTTCAAATGGTTTGCACAGGTGATGTTGTAATTGTTTGTGCAATTTTGAGTGATGGCACAATCCCAGTTATACTGAAAGACAGTTTGTGATCAACTATTACAGTTTTAAATTTCCATTAAGTAGCCCTTGCTTTTTACTTTCAGGCAGTCTGTGGCATTAGTTTTTGGCCACAGAAATGGTTCTTTTTAGGGGTTTTGCCCCTGTTCATTACTGGGTAATAATAATTAAAAAGAAAAATTAAGCTGTCAAATGGAAACGGACAGGATTGAGCTTCTAAAACAACAGGTTACTCGATACAGGTTTTCATCAGCCTACCAATCTGGATGGAGAATTTGGGTTGTCTCCGAAGGAGTTGCAGGGGGAGGAAGGATTTCTGTTTTTCAGCCATTAACCATGTGGATGTTTCTGTTTTGAGAAGACAAAGAAAAATAAATCATGCACAGATGTAACACAATGTGAGTTAAAAATAGAACCTGTTAACAGGACTGCTACAAGCACAATTAGAATCTCAAAAGAAAATGAGAGGCCCTGAAAAGAATGGCTGCACTTTGTGGAAGCCATAAGCAACTCTATGAGGAAGATATTGATTTGTCACCTGGTGAGTAGTCTCCACTATTGTGTAAGTCCTTATGGAAATTCAGCAGATGCTATCCAGGGGTTGGAAACTTTTCAGAAGTGGCGTGCCGAGTCTTCATTTATTCACTCTAATTTAAAGTTTCGCGTGCCATTAATATATTGTAATGTTTTTAGAAGGTCTCTTTTTATAAGTCTATAATATAGAACTAAACTATTGCTGTATGTAAAGTAAATAAGGTGTTTAAGACGTTTCATTTTAAATTAAATTAAGATGCAGAGCCCCCCAGACCAGTGGCTAGGACCCGGGCAGTGTGAGTGCCACTGAAAATCAGGTCGCGTGCCACCTTTGGCACGTGTGCCATAGGTTGCCTACCTGTGTGCTATTCTTATGTTCTTTTGGGAGAGTCACAAATGTTGATGCAACTAACTGAATGATACCTGCAGACAGATACCATCTTAAAACTAAAGCTGCCTTGTTTGATGGTACCTACTTTCCTCTAAAAGGGCCTGTATTCTAGGGGGAGTTTCTTCAAAAGGAGGAAACCCATCATGCGGGCACCCACTCCTCCTTCTCTCGTTACCTTGTGTGCAGCAAGGCAGGTGGTTAACTCATTCTGCAAGAAACACCTCTAGGCACCTAAGCTGCCTGACTCCAGGAGCCAGGTTCCCTTTCATAGACAATTAAACAAGGTTACGTGCCTCGCTTTGGCTTGCATTTATGTACTTGTATCCAAAAGAGGGGTGAGGTCTAGGATGCACCCTTATCCCTGGCATCTCTGCTGGCTAGAATAGGCAGCTGCCCCGCTAGGGTCGTGGCTTTTGTGGATCACTTTCTAAAATATCTCTCTCTCTCTCCCCATTCATTGTATAGGGAGCCTAAGTGTCTAACTTAGCTTTGTTGATCACAGTCTTGTTCCTGCGATTTTCCAAAGGTAGGTGCCACCATGCTTAGCACTCAGCACCAAAGTCCCTTCACAGATCCTACTCTTAGTCTGTCTGTATTTTGATGCCTTATCTGTATAACGGGAGAAATGGCATTTTCCTATTTCAGAGGGATGTTGTGAGGATAAAATATATTTAACATTGCAAGGTATTCAGATACTACAGGACTGTGGACCATATAAATAACCTAGATATTGGGCCCTGGTCCTATAAGCTACTCCATGCAGATGGTCCTCAGCTTATTGATTTCGAATGTGGCTCTTGGTGGGCATTTTCAGGATCAGGGCTTGCAATTGGAAACTTCTTCAGATGGGGGACAATGACCACCTATGCAGTGTATTTATATATGATAGTGCCTACCATGTCTTTGATGCTTTTCAACCCTTTGATGCTTAGTCTTTCACCAAGAGGCATACACTCTATGGAACATAGTTGCAACCTTAACTATCAGGATGCATGGAAGAAAGTAAGAAGAAGATGAAGAAGACAATAAGATGGAAATGAAGTGTTTTCCTTAGCTAAGACAATCTACCTCTGCTTTTTCTTCCACCCTTTGTTTATTTAGATTGCAAGTTCATTGAGCAGAGACTGTCTCTTATGGTGTGTTTGTGCAGTGCCTGGCAGATCAAGGCCCCGATCTGAAGAGTGAAATGTGTAGGTGTTTGTACGAGAGTCAGTAGGTCCTCCGAGCCACTGGGGGCGGTGAGGAGCTACTGCCTCACAGCAAGGCCTTGGCCGCACCTCCCAGTCACGGGGGGAAGTAGGGTCAGGAGGTGCTCCATCAAGCGTCAATACCGCACCCCTCCATCAGGAGAGCACCCACAAAGAGTCAGTAACACACCCCTCAGGCAGGGGAGTGCCCACAAAGAGTGAGGAGCGCGCCCCTCAGGCAGGGGAGCGCCCTCAAAGAGAGTCAGTCGCATGCCCCTCAGGCAGGGGAGCACCGGCTAGGGTTTGGGGTGCACCTCACAGGTGAGAGGGCACCAGCAGGAGGCAGGATTGTCAGCCACGGATAGCTCCGTTTCCCCCTCAGTGTCCGCCTCCGTCAGCCACGGGTCACTGCTGGGCTCTGGCGGTTCCTCGGGGTACTTAGCTGCTAGCCGCTCTGGTTCCCCCGCAGCATCCGCATCCATCAGCCAGGGTCACTGCAGGGCTCTGGGAGTCCCTCGGGGTACTCAGCTGTAGGCAGGTCAGGAAACCCCAGTCCTTCCCCTAGATCAGGGTTCCCTGGGCCTTGCCTGGCTCGGCAGCAGGGTGGGAAGGGAGCAGCCAGCGGTCTGCGTCTGTCTCCCTCCCTGGTGCTGCCCTGACTGAGCTAGGGGCCCTGCCCTTTGTACTTCCTGTCCCGCCCTTCCCCTTCCTGGGGGTGGGGCCAGCTTGGTCTGGGCCCGCCCACTCCGGCTGCGGGAGTGTTTCTTTCTCCTCTGGCTCAGAGAGAGGCAACCCATGCTCCCTACAGTGTTAAATGTATAATTAATTATAATAAATGTAGAGGGTAGAAGGAGGGTAGGAGCAGAACAGAAAAAGTGAGTGCCTCTAGGTGGAAGATGTATTTTGCATAATCAGCAAATTTTATGATTCAAAATGGTAACCTGAAAAGAATTAAAATTGAAATGTGATCAAATGTATATGTTTTTCAGGAAGAAATAACCTTATTTCATCCTGATTCATTGTTGCAATTGATTCAGTAATACAGGTAAACTCTCATCACCATCCATTCCAACAGCTAACAAGAGCTAAGATACCAACCACCATGACGGAACATCAAATTTCTTTTCTGATGGAAAAACTCTGCTTGCAGGGATTTCAGATCCGCCTGATCAGTATGAAATTGAAAATTACTCCAAATGATTCTGATGAGCAACAGTCTTTCACAAATGAGTTGTTTGATGTTAATGAAAGAGAGAAAATAGCTAGTGATATGGGGAAAAATGCAAGCATTGGAAAAGGCATGGAAAGGCCTGTGGTTGTTTGTTTGACTAACCGTGCTAAATATATGTGCTTATACAAAGAGATGAAATAAAAGAAAAAATATTCAGGGTCTAGGAGATTTAAGGGATTTAATCTTTATAGAATGAAAGAGAAAACAAACAGCAGTAGTTTACAATGATCACATTTCACAAATAATATTATTAACACAACACATTAATAGTTGAAATGGCAGAGTATGTATTAATTTAATAAATTAAATGAAAATTATACTGGAATTTATGTACTCTCTGCAACTTCCAATAGAGATTCAACCTCAAACTGTAAGGTGGATGAGACCTGTGAGTCTTATAAGAAGTTACTCAGACTCACAAATAAGCAGACCCAAATAATTTAGCCAAGCAATTTGTCTATAAGGTATTATTATACATACTATATTATTTATTTGGATTACCCAACTGAAATCAGGGCCCCATTGTCCTAGGCAATATACAATACTATCTATCTATCTATCTATCTATCTATCTATCTATCTATCTATCTATCTATCTATCTATAGATTAGGGCTGTCAAGCAAATAAAAATTGCAAGTAATCACATAATTAAAAAAAAAACCTGTGATTAATCGTGGGATTAATAGTGCTGTTAATTATAACCCCTTTCAAGTTTAGAGAGCACACCCCTTTCAAATCTTTTTCCAGAGGAGGGAAGTGCTAATTGTTCCAGAAGGACGAAGTGCTGTTGGGGAGATGGAGCAGAGAGAGAGGGGAGAGAGCAACAGGGTGTGTGTCTGGAGCTCCAGACAGAAGGGCTGTAGCAAGTAGACCGTCACAGAGTGAAGCAGCAGAGCACCTGCTTGAAACTTGGGAGGGACACAGTGGCTCATCGCGGACACCTCAGGACAGGAGCCAGGAGGAGCACTGTGCCAGGGAGAAATTGCTAGAGAAAGACAGACCGGAGCTGGACCCAGTATCACCGCTGCCCAGAGCTGCATGGGGCCTGGCTGTGAGTACCGGGGCTTGTGACTTTACACTGGGAATAAGCAGAGAGGCTGTTAGGTAGTTAACAGTGAGGAAGTGGTCACTCTGTGCGGCTTTGCAGAGAGTGGCAAAAGATGGCACCAGCAGGGTTTGTTGGGCGAATTTACTGGTGTTGAAGATGACCAAAGAGCACCCAAGACTCACCACTTTGCCCGGGACTCCTGAACTCTATGTGCTGACACATTGCTCAGTGTCTGCCCTTTTAGACTGTGATAACACTGGGCTTGTGGGGCCTTGAGTTGAATGCAACCCTGTTTTACCGCTCCCACTATATTTCCCCTTAGTTTTTTTCTCCTTTCATCCCTCTGGGAATAAATATTTCCCTTTCTTATGTCCATTGTACTTTTCCTGTGGGTGGGTGTGTGTGTTCAGTTGGGGAGTGTGTGTGTGTGTGTTTGGAACAGGTGCCCCTGGGGTGGAATGGACTTTCTCTGCTGAATTCCTGCACATGCCTTCCCTTGGCCAGACCTGCCTGTGGAGCAGACTCCATCTGGGTCACAAGCATGCTAAAGTTACACAATAATAGAATACTATTTATTATAATATTTTTGGATGTTTTCTACATTTTCAAATATATTGATTTCAATTGCAACACAGAATACAAAGTGTACAGTGCGAGGAGCTGGTATTATAAAAAAAGAAGACAAACCCACAAGAAACCTCTCTCTCTCTCTCCCTGCATTCCCGCTTCTCTTCCCCAGAGATTCATTGCACCTGAAGGGATGAAGTAAGTTGCTGTTGGACTGGGACAGTCTCCTGACATAAAATGTTTGATCAGTAAGATTTTTAAAATCATGATGTGAAAAAATTTTGCTGTGAATTTAACACAGGTTATTAAACTAGGCACCAGTTGTGTTTTATCTTTATTTCCCTTGTAACAATTTCTGACTTTTATGCCTCATTATTTGTGCTCACTTAACACTTCTCTCTGTAGTTAATAAACTTATTTTTCTCATCCAGTGTGTTTAAATTGTAGTGTCTGGGAAATTCCATTTGGGTGGCAAGTTGTGTGCATATTATTTCTATTAATATGAAAGAAATAATGAACTTTATATAATGGACCCTATGTTTTCCAGGAGAGAGCTGGGCCATACAGGGCATACATTTCTGGGGGCGAATGGAAGATTGGGAGTGTGTTGGGGTCACCCTGCAGTATAACCAAGGCAGATTACTGTCAGTGTGTAATCCAAGTATGGCTGGCAGGCTGCAGATGCGCACAGAGTGTCAGGGTGTGGTGTGTATGTTGGAAGGCTGTGAGCGGCCCCTGTGGAAGCCATTTCAACCAGGCATTGTAAGACATCTGAGGTTGTGGACAGGGGTGACACAGCTGCTCCTTTGTTTGGAGTACATCCTGCTGTGTCACAATATATATTTAGATATTTACTAGATTCATTGATTTATCAACATAGCACATAGCATTGGTGCTATATAAGGTACCTCAGTGCGGATCTCTACTGTAATAAAAGAAAATCCATGGCACTGACTCTCAGATCCTGGGTCAGCTGACTCAGGCTGACAGAATAAAAAATTGCAGTGTAGATGTTCAGGCAGCCTGAGCCCCACGAGTCCAAGTCACCTGACCTGGGCCAGCCACAGCAGTGCCATGGGTCTTTTATTGCAGTATAGACATACCAATAGTCTTGGAAACGTATGATAAATCGTCTGGAGCTTGTCACTTTCAGCTTTCTTTGGCAAGGTAATCCCTCATGCTGTCTTTAAAAAGGGTTTGCCTGCAAAGCTGCATAATGACAAAATATCTACAAATGCTGCTAAGCACCTCATAGGGTGAGATTGTGGAGTTATCATGAGCCCTGATGCTGCTCCAGGGTCAGAACAGCAGGACAAATTGTCAACTGGAGAGTCACAATTGGGTCCTTGTTTCTAGAAGGAAATAAACTGTGCTGGGCCTATCCCTGAAAATGTATCCCCCGCTCCGTGTTGGCTCAGCTCTGCTGACTGATGAACTAGGGGATAGCATTAAAGTTCCACATACTCACTGGACTTTGGCAGTCTCTTTAATGGGAGAAGGAGTAGGCTACCCTTCCACACACGCAAACTGGTGATGTGGGTAGCCGGTGTAGAAGGATAAGGGGGTGCTTTATGTTCTCTTACTCACCTGCATTAGTGTGTAAGGCAGTTCACAGATAAGCCTATACAGATTACAGTGGGGTTCACCAGTTACATACCAGAAAGGTTCTACCATATGCCACTATCTCATATGCAGACTTCAAGATGTCCTTGGCTACTCAAATGTGATGATTCTTGGGAGTCATAATTTCACAAGTGTTTTTGTTGGGAACTAATGCCTTGAACAAATCTGTGAGGGAGACCTACTCTTCCTTGCACAAAAATGAGAGTGGATTGCCAAGGTCCTGAGTCATGATTCACTACTTTCAAGGCAATTTCTCACTGATGTTCCATTTGCATGTAGCACTAAAGGTTACATACCTTTTTAAAGAACAACACATCTTTCCGTTCTTAAAGATTATTCCAGTCATTATTGGGATGTGGAAAGCACTGTGAATGCTCTCCACATTCCCACAGTAGATGGGACACCACTGTTTGTCATGTATTTGAGGGGTAGCCGTGTTAGTCTTTGTTGCAAAAGCAACAAAGAGTCTTGTAGCACCTTATAGACTAAGAGATCTTAGGGATCATAAGCTTTCGTGGGCCTTATGAAAGTGGGTCTTAGCCCATGAAAGCTTATGATCCCTAAGATCTGTTAGTCTATAAGGTGCTACAAGACTCTTTGTCACTGTTTGTCATGCAATCCGTTCACTACTTGATCTGGGTGCTGCAAAAATATGAGTGCAGAAAGAGATTCCGATGGTGGTAATGGTATGGTAATGTCATTCAGTGGTAGTATTTGAGCACCTTCCATGCAAAATTAATCAGCAGTAGAAAACCCAAGGGAACTTCTTGGAGTATCTCCAAAGACAAGGAAAAATATGTGAGGGGAACCTCTTGAATTACATAGGGCAATGAAAGATACAGAACAAACCTATAATAAAAAGGGTTCAGTGAAAAAGCCTCATACTGGACATGGTTTTCAGGTTTCAGAGTAGTAGCTGTGTTAGTCTGTATCCGCAAAAAGAACGAGGACTTCTTGTGGAACCTTGTGGCACTAACCAGTTTAGTCTCTGGAAGTGGATTCTAGCCCACGAAAGCTTATGCCCAAATAAATTGTTTAGTCTCTAAGGTGCCAGAAGCACTCTTTGTTCTTTTTATGGTTTTCAGGAATGCTCAGCACCCATGACTTCTCACCAAAACACCATGGACTCCCTGTAACTCCCATTTTACAGTCTTAAGATGCCTGTGGTTGAAGAAATGCATCCTCATACTGTGATCACCATCCACAAACTTTTCCAGAATATTTGAGGGAGACATTATGTTTTCCCAATTCTCTCCTGCCTGTGCCCTGTTCTCTATATCCTCCATCACTAGTCACTAATCCTGCTTAAGGAAGGGTCCTGGGCAGAGGGAAAAGGTGCCACTGGAGTGGTTGACCATCCCATTCCCCATCTAAAGGGATCCTCTACAACTATAGTGTTGGCCAAGTTACCTAGTTCTAAGAGCAGAATTGTTCCAAATCATTTCTTTTGGTGTTCCTTACTTGCTTTTCTGTTACAGGTTGCACTGTGACAGCAGGTAATCAGGAAAAGATGGAACTTCTGAAAGAGAGACAACCAGAGACGCAAAAAGCAAAGGTACCTTTTTTTTTAAGATGACCCAATTTAAGCAGAGAATTTCAAATGCAGAAATGTTGTTTGTCTGTAAAAGAAGCATGGGATGTGTGAAAGAGACGGATGATGAATACAGTTGGGTGGAATGTGAAATATAGTCACATAAGGCAAGGGAATAGTTAGATTAGTTACAGGAACTGTAAGGGTGGAACACTTAGCAAAAGAATAGTTGGACAGTGGCTTACATGCATGACCTTGCATTATTTCTGGATCAGTGACGCAAATAGAAGCAAACAGGTTAAGCAAATAAAAAATAGTTTGTAGGACCAGATGTGATTCATGCGAGAATATTAATGGAAACAAGGAGGGTAATGCATGATCCGCTGACTGTGATCCTGAGGAACTCATTAATTTCATATATGGTCCCAGGACGCTGGAAAATAAATAAATAAAATAAATGTGAATCAGCACCAATAGTAGAGAAAAATAGAATGAAAATCATGCTGGAAGCAGCTTATCCACAGCATTTTATATAATGGGAACTAGTGGCATATTTAAATCTACTGGAAAAAATAGATGCTGTTCATAATATTTTGCATTTATATAGTATTTTTCATCCTAATGGACCCCAGCAGGTTTTACAAACTCTACTCTAGGAATCATTTCATTTGTGGTTGACATGGGGACAGGGTTGAAACGTGACAACTCTTTAGCAGTACGAAAAGCATTACAAAACAGATAGGAAATGAAGTATGTGGAGGGATTGTGAGCAGATGTCTAGTATTCGTAAAATGTGGAGTTAGCTAAGACACCTATGTTAAGAAACCCACCCTTGAAAATGTGCCATTGGATCAATAATGATCACAAGTAGACAATATCTACAGCATCCTGTTGGACTAGCACAGTTATGGATGATTGGTTAAGTTCTGGCAGAAAGAAACATATCACCTACTGAATGATTGACACCACTTAACGTAGAACCCTGCAGTTTCCCCTTAGTGGCATCTCCTTATTGGCGATGTGATCTAGAGGTTACATCAGCACACCATTAATGAGTTTAACCAGGTTTCATTGCAGTCTCTGACAGTTGTTTGCTGATTAACCTTAGGCAAGTCACTTAACTGTTCTGTTCTTTAGTTTGTCTACCTGTGCAAGTCAAATTACTTGGATAAATGGCACATTATGGGTATGCCTAAACTTCAGTATAACACCTGTGACTGGCCAGTGTCAGCTGACTTGGGCTTATGGGGCTTGGGATGCAGGGCTATAAAATTGCAGTGTAGATGTTGGGATTCAGCTTGGAGCCCATCCCCCATCTTGGAGTTACAGAGCGTGGGCTCCAGCCCAAGCCCCTGAATGTCTACATCATAGCCCAAGCCTTATGAGCCTGAGTCAGCTGACATGTGTCAGCCAGGGTGTTTTATTGCAGTGTAGACACAGTGTATAAGTGCAAGTATCATTCTTCTTATAAGAAACAGTTCCTAGGTTATGTTGCTTCCTTAACTTGTGCGGTCTGAGGAGTTCACAATCTTGGATAACAAGGTTGAGGAAGAGAATATGCTCAGAGTGTCTCTGTAAGAAAAACAAACTCCTCATAAGAGTTCAGCATAAGAGTAGAATCCTGCCTAATCCCCTAAAAAAACTGATCTAAAGCCCATTGAACTGATGGGAAAGGCTGCCATAGGATTTGGATTAGACCCTTATCTGGTTGGGTGCAGGGAAAATCTACAATGTTCATTTGGTATTATTGTCATTCAAATGAACGATCATAGTTTGTCCCAATAGTTTTACCCAAGTAAATCTTATTTGCCTTGTGAAAGAAAGAGAATGCGTATCTGATCAGAGGCAAATAGCTAAAGCTCCCTGTTGCTGCAGTTTAAAGATGACCTAGGAAAATATTTGTCTGTTATAAAGCCTTTAACCCTTCCTCTTAATTATGCAGTGCTGAGAAAAAGGCTGCTTGATTTCTGTATTTGAAAGAGGAAGCAAGTTCTGGACTTCTCAGCTGATCCAAATGTCCAGATAAAATCCTGAACTTTAGCATCTTGTTCAGAACAAGAACAGAGGTTTCAGAGTCAGCATCGTTAGGATATACAGGAATTTCAAATATTAACTCACTAGGTAAATTAGGGAAATGAGAGGTTGGTCAATGAAGAGCACCTCAGAAGGTCTACGAGGCTACATGAACCATGAGAAATGAAAGCAAGGTGGCCAGGGCAAGCTACAGTTCAAAGCGTTCAGCCTCTGTAGCGAGAATAGTTTCTCACTGTTCAATTACCGCATGTTTTCTTCAGCCTTTTGACCCTTATGATTAACTGAAAGAGATTGCTGACTCTGTGTGTGTTATCAGAAGAACTCTTCTCCTTTGGTCTTAACCTAGCAACTGTGAAAAAATGGGATGGGGGAAAGGGGGTAATAAACACCTATATAAGGAAAAGACCAAAAATGGGGACTGTCCCTCTAAAAATGGGACATCTGGTCAACTTAATCATGACAGAATGACTCTGTGCAATCCTTACTGAAAACCCTTAGAAACTGAACTCTGGGTCTCTAGCTACTTTCTATGGGAGTTGGGTGTTTTTAAGGTACTGGAGAAAGGCAGTGCACTGAATTCTCACTCAGCCAAAGGGTCACTACACATGCACCCCTGAATTGAGGTGCTACCACTGAACATTTTGCTGTTTATTGATTCCAGGAGAGGCTTGTTTTGTGCTGAGTTTGATTTTTGTCTTTTCTCTGACCTATGAACAAAGTAAGGAGGCCCACAAGGGCAGGGCCCACTGCAAGGGCTAAGCAGCTGTGGCCTGTACTGAGCTGACCTCATGGTGGTAACTGGGCATTGCAACGACCCCCAGTCCAGGTGGAAGGCACCTCAGAGAGACACTTTTTAAAATCTTCCTTAGCTTTATGCCTGGGGATAAGCTTGACATACCAAATTCCTTGTATCCACTTATTAATTTATACAATGATTGCAAGAAGGCTAATTATAGCTATTACATGATTATTGAGTGTACAGTAGGACATAGATATACTGTACTGAGAACTCCTTTCATGGTCAGTCATCACCTCTTGAGTTTTCTTAGTGTTGTGTCATGTTCTCAGTGGATGAGTCTCAACAAATGATCCACACTATAATAACATCTTGCAATTTACATACAATTGTAATTGAAGCTTTTTACTGTGTTTGATTCCAGATAAAAATTAAATTGTTTTTTTTAAGACCAGTCTGTTTTGTATCCCTCCTCCAGGGCATTGCTATAGAGCAGAGTTAAGGTTGTTTGGTCCCTTAGCAATTCATTCCAGACCTGAAAATATCGGGCTTTCTTTTAAGTTTCAATTTAACGCTGAATTTCTTGGGTTTATAATGCCTATTTTTAAAAAATAATTGCAACATTTATGTAATTTTTGTTTTAACCTTAAGTTACTGATATATATTACCCTTAATTTCAGCTTAATGTAACTTTTCTGACTGGGGATATAACAAAACAAAGGAGGAAAATTGCACTGAAACCCTATTATGTGAACACGTCCACTGAGCAACCATGTGAGTTTATTCCTGTAATTACTTCCTAGTTCTACCCTTACTGGTTCAATTATACTCCAAATTAGACCCACTTCTGTTAATAGTTCCAGGTGGGCAGGCTGCTGTGCCCATGCAGAGTCCTTTGAAATATTTTGGCAGTATTGCGGCGGCAGATTGTAAACTCTTTGGAGTTGGGACTATTTCTTTCTGTGTGTACTGTAAAGTACCTAGCAGACTCTTGGACAAGATACAATAATCATTGGAGCTGTTGAAGATACTAAAGTGAAAGGCATCTTAGATCTACCCATAGTAGATTGATAGAGCTCTTTACTGAACCCTTATCTCCAGGACTGTGTAATCAGATCAATGCATAGTGGATTTATAGCATATCTGATAGGAGAACAGACTTGTATCCGTGTCCTGTTGTCTTCCAGAAAAAGGTGTTACAAGGTTCTCTCGGGATATACCACACTACTGCCCCGATGACATTTCGGGTATGTCTACACTGGTGCTGAAGGATGTAATTTCCAGGTCAAGGAAACAGGTTTGGGCTAGCTCTAATGGAGCTAGCATGCAAAATACAGAAGCGAAGCCACCCCGAATATGATCCCATCCTAGGTGCTAGGTATATATGCAGGACAGCTAGCCTGTCCCATGCTCATGCTGCTGTGGCAACACTTTTATATTAGCACCCTAATTCAATCAGAGGCAGTGTGGGTATGTCTCCTAAAGGTCTAAATGAAACTTTCCAATTCCAATGTACTCAGACCCTCCATATTTGACTCCACAAGGGAGTAGGGTCCTAGAGACTGGGCACCAGCCTGACCTGGAACACCTACACTGCTACACTACACTACACTACACTACCTACTACTGCTACACTACCTACACTACTACACCCCTGAGCCTGAGCTGACACGGGTAGTAGTGACACTACACTACACTACCTACTACTGCTACTTTACCTACACTACTACACCCCTGAGCCTGAGCTGACACGAGTAGTAGTGACACTACACTACACTACACTATCTACACTACACTACACTACCTACTACTGCTACACTACCTACACTACTACACCCCTGAGCCTGAGCTGACATGGGCCAATCGGGGTGTTTAAATGGAGTGTAGACAAACCCTTAGAGTCCAACCGATTGAGTGACAGCTCAACAGCATTGTGTTTCTAAAATTCCACTCTGGATTTTATCTGTGACTTCTACAGATTCTAAGTATTGATTAATAAAGTCTGAACTCATGTTAGGGAGCTGGTGGATTCCTTCAGCCTGTTAACTCACAAGGACGGAGGGAAAGAATCGCATGACGTGGATTTCTTTAACTTGTTTATCTATCTATCTATCTAGCATGACTTCCATTTTGTTTTAGTGAAATTCTTTATCTCAGAAGATGAGATTATGAAATTTGGGAATTTTATTTATATCCCAAAAAAACCATTTCCCCACCTCAGAGTCTTTCTGCTTTCTCACTTTGGTTGTATTTCTTTGTTAGATACTCTAAAGAGCTAGAAGTAATGCTTTCTGTTATCTCTGGTTGGCTAACAGATTCCATCCCATCAAGACAAATGAAGTTCTAGCCTCATTTTTTCATGCCTGTGTCATCTCTCAGCTGGATTACATCAATATAATGTATGTGAGCAGGAAATTCTCTAATATGAACATGTAGCAACAAGTATATTTATTTAACAACAACAACACAAACAACAACAAAACTTGACAAAACTTCCCTACCAAAACGAATCATTCCTCTACATACGCTTCTTCCTCTGGGGAAAGGAGCACAGAGCAAATAACAGGGGACAGATGTGTAGTTACATTGCTTAATGCAGCAGAGATAGGGGCTCAGATACTCCAGTGGTGAGTGCGGTATAAAAATCTATGTAAAATCAAATTGGTTTCTACTCATTGTAACTTGTGGGGCATTGGAACTTTCCAGATTCCCAGCTAGAGCAATGCATCAGGGCAGGACAAAAGTTTGACTCTCAAGAAACTGATAATAAGGCTTTTCTTAGAGTCATCCATCTCCTTATTTGTCCCTCAGTATCGGAGCCCTGGCCCAAAAATGCATTTTAGCATGCTTACTTGCTGCGTTGTCGAAACTCTCTGCTGATTAGTGCATTCCCTAATTCTGCTTGACAGGGATTTATCCCTGCTCATTACCCCACAAAATGTGAAAGTCAGTTCTCGATATTTTTCTCTGTAAGTATCAGTGACGGGGAAAATAAAACAATAAACCGCTAAAGGAATAAATTTTAATTATAATCATTTAGACTTTTCTAATGAAAATACTTATTTTGTTCATTTATGTACAGTTCTAAAGTAAGCAATATACTCTTGAGACTGATCCACAAAGGGGAAGTAGACACCTAATTGCCACTTTCAGGTATGTAAATGAAAAATGTGGATCATCATACCCCCCCCCCTCCATTCCTTAGCTATCACCTAAATTTCCACTGGTAAAGTCACTGTGGTGCCTAAATTTCTGTCAGTGGGCTTCCACAAAGCCACCTAGGTTCTAACGCTCTGCACCTAACTCAGGCTAAGTGTTCTCCTGCCTGTTAGGCCTGAATTAGTTGATTAGGCACCGTATGAATAGGCAGTAGGAGACCTAGGCCAGACTTACACCGGTGGGGGGAGTCAACCTAAGACACGCAACTTCAGCAATGTGAATAGCATAGTTGCAGTCAGCACATCTTAGGTCAACTTACCTGGCGTCCGTGGGCTTCCCCGTCAACTCCGGTTGTGCCTCTCAGCGAGCTGGAGTACCGGAGTTGACGGACAGCGCCTTTGGGGATCGATTTATGGCATCTAGATGAGACGTGATAAATCGATCCCCAATAGATCAATCAAAACCCGCCGATCTGGCGGGTGATAAATACCAGCCCCTAGATAGAAACCTCCACTCTGCCTACTTCAGAACAAGGATTTGAACCTACATCTCTCAGAGGAGGCCCTAACCACTGGAATAGAGGGTATTTGGGGATAGGTAAGAAGCTCAATCTCTCCTATTTAAGGTGTTCCAAGAACTGCTTAACTATTGATTGGCCCAGAGAGACAGACTCTACAGCCAAGTGTTTAGAGCACTTAACTAAGAGATCTGGATTCTAGTCTCTGCTCTACTGAAAACACATGGGAAGTAATTGTCCCATTCTTTTCAGCTCTGGTGAGGCCTCAACTGGAGTATTCTGTTCAGTTCCAGCATCCATAGTTTGGGAAAGATGTGGATAAACTACACAGAATCCAGAGGAAAGCAACAAAAATAATGAAAGGTTTGGAAAACCTGACCCTATGAGGTAAAGTTGTAAAAACTGGGCATGTTTACTCTAGAGAAAGGAAAACTGAAGGGCGACCTGATAACAGTTTTCAAATATGTTAAAGGTGTTTATAAAGAGGACCGTGATCAGTTGTTCTCCAAGTCCTTGAAGGTAGGTCAAGAAGTGATGGGCTTAATTTAAAGCAAGGGAAATTTTGGTTAGCTATTAGGGAAAATCTTTCTAATGATAAAGCTGGTTAAGTTCTGGAATAGACTTGTTAACTGATCAAGGTCCCTTCCAGTCTTACATTTCTATGATTTTAGAATGTGCCCAAGTGATTACAAATGTTCACATTTATTCAGTAATTTGGGATAGACATTTTCATAAATGTTATGCATGGGAGACACATGTGGCTTACTGAATTTGATTAATCAACTCCCAGTGCAGGCTATTTTAATAAAAACCATAGTCTAGTATTAGTTAACGTTACTTCAGACAATTGGAGAAAACTAATTTGAAGATCTTGTGTAGGGATTTCTTATTTCCCATTGGAGCCATTAGATGACATCTATCTAATTTGCCAGTTAAAATTTGTACATGAAGTTTGTATGAGAAAATTGATTGGAACTCATTTGACTGTTGCAAAAGATTCACATCAGTAAATATAGTGACTATGTTCGTATTAGCTAAACCTCTGAGCCACAAAATACATTTTTGTCTCATATTATTTGTAGAAGAATGGCATAATTATTTTGTGAATAATTAACTCTTCAATTTAGTCACAATTACATCCTGTTATAATAATTAAAATTACAACCTGCTATTTGGATTATTTCAATGGAATAATGATTTCTTATTGCAAGATTAAATTAGATATTTTTTTTCCTTCCCCAACTTTTGGAAAATAAGATTATCTTTCAATCATTCATAGTTTGTGCTCCGATGCTCAGCCTTCATCTGACCTGGCAGATAGTCCAAAAATATGAGCACTAGGATGCCAGTGGCCAGCACTCAGAGTTGTGATTTTTGCTCCTTGGGCTGGTGGAGGGATATATTTCCATTTGGAGGGTATTATCTGTAGGAACATAGGAAAACATTTTAAACGCTAGTTCCATCTAGTCCCAGGGTTGGCAACCTTTTAGAGGTGGTGTGCCGACTCTTCACCTAGTCAGGCCTTCGCGTGCCAGTCCAGAAGAGGTGGGGCTTTGGGCGGAAGGGGAGAGGCTGAAGGGGCCAGCCGGGGGAACCCCAGGACGGCGGTAGGCTGAGTGGCTCAGCCCACCTGCTTTGGGGTCTCCCCCCAGGCTCCTGCCAGCTGGGCCCCCACTGCTTGCCCCAGTTAGCTCCCACTGCTAGCCTGGGTATAGAGAACCCAGGATGACAGCGGGCTGGCAGGAGCCTGTGGGGGAAACCCCAAAGCGGCGCAGGCTAAGTGCTCAGCCCGTGCCGCTTTGCAGTTTCCCCCACTGGCGCCTTTCCAGCGGGGGTCCCCCGCCTGCCCCCCTCAGCTCCTGCTGCCAGCCTGGGCTCAGATTGCCCAGGCTGGCAGCGGGAGCTGAGACCCTGGCTGGCAGGAGCCCGCGGGGGAAAACCCGAAGCGGTGCAGGCTGAGCGCTCAGCCCGTGCTGCTATGGGGTTCCCCCCACTGGCACTTTGCCAGCCGGGGTCCCGCCTGCCCCACTCGGCTGCCACTGCCAGCCTGGGTATAAGGAACCCAAGCTGGCAGCGGGAGCTGAGTGGGGCAGGTGGCGGCTGGCAAGGCGCCAGCGAGGGGAACCCCAAAGCCATGGGGGGGCTGAGCTCTCCCCGTGTGCCAGCCTAAATTGACTCGCGTGCCGTGTTTGGCACGCGTGCCATAGGTTGCCGACCCCTGGTTTAGTCTAATATCCCGTCCTGACTGTGACCAACACCAATGCTTCAGATGAGGGTGCAAGAAACTCCACAGTAGGCCATTATGATTCTTCCTAAACACCCGTTACTTAGAGGGGTTTTTTTGTCCTGAAGCATGAAATTTTGTATCTCTTCCAAAACTATTGGGTTTTTTTAAAGTATTTACTATTCATAAGTATGGATAAAGTTGGTCAATCTTTTTTCTTTTGATCCTACCACACACCTGGCATTACTGATATCATATGGCAATAAGTTCTGTGGGTTAATTTTGTCTTCTGTGCAAAAGTATTTTTTAATCATTTTTTAATTTACCCTTTCAATTTCATTGAATGTGCCCTCACTCTTGCATTATGAGAGAGGGTGAACAGAAGATTCCAATCTACCTTCTCTGTTACTACACTGCTCTGTATACATTTATCTTGTCCTTTCCGATCCATCTCTCCCAAAACTAATCTTTTCAATCCCTTCATCTGAAAAGTCTTACCATGCCGTTGATTACTCTCCTCACCCATCTCAGAGTCATCTCCATTTGTTACACCCTTTTTGAGACTGAGTGACCTGAAATGAACACGGTTTTCAAAAGGAGGCTATGATTGATTGTCATGGGCTCCCCATCACAGGCAAGAAAGAATTAAAAAAAGCCAATTGGACATATCTATTACACCTGTGCCATAATTAATTATTTCTCAGCCAGAGGGGGTGCAAAACAAAAGGTGTCAGACCATAAGCTAATGGACACTTGGCATCATAAAAGGCTAGGTGAGTTGCTGGGGGGACAGGAAGTAAAAGAAGGGGTAGGAGGAGAAATAGTTAGCCAGTCACAGAGACTCCTGTGATGAAGCTTGAGCCAGAGTCTGCAAGAGAACAGATACCTTGGGAAGACTCAGTCTGAGGGTCTAGTGCTCAATTGCAGGACTTGGGAGAAAACTCCAGAGTAGCTGAGAAAAGGGAATGAAGCCAGAGGAAGGGCTGAATTGTTGAGACTCTTTGGATGTTAAGTGAACTTTTGTTACCCCAAAAGGCATTTGAACTAAATGCTTGCCAGCCAGAGCGCAGAGTTGGGAACAAAGACAAACAAGTACAGGAAGTATTAGGGCAAGAACCTCTGCAAAGAGAAGCTGTGATATTGGGGCAGGAGGATATGACACTGCTTATATTTATATGCTGACATTAAAATATGTTCTGTATCATTCTCCATCCCAGTCCTTAAACATCCTAGTGTTTTGTTAGCTGTACAACAAGCAGGGATCTTCACAGAACTCCCCATGACATCAGGCTGGCTAGAAAATTCAGTTGTGCAAATGGCAATTTTATAATAATACCTTGCAGAGCTTTAAACACAGAAATAAGCTAAGTGCCTGATAGGCATTGGCCTATGTTGTTCAAGAAGCACAATCTTGTAGCATATAGAGGGAGTGGATAGATTCCAATGTCCCTGTGAATGGTGCAGCCTGTTCCTCTCTGTGCACCGAGTCTTTCAAGAACTCTATAGAGACACCCAAGCTCTGCACCTCTATCTCCCTCTGTTCCTTCCTTGAGGCGTGTGATAGGGTGTTCACCGCCACACTAGAGTTGAAGGGGTTAATGAGGGTAAGAAGAGGCCAGTTAACTGGATAGGCCACCTAATTCCCCTCAGCTGTGGCCTAAGTGATACCCTGAATGATGATGGAGCCTAGCTGAGGAGGAACAGGTGGAGCCAGTATAAAGCCAAGAAGTGGGCAGCAGGAAGGGAGTCTGAAGCTGTGCTCTAGACATGAGAGTGGGAAAGAAGAAAACCTAGGTGAGAGATGTCAGGAAAGGCTCAGGGAAACAGGAGAGAGGGTTAAGATGATGCAGTCCTTGGCTGCTGATTCGAGGGTCTCTGAGCTGGAAACTAGAGTTGAGAGCAGAGTCTGGTTTGCCTCCCAGACACTGGGGAAATAGCACCTTTTGGGCAGTGAATGAGAAAACTGCCAGAGACAGTGTGTATAAAGAGTCTGTGATATGTTGGAAGGGGAGGACTATGGCCCCCTGGCTGGAGGGCCAAGCCATGAAGAGAGAGCGCCCTGAACTGCAGAGACAGAGGGCTGATGGGGCATGTGAACTAGCATCAGAAGGAGGCTGGACCTGAAAGGAGCGAATCCCCAGAGTAGCCAGGCGGAGGTGCCCCTTGGCTAAGTGGGCTCCTGTGATAGGCTCTGATTCCCTCACAGCAGTGAGCAGTCCTGCCCTCACCCAAGCACAGAAAGTGATACTGTGCCTGGCCTTGCAAAAAGGCTTTGTGAGCACATCTTCCTGGCCCAGCCCCACATGTCTGTAATAGGGACAGACACAATCTGCCCTATAGCTTCACTACATGCTTGTGGAATAGGTATATTCCCCCACAGATGGGTAAATTGAGATACAGACAGGCTAAGGGCGTCACCCAATGCATTAATAGTAGATCCAGGAATAGCACTGGATAGCTCTGTTTGACAGTCTCCTGTTCCAATCTAAATCACAGTACAATCACCTGCCTCTCTAGTTAGCAATGCCATTTTACAAATAGGAAAAATGAGGCACATAAATTAATTGAGGCACATGGGTGAGGTGATTAAAGGCCACACAGGAAGAAAGCTGCTTATTTGGCCAAAGGTAATCTTAAATATCCATCTTTTTGTCTCTAACTTCAGTGAAACAGAGTCCATAACTTAGTATACTGAGAACTGCAATGTGCATTAGTAGCCTATAAGGCCTTGAAACTTTTTTTGCACGTACATCTTCGTAATTAAATAACACAAAGGAAAGCAATAAGAGAAAAAAATTAAGATGTTCTGTTATTTCTGCCTTTTAATGGGTGAATTAGAATGAGGAAATCTGACTAAGATACTATAAATTCTTATGAAGCTCTGTACACCTGGGCATCCATTTTATGAATCATCTGAAATCTAATTTCTAAGATCTCCAGATATTTACGTACATAAAAAACAGAATCCAAGAATATGGCATAATCTATTAGTCCTTCATAAAATGTATATCTTCTAGCAGCTTGTACGTGAAAGCATAGTCCTGGGGTTCAGAAGATGCAGGGGTATTCTAATTTTAATTTCAGCTTCTACTTCAGACTTATGTGACTTTGAGCAACTACTATATCTGTGCCAGTCCTCCATCTGGAAAGTGGGGTAATACTCATCTACCTCACAAGGATGTTGTGAGGATAAGCTTATAAAACAAAGTGAAGCATTTAGATACTGTGACAGGGTCAGGCCAGATGGCTACAGGAGAGTGTTAGAACGTATATACATTAGCCCCAGATTAAGCCGGTCTCTTTTCCTTGAGGAAGATAATGGAAGTTGCTGGAACCATTAAGGCAGGCAGGCTAATTAGGACACCTGGAGCCAATTAAGAAGCTGCTAGAAACAATTAGAACAGGCTGGCTAATCAGGGCACCTGGGTTTAAAAAGGACCTCACTTCAGTCAGTGAGGGGTACATACAAGGAGCTGGGAGCAAGATGCACTAGGAGCTGAGAGTGGGAAGGAGTACTGCTGGAGGACTGAGGAGTACAAGCATTATAAGACACCAGGAGGAAGGTCCTGTGGTGAGGATAAAAAAGGTTGTTGAGAGGAGGCTATGAGAAAATAGCCCAGGGAATTGTAGCTGTCTTGCAGATGTTACAGGAGCCACTCTAGACAGCTGCAATCCACAGGGCCCTGGGCTGGAACTCGGAGTAGAGGGTGGGCCTGGGTTCCCCCCAAACCTCCCAACTCTTGATCAGACACAAAAGGAAGTGACCTGAACTGTGGGTTCCACCAGAGGGGAAGGTTTCTGGTCTGTTTCCCAACCCACTTGGTGGATCAGCAGAGACTGTGAGGATTGTTTTTCTTTTTCCTCATGCTGGCCAGTGATGAGGTTAGCTGAGTGAATGGCAGATTTGAGCCATGGAAGTGGCCAAACTGAAGGCTGCTGTGAATCTCTGAGGTTAGCAAAATGGCAAAAAGTGCAGGACCCCCCAAGGCAGAGGAGGAACTGTGTCACAGTACCTAGGTAAATAATATCTACCTATATTGCTTAGATACAACCTTATTCTCTCTCCTCTTCAGCCCAGATTCGTATCACTGAAGTCATTCATACCATTCCAGTATTTGCCTATATATCTCATAGAGCTGGAAAGACCTTGAAAGGTTATTGAGTCCAGTCCCCTACCTACACTAGCAGGACCAAGTACTGTCCCCTGACAGATGTGGTGTTTGTTTTTTTCCCTCCAGATCCCTAAATGGCTCCCCTAAGGATTGAACTTACAACCCCAGGTTTAGCTAGCCAATGCTCAAACCACTGAGCTCTCCCTCCCTATTTCATTGTGATAGTCTGGCAGTCAGCTACTGACTCATTGCAGCCACTATCAATTTTATCAGAGAAGGCGAAGTCCATGGACCATCCTTTGATTGCAGTTTAATGGATCTGGCTCTTAGGGTAATTCCTCCAAAGCAAATGGGCTTATTCTGGATTTATACAGAGATCAGCATATAGTCCTATATGATAATGGATCTGATGCATGTGTCTTCCAATACAGCTATGGCTAGTGCAGAAATAAAGACCGGCTGTTATTATAAAGTTTTATTGATGACTTTAAACAGCAATTCCACCACCACAAATGTCACCCTTTGTTTTCTCTTCAAGCCTGAACATGCCTAAGGGCTTTCCTCCAAAAACCTGTCTTCTGGATTGTAATTGCTTAGGCCCCTGGGAGTGCCTCTATTTTTTATTATTATTAATCCTGTCTATTACAGTGGCATTTAAGGATCAACAGAGAACAAGGTCCCATTGTCCCAAGCACTGTGCAAGTACTCAGTGATAGACAGGCCCTGTCCTGAAGAACTCCATCTAAATAGACAAGATAGGCAGAGAGTAGTGGGAAGGGATATATAATAAGAGATACACAATGTGCTGGCAGCAAATGGCAGATTAGTTGGAGGGTGGCGGGGGAGACTAGTTCAAAGGGGATATTTTAAATGGAAAGTGAAATGAATGATTAAAGAGAAGGGATGAGGGGGACAAGGCAGGGGAGAAAAAGAGGGTAAAAGAGGTATGTATGGAGTGAGACTGAGGTGACTGGGAAGGAAGAGGTATGCAGGGGTGGAAGCAAATAGCCAATCAACCCAGGGCAGAGAATGTCATGACAAAATTGTAGAAGTCTGGCACTGGTTTAGCTGCTTCTGTGCAGATGCTCTTACCAGCTCAAATCCCTGGCTGACTTCTCTGCAGTTTTTTTTAACCCAATCCCACATGGTGAGGAGATGCCTAGTGCCGCCAGTCATGTCTCCCCTATATGGTTAGGAGGATGGCCTCAACTGGGTCCTTAGCTTGTCTTCCTCTCTTCCCAGTTTAGCAATATCTGCTTTAGCTGCTTCTGCTTCTTGTGTCCTGCTCTGAATCCACCTGCGGACAGAGTAGCCACACTTGTGATCTCACCTGATCTGAATGCAGTTTTCTCTATGGCCAGTAGAGGCTAACAAGCTGTGTGTGTAGCGGGAGTTAATTGTCTCGTAGTTTCTAGCTGCCCTTTTGTTTCTCTGGGCATCCCAGTACTGTGGAGCAAGGTTGGGAAATTCAGGTAGGAACTTTGGGAGGTGGTGGGGGTAGAAATCCTGGCAAGGGCAAAGCCCACCCCTGCCTGTAGCTCGGCTGCTTCTCAGACAAATTGGGCTAGTGAGCCACGTCAAGACTTAATGTCGTCCTCAAACATCACAAACAAAACACTCGTAGCACTTGATTAACTCACAAGTCATGTAGCACAGTACTGGAACGCACTGGAGACATAGTTGTATTACAGAAGGTGGAGAGATAAATGAGTGGAGAGACTGTTCTAGATTGACCTCTGACCAATGGGGAGGAACAGAATGAGAATTTGATGGTGGAAGGCAGCATCAGTGACAGTGATCGTGAAATGATAAAGATAATTCTTCTATGGAATGGACTTTATCTGTTCTTGAGTTTGCTAGGCAAGATCCTGTGGGGAGCAAGATTAAGGGAAAACAAGTTCTGGAGAGCTGGCCATTTTAAAAAGAGACATTATTAATGGTACAAGAGCCAACTGTCTCTGTTTGTAGGAAAGCTAAGAAGTATGGTAAGAGACCTTCCTCGCTTAACCAGGAGATCTTCAATGACCTGAAACTCAAAAAAGAGTCGTACAAAAAACGAAAAACTGGTCAAATTGTGAGGAGTGAATATTACTAAAACAAATATACACCACAGGCAGGGCTGGTAGCACTGTCTAGCATAAATGGTGCGAGACAATTTCCATTTCAAGACCTGTTTTCAGTTGCTTATAACTCTGCAAGAGTTTAACCATTCACAATTAATATTTTCACATTGGATGTCTGTCTCAGGCTGATTTTCTTTTTGCAGGGAGGGTAGAGAACCTTCACCCAAACATGGTTCAGATGTTTCAGAAAACAAGGCTTTGGAAAAACACATCCTTTTGTTATGTAAAAAAAAAAAAATTATGGTGGCCTTTTCCTTGAACGAGCTATAGTGCCACCTACTTTGGAGCAGGGATTTGAAATCTGGCAGGGGAGTGAGGGGGCGGCTTTTAGGCAACAGCCTTCTTCATTACACAAACCTGCTTCAGGGTGGATCAGGGATCTCCTCTACACTGAACAAGTCAGGAATCCTGTGCAAATAGCATTTGATCATGTAATTCAAGACTGTGTCATGATGCGTAAACTCAAAGGGGCAAATTAAGGTTGCATAAGCATTTAGCATTTCCAAACTTTTGAGTGTAACCTTAATGTTCTTTTAATGAAGCTTTATTTTGTGCAATATAAACACAGAAGCAATCAAAGCTGCTACTGTTGGCTATAAAATACTTGATACATGATACTGGTGTTCAGGCTACCCTACATTATGGGGCGGTAAGAATTTCTTGTCTGAGTGCCTTCGCATAAATAGCAGACAATGATGTATTGTTTTCCCAGACATTGTATTTGTTATGTGTGTAGCGTAAGTACAGGTCAAGTGAATCAATAAACACCGAATACATTAGCTGTTGTATGAAAAATATGATTTCAGTTACTGTTCATGCAATATTGTCTTAGGCTTCAACCTCTCTGATTTATTCTCTTGCATGCACAATAATTCTTTGTAACAGGAAAGAAATTGTGTACTGTGAACACACAGTGCTAGGAATATTTTTAATTGAGGATAAAATTATAATCATACAATACCCTCCTCTTCTCTGGCCTCTCTACCCCACTTCACCCTATCCCATATACTGCTGCAAAATCAAACATTTCTTGTCACCTTATGCCTTTTTGCATGAGGTTTAAACTCCTCATTTTCAGGAATTTCCAGGAGCATGGTCACTCAACCCTTGCTTCTTTCCTGCCATCCCACACTGTACATTCTGCTGGCTCCTCTCAGCTTGATGCTCCTTTTAAAAAACATTCTTCTGTTTCACTACCCTGTCCGGCAGTGGCAGATTTAGAGTTAGTAGGGTCCTATACGCAGCTTCATTTTTGGGGCTTCTCCTCAGGAAAAAGAACATTCTCTCTCTTTATCATTCTCCCAGCCAAGAAAAAGAACTTTCTCTCTTATCTCCTCCCCCAACTTTTCATTTTTTTCTTCATCCGCCTCCTACATTATAAGTAATGCCCTGAATAAGACACCAAATGACATATATCTTCCATTGCAGGCAATTGATCTTTCTTAGTATTTTTTTTCAGTGTTGTTTCACAAATGAATTTTCACTTATTGGAAATTTCTAGAGTAGATGAAATCTTGATACCATGGTGCATAATCAGAACATTTCCTGCTAATTTAGTAATCTGTGTTGAGACTTTATTCCTTCTAAATAGTATGCACCAATTTTACATCATGCTAATCTCTTCTTTATTGTATCCCATTATTTGGACACCTCCGTAAATTACTGTCAACTTATTATGATTGTATTCCGATTTCTCACAGATTAGGCAGTCAGTCAAACAGTTGTGTTTTGTCTGAGAAGGCTTAAAAGCTGGTTCTGCTTGTACTTTGAACATCTTTTTATGGGCTGGGACGTGAGTCTTGTTCACCAGTGTGGAAACAAGCTCCTGTCTCTCTTATGAGCCTTCTGTCTCTTCTTGGAGCATTCTTTCCTTGAATGTGTTTGTGTCTTTCAGCATACGCATTTGGGTATAATAGCAGGTGTGCTTCTTAACAAAATCTTTGGGGCATAGTAGGAAAACTCTCAAAATTAGCCTCTTGGCAATTATGGGAGTCAAAGTCTGCCCTTAGTTAAGAATATAGCAGCAGCCATACTGGGTCAGACCAATGCGTCATCTAGCCCAGTATCCTGTTTCTGACAGTGGCCAGCACCAGAACAGAGCAATTTTGGAGTGATACACCATGTCGTCCACTCCCAGCTTTTGGTAGTCAGGGTTTTAGGGTTGCTCCAATCAAAGGGTTGCATCCCTAACCATCTTGGTTAATAGACATTGATGGACAATTGATAGTTACTCCGCATATTTCCAATGAAGTCCATGGAGATATTCCAGATTTATACTGATGTAAATCAGAGCTGAATCCAATTAATAAAAATTTGAGATGGAAAATCCTCTTCCAGTGCAGGATTGCTCCCTACAACATATTCTCCTGTGCTTTTATCCACTTAAATGTGGCAGCTTCCTACAACGTTTATTGTGCAACTTATTGCACTGTCTACAAAAATGTAGCAGATTGGGGAATTGTTCCTCATGGTCATCTTGATATCACAATCTCCTACTCAGTGTTGTTGTTGCTGTTCTTGCCAATTGGACATTCATTTTATGAATGGCTACATTCCGGGTGGCACCTCAATGGGTTTAGAGGGAAGCTGTGCAAGCAAAATACCCAACTAGGCCTTGGAACAGTGGGCCAGATTCTGGCCTCCATCACCCAAGAATAAACCTAACTGAAATGAGGACAAACCTACCTTCAGAGAGAGACCAGGTGATCCCATACCAAGTCCAACCAATTTACCTATTTTTGTCAGATGCTCTTAATTTAGGACAGGATTTTCAAAAGTACCTAAGAGAATTAATGGGACTCGAGCTTCTAAAAATCTCCCTTCTAAGGTTCAATCCTGCAAGGTGCTGAGTACCCCTGTGAGATAGTAGAAGCACCCAGTGACCTCAGTGGGTTTTGAAGGAGTGGAATGTCTTGTAGAGTCAACTCTGTCTTTTTACAGCATGGTTAACAGTGTAATCAGAAGCACAGAGTCGAAGTTTAGCCCTGGCTTATGTCCACTGACCTCAGGGATGAATTGGGCTCATGTATTCCCCAACCTGCAACTTCCAGCTGTGAGCCATGTATTCCATAGGACAAGAGCAATTCTAAAGGATTGTAACTGTAAGGAATGCTCTTCACTTGGTCTGTAGAAAAAACAGCATGAAACAACTGTTTCAAGTGTGTCAGTCAGTGAGTCACTCCCTGATAATATGATATTTGCTCAGCAGTAACACTGTGGTGTTCAGGTCAGTGATTGTGTGCCCTGGGGAGATTACTTGTGTATCTTCAATATAGCAAAATGCAATGGAGTAAGCTAATAAAATAAGTGTTCCTTTGCTTTTATTTTGCAACCAGTGTTACTCTGTGTGTTTTCTGAGCGTCTGTGTGGAATGCCACTTCTCCTTTACATGAATTCACAGCGCCTCCTAGAAGTAGGAGACTCAGGATTTGATTCAGCAAAGTATCAAGATATGTGCTTTGGTTGTATTAAAGCTGATATGACAGAAGGGCTTTAGTGAATAGGAACTGTTTACTTAATGGGGCCACAGCTGGAGTTTTCACAACAAATTGTAAGGATTTGTTCCTGTGGCACCTAGCCACTTTTTGTGCTTATATAACCCACTGGTGAGTGTGTCTTACTGGGACCTTTCTGTGCCATTCCACAGATAAGTCTGTTGCAATCTGAAATGCAGAGCCCTGGCTATCTGGTTAAAGCTCTTGTATTGAAGCTTTTAGCAATTCAGGTCCCCAGTAGGTCGGCGGAGACACAGGGCATCACACTTTGTTTAAATCTCTGGGTCTGGTCGCAAATTTAGTGCCTATTTCCTCGCTCCCATAATAAATAGTGCTGGCTTGAGCTAAACGGATCATGGGCCAGGTTTTGTGTCTGCTGCACTACACAGCTCAGTCCAGAAGTGCAGCTTTCTGATTTCCTACCCTCAGGAGACTTACACAGAGACCCACAACCCAGCCACCGAACCTAGTGAAGGTGAACAAATAGAGAATGGGCTCAAACTTTAGATCCAGATTTTGGTCAGAGATTGATTTGTGGTTCCTCTTTATTTGTATTATGTTAATTCAGGACTGGGCTCCTATGTGATGGTACTTCATTGTTCAGGTGCTATACAAACACTGTGCTGGTTCGGGTTCATCTTTGATATTTACAAGTAGCCTGATGCCTGTGTCTTGATTCAGGAAAGCAGACTACTTGTGAATGCAATTAAGCCCCAATTAACTTCAATGGGACTGAAGTACTGGTTAGGTGCTTTCCTGAATCAAGCTCATAGTCGGGTTTTATGTTGATGTAGCTCCACAAAATGAAATGGAGCTACCCTGGATTTACAACAGTGCAAGTGAGAGGAGAATCCAGCTTCTGCACTTGTATTTGTAAATCTATTAATTTATAGGCAAAATAAGTGTTTGCATGAAGTCTCCTAATACAGTTAATCCTGTTGACAGCGTGATCTAAGGATGAAACCGGACTGCCAATGAATGACTGATGCTATTTGTGCTGTTTATGGAATGAGATTTATCTGCTGTGAAGAATAAAGTTTGCTCACGGGAAAAGATATGCTTCATTTTGGGCCATCTTCACTTCTGCTACAGGCTTTGCAGGGTAGGAACACACAGACAAGCTGTTATTGTGCTTTCAAGACTGTTTAAGAGAGAGAACTGAGATACGGTGGCTCAAAAATGAAGAAAATACATTACCATTTTCAGTAGAAAAGGGGCTTATTTTTGTCTGTGCTGAACTCCTAAATGTTTTCTTGCTATCTTATCTCTGAGGGGAAAAGTCTTATGTTAGAAGGCAGGAAGAAGGCAAAAGCAAAGGAGGCAAAATGACTCCCAAAAGACCCATATCAGTTTGGGTAGAGAAAGGGCCGATCTATTTATTTTGCCAAAGAAGAACAGATGGAAGAATTTCTGAAGAAATGTGCATTGATAAAGGAAAGAATACCAGAAAGCTATGAGCCGATGAATTAGGTTTAATTACAAGCACCAGCACAACTGATGGTTTGGAGGTAATGAGGACAGTGCTATAAAGGAATATCCGTGAGGCTCCGAATATAAAACCTTTGGCTCAGGTTAAACTACAGCAATAGTTCTTACTGGGAATAGGGCCATAATGTAACTGTTTGCTAAAACACTGGCACCACTTGTCATCCAAGTACCTTGGAGACCAGCATGAATATTACTTCTCCTCTTCCTTTTCTTATACAAGCCTAAACATGGCTTGAAATTGCACAGGTTTTACTGGGCTGTAGCTGGAAGAGGCAAGTAAGTCTGTAAGTCTGAGTGAAATGAAGGTAGGGGGTGGTACATGAAGGGAAAATAGGTAGCTCAATTGTGGTGGTATCTGGATTGTCAGTGATGGGTAACAGGCAAAACAGTACATCGATATAGAAGTAGAACAAATCGAGAGACTGTGAGGAGACTGAACCCTTCCTAGCAGATTTTTATTTTAATGTTCTGTTCATGGCACACAGCAACTCCCTTTTGTTAGGTAGCCATGCGATGCTTGTTCTTTTAGGGCCCAATCCTGCTAGGTGTTTAGCATTTCTGAAATTTCAAGGTTCCTTTGTAATATTTCTCTATCATGATTGGTATTTGCAGATCCTCCCAGTTAAAGATTTTTGAGGAATACTATTGACGTGCTGTTTTCTCTTTCTCATAGATTATTTAATGAAGATATTAAATGGAGCTGGTCAGAAAAAAAGGGTAGGGAGATCACGCCCATTTAAAAAAAATGTTTTCCACCTGATTTCTAAAAAGTTTAAAATTAGGAATATTTCAACCAGCTCTAACATTTGTTTAAAAATGGAGGAGAAAATGTTCATAAAAGCATTTAACATATTTTTACCCAATTTTCTTTTTTTACTTTGAAATGTCAGTGGAATAAAATGTCAATGAAATTTCAAAAATGTTGACCAGCTCTTGTGGCATAGAAGAATACCTCTATACTACCTGCCGTTTTGGTGGATAGTGTTCGATGTATCAGGGATCAATTTATCCTGTCTCGTCTAAACGAAATAAATCAATCCCCGAGCGCTCTCCCCGTCTATTCCAGAACTTCACCTCTGCAAGAGGAGGAAGCGGAGTCGAGCGGGGAGCGGCAGTGGTCAACTCACCACCATGAGGACTGCCAGGTAAGTTGACCTAAGATACGCCAACTTCAGCTACGCTATTTGCGTAGCTGAAGTTGTGTATCTTAGGTCAAACTGCCCCCTGCCCACATGCCTAGTGTAGACCCAGCCTAAGATAAGATTTGCTCCAACCCAGAAACTTCATTTCCCTCAATAATTTCCTATTCATAATAACCCTTTGTTTGGATTCCTTCTATAAGTTTTCAGACCACATGTCGGTCTACGTATCCAGGCCATTCTGAACTACATTTAGGTCATATATTTGTTATTACTAGGCAAAAACATAGTCGTTGTAATAGGCATGTGACTATTTAAGATTTGTGTTGGGTAGCACTTAGGAGACCCAACTGTGGCTCAGGACCCCATTGTGCTAGCCACTGTACAAACACAGAACAAAATGACAGTCCCTTCCCTGAATGGCTTATGATCTAACATTGATGTAACATTAAACAGCAACAACCCTGCCTATGTCATTTGGATATCCAATTCCCAACTAATATTAATGGGGAACTGGGAGTCCAGATCCATTAGGTATTTTTTGAAAATCTCTGGCTGAGAACCCCATTTCTTATTTATGGTCTTTCCAAATAAACCACTAGAAACATTCTGGGAGCAGTTGTTTTTAGGAGCGAAGTCATTTGTACTATGTGTGTTACACTAACTGCAGTGTGGCATGTTGAAGGTAGCTATTGATGGGAATATAATATGTTTTAACAGAACTGTCATAATCTTGCAGAGGATGTGGCTTGAGACAGATGAGATGAGGACAAAAAGTGACTTACAGAAACTTCATGACACAGGGAGAAAAAGCCCTAAATTGTTATGGATGGGGGACCATTAACAACTCTAGTTGTTGCTTTGTGCTGGAAATGGTAGAAGGTCTTTTTCTTTCTCTTTTTTAAAACATCCTTTGGGACAGAGAAACAAACAAATTATGCACTAAAATTAAAAGGAAGAGATAGGTTGTTCCAGGTTAACTTTTCTTCTGCAGAACTTTGAGATAACATTTTTCACCTGTGACCATGAGCCCTGTAATTTTCAACCCTTCTGAAATGGATGAACGCAACTCCATGATACAGAACTTTGGGGACTTTATTGTAAAAAGATGGCAGTTGTCACGTGGAATTTATTGGAGGCATCAGGTTAAAGATGTGCTGCTAGCAATAAAATAACCCTCTTGATTTTATATTGCACCTTTCACACAAAGGGCCTGCTTAGGTAATCTTTACTTATGGGTAGAGTGATCAGACAGCAAATGTGAAAAATTGGGACAAGAAGTGGGAGATAATAGGAACCTATATAAGAAAAAGACCCCCAAAATCAGGACTGTCCCTATAAAATCGGGACATCTGGTCACACTATTTATGGACCTAGTTCTGTGGAACTACTGAGCACCTCATCGTGTTTGGGAACTGCTGGCTATTCAGCACCTACCATTTGTTTAGGGGCCTCAATATGGGTTGAGCTTTTTAAGTAGATCCGTGCCAAACAAGGAAACAAAGCAAAACAAACAAATCAAAAAAGGTTAAAAATAAATTTTTCATAAAAATTGCATTTTGGGGGACATGGAAAATATTTGTGAATTCAGGTCAAAGTTAGCCCATGGTTTTGGCCCAAAAAATGAAATTATTTGTTTTGATATTTTGTTTCCCAATGCTATTTTCAAATGAAATTTCCATTCAAAGGGACTTTTTTGAATTGTTTCATTTAGATCTTTTTGGGGGTTTTTTTTGTGTTTGTTTTTTTTTTTTTGAGGAAAAAATGGAAAAAACACCAGACTTTTTAAATAATTTTTTTGGTTTAGCCATTGAGCCAACAAATCAATTCAGCTCTATTTCTAAGCAGCTGTTCATAGTTTTTATTTTCTCTTGAACCTTGATCCACCTTGATAATGAACTTTAAAGCTGTAATTCTCATAACCAGAGTTTTTAGCTAAAGGTCTGAAGTGCTTGATTCTGGGGAGATTTCTAATGGACTCCCGGAAAAGGAATAAAATCAAAGGGAGTGAGAGGCTACTCAGCTAAGTGAGTTATTTGATGCATGTCAAATATACACACACAAATAAATCCTTGTAGCTCATTTCTTTTCCAGTGCTGGACACTGACTGACCTTTATATGTGTGAGTAGAGGAGCATACCTAACAGCAGCCACCTTGTCTAATGCTGGGGGTTGAACTCTGGTGACCTCCAGAGTCAAATGCACGAGACTTTATAGCTTGTACTAAAGAACCAAAGCTCTCAGACAGGTGTAAGATCCCCATATACACTGTGCTTTGGAGCTCTGTAACACACTGATCAGCAGAGATACAGTGAAGTAAGCCACCCGCCGCCTTGAATAGTCTATGCAGTGACCTCTCACATTGTCCTTGCAATGTCCTTCTGGGGGCATGCAGGGACTATTCTGTTCTGATGGTGCATATCACCCCAAAAGGGAAGAGGAAAATGTCGAGCGATGGCCTTGAAACCCTCTTTTTGCACTAGGACCCATGTATGAAGGGGGTCAGCCAGCAAATTCCTGTTGCGCCCTTACCACTCAGAGAGGGATGGTGCTTTTTGGAGACACCATCCCTCCCATACTTTTCCCTGGGGCAAGGCAACTTGGCACTATGTTCAATATAGGCTTGCACTTAAATGCCCTAAATTGAGCCCCAAATGAGTAATTGGTATCCTCTATTGAAATAAAGGGGCAACCCAGAACCAGTTTAGAAAAGAATCTAACAAAAGGAGCCTCCTCTTAGCTGTGGAGTAGGAATGATTGGGATGCAGAGGTAGCTGAAGCATAGAAATATCACTTCATGACTTGTGGTATAGCCCTATTTCAAAGGCACCAAGGAGAGCAATACATCATGGGCTGACTCTTGAATTTTCTCGGTGTCTCCTGTTATATTGCATGACCCCAAAAGCTGCTGACGTGTGCTTTCCTGTGCTGCTGTTTTCCCCTAGTCGACCTGTTTCCCACTAGCAGTTTAAAAGTTGAGGAATAGTTCAGATTTAATCAGAACTTCGGATCCAGACCAAGATATTTGAGAAGGCTGAGTTAACAGCATTACAGGCTGTATCCACTGACCCCTGTCAAAGAGCCAGCATGTTTTGCTGGGGAGAGGGAGGAGAAGTGGGAAAAAGGAAATTGTCAGGTTTAGCAAATAACTCAAAGGCATCTGCACTTCTGTCTAGGTACTATTACTAAGGGTTACAACATTATGTTCATGCTGATTATGTATGTGCATGTCTTGATGGCTCTGTAATCTAAAATTAAATGTAATTACAAATACCCCTTATTGCAGGTGTCCCTGAAGAAATGAATTTGAGGAGGGATTTAAATGAGGAGAAGCTAGTGGCTTGGATCACCCTGGTAAAGAAGGGCATATCAGGGAAATCACAATGCAGTGGCAATAGGGAAGGTGGAACAACAACGGGATTTAAGAATATCAACGTAGGCAGCTAGGCTTATGAAAACAGCACTGGGAGCTACGAAGCAAGCCCACAGCAGTAGTTCCATATTATTTAGGCGCTTTTATTCACCTGTTACTATGGTATGTACAATGCTTTAAATATTAACGAATGAATTTATCCTCACAACATTCTTCAAAGTAATAGTGTCCCCATTTAAAAGGAGTGGAAACCCAGACACAAAGAATAAGTGACTTGCCCAGTATCATCTAGCAAGTCTGTGGCTGAGTTGGGCTTTGATTGCAGTCTCCCGAGAGCCTTAACCACAAGGTCATCACGTCTCTGTAATGGTGCTAGAATACTCACAGCTGCAGTCGGTAAGAATGGATGGAGATTCATGATAGAAATAGGCCAGCCGGAACAAAAACAGGTGGGTGACCGATCACCCTAGCAGGATGTAATAATTCAGTCCCGTGGATGGCAAGAGTTTCTGTGCACCTGAATGATTTAAGGCAGGGGTTCTCAACTATTTTCTTTCTGAGTCCCCCCTACCCCCCCAATATGTGGCCCACCTGTGCCACAATAACTGGTTTTCACAGAATCATAGAATATCAGGGTTGGAAGGAACCTCAGGAGGTCATCTAGTCCAAACTTCTGCTCAAAGCAGGACCAATCCCCAATTAAATCATCCAACATTTTGCATATAAAAGTCAGAGTCGGTGTTGGGAGTAGTAACAGGGCAATTGCCTGGGTCCCCAGGCCACAGGGTCCCCTGAGAAGCTACATTGCACAAGCTTCGGCTTCAGCCCTGGGTGGTAGGACTTAGGGCCCTGGGCTTCAGTCCCATGCAATGGGGCTTCAGCTTTCTGCCCTGGACCCCAGCAAGTCGAACACTGGCCCTACCTGGTGGGCCCCCTGAAACCTGCTCGTGGCCCCCTGTGGGCCGCAGATGTCTGATTGAGAGCCACTGACTTAAGGTATGGCTACACTGCAAGCATGTGTTGATATAATGCAACTACTATGTACCCAGGGTGCTGGGCAGTGCTAGCCCATGCATCCACTCCTGCTGCGGCAGCTTTACAGCTGTTGTTACTTGAGATGACTTTGACTGGGTTTGTCCATACATGCAGGGATTGTACCTCCCAACTGCAGTAACAACCTGCCCTTTTGACT
The DNA here is from genome assembly GCA_007922305.1 of Dermatemys mawii. Classification (NCBI taxonomy): domain Eukaryota; kingdom Metazoa; phylum Chordata; order Testudines; family Dermatemydidae; genus Dermatemys; species Dermatemys mawii. The sequence continues at coordinate 6,846,306 of ML677326.1, forward strand.
CCAAGTCACTTAGCTGCTTTTGAAAATTTTACCCAGTACTTTTAACTGTTCTGTATCTCAGTAGGTGATTTTATATTCTTCATGTTTTGTTTTCTGAAAATTTCCAGCAGCCACATAAGTCTTTAGATCAGTATAAATATTCCTTAGCAGATCCAATATCACTGACAGTCCTGGCTCATTTTTTTTATTGCAGAATTGAAAATGGCACCAATATTGCCCAGACTGTTTGGGCAGAATCAGTAGCTTTTTTTACCTAACCTAGTCATATCTCAACTTGAAGCCTTTGTTCTCCATGGTCATTAACCAAACTTCTTAAAATTCAGGGTAATTAACAGCCAGGCAGTTCATTCAACGGGAAGAAATATTAGATGCCTGCATTACATTTACATAGGCCAGTTTATTACTGTAATTGTTTCCCGGATAGACAGTAAAAACAGTTTGTTTTCTTTCTGTCCCTGTATTGTAAATTACTGTGGCTGATATGAATAAATGCAGTGAACATGAGTTTGGTATGGCTGGGTATGTCTGAATTTGGTAGAGGATTCTGGGAGCAGGTTTCTCTTAGCATCGGACAATTGGTGTGGAAATGTAGTGAGTGATTAGAAACTCTATCTGCATGTATGTACCAACATTGAACTTTGGAATATATCAGCCAGGAGCCTGCTCGCCAAGTAAAGAAAATGTAAGAACATGTGATCAGTGGGCTTGGCAAAGGCTGACCTGGGTCAAAATGACCCTTTTGGATGGCATCACAGTAAGAGCTCAAATGAATGATTGACGAGAGGGTAAACATTGACTGAGGTTGGGTGTGTGTCTGTTTCCACTCCTTTCTAAAATATTAACTAGAAAAACCAGTAATGAAACTCTCACAGAGCATATTTCTGGAACATGTTAACTCCTTTGAAAACAAAAGGTACAAATGTTAAGAATAAGTGTTAGTTAGTTCCCCAATTAACATCTAAAGTGGTCTGGGATGCTGTGGGACAGAGGGTCTCAGCGTACCCAAGACCCTGCTATGAGGGTCTTTTGTAGGACTTCTGAATCAGATGTCCTCGAAGTAACCAAGACTCTGCTTTGGGGGACATTTGACAGAACAAGTACTTGACACGGGAAGAGAAGAGAAGTAAAGAAGTCTCCATCTAGGACTGGTAGCTATACCTGCTTTGTTTGCCGATCAGGATACCGTGTAAGGCCAACAGTTACTGAGATTTTATGCTTAGGAAATTGAGTCTTATTAGGGGGATATATTATATAACTTCTTACTGCTTGTGTGATTCTTTCTGAAATAAACTGTTGCACTGAGCAAACTCAATCTGAATTTTCACTGGTACTGGTAACGATCTGCCCAGCTGTGAGCCATTAAAGATCTGTTTCAACAGTTCCCTCCAGAATGTATTTCTGTTCAGAGCTTGTGGAAAGAAATGAAACACCAGACTTCTGAATCACTAGAGAGAATGACCTTGCTTGGAAGATGAGATCTGAAAACTAAGTAGATTGCCATTTGTGAATGTAGAAAATGAGAAGTGATTGTGAACCTAGCAGGATTGAGGAGGAGTAGTTCAGGCATTGTGATTTTATCAGACTGACCATTTCCAAAGAAGAAAGGAAACCAATTATTTACATTGATCAGACATTTATATTTACTTCAGCTGATGGGCTTAATTTATATTAATGACTTACACAGGTTTCATTACTGAACTCTCCTTTCAAAGTGCTCTTAAAAGTTAAACTGACACACAAACTCTTAGTAATGATAATTAATCTGTAGCTGCAATGCAGCCTCCTGTGGTGGGTAACATCTCACAATTATCCAAAACAAAAGTTCAGAACAGGAAGTGGGGGAAGTATACCATATGCAGGAGAAATATAGTTAGGTAGAAGGCAATTAAATGTGTTTGAATTTGGGCTAACAATTGTAGTATGGATTATTTAATAAGTGCTCACGGTCTTGAATCCTCATCCTTGGTTAACCTTGCCCCTCTTCTAAGTAACATTTTATTTAACTGATAACACTTGTTTGGTCATTGCTGTCTTATATGTATCTGGGGTCTGCTGGGAGAACTCTAAGATAGCTGCTCAATTAGGAGATTGCAATGAATTATGAGAGAATGTTTGGACTAAGCAACTTGGGAGAGGGAAGGACCTCTCTGAGATCACTGGCTCACTTTGCAATTCAAAAATACCACCTGTTATGGGGCCTGGCTGCAAGATTAGATGACGGAGTGGTTTCTAAACTTTTCCAGAGTTGAAATGGGGTCTAGTTTGTACTGAAATCTGATCCCCATCTTTTATTCAGTAGAGATGGCTCAACCAGCCTCCCCCCAACATTTCATAAGCTGTGATTGTAGTTACTTTGCCTTTACATCTGATTTTGATCCCTGGAAGCTTGCATCCTTACCTTTACTGGAAGACTATTCAATTGTCTTATTTTTATGATGCACTTTTTTATCAATCCATAGAGATAGGAAACTTCAAAACATTTTTAAATGACAGTTACATTCCAGATTCTTTCGTAACCTGACCATACACACAATTTTCAAAAAAGAATGGTCTGGCCTTTTTTTTTAAAAAAAAATATGGTTCTTGGTAATTATGTCTCATTGTGCTGCCTGACAGCTATAGGGACTTTGAGATATATACTATGCTTTGGGACACAGTCTCGCCCAATAGTTCGCAGCAATATATTTATGGTAGTTTTTATAGATCAGTTTGTACTGCCAAAGACAATGAACTACATCTGCAGAATGCAGGTATGCAGATACCTTTGGAACATGTGATCAGGACCCAGTGAGAAAATGAAATCAATACAAGGAGCTGGTACTGAATCCTGAAATATTTGGCTGAATTCTTTTCATCAGAGTTGAGGATTCTGTGATTGCACTGCTCTACAGCCAAAATGCTTCTGAAATAAATGTAGTCAAACTTTACTAATTCTGGGTCACTGAGAACGAAAATGATGCTTAAAATTGTTGATTGGCTCTAGTTTTCAAGATATGCTATTGGGTCAGTATATACGACCCTTGACATGGGAATGGCGGAGGATAAGTGAGTTATAAAGGGAAGGGATCTCAATTTAAAGCAGAAATGACTAAAATACATCTTTGACTGGATCTATGAATAAATCTATGACTGGGTTTGGACAGTACTTACTTTTTAGGCAAAACAATGAATGATGCAATCTGAAACTGGTATTGCGTCATACATGATATGAATTGTATCATGTTATTCCTAGAAGTCATGGATGATGCAATCATAACAAAGCTTACATCACTCTGCTGAACAAATTGCCCTATATCAGCTCTAGAAATCATACAGTGTCATGCTCTCTTATTTGTCAGTGTTTGATTTTGCAAAGGGACACATTTCTGTTTAGCCAAAGTGAGCAGAGATGCCTCATACGTGTGTGAACAGTGCAGATAACTTCTGCTATGTTTGTGGTGAAGTGACTTTTGCATCACAAAAGCGCAGTATAGCCACTATGGTTAAGAAAGCCTATCATCTTTATTTTGGCTGCAAAATTGGAGATCAGGACAAGAGGTGGGCCCCACACATATGCTGCAATACTTGTGCAACAAATCTTCACCAGTGGTTGAACAGGAAAAGGAAATCTATGCCTTTTGCAGTGCCAATGATTTGGAGAGAGCCAACAGATCATACCAGCAATTGTTACTTCTGCATGGTGCCTCCAGTTGGGAAACGTGTGTTAAAGAAGAAAAAGTAGACTGTGCATTATCCAAACATTCCCTCAGCTATACGCCCAATTCCCCACAGAGAAGGACTGCCTGTTCCTGATGCACCAAAATCATTCTCACTTGAGTCAGACGAGGAAGAGGAAGAAGATGAAACTTCTGGTCCTGAGCCATGAATGTCACAGGACTCACATTTTCTCCCATCCTCCTCCTCTGAACCACACCTCATAACACAAGCTGAACTGAATGGCCTTGTCAGGGATTTGGAACTACCCAAGAGTAAGGCAGAGCTGTTGGGCTCCAGACTACAGCAGTGGAATCTCCTGGCAGGTGATGCTAGGGTTTCCATGTTCCGTGACCGTCAAAAGGATCTTGTCCCATTCTTCTTCATGGAAGGTGATCTTGTAGCCTGCAACAACATCGATGGTGTGATGGCAGCCCTCAACATTGTTCACGATCCAGATGAGTGGAGACTCTTCATTGATTCATCGAAGACGAGTCTTAAAGCTGTTTTGCTGCATAATGGCAATGTTTTGCCATCAATTCCAGTTGGTCATGCAGTGCATATGAAGGAAACCTATGACAACATGAAACAACTTTTGAGGTGCATAAACTATGACCAACATCAGTGGCAGCTTTGTGGCGATTTGAAGGTTTTTGCTCTCTTGCTTGGTCTGCAGACTGGATACACAAAGTCCTTCTGTTTTCTCTGTGAATGGGATAGTCGTGCAAGAGATTCCCACTACATCAAGAAAGATTGGCCACTCCGACAGTCATTGGAGCCTGGGAGGAAAAGTGTTCAGCATCCACCACTTGTTGAATCAAGGAAGACTTTGTTCCCACCCTTACACATCAAGCTGGGTCTGATGAAGAACTTTATCAAGGCCCTTGACAAAACACAAGCAGCTTTCAAGTACCTCCGTGGAAAATTTCCAAGGTTAAATGAAGCTAAGATAAAGGAAGGTGTCTTTGTTGGTCCTCAGATTTGTGAACTTCTTCGAGATGATGCATCTGACCATGCACTGCATGGCAAGGAAAAGACGGCATGGAAAGCCTTCCAGCCAGTAGCAATACATTTTCTCGGAAACAACAAGGCAGACAACTACAGGTTGTTGGTGGAAAACCTCCTCAAGGCATACAAAAGCCTGCAGAGCAGTGAGCGACGAGCATGGCGAGCAATTTCACCAGGGCATTGCAACAATGGAGAAACGCTATCAGGGCAAATGGAGCCCATCAATGCTTGCAGACTGTTGCTGGACAGTGACAAGAGATGCTCCATTTAATGAATACAAGAAACAAGCCAAGAAGCGCCGAGTAGACACTCAATAGGACTAAACTATGTACATAATAGTTTTTTGCCTTTTGTTTCATAATACATTTTATTTATATAACCCCTTTGCTGATTTTTAAAGTGTTACATAAACAGGACAGGTGAAATATTATCACGTAAAGCAACCATAAACACATGAAAAGACCTAGGTTTACAATTTATGATTAAAACTCTACTATCTACACAATATACATAGACATAAAATGTAAAAACTTAAATATCTTAGAAACAGTAGCCAATCAGTTGTTTTAATTGTCATATTTGAATTCAGCACATCAAAATACATAATAAATATCACATATTATTTCTGAAGCAGACGACTTCTAAAAAATTGTAGACCAGTGTTATTAGTATTTCTGGGGGTTGGGATCTAATTTTCAAAAGTACTGAGCACCAGCTGCTCCCCTTATGCTAACTATAGGTATCTATGATGGGGCTGCTCCACCCCATGAGTGATTTGGGCTAGAACAGGCCAGAGTAGCTGCACAGGCTGGCAGCCAGTCAGGGAGAGCCTGTGGCAGCAAGGGGGGTAGCAATCAGGGCCAAGCAAGAGGCGGCCAATCAGGGCCAGGCTAGGCCCTATATAAAAACTGCCTAGCAGAGGCGCAGACACTCGCTCCCTGGCAGGCAAGGGAGAGGGACTGACTCCTGTGAACAGGGGTAGCATCTTGGACAATGCAGTGCAGGGCAGCCTCATGGGAGCAGGGAAGAGCTCCTGCTCATTACCTGCCAGGCTGTGGCCCTGACAGGAAGGGCTGACAAGATGCAAGCGGGCTGAAGGAGAAATGGCCCAGGGAACGTAGTCCAATGAGGGAAGAGAAGGAGGTAGGGAAGGAGGCAAGGAGGTTGCCACTAGAGGGTCCCTGGGTTGGGACCCAGATTAGTGGGTGGGCTTGTACCACACCTGGTTGTGAAGGAGCAACCGGAGTGGGCTGCATCCGGCCCTTGAGTGAGGGGCTAGACTGTGGGATTGCAGTTGGCAACTGCGGCAGGAGTGGTTTAAAGACACTGCCCAGAAGGGGGTGTGACTGGACTTGTGGACACTGCCAGAGGACAGTGTCTTGAAGCAGACGGGGACCGTCTAAAAGGACGTCACTGAATGAGGAGCAACACAAGTCCAGAGGACAGCACGGCAGACAAAAGGATGGGTCACCACCGGCAGAGGGCACTCCAGAGCTGACAGAGCTAATTCCCAGACTAAACCAGCAGGAAGTGCTGTGGTGGTGAGTCTGACCCCATCACAGTATCCACCTCTTAGCCTCTGTTTTCTTGTTCTGCTGTAACATTGGGGGGAAATTCATGATGATCCTTCTTGGTAAAATGACTTAACAGTCCTTTCAAAGATGCTTCATAAGTGCAAAAAACCCGTTCATAACTTAGTGTTTGCCTGGTTTTGACAGTTTTGGCATATTCAGTTCAACAATATAAATGGACAATGGAGAACTTTGGCTTTTAGTCATGCTACACTCCTCCTTGGGTCGACACAATCTTGGTGGCTTGCACTCAGTTTGTTTTTTTTCCTTCACTTTCCTGCCCCAAAGTGTAAATTGTTTCCTGCCAGCCTACAAGATTTCTCTTCCTTAATGATGCAGAGGAAGATGAACTATTTGTAGTGCTGACAGAGAGAAGGGTACTAGAATAAGCAATACTTCAGAAGCAGAGTGATATACTGGTATTGGGAGTAAACTCAGATTCATATCCCAAAATACTACTTAGTCCATTGGTGCTTCTATTATTATCTCTTTGGTCACAAATTTCAAAGTAAGCTTCAAGGTCAGCTACAACTATTTCTGGAATCTGTAGATTGGACACATGCACAACTGATTGGCAGACCTTTACTTCTTATCTTATCTTTTAAAGTGGGTCCATTTTACATCTGAGCCCTCCGTATATCAAATGGGAATGGCAGCCAACCTAAGAACCTGCAAGGATAGAAAAAAGGGCTTGTTTTTTAGCGAGGACAATAAAATATTATTTGCTTTTGACAGAAATACTGGGTATCATAATAGCAGGATGAGGATTTGTTGAGTAATCAAAATCATATTTCCATATTAGTCAATCCTAAACTTCTTTAATACTTGCTTAAGGAATTATGCCTACTCTTTGGTTTGCTGATGCATCATTCTTCCATAAACTACTATCTAAGTAGTTTCATTTTTTTTGTGGTTAGACTTTCAAACTCTTGTGATGTATTTAGTCTATAGGCGGGGAAGGTATCTTGTGACAATTGGGTTTACAAATTTACCTGAATTGTGAGCTTAATTGTAAAAGGGAAATTAAAATTTATAAGATGGTACAACAAATGTTAATTTAAAAAGTTGCAAAAGGAAGTAAAAAAATTAAATTAGTGTCAACAAAAAGGCTAAGTTAGTATGATTAAAGGCTGTTGAAATTAAGCTCATTAAAAACAGGAGATATGAAACTGGAATTAATGAGCCAACACTGGTTTGTTGATTAGGCCTGATCGGTAGACAAAATAATTAGGGGATGGTCTATTCTAACTATTACTCCTTTTTCTTTTGAAAGAAAGATTTCATAAGGAAAGGACAGAAAAAACAGAAGGATTACTTAAGTGAGTTTTGCCATCATATCTGCCACCCCACCATTTCCTGGAACTCTGGGCCTTTGTGATTCTGATACTAAAGGGTGTTATAACCAAACAGGGTAAAAGAAAGAGAAACCCAAACATTGCCAGCCCTACAAATACAGCTGAATCCCAAATGCCACCTAAAATGACAGCTACCATCTTTAATACTACCTAAAGGGCTGTGAAACAAGGGAGCTTTTCCTTCTAAAATTCAAGTTTAACAGCAACAAACTCTAGCCCATCTCAAGTCCAACATAGGTTTTTTCCTTCTAAAAATCTCTATTCAGATTAAGGAGGAGGTGAACTACAACAAAAGTCTTATTTAATAATTTAAATTTCAAATACTTTAATGGTTTTCCCTTTTGTGTATCTTTAATAAAAAAGTATAAAGGATTTATAATAGTGCCTGTCATTGTGTTAAGCATGTTAGTCTCTCTCTACCGTACCCCTGACCTAGTTTAATACTCTAATGTTAAGCAATTGTTATGTTAATGAATTTAGCTCAATTATTCATTTAAATTAATACATGCTTTACAATAAATACTGCACCATCATCAATTAACATTTTTCTTACAAAAAGACCTGCCAATCTGCTCAGTGACTGATGTGTTTTCTTCCTCTGAATTGCTGACTACATCCATATTTGCTCTGCCACTGAACTGAAAATACAACCAAGGTTGCAGAAGTATATTAACTGGAAAAAAAAAAATTTAAGCCAGAAAACCACCTATAGCTTTTGAGACAAGTTGGGTGAGGTAGTATCTTTTATTGGACCAACTTCTGTTGCTGAAAGAGACAAATTTTTGAGCTGCACAGAGCTTTACAGATAGGGGAAAGGGGATCAGTGTCAAAGCGAAATACCAGGTGAGACAGATTGTTAAGCATAAGGAATGATCTTGAGAAACTAAGCAAAGTTGTGCACATCTGGTGCTTTGGAAAGAGACTGTCAAGGAAAACTAACAGTGATGGTTGTTGTTCAGTGGAGGGTACCTGTTAGAGCATAATGTTTGGGGAACTATATTGATGGAGGTCTTTTGGAAGAGACATAAAAGCACTCTGGCTATCAATCCCAAATCTGTTCTTGTGGGAAAAATTGGGGGATCACACTTGATGTAAACTATATATAAATAAATAAATGTCACACCTGTTAAGATAACTAAATCCTGCCTTTCTAAATTCCTCTGAAGTGTCATATGCATAAGGTTTTTTTCACTTTGTGTTTGAAATGTTTCTTTTGTTCTGTTTTTTCTGCTGTTCAAGCTGCATGTTCCATCTCAGAAGTGGCTGTATGCTATTAATGGTTATTGTATGAAGAACCAGGAGCTCAGCACCTTTCCATGTGCTTTGTGCTGCTTCAGAAGCACAGCTAAGGCCTGGGCTATACTGCGGCGGTCTGTGGGGTGGGGAGGTTCGAACTAAGATGTGCAACTATAGCTAAGCTATTCGACCACAGCGACTCCCCTGTCGACTCTGCTTACTGCTCCTGCCAAGGCGTTGATTCGGGGATTGATTTATTGCATCTAGATGAGACATGATAAATCGATCCCGATACATCAAACACTACCCACCGATCTGGCCAGGTAGTATAGATGTGCCCCAAGAAGTCCACCAAAGGCATGGGAGTCCCTCTGTGGTGCAAAGTAAAGGATGCCTGGACTAGAATTCAAAATGATCTTGACAAACTGGAGAAATGGTCTGAAATAAATAGAATGAAACTGAAAGTACTACACTTCTGAAGAAATAACCAGGTGCATAACAAAATGGGAAATGACTGCCTCGGAAGGAGAACTGCAGAAAAGGATTTGTGGGTTATGGCTCACAAACTAAATGAGTCAGCACTGTAACACTGTACTGTGGGCCAAAAAGCAAACATCATTCTGGGATGTACTAGAAGTGTCTGTAAGCAACTCAGAAGAAGTATTCTTCCATTCTACTGAGCCGTGATATGGCCTTAACCAGAGTATTTTGTCCATTTCTGGGCATCGTATTTTGGAAAAAATGTGGACAAATTGGAGAAAGTCCAGAGGACAACCTCAAAAATGCCTATTGGTCTAAACAACTTGACCTATGAGGAAAGATTGTGGGAGAAAGGTTTTGTTTAAAGGTGGAGAACAGAAGATGGGGGTGAGGGTGGAAGCAGTCTTTAAGTATGTAAAAGGTTGCTGTAAAGAGGATGGTGATTATTGTTTTTCTTACACATGAAGGACAGGACAAAAAATTGTCTTGAACTGCAGCAATTTCTAACTGTAAGGGTAGTAAAGCACTGGAACAAATTACCTAGGAAGGCTGTGGAATCTCCATCATTGGAGATTTTTAAGAACAGGTTAGACAAACAGTTGTCAGGGATGGTCTAGATAATACTTAGTCCTACCTTACTGCAGGTTACTGGACTAGGTGACCTATCAAGATCCCTTCCACTCCTACATTTCTACGATTCTATGAGGTTGTAGTGCCCTGGGCTCTAGTGATTGCTGTCCACTGCAATGGGACTTTTGAGATGTAGGCAGATTAATGGAATTTATAGCAGACTCTAGATCTTTGTGTCAGAGGCTGGGTGGCCACTGGTCTAGCCCCATGTTCAGGGAGCCAAAACAGGACCACTTTTAGGCCTCCTCACAGAAGCTCTGAATAGTTAAGCTGCAGCAGCTGAGGAAACATGGAGAGCTGGCAAAATGCTCATAAATGTAAGGTAAGCTTATTAATAAGCATTCACATACAGATATGTAACGGTCATAGTTGGATAGTCAGAAACATCCCTGTCTACATTTATTTTTGATTCAGAATAAATAAAATCCCCACCCACAGACTCAGAGTGCCATGCCACTTATTAAAAACCACAAAACTAAAATGCAATGCAGTTAGCTCATCCTTCAACTAAGCTGCACATCACAATTGTACCACCCCTGGTCATTGGTTTGTACCTCGATCTATCTGCCTGCCTTCAAAGATCAGGTGAAGCAAATAGCCCCTGAAGCATAGAAGGGGCCTAGCTTGCTTAAGTGACCAGTATGTTTCAAGTAGGTCAGACAACCAGACCAAATAGAGGACAACAAAAGAGACTGTTCACCTACTTGACTGCCTCAAATGGCACCCCAGGAGAAGGCCAATGAATATCAACAGACCTCAAACCATAAGTGGCAGGAGCAAGAGTTTCCATTAACTTCTGAGGTCGCAGTGACATAGCTCTTTGAACACTCCAGCTTAAGGCAACTGACCTGATCAGCAGTGATTTTAATCATTGTCCAAGGAGGACAACCATAAACAATCAAAGGGATACATCTTCCCTGACGTGACCCTTAATTGTTGCAAATAAAAGTTGCTGCCCTTGATTAACATTGTGCTGCTGAATTTGATATCCCAGAGATCTCATTGATCATGGATCTAAACAAGCTGGAAGCTGTAGAGCCTCTGTTTTTGTTCCTTTTATTCAGTTTCATAATAGGCATAAGGTCAGAATGGAGAAGGGAACATATGATCACTTACTTCTATAATCTTCTGTCTCCTTCCGAAAAGGAGGCTAAAGGAGAATGATCTTACTTTCTTATTATGCTCTAGAAAAATATTCTGCTATGATCAAGCATTCAAACACAGGAAACACTAGGGTTTAAAGTTGCAAGCACACCAATAACCCTGTCCCCTTGTGTATGTACATTTGCAATACTGCCTTTTATTACATTATCACATACAAATTCTCAAATACTACATTATTATTATTATTTTAATTAAGGCATTGTTTTTACCACCTAAATGCTTGTATAGCATTTTGGATTTGTTTTGCATTCTCTTAGATTTATTTCATAACTATTATGGCCCATGGTATCTTTATTGATTCATGGGGAAAAAATTAAAATCTTGGTACCTAAACTTGGACATCTCGACCCAGTTCTACAAAGGTACTAGGATTCCTATGCTCCAGATTTATATGCCTAAATCCCAGTTGTAGGCACCACTGCTATACACAAAACTGCTTCTCTGACTAGCTTTAGGGAACCTAAACTCAGAGCCAAAATTTCTGCTGTAAAAGTTTCTTAGGTGGCTCTACTTCTGCATCTGGACATGTGCCTTGTTGCCTTGCTCTAGGCATCTAGATGCCTCACGTAGGTTGACATGATCCATAAACCAAGGGAGGATAGGAGATCCGCTGCCTCCCATGCTCATTTAGGCATACTTGCAAAACAGATGAGTCATGAGTAGAGCCTCCCTCATAATCTTTAGCTGAGTGGTTGGGGTACTCATCTGGGCTTTGGGAGATCACTAGTTCAATTCCTCTCTCCCTGCTACCTCTGATGAGGAGAAGTGTTTTGAATCGGGAACTCCTGAGCTATGGGATATTCTGAGATGGATCACGCTCCATCTCGCCTGTTGAAGTGTTCACTTTAGATACTTGAATAATTAAATATGAATTAGGCCAGAGAGAGAATCACTGTAATGTGATGGATAGGGCACTTACCTTAAGGCTCTCTCTAGCTGACACAATTTATCTTTATGGTTAGATCATGTTGAGTAAATTATCATGCATGTGCTGCTTCTTGAGAAGTTTGTGCTCTATCAAAGAAAGCTATTAAAAACAGTTTATCCTTAAGGTAACTAGAGCTGGTTAGAAAATGTGGTTTTGAGGTTCTCTTCATCCCCCTTCCTCCAACAAAATTTTGACTTATCAAAAGCACAGTTTTCTATTTAAAAAATTAACAGAAACATGTTAATGAGACCTAATTTTCACTCCAATGCAAGATGAGCAAGATTTTGTGAAACAAAACCTTTTTCAATGGAACATTTTCCCAGCCAAAGAGTGTTTTGTTGAAGTAGAAATCTTTAAGCTTTTCCTCTGGGGGTTGGTGGAATTTTCTATAGAAAAAATAGACCCTAAATGAAATGTTTTGTTTCCATGTTATTCTTTATATCCTTCTGTGCTGTTGAGGTACCTCTGAGGAGATGTAGTTTCAGTTCCTTCATGCCTCTGTTCTCCCCTATGGGCCTTGCTCCCTGGATAGTCACCCATGATACGCCATGTTCTTTCCCATGGCTAAGCTGCCATGGTGCATCATAGGATGAAATATTTGGGCATTTCTAAATAGAATTTTTTCTGAAAATTTTCATTCCACAAAATAAGTTGATATTTTGACTTTTTGTTCCATTTTGGGACTAACAGAACTGTGAAAGTATCAGATTCCCTTGAAGCAGAAATTCTGTTGTTGTTTGTTTTATCAGCTCTATCCTTGGGCTATTTGAGTAATGCATTCAAGTTTATACACAGCTTTCAAAACACTGTTTCTGATAGTAGAAAAGGTATTGAAAAATTGGCAATGTCCTTCTTCTGAGATAAATTATTCCGTAACTCATTTCCAGGCTCATCTCAGTCTTAATCTGTTTCTAATATACAGAGATGAATTTGATTGTTGTATCTTTAATGTGTGTCCTTCAACACAAACTTAAATAAAGCTTGTTACTTCCGTCCACCTCCATTCATTCTCCCTGAAGCTTATCGATTGTACTAAAGCATGAAGCCACCATGTAAGATAAATAGTATCCATTTTTGCTTCAGTCTTCTGATTCAGTCAAATACTTAGATACTGTAATGGGGCTCTGCTCATTACACTGGCTCCTCCTGCTGGTCATCTTGGGGATTACTCTGCAGATTGGTATACCCTCTATGGTGCCTCGCCTGCTGTCACTTCTGCTCCTGGACCCAAGTCATTACAATGATCATGACATCCTCTTCCCGCTTCCAGGGGCCCTGCAGTCAATAGTCTGGTCACTTCCCCAGTGGTGAGTGGGGAAGGCCTCTGTTCACCCTTGTGCCAGGTGTCAGCCCAAGGACCTTGTAGGGCTATATCCTCTATAAATCCTTGGTATATTTCCTGGGTAAAAAAATCCAGGAAATATATCCCCTATAAATCCTCGGTATATTTCTCCACGGTCTCAGCACCATCTTCATCCTTTCCTCAGTGCCTCAACATGGCAGTCCTAGCAGCCATCCACAAACTCCCTCTTGCTCCCCAGTTCCTGCCCAGCACTGTTCAGTCGAGGCTGCTAGTTTCCTCCCACCTGCAAGGCATCCAGTCCTCCCTCCTTGAGCTCTGGGGAGTAACTAACCCTACTCTGCCCCACAGCTCTTATATGGACCCACTTGAAATGAATTGCTGCTTTTCACTGTCCCTTTCCTATTGGCTGCTTCTTGTGCAGCCTCCCTAAGGCTCTATTAGCCCTTTACAGGCCAGTGTGGGGCCAACAGCCCATCACACATCCTTCCCCTCAAGCCTGCAACCCTCAAGGGTAGAGATGTCTCCCACCTTGTAGCGGCTTACGCTGGGATCACAGGTCATCCCTCTCTGGTTCCATATCTTTCAACAGGAAACATACATGGTCCTTCTCTATAGCATATTGGGCCTGGTTCCTATGGAAATCTAAGTTGTCCTCTACTATTTGCAGGGCCTCCTTGCCAGCTGCCAGTTTCTCCCACAGTGTTTTTCACCTGGCCCACCACATTCCCCAGCACTGTCTCCTTCACAGTGTAAAACCCTACCACAGCTTCAGTGTGGGTTCCCTTGTCTGTCTGGGTCTTCTCTGTCTCAGTCTTCTTATCCATCACCTCCCTACCACTCCCTGCTGGGTGTGGGAGATGGCTCCCTGCCCAATCCACAGTCATCACTGCCCCATGCCTCTTGACAGTCTCTGACCTAGCCTGGTTCCCAGGCACCCCTTTCCTATCCTATCTTCTCCTAAAGGTAAATGCCTTTTTATATAGCCTTCCTCTTAGCACCAAAGGCAAACTCCTTGCCTCTTCTTGGTCATGGGACTCCCATTGCCCTTCCCTTGCTTTGATGCCTCCTCCCACATCCCCAGCCTAGCCTCAACCCTGCAACTCATGTACAGGCACTCCCTCTGTAGCTGTCCCTGTTGCCCACAGACCCAACATACCCACCCCTTCCCTGTTCTTCTCACAGGAGACTCTTTTGGGGTCTCTCGTCTTCTCACTCGCTTCTGTCTCCCATCATTGTAGGGGCATTCCCTCCTCAAGGGTCCCTCTCACCCACAGGCATAACACAGCCCTATTCCAGCTGCCGGCCTCCTGGCACTCATGCCTTGCTTCCTCTCTTGCTCTTTTCAACTTCTAGTGACCTCTTCATGCAAGTTCTTGAATATAAACCATTGCTGCTCAGCTAGCTATGCCCATTAGGCCGGGGGGTACGATTGTGCCTCTCACTGTCTCTGTTGGGTTTTGAGCACCTGCAGCAATAGGGCCTGGAGCCAGCACTGCTGCTTGTCAGCCCCTTTCTGCTGGGGTACTGACCCTGGAGTCTAGCCTAGGATGGCACAAGAACCCTCAACAAAAGTCTCTGCACACCCTGGCTCCATTGTCTGTGTGACGGGTTGGGATCACAGAAATCCCCTTAGAAGCTGTCACCCAATGTGCCAAGGTTACTCCTGCCTCTGTTTTCCTGCCCAAACAGCTAAGGGCCTCAGTACCCTGCCAGGTATGAGCCATGTCCCTCAACAGCTATGGGCTTCCCTGGAAACACGCAGGACGTATTCTTGCCTCTGGCACTCAGATGCTCATCTCCCAATGGGGTCAAACCCTGAATAAATTTGTTTTACCCTGTATAAAGCTTATACAGGACAAGCTCATAGATGGTTCACTTTCTATAACAATGATAGAGAGATATGCACAGCTTTTTGCCCCCCCCCCCAGGTACCAACACGTACTCCAGGTTAACTAATAAATAAAAAGTGATTTTAATAAAGACAGGAAGTAGGATTTAAGTTATTTCAAGTAGTAACAGACAGAACAAAGTGAATTACCAAATAAAATAAAATAGAAAATGCAGATCTAACACTAATACAGTAAAAAACCTCACCCTCAGCTTTTTCAATGAATTTCTTCTTTCAGACTAATCTCCCTATTAGTCTGGGTCCAGGTATCACTCACCCCCTCCCCTGCAGTCACTGTTCTCTGTTCCAGCTTCCTTCAGACCTCCTTGTGGGGTGGAGAGGCTGTTCTTTGAGCCTGCTGAAGACCCAATGGAGAAGTCTCCCCAGGGTTTATATAGACATCCTCTTGTGGGTGGAGACCCCTTCCTCCTTCGTATGCAGAATCCAGTTGTAAAATGGAGTTTCAGAGCACATGGTCCACTCACATGTTTGAGCCAGACTCCATTCATTACCAGCCAGGCCACATTCCTGGGGAAGCTTGGGTGTGGATGGGTTTCTACAAAGTTCATTGTTAGCTTGATTGGTTCTTGATTGGGATTAACTGAGAGTAGTCTTTTCTCAGAGAGCTGCTCAGCTACTTTCCAAAGTCTATTTACAATTAACCAAGCACATAGCCAATATTCATAACTTTGAATACAAAACAGACACATACATACAAATAGGATGAACAGATCCAGCAGATCATTACCTTTACATAGATATGTTACATGGCCTATGTAGCAAAACCATACTCCAGTAATGTCATACGTATATTTATAGGCACCTCCCATAAAGTCTTATGGGGTACACGGTCACAGTCTCCACCTTCAGTGTCTCTAAAATCCCTGTGATGGACAATTATCCCCACAGTCTTCTATCCTCCTCTTATATCTGAGATGACCCTGTGCCCGCATTCTCCATCAAAGATGACCGGACTCCACTCACTACACTGGCACCTCCTGCTGGTTGTCTTGGGAATTATCTCTGCAAGTTGGTACACCCTCTCCTAACGGTGCCTCACCCACCATCACTTCTGCTCCCAGACCCACATCACTCCAAGGGCCACAGCCTCCTCTTCAGGAAACAGCCCTCCAGCCAGGTCATAATCCATGTTCCTCCCTTCCAGGAGCCCTGCAGTTAGCTGTTCAGCCACTTCAGTCAATTGTCTGGCCTCTTCCCCAGTGGCAGGGGAGGAAGAAACAGATGACCAAGCCATCCATTTCTCCAGATCTGGCCAATGGCAGCCACATACATTCCCTCAAACCCCTCAGCACATTTCTCTGGGCCACTTTCCCGAAGCTCCAGCCCTTTTTCACCCTTACCTGAGGGACTCAGTATGCCATTCCTAACAGCCACCCAGGAGTATCCTCCTACTCCCTTATTCATTCCAAGCACTACTCTGTCCAGGGTGGCAGCTTCCTTCTGCCTGCCAGGGACCCAGGCCTCCCTCCTTGAGCTCTGCCCTACAGCTCTTCTTATATGGGCCTGCTGAACCCTGATGGGATGCTCTTCACTTCACCTATCCTATTGTCAGCTTCTGTGCAGCCTCCTTGGGGCTCTATTAACCCCTTCCAGGGAAATGTGGGAGTAACACCCCATCACAGATACCAAACAAAGAAATATATTACACCCCGCTGTAAAATTTTTCACAAGTGGCTCAGGAGCCGAAATCCCATGAACTTTTATTAGAAAGTGTTTAATTATTTGTATTGTGGTAGCATCTAGCAGCCTCATGCATGGATCAGGACCATATTGCTCTAGACACTGTACAAATACTGAACAGAAAGGTGTCCCCAGGGCTAACTTTTCAAAGATATTTAGATGACTAAAGATGCAGATAGATGCCTAATTTGCTTTGGCACCCACCATCACTTCTGCTCCCATACCCACCAGGTAGGCATCTATCTGGATTTGTAGGCAAATAAATATCTTTTAAAAATGTGGTTTGTTGTACCAATTGAACTTGGGCTTTTAGAAAAATAAAATTACTCCATGACAGCCAGTTTAAATGTCCACTCTGCATATAGGCTAGCTGTGTTTTTGCAGTCCTGGGTTTGTGTATTCGCCCACAATTGCAATGGATAAAACACTAGATGGAACATAACTGAATGAGATTTGCATGTTTACTTCTCCACATCTAAAAATAAACGTTGTGCCTTGTTTAATTTTAAGATCAAACCAAAGAAACAATGTTTCTTTGGATAAACTGGAATGTATTATCATGACCAGTGCATGCTTTTCCACCCTGAAATCTTATGCACTGACAACAAGGCTGAAAGACTTTTATTTTTATTTTTTCATGTTAGGTTATGCAATTGCAGGTGGTGCAGAGAAAGTCATAATATGAATTCACATTCTGTATACAAGGCTGCATAGCTCTTTCTGCAACACATCAGAATTTACCTTTGAATCAGACTTGGGAGGCATGAGCTGTGCAATGTGATGAGAAGGCCAGCTTCATGATCTCATAACTTTGGGGGGTTTATATTGTAGTATTGCATAAACTGTGATCAGATTGAACTAAATAAAAATGCTTTCCTTTAGCTTTGAAGGAAAGCTTTTCTGTCGGAAAGTCTCTGACTCTGACATATCATATGTGCTCATCTGAGAATTTTTTATCAGCTTCCGGGACTGCCTCATTGTATAGGTGAAGACAAGTGGAAGTTGGTGCAGCTGTTCTTAACCAGAGTCCCGTAGGGAGGAGCTATCAGAAGAAGTTGTTTTGCTTTATGGCTGCTGTAGAAAATAGATTCCCAAAGTGTATCCTGTATTCAACAAGCTAGCATTTTAAATTCTCTTCTCTTACAGATCTTGAAAATCTCCCCACAGCAAATTCAACTTCTTTTGTAGCTCACAAGTAAGGTTTAGTTTGGGGATTTTTTTTAGTGAAACTGCATCTTCCTGAAGCAGAGAGAACTGTGGTCAGACTCATTGGAGTGTGATTACTTTTCCATTCCAAATAGAGTTGTTTTTCCTTCAGAGCTGTTTTTCAGTCTGGTTCCTGAGTGCTCTCTTCATGTATCTGCACTTTTCTCATAGTCATGGCTACATTTATAGTGCAGTCTATACAGGCAAGACATTAATTAATAATTTGTTGTTGTGTGGCCCCTTTGCTGCTGCTGCCTATAATGGTCAGACCCAAAGCTCTGCCACCTAGATCCAAACATCTCAGCCTGTGCACCTGAGCTGTTAATGGGGGAGGGTTCAGCCTGGCTAGCCCTTGAAGGTGTCAGGCACAGCTTTGCCAGTCTGCTAGCATTGAACCCCCATCTGATCCTATTCTGGACTCAGTTACAATTAGTGATCCCAGGTGAGGGAGGATCAGGGAGGAAACATCCAGAAGGAAGGGAGGTCAGTGAAGGGAGGACACAGAAAGTGGGATATTCTTTCCCTCTCTGGGAGGGGCTTGGTGAAGGTAGGCTGAAGAAGTTCAAAGACTTAGAGTTAGTCCTTGTCATGGGCTGAGGGAGGCAGCCCTGTGGGTTGCTATGCCAGGGGAGAAACAAAGAGCTAGTGGGGACCTCTGAAGAAGCCTCAGGTCTGGGAAGCAGAGCAGAGGCTTTATGAACCACAGGGTACTGGATAACAGCACAAGGGGCTTGGAGGTCTGAAGTGGCTTATGGAAGCAGCAGCATGTATAAAGGCACAGACCTTGCTGCTTAATGCAGGGTTTATGGGCCAGAATCCAAAGCCAAAGATGGGTCTATTTTCCCCTACCAGCCCCAAGGAAGGGACCTAAAAGCCCCTACACAAGGCCTATGGGACACAGGGTGGGGCTGAAGAGTATGCCTATAGGATAGACTGAGTTGGAGCCCCAGTAGGATGAAAGGATCTCTTAGTTGGATTTTTGTTATTCTGGAAGGTGACTGAAATTAAAATAGCCAGCAGGCTAGGCTATGGAAGTTGTGATCAGAAACAATCCAACATGAATGGAAAGTGGTGGCCAACAGAAGCTGCTGGAGATGAAGACCCCAGTAACACCCCTCCATGACACCAGAAGCCACTACGGCGGTAAGTGTAACTGCTTACAGGCGGTATTGTAATCTATTGTTTGTATAGGCCAGCTACCGACCATTTTCTCCATCCTACTCCTCCTCACCCCCATGCAAAGCAAAGGAGTATCTCTGGGCCACTATAACTCTTGGAGCAGTGCAACTAACTTACCATACCTTCTTCAGACCTATGCCTGAAGGCACAGTCTAGCCCTGTGGGAGAGAGACTTGCTTTGAAATAAAAAATAGCTCTGGGAAAGTAATGAAGGCAAGTTATTTTCTTCAGAAGGTATGGGATCAAGTGCTTATTTTTCCATGCTATTCTGAGACCTTTCATTTGCTGTAGTATGGCAGGGGGGTGGAAAATAGCAGGAAAATACCCCTGTGATCTCATGGTGCTCCTAAACCAGGCATCTAGGCTTTCCAGGTAATCCAACAGGTCTGATCAGCACTGACTAAATACATCTGTACTCAATGCACAATTTGGACAAAATGTGCCCTAATTTAATGATACTGAAGGAAAAATAATGTATTAAATCCATGTACTAACACTGTCAGTACAGGATTAGCATTAACGGAGACAAGTGGATTAAAAAGGGAGAATCTCATTTACTGCTTGTGCCAGATGTGGAAAAAGCGATGAACTGTGTCAAAGGAACGCCTTTACTCCAGGTCTTAAATCCATTCACTTGTTAACTATGCACTGGTTATGTCCTGACATGAAAAATGAAGTTTACATTGTGTGTATGTGAACCAGTAATTTGCATTGATTTGCACATGATGTGTCTAATTCGCTAATCGTTAAACTGCATACGATATGTAAATAGGGATAAAGTTTGAACCGAGGCTTTAAATCAATTTATGTGAACAACTTAATCTTACTGGCAGGCTGCCTTGGGTGTACTTGGGACTTAAGAATGAAATCCGCTCCCATGCAGAGGGACAGCACAAAACGGAAAGATGCGTTTGAGACTGTCGCTTTCTAACACTAACGTAAGATTGATGAACTTTCCAAAGCAGTGAGCCTCAGCCTGTGATATCTATTGCCCTATACGGTTATTCAAACAGCTCCTGTTGTGTCCACATGTGACTTACACTCCCTTACTCAACTTCCTCCTTCCTCTCTGCTTGCCTCCCTGAAAGTGAAACCTACAGCTCAAATACGGGAAAGTGAGATCAGGGGTCTTACACCTTTCTCTGCAGCCTGGGCCACAGATCTTTTGCTAGGATCATCTGAATAAATCTCTCATATTCCTCGCCATTGGAAGGGTTTCAGGCATTCGTGCACCTTTGACCCTCTTCTCCTCTGCCTGTGGCACACAATAACTAAGTCCCCTGAGAGCTGTAATACTTTTGTTTGATTCTGGTTGTTAGCTTTGTGCAGAGGGGTTGGTGACCTGTGATATACAGGTCAGACTGGATGGTCTGGTGGTCCGTTCTGGCGTTATCCACCGAGTCAGGGGTTTTGTCTACACTGCACTACAAGCCTTAAGCCCAAGCTGTGACTCAGGTTTGAGCCTAAGTCCCCTATTTGTCCACACACAAGTCAGTCAGACTTGAGTCAGCAAGCACTCAGATTCTGGGTCTTAGAACCGTGCTAGGGACAGAGGGGATCAGAGTCCAAGTGTCACTGTGACTTAGGTCACTGCAGTGTGGACACAGATTAAATTTCAGGCCCAAGTCAGAAGATCTGTATAGTGCAGTATGGATATGTTGGCACAGCTGTGAGACATGAGTCCAGCAATTGTAGATATGGGGTTACAATGCAGTGTAAATGCTCAAACACACACTTGGAAACAGTGAGCCCAAAAGCTGGGGTCTCCGAGACTTGGGTTTATTGTGCAGCGTAGACATATCCTAACAGGGCAAATCACTTTCTTTCCAGGGAGTGCTAAAATGAACCTGGACAATATCTGTCATGTTGTAATGTGGCATCAATGCCTGACAGTTTCATCTTGATGAAGCAACATCACAACACATTGATATCAGATGGGAATGTTACCTTTGCTGATTTGTGATTCTCTAAGGCTCCTTCAAGTGATAAAGTGGCTAACACTGGAGTTATATTAACAATTCCAAAATGAAAACAAAAATAACTCTCAGTAAATGAGATGTTCATAGCGTGTTTATGGTTTGGAATGAGTCCATTTTGTGAAAGCGCTGGAAAAAATTCACTTTCGGCAAAAGAGTGAGAAGGGGAAGCAAAGTTTGACGTTCCCCTTCCCCAAATTTTCTTCTGGAAAACATGCTAAATTTCAGATCTGAGAAGAATCCTTTTGTGGCCATTTCATGGTTAACAAGAGTCTGGGATCGCAAAAGCGTCCAAAATTTAAATGATCATTTTACAAGATATTCACTGGAAAAGAAATTCTCTTCCATGGTTCTGTTTTTTCACCTATGGAAAACAGAGTAGCAGTGCTCTTTGAGAAGCAGGCCACCTGTACACTAGTTGCACGTCTTCCTGGATAACAAGTCATCTTTCACTCTTTCCCTTTTTTATAAATTATTTTTGTTCATTTTTTTCTTAATGTTTTTGAACAAAGAGATGAAACATGATTATTTTTTTTCCCCAAAAAGGCTCATATCCACTCACTGGAGTCAATGATAAAACTTCCACTGAGTTCAGTAGGAACAGAGAGAAAGTAATTTTGGAACCCCCCAACCCAAAGCCTTTGGAGTGGGTGCTTCAGTTTATGTAGAAGAATAACTGACAGCATACATGTCTCTTGCATATGCAGTTGGGGATATGAAAATTAAATCTGAACATCCCAGGCGACCTGATTTTTTTCCACCCACAAAAAAATCCTGGGAGCCAGATGCTGCATGATAAATTGTGCAAGTTTAGACATGCACTTGGACACACACACACACACACACACACACACCCCAAAATCCTGACTCCCTTTGAAATCGAAAGCAAAAATATCATCGGGTAAACAAGTTGCCCCATAATTATTATCACTGTGTGCACAAAACAGGCTTTTGTGCATGCAAATAAATGGAATTACTGCAACCTCCCATGCAAAGTAGTTGTGTGGAATGTTTTCCTTGGCCTTGAGGTCATACAATTTGGAAAACTGAGTTAAAAATGGCCAGTCATAACTGGTAATAAATAATTCTCTCTCTTTCCTTGCCTGGAGATAGTTGTATGCCACTGAATGCTACCACATGTACTACTAGGCATGTTTTGCCTCTAGCTTCTAGGAATTTATGATTGATTGTTTTACTTCACCCAAAGAGATCCCCTCCACGAGTCTCATTTTTATTGTTTTCACATCCTAATAGAAATCATGTGCTTAGTTTTCAGAGGACCTTACTAGTGATGCTTATTCAAAATCTGAATATATATATTTAAAAAGTTTTGGAAAACGTTTGTTTCAGGATATTTATAGGGTTAAAACCATTCTACCTCTTCTCCTACTGGTGAGTTTTGCTTTTCTTTACCTTTGCTTGCTGATACTATTTTGTAATGTTCACTATTCAAGTTTCCTTAACGTTTTGTGTTGTTCCACTTGACATCATGATGCTTGTGGGTAATTACCGAAGCATGAAGTTAAATTGGTGATTCGTTATTTGTGACTAGGGGAAATGGAGTAAATCAGTCATAAAGTCACAGGTAACCTGGTTTTGCTTTTGTGAAGCTTAGCTTTCACACCAGTCTGGGTAACTCTTCTTCGGTGGTGGTAATTTTGCAGTAAGGTTTGGGATCATAATTATTTTGTCAGAGGTGATAGACTAACACCCTTTCATCTTTCTAACATACTACTCGACTTTGTCTGCAAAAACCAAAAGAACGTTAAACTCATTGGTCTTGGGAACTGTTTTCTGAAATGATGATTCTTGCAGAATAGAAGGGATATGGATAGCAAGGAAAACATCTATGCTGAGCATAGAAGAGGAAAGAAGTTGTTTTCAAGAGACTTTCTCCCTTGTTATGAAAACTGACCTATATGTTCCCATCATGCATTGTGGTCAAAAGTGATTAGATTAAGTGCACAGAAGTGGTAGATTGAGCAGGAAAGGGGGAAAAAAATCATCATGATCAGTCATTCAAGAGAGATCAGCAGCTTCTTCCTTCCCATGCTGATGAATTTATCAAATCATATCCTTCAGTGACTACTTCTGGCTTACATAAGAGATGCTAGGATGGCTGCAATTAAAAAATAGACGAGAGCCAGAAAGCACTTTAAACGTGTTCTCTCATTGCTTCCTAGAATTCAGTTGGAGCTAAATACTTAAGTTTGTCCATCATCTAATGTAAGTTTTCAATAATAGACCAGACACAAGGACTGATGACTTTATGAATAACCTCTTAGCAATCAATATGAGCTTTGACAGACATTTATAGTGCAAAACATATGGTAATGAATGACAATGGTAATAATGCTCTCTCTCCCTCAATGGCAAAGAGAAGTTTTCTGCCTAAGATGCTTTTTATGGAAAAGGCAGGGGTGGTTAAGAAACTGTCTCCGTCACTCCACACTGACTCTGACATTCTAGGCTTCAGAGGGAGGCACAGAGAGCAACAATTGTGGAACAATAGTATATGTCAGAGACTGAAGAAGAAAGTATTGACACTGGTTACAACTTCCTAGATCCCCGTTCAACTCCCATCTCTGCCAGATTTCCTGTGAGAGCAGCGCTGGTATTAGCCCCCTCGGGGCGCTTAACAAGAACATTTGGGAGTGGGGGCATCACCATAGACAAGACTAAAACAAGTGCATTGCTATATTAAAGAGCTCCTCATGACCCTAAACAATTGCTTAGTCCGCTTATGCCTAGTACCAAGTCTTAGAGTATGGACGAGTAACTTGGCTCCTCTGTGCCTCAGTCCTTCATTTGTAAAATGGGAACAATACTATTTTTTTTTTTGCCTTTCTTGTCTCAATAGATAGATCCTGGATACATTATCAACTTCTTCCTGTCTATTATAGAATATATGCTAATCTATGTAGGGACACATGCATCATTATGGACTGTGTGTGTGTGTCTATGCAGAATAGTAAAAAGTAAAAACTGATAGAATTTGGAAGTCAAAACTGATTAAATTTGTCTGGCATGAAGTTCTGATTCTAAATAGGTGGAGAGGTAGAGAAAATAAAAGTATATTGCATTCATAATATTTAAAATATCAGATAGGAAAAATAGTTTCAGTAGATTCGAAACAACAATGCTAAGTATGCTGCACAAATAACTGCAGTCTCAAAATGTCAAGTGACAAATTATTTCATAAATGAATATTTAAGTCAAGTAGTAATTGAGTTGATTTTTCCTAAAAACGATAATTGAAGTGCTTTATTCTTTTTTTACTGCCAATATAAAATAAAATTGCATAATTAGTACAAAATTACTTCCAGGAGTGACTAATTTTCGTTTAAGTATGTAGCAAATGCTGTGCTGACAACTGCAAAAAATGTGAAACTCTTCTTTTAAGAAGGTGCGTATTTGTATTACAGGGCAATCAAAATGGTGTTAAAACAATGAAACAGGCCAATATACAATGGCAATAAGGGACCAAGAGGTAAAATGAAAATAAATGGTAAAATAGGGGGTAACTCATAACAGGTAACTGCTTGATCTCTGGTTTGCATCAAATTCCAAGACCTGATCCTGGATCCATTGAAGACAAAGGCAAAGCTCCTATTGACTTTAGCTATGCAGGATCAAGCCTCTCCTGATTAGTGAGTAGATGGCCAATCTTTTGCCTATCAAAGCAAATAGAAACTCCCATTAGCCTGACTGGTGGAGGACCAGGGCCCGAAAGTGGTTCTCTGTGGATGGTCATTCAAAGGCGTATGTGAAGAGCTTGATTCTGCACCACCTGCTCATCATCCATAGGACTTACCTCGATGAGCAGCCGTAGGAACCACTGTAACAGACCAGAATTGGGCCAGTTGTTTTTAGACTCCCATATCTCATTGAATTCATTTCTTTTATTTCACATGTGAATGAGACTCCTCCATGTAAGGAAGAACTACTCAGCATGAGCAAGTGTTGTATCACTGGCCCTGTGGGTCTTATCCAATAATCACTTGTCATAAGTATAAAGTAGCCAGAATTAGTGTTAACCTGTAAGGGGTTAAGCTAAAGGTAACCTGAGAGGTGGACAACTGACCAATGAGAAATTCCTCAGGAGACAAAGGATTTTGGTTTCATTTTCCCTCTCCGGAGTCTCCTCTCTGTTCATCTTGGCTATGCGATGAATCACAGCTATTTCTTTCACTGTAACTATAAGCTTTCTATCAAGTAAGGTAGTCAGTAAGTTTACCTTTTTATCACTTGGAAAATTCTCCAGTGGGTGGAAATTTCTCTGTGTTTCTCTAATATTGTAAAGCTTCAGCAGGAGGAGAAATTCGGGGAGGGGGTTGTCTTTAACTCTTTATTGATTATTGAAGTGCTGTTCTACTGATTTTCTGTAAGGGATTTATTTCTTTCTTTTTCCTTAAGTAAAATCTTTCTTTTAAGAATCTGACTGCTTGTTTTCCATTGTGTAAGATCCTGGTTTTGGATCGGGCACTTCTCGCAGGATCAGGCGACATTTGTTGGTTTTGTTTTGTTTTTCTCAAGCTTCCCAGGGAAGGAAGATGTTTGGGAGGCTTAGTGGAAAGGGAAGGAAGGGTCCCAAACTCCCCTTTGTCCTAGTTTTTGGAATACTGAGTTTGGTGGTAGCAGCAGTTAGTTCCAGACACAGGAGAAGTTTGTGTTCTGGGGGGGAAAAGATAACCTAAGCTGGTAAAATAAGCTTGCAGGGGTTATTTCTTTTTTTCATGCGGGTCCCCACATCTGTGCCCTAGAGTTCAGAGTGGGGAGGCAATCCTGACACCACTGAAATCAGCAGGTGTCCTTAACTCATTCTCCAGTGAGCAGATGATCACTATTATTAGAGACATTAACTATTGAGGTTGCCAGCCAGTGGGCTAGAGTGGCTATATTGGGCTTTGGCAGTGTCTTGGAGATGATAATATAAATAAGCAGTCTTTGATGGACAACAAAAACCCAAACACATTTGGTGTTCCCACTTCCCCAGCTGGCAGAGCAACGGGTATGGGAAACATGAATCTTGTTAGCATGCACCCTTCCTCTCACCCCAATCATTCTGTTGCTGATTTTTTTCTGGGGGGAGGGGGAAAGGAGACAGTATTGGTGATGGTGTCAGAGGAGAAGTGATGCTTTGACAGCATGGATCCCCTAGACAGCAGGGATCTCTTAGTATATAGGGAGAGACAAGTGCCCTAAACATTAGGGGTTGAAGAAAAAGTTTAGGGCTACGACTTCGGTGATGCACTCACACAGAATCACCCCCCACTACACCTCAGTGCAGCTCATGTGTGCAAGGGTTAGCATGTGCCTACAGCCTGCCTACTCTCTAACTCCAGCACAGGGGGGTGAAATCTTGGCTCTCCATCCCCACTGCAATGAGTCAGCCAGTGTGGCTGAGCTGTTTACAGTCGGTTACCTCCACTCCCAGAGCAGCACAAGATAATTATTCCCCATGGGGTATCTGAAAAATAATGCCTCTCAAAGCTACTCATGGGCTGGTGCTGCTTATGCGTCACCTGTTGTTCAGTCTATCCCGAGAGGAACCATTTTCAATGACCATTTAAGGGCTCTACTGAAAAAATAGTCAAGCAACAGAACATTGCATTCCAGAGTTATAGTGCCCAAAAGAATGAGTTTGATTCTGATTCAACTTTTATCATTACACTGGTGTAAGAAAGCAGAATCATTCCAAGGCCTTCAAACAGATGCTCAAATATTGCATATTAGGCATCCTCAAGTGTAGTCATCATGGGGATATTTTTAAGCCAGTCCTAAATACTAAATAGATCCTTATCCTAAAGCACTTGCAAAAGACACCATGAAAAACATGCCTCACTTATCCTAGATAATCTGGGGAGCAGTGAGGCAGAATTAAGCAAGTTGCTGATTTTGAGTTGCTACAAGTTTCAAGGGCCACGTGGGATTTGACCTAATGTTAAAAGAGGCCTTAGCAGAAATTTACCCACTGGTGACACACTTAGTTGACTTTAAGAATGAGGATATTATGTACATGTTAAAAAAGACAAAATGGTGTGTACATGCAGACACCATTTTTTAATGTGTAGGGAATACAAGTGACAAAATATTACAAGCATACCTCTAGGAGAGATTGTGAATAGAGCAACTGAACAGAAACTCTGGTGATCTAGGATCTATAACTATCTGTCCTCTGCCTGTTCTTCCTCTACCCTTTGTATGTCTCGTCTCTTTAGAGTGTAAGCTATTCGGGGCAGGGAGTATCTGTCTCGGCTCTGTGTTTGTTGACTAGAACAATGGGGACACAATATTGATTGGAATCTCTTGGTGCTACTGTGATACAATCATACACTGTGCTGTATACATCAAACATCTATTCCGTACAACATGATCATACCCAAAATAGCACTTCAACAGGCTAAAGCAATATGCAGAAGCTAAATATGTAACATGTAGCAGAAAAACATCACAATATGGGGATAAAATAAGCTAATTCAACTCCATTTGTCTACATTCTGCTCTGAGTTGTGAGAAAGTGCAACTGAAGAGACATCCTGCACTCCTGCTTTTGTGGTGAGGGGAGAAGATTCACTGTCAGCCAGCACAATCAGAGAAATAAGTGGGGTTGATGGAGGTGGGGAGAGTACAGTGGGGGAAGCGAGTTTCCCATTAAACCTTGATTGCAAGAGTAAGCCATTGGCGGTATGGTACTACAGTCCCACCTCCCGCTGCTCTGTGCCAATCCACAGAGGATATGAGTTGTCATACTCCATGGCCCCTCCCAGAGCTATGGCGCAAGATGGAACAGCCCATGATTTTAGCCACTGAGGTCCCTGGTTCAATCCACATTGGGTCAGCCAGAGGGCAGCTGTCACACAAGCAAAACATGCCTTGTCATGGTGAATTCTTGGCCGGGAAGGCAATGGTGCAAATACAAACAGGGCTATCTTCATTAAAATGCTCTGTAGCTTGACCTGCCTTGCTAGCTGGAGGACACATTTGCCCCCTCCCTGCTCCTGCTGGGATGAGTTCACACCCTGAGTGAATAAGTACTGCTAATGAGAAATATTGGGATTTATCAATTGCAAGACATGACTGGCTTAGAGGCTCACCCAAACTGTTGTATACAAATAATTTGTGCCCTATTCTGCGATATTCTGCAACCTTTAATCACGCTGAGTAGGACCATTCAAGAACTCCCAGTATTGCATAATGAGGCACCTTGCTTGTAAGTAGCCATATTGTGATCGGGTAGGTGGGGGGTATGTAGGGAATTCCTGACCTACCCCAGCACCTGCGCTTGTGGGAAATACAAGTGACAAAATATTACCAGATATGATTCTATCTGTTTAATGGAAGGAGTTCTGAGAGTCCACCCTCTACAAATTGCCCCTGGTTGATGCTGCTGCTCTTTCTACAGAGTCTGTAGAAGTAGCTAGATCAGCTGATTTCTTTGGGATTTGGTGGGAAGTCCCGGAGATGGGCTGGAAGGCCCTGACATCCTTGCTGCTGGTACATAAAAAGGAACAGTATAGAAAGACCGGCAAAGGGTTTCCCCTCTTGGCTACCCTTCCCACTGTGTTTTCTGTAATTAATTTCCTCTCTCTTTTACCTCCACCAGCTTACACAGCCTTCATTCACAGGCAACTAGAGACCACAGAGTTGCCAATTTACATTGCAATCAATAAAGTACCTAGATCTCCAGCACCATTATTAACATGCATTTAACAAACAACAAGGTTAACTTTCAGCTGACATTTATAGCTATTTATTGAAGCAAAAGCTTTCTCATGCATTTTAACATGCTCACACAGAATTTTTTGATGCAATTGTTTTACATGCTCCTGCCCCATGCTTTCCTTTCCAAGGGAAACACTCAAAGACATGAAAGTGCAGCTGCTCGCCTAATGCAAACAAATACTTTTGCCTTACTGAAAAAATGTCTTTTGCTGAACTACTCAAAATTCTTTTGCTTTCTGCTGCTGCTTTAGCTTCAGAAAACTCGTGCAAGCTGGCTTGACTGACAACCAGTTAGTGACCAAAGAGCTGAGCGAGAGACAAGAGACACAGGGCTAGGAAACACAATTTCCATGGTTAGTGTTTATTAACTAAGGAATGACTGACACTTTAGGATACATCTTTGCAGCAGAGTTGGACTAGGTGTAAGCAGTCAGACTGCAAAGCCCTACTTGAATTACTGGATCCTCGTTAGTGTTGTGTTCCCATGACTGTCAGTAGGATATCTAGGGGTATAGCCAGTGGTTCTTTGGGCTGCAATAAACCAAGCTGCTCTATCATTCTTTCCCAGTGAGTTGTGGGAGAACTTGCCATGTCCTGAGTGTAAGGAGGGAATTGTGGGAACATAGAGTGTCAGCAGCACTTGAGGAATTTAGCCTGTGCCCTCACCACAAATTGAACAGGTCACTAGGTGGGGGTAGGAGGAATCTGGGCTTTAATCCATCTCCACCCCCCAGCCATGCCAGATAGCCAAGACTGAAAGCATCACTAAACTCAGATAAGAGGGCTTTTTATGGGGATGGGAAGGGACTATAGACAACAGGTTAGTAAAAGCATGAGCTAACTCTGTAGTGAACATAACCTATTTTAGATTAAGGGAAATGACAAAGAAAGAGAAGACCCAGAGAGCACTACGTGTGCACCTCCTTCGTTTCAAGCTGGAGCAAGGCTGAGAACAAAATGTATGCTCTGATCTGCACAGGAAGAGCTTTTAGAAATGTAGAAGTGAATTATACAGGGGGGATCATCATTCCATAGCTTCATACATCACATTTCATTCTCTGCATCAAGTTGTAGGTACATTGTACAGCAATCTGGTATAATAGACTTGAAATACTATGTGAAATTAAAAATGGGAGGGTTTAGTGAATTTAAATACGAACTGAAAATAATCAGTACAGAAGACCTTGTATTTGTTCTTTTTTTATCAAACCCACTGTTTTACTTTTATTCCACATTTCCAGTTCCAAAAGCTATGGCATATCAAAAAGTAAGCATTTATATCTAGATTATAGAAAGAGAGAAGTTGGAGGTTTTGGCAGCTGAGTATGGAGCACTTGAGACTTGTAGCTCCTGAGGAGGTGTGAATCATAGAAAAGTAGGGTTGGAAGGGACCCTGAGAGGCAACCAAGTCCAAACCCCTGTGCTGAGACAGAATGAAGTAAACCTAGACCATCCCTGCCAGGTGTTTGTCTAACCTGTTTTAAACCTCTAATAATGGGGAAAGGTAAGTATGGGACAGTGAGATAAGCATTTTAGCTGGGTCTGTTAACTATTTCCATGCTGATCACTTTAAAGTTAATATTTAAATTGCCTTCTTTAAAGTTCCATAGCTAACATCCCATCAAGATAGTGTCAGTTCATTCCACTCTGAGCTACAGTGTGAGACTCTTTGGAGATGCAGGAAGGCAGCAAGGCATCGGTTACACTAGGTTCACAGTTTCAAGGTTTACTTTGACAAATGTATTTGTGTTTTTTTGGCTTGGAGGGGACAGGAGAGGCAGTGGGAGGGGAGGTGTGCTTCACCTTAGCCTAGGCAACTCAAATCCTTCTCATCCTCTCCTCTGCTGCCAGCATGTGCAGGAAAACTCAGATCCTGGAGAATAATATATGATGTGTTCACTTTGATAACCAGGGCTGAATTATCGCTGATACTTAATAAAGACTTCAAGAGCAAGCCTTATAAAACTATAATTTTACACTGCAGTGTTCTTGAATATTGTTATATACGATAGTATCTTTTAAGGGGAAAACGGAATCCCATACTGCATGAGTAAAGATTTCAGGTACTAGGGCTGGTATGGTTTGAACCATTATTGTATAATTTTGTATCTTATATCCATTAAAAATAA
The DNA here is from genome assembly GCA_007922305.1 of Dermatemys mawii. Taxonomy (NCBI): domain Eukaryota; kingdom Metazoa; phylum Chordata; order Testudines; family Dermatemydidae; genus Dermatemys; species Dermatemys mawii. The sequence goes on from ML677326.1 coordinate 6,877,478, forward strand.
GTTTTTAACTTACATCTTCATCAAGATGTTTGGCCTTCCTGTATGGTCAGACCCTTCGGCATATATGTCCCTGGACTCTCTTATGCTTTCCAAGTTTAGTATGGGTATTCAGAAGATTAAAGGAGTACATTCCTGAGGCCTCTGAGTTTCATAGTTTAATGGAAATAAACAATCAATTTTGATAATAAAACCACACAATATGTTGCAACAACCAGGCAGCAAGGGTAGAGCTATCCCACATCAAAGCTATTATAACAAACAATGTCCAGTTCATGTGTCCACAGTTCAAGAAGAATGTTGAGAAATTAGAGATGCTTCAGAGAAGAGCCACAAGAATGATTAAAGGATTAGAAGACCTTCCTTACAGTGATAACACAGACTGAGCTCCTTGCGTCTAGCTTAACAAAGGGAAGGTTAAGGAGGGACTTGATCATGGTCTACAAGTACTTACATGGGGAACTAAAGTTCGACTATGGGCTCTTCAATCCAGCAGAGAAAGGTATAGCAAGATCTAATGGCTAGAATTTGAAGCTAGACAAGTTCAGACTCAAAATGAGATGCAATTTTTTAACGGTGAGGGTAATTAACCTTTGAGACAATTCCTTGAGTGTCGTTGGGGATTTAAAGAGTCCAAGTGCTGGAGAATCCACCACGTCCCTTGGGTAAATTGTTCTGATGGTGATTAACCTCACAGTTAAAAAGCTGCCCCTTGCTTTGTTTGACTCTTCCTAGCTTCAACTTCCAGTCATTGGCTCTTGTGATGTCTTTGTCTGGTAGATTGAAGACTAGTGTCAGATTTTTTTCTCCTTATGGAGTCACTTAAAGACTATGATCAAATCACCTCTGAACTGGCCCTTTTTTGAATATACAGTATTTTCTTTCAAATGTATGTGCTTTAAAGTTCATTTTACTTGAGGAACTTGTGTGTCAGTGCAGGAAGAGAAGAAACAGGGTTTGTTCTTAGAATTTCTTCCCCTGACGTCAAAAGACCTTGTGCTTTTAGGATGGTTCATAAGGTGTGTATCTGTTCCACTGAGTGACTTCTGATTTCTTCAGTTCAGTCTTTTAATCGGGTTTTTACTTAATATTGATTTCAATTCACTACCTTTTGGAAGTACTGTACCAAAAATTATCTTTCAGTAAACTACAAGCATGAGTGGCTTAATCAGTCTCTCCTCATTTAGTGGTTTCTGTTTTTATAGCAGGCTCTTTGCTTCTCATAACATATCAGCTACCGTTGAAGACACATCTTCCTAAAAGGTGTATCTTAACCTTTTAGTTTGTCTAACTGGACATTAAAAACACTTTTTCCTTCCAATAAAACAGGAGTGTTATCATCTGAATTTAAAGATATTCTGAACCAAAGGCAAGTTTGTGACTTTTCAGCTTCTTGTTGGGTCCATTAAAAGGGTGAGGCCCAATGGGATTTTTTTTCCTCTCTAGAGAAGTTTTAAGCTAAATCTAAATTCACTAGGCAAGATTTCTGATTGCACCACAACAAACATGTGCCGCAGTGTGAGACGGCATGGCTGAGATTCCCCTCAGCAACACAGTTTCTTTCTCCTGGGGCCATTTTCTAACGTAGGATATGTCTACTGTTGGAGCTGGAGGTGTAGTTCTCAGTTCGCATAGACCTGCTTGCGCTAGTTCTCATCGAGCTAGTGTGTTAAAAACAGGGAAGCTGTGGTAGCTAGGGAACAGTGGCATGGACCAGCCACTCTGAGTATCTCCCCAGCAGGTTCAGGTGGGTTTGTACTTGGGACAGCTAGCTCATGCTACTGCTTGCCACTACTATGGCTGTACTACTCTATTTAGCCTGACTACTATAATATGGCTATGTGAGTTGGGACTCATACCCTTAGCTCCTAATGTAGATGGAGCTGTAACATAGACAGCCCGGCACCAGGATTAGGGAAATGCAATGAGAACTTTGCACTACCTTTGCTGCCTGCACTGTGGCCTGTTTTTCCCTGCTTTATCTAGTAACTCAAAAAAGGCATTTCCTGACTCACTAGATAAGTGAGAGTTTCTGAGATGGTTTTGTTCAGTTCTTGCTTGCAAACAGTTGGTGAGTTGCTTGGCAGAGGAAAAGTAATTTACCTAATCCATCAGATTAACTGTTAAAAAGGTAGTGTCCAGGAAAAGCATTCTAATTATAACAAGCATTTCCTTATCAAGCACTGATACATCTCATTTGATTCAGATAAAGATATTATCTGATTACATATTTGAATCTTGTATTAGGATGTGATGACAATCCCTGGAAAGGCCATCTCTTAGGCCTGAATCCAGAACCTCTAGTTCTAAAAACAGATCTCTGCTGCGTGAACTAAAGGACCAATTCTATTGACTTGGAAGTGATAGCAGTCATAAATTTCTATATCGTCTAGCCACCGAAGGGTGACAAAGAGCCCCGTTGTGTTAGCCTGGATTACAATTACATAGACTAGTTGGGCTACCATAATCTGTCCCATGGGGCCAGTCTTTCTCACTCTCTGAATGTTGGGGTTAAATTAAATTAGACTGGGCTTTGTATATTGCCCCCCCCGTTGTGCTGAAGACTGAATTCCAGCACTGCTGTATGGCAAGTGTATTGAAAGTCTGCTGGGAATAGAATATTAAGAAATAAGAATACATGTTTCTGGGTGTGAACAAAAGACAATTTAGTGGCTTGAAAAGCCAGTCCCCAGGAGAGAACAGCTAAGAGTTTCATGAATGATTTAGTCAGAGTGACTATGTCTAGCGACTGTTTCACATATTTGGGATTCTGTGGGGATGAAGAAAAGACATTTCCTTGCATCTAGTTTGATTTTTTTCCCCATCTGTTCCTGATATGCCCACTTGCTTCATTATCTGTAGTAGAAAGAAAATACAAATGAAAGTTGACTTGGTATGTCCAATCACATGGAGTGAATTTACCCATGATGTAACAACGGATAACAGACATATATACGTATGATCCCAATCCTAGTAATTCCATTGGAATTACACCAGCCATGACTCTGGCCCACAGAATTTCAGTTCCATTCTCTTAACTTTGTCATTTCTTTGCCACACAGGATTCAGTTTTCCTTAGCTCACCATTTTACACTCCCAGCATCGATTCTCATTGCCTCTTAGTCTTGGCAATCAGCTTTTAATACTTCTCTGCCTATTGAAGTCAGATCGGACACAGTGGGAAGTGCCATGTTCACTGTATGAAATGGGCTTTTCTGTAACATCAAGATTTTCCATTTGAAAAGGAAAGGTTCTAGCTTTGATACCTAAAAGGATATTATTCATTAATATAACAGGCCAAATCTCATGTAGATGTAAATGTGGATGGCTCCATTGGCGTCAGTTGATTTACACTAACTGAGAGTCTGGCCCAATATCTTGAAATTTGGGTCGGGATCTTGCAGCATATACTCATATGAGTATTCCTTACTTAAACAAATATCCCCTTTTAATGTCATTGGTTAGTCACATGAGTAAGGATTTGTAGGTTCAGACTCTTTCCCACACCAACTGATTAGCTAGCTAATGCTGTTCAAGGTTGTGCTAACACATGTAGGGTGACCAGTTGTCCCAATTTTATAGGGACAGTCCCAATTTTGGGGTTTCTGTCTTACATAGGCTCCAGTTACCCCGCCCCGAACTCCCCACACACACCTGTCCTGATTTTTTGCACTTATAGTGGCACCAAATCAGCTAATTATTCAAATGCTGGCCTGATCTCTTGGGATCAAAACCACTGAGTTACAGATGGGTTCTTCCTGAAATGGGACATTAATCCAGGTTTTCTGAAAGATTAGTGAACCTTTCTGTTAGTATGATCACAATTTTGAGGTTGTAGTGTGACCTAGTTTGAGGGTTTATAATGAAGCACTAATTCAGTTGAGTTTTGCCTCAATTCTCCTTTCACAGTGCTCTAATCGTAAAATAATGTTTACAGATTAAACAATAAAGGCGTAGGACTCTTTTGCTTTCAGATAGCAGTTGCTTTTAGCAGCTTTTTAAGCTTGGGGAATAGAGGAAGTGGGTTTTTGGGGACACTGCATGGAAGAAATAGGACAAACAAGTCTCCTCTTACCCCATTCTCTTAGAACTAACTACTGTAAACAATAAGGCCCTGTATATGAGGAAATAAAGAACATTCTCAAAATTGTAATCCATTCTATTCTCCACACACACGACAGCATTTTGTAATGAGTGAACATTACAAACAGTATTCCCAGACCTCACTGTCTTGCATCTGTACTACTACAACCTCCTCTGCTTTTCTGGCCTTAGAAAATGCCTTTGTGTCGCTTTAAATCTAATTATAATGCTGCAGCAAGATCATCTACCTAACTCATTGCTCAGATCATATTTCCCCCACCCTCCCTTTTTCCATTTCTCCACTGACTCCCTCTTTTCCACAGCATCACACACAAACTGCTTGCCTGTACTTTTAACTCCCTTCCCGGTTCGCCCCTGTCTACCTACAACTTCTTATATGATGGTGAGCTGTAACTCTAGTCCAATTTAATATTTTATTTTTAATTTAAATTCTAATTCTGTTTGCAAATGATCTGCAAACAGAAAGAGGAGCTAAATGAGGTAAGTAAATGTTTCACTGAGAATACTTCACCCAGTTCTGCTTCATACTCTAAACTAATTTAAATATTGGTCGGACGTGATAAATTGTGTGGGTTTATTTTTTTCTAATTCTTATTTACTGAACATAATGTTCTTGAGGGTCAACATTTTAAAAGACTTCAAATATTTTATGTTCTTGAGCATGTTCCATGCCCCCTATCCCTGGGATTGGTCAAATCTACTCTGTCTGTATGCCATTTCCTCAGTCTCTAATTTCAGTACTTCCTTTCCCACTGTTCGATGGATCAGGGCAGTTCATCAGTTCATGTTTCCAGTCTGTTTGTAATATCTGGCTAGAAACAAGGCACTAGACATAAGCATTTTTGTCTAAAGCAGAATGAACTGTGCATAACAAAAAAAGGGGTTTGGTGCCGCAAAGGAGGCTGTGCCAGTCTTTATAAGCGGGAAGCACAGCTTGACAAATTTACTTTTTTTCCCTGTAAAATATGTGCTGCTGTGGGGGAAAAAAACACATACTTGCATTTTCAGATTTCAAGCTCACTGAGTTGCTTGGGGTCTCTGGCCTATATTGTGGGATTAGTTCTGGCTTCCTGTTTGACTGACCCTGCTCCTCTGTAGTCAGGGTATTAGCAGAAGTCATTTTGAATCTCTTTCTCGGCTGGCTAGATTATAGTTGGCCTTTGCACAACTACACAGTAAGGGGAAGCAAGGACCCTTCCTTCCTTTCCATCCTTTTGTGGCTGCCTTAGGCCAGCCCAGATCTTGGTCCTGGGTGTGGGACAGAAAAGCAGGGGCTGAAAACCCAGTACTGCTCCCATAATCTGGTGGAAAGGGAATAAACGAGAGGGTGCTGAGCCGTGGCCCCACCCCTTCTCTGTGCTGGCCAATGGAGCTGAGCTGGAACGAGGGGATATGTATGCTACCCCCAGTAAAAGGCCAGCAAATTACTCTCTATGCCCCATCCAATGAGCAAGCAAACAATTTATTTACTGGTTTCAGATTAGCAGCCGTGTTAGTTTATATCAGTAAAAAGAACAGGAGTACTTGTGGCACCTTAGAGACTAACCAATTTATGTCAGCATAAGCTTTCGTAGGCTTTTTCTTTCTGTATCTCCCTTTGTAAATCTGTTCCTTTTTAGGCTGATCTACATGCGTATTTTTGTACTAACTTAACTATTTTGGCTAGGGATGTGATTTTTATATCAACATATATGCCTACAGAAAGGTGTTTATACTGATATAATCACATCAATATTAGCAAGTTGTACCATTTTAATCGTAACCTCACTATTCATAGATTTTTAGCCCAAGAGTCAGATTTTTTTTTTTTACAGATTGAAGTGAACATTATAATCATCTAGCTTGATCTGAATAACACAGGGCAGAGAACCTCAGTCAGCAACTAATATCCAGTCCATAAAAAACTAGGCAGAAGAACCGGTGCCCCATTACATACAAGGCTGAAATCTTTCCACTAGTCCATTAAGCCACTACATATGGTCTGCAGGTATCTTACCAACACCTTGACACCAACTGATGTGTCATTCCGTATGTTCTCCAGTTTTAAATAGCTGAACTAATGGGAGCTACCACTTTGGGAAGCTATTCCACATTCTAATAGCTCTTGCCATTTGATATTCAACCAAAGTTTCCCTTGGCTTAATTTCATACACCTAGGAGTAATGGCATCTCCCTTGTGCTACCTTAAACAATTTGTTTCCTTCCTTGGTTTATCCTTCCTTAAATACATGGAGATAGTTATCAAATTCCCCTTTAGTCATCATGTGACCAGGCTGTACATAACTGGTTCTTTTAATCTTTTCTAATAATGCTTCATTTGATTAAAAGCTAGCAAGCCATCATGGAGTACACTTTCATTTTAAGTCAGCAAAGCTAGGCCAGGTCCCTGAAGAAACTATGCACTTGAGCGGTATTCTGTTTTTGATATGCCAATTCTTAACTGAGCAGTCAAGCAGGTAATAGAGGGGAGAGATTTGGGTTTATGCCTAAGGAAAGTTGAAGAGATGATTCCAGCTTCATTTAGTCTAGCGCAAGACCTAGATAATACCTATACTTGCATGGAGAACCCAAAGACAGAGTGAATACGAACAGGATCTTTACTCTTCTTTTGTCCAAGCCAGGAGATCAAGGTGAGCAGTTTCAGTGGTAGAGAACCCCCATATTTTATTTCAAACTGTACTGTGCTATAATGTACAGCACATACTTAAACTATTTGAGGGCTGTCATGTAATGCAGACTCTGGGACCTTGCCATGCATTTAAATGGAACAGGGTGAAGTATGGCCAGAGGATGTAAATATGTACTGTATCACTTGGCTACTTAGAGAAGACATGGAAAGGATTATTCAGACTCAACATATTTACACTGTAGGAAAGAATGATTGATTAACAAGGAGCAGAATCCAGTCTCAGAGCTTGTGTGATTCAGTAATTTCAATGTATGTGAACATTTTCCTTTTACTTTCCAAAGCATGTGAGTTCAACCTTGTGCCTCTCCAATCCAAGCCTGAGTTGTTTTGAGTTTAGGGTTTAAACAAACCTCTGGTGAGACCCTGCATCCAATCAGATAGAAAGTAGGATACCTGGAGACGATATAAAATGGAATAACCTGAGGCATGTTACTACCTCTTATTAATGAGGTTTTGGTTCTTTGGATGGCTCATAAAGTAAAGCAATCTACCAAATTTTAAGGGAGGGGAGGGTGTGTGTGGTATAGAAAGGGAGCCTGAGACATAAGGCCATGTATCTGAGGCCTGATCTAAAGCAGTGGTGTGTATCCTTGCTGATGTTGACAAATGTCATTTAGTTTAATGACCGTAGTTATCCATTGTCATAATTAAAGGAGATCATTTAATGAAGCTGGATGTAACATTTCTTAATTTGATGTATTAAGCAAAGATGTCATGACAGGGCACACAAACATCACCCATCATTGTGCAGATGAGTCAAGAAATTAAAGAAATCCTCGACATTAATGTGATAACATGGCCTGGCTAAGGATCCGTGGGGGCAATGAGAGACAGTGCCAGATGGTTGTGTTCCACGCAACTCCTTTCCCCCATCCCCCACCACTATCGTGATGACTTGGGGACTGGACTCCTATGTCCCCCTCTGGCACCACAACCAGAATGTTTCTTGCGCACTGTAGTGTATTGGCTGATGCCTATGTGTACCACAATCTCCTATTGGATGGTACATTACCCCTGTCCAACACATGTCGCTCTCTAAAGGCTGCAATCTAATATTGCTATAGCTAACAGGCTCTCCCTTAATTTATATGAGAGGATCTGCAGCTAACAGGCTCTCCCTTAATTTATATGAGAGGATCTGCAGTTTTGCAATGAAGTCACAAACTCTGAATTGTTGGGCTGACGTCTGTATATGGAGCCTCTGTGTCCCTCATGCCACTGCCTTAGGACAGCTAAAGTGTGATAGGATAGCTATACCTGTGCTACCAGCTAGTAATGGCAGTAGCACTCATCTGTTCAAAGAGGCTGGCGAGGGGCAGGGTTGGTCTTACCAAGAGGGAAACTGAGGAGTAGAACAGGAAGAAGGATGAATTGAGACCTTTTGAAGTGTACACTGCCCTGAATTCACCCATCACTGCCCGCCCTCCCACCCCCAACTGATCAACTAGTTACATCATGCAGTGTTGCCAACTTAGTCATTCTCCAACTAGATCTATCTTTAAAACTGGTTTGATTAGCCAATTGCCCTATTTTCTCAGTATGAATCAGGAGACTTCTGGTCTTATACCCTCTTCTTCATGTTTCCTCATGGTATCCCACTCCCCCACTTATCATCCCCATACAAACCTAGTTTAAAGCCCTCCTCACTAGGTTAGCAAGGCTGCCTGCAAAGATGTTTTTCTCTCTCTTCGTTAGGTGGATCACATCTCTTCCCAGCAATCCTCCTTCCCGGAACAACATCAAATGGTCCAAGAATCCTAAGCCCTCTCTCCAACACCACCTGCGTAACCACGCATTCACCTCCACAATGCGGCTGTCCCTTCCTAGGCCTTTTTCTTCACCAAGGAGGATGGACAAGAACATGACTTGTGCCTCAATCTCCTTTATCCTTCTTCCCAGAGCCACAGAGTCTGCAGTGATCCGCTCAAGGTCATTTTTGGCATTATCATTGGTGCTCTTGTGGAGTAGTAGGAAGGGGTACCGGTCTGAGGTTTGAACAGTCTCGACAAACATTCCATCACATCTTAGATTCAAGCTGCAGGCAAGCACCACACTTCTTGAGTCTCCCAGTCTGGTCAGCAGATGGATGACTCTGTCTCCTTTAGGAGGGAGTTCCCGACCGCCACCACTGTCTCCTCCTCTTGGGAGTGGTGGTCATGGAACCCCCATCCCCAGGACAATGCATCCCATGCCTTCAGGCTGAAGGAGTCTCCTTCTGACACCTTCCCTCAGAGGGATCTTCCAAACCAACAAACATCAGCATTTGAATTTATGGTGTCTTATATTGTTTAAAATGAGGGCCCATGAGTTAGCACTGCATCACCTTGCCAAAGAAAACATATAAAACTTTCTTACAGCAACTAGGCAGTCACAATAAGTTTAACTCTGTTGTTTTTTTTTTCATTGAATTTTGTAAAATTTTATGCATATGTAGAAGGAATTTATATAATTTAATTCCGGGGACAACTAGCTTAGTATATTTTAGTGACTTTGCTGCAGAACATTAGATTTGTGATTGGTAACATTATATAAATATGTTTACTAGTAGGCCAAAATTTTTAAAATGCATTATTTACAAAGGTCATTCTTTTGAATTGTTGCTATCTCAAGCGGTCGTTATCTCAGTTTTGGTTCTAAGCATTTTTATTATCTTTCAAAAATCAATTTACATTTAATATTTTTTGTTTTACATTTCTAAGATTGGTTTTGTTTGTTCAGTTTTAACTATGGTGCCATGCAACCCACCTTTGCCCTCACCAGATTGGCTGAGGGGTGAGACTTTCTCCTTCCTTTCCCCTCTCCTCTTCCCCCTAACCCCCCACCATAAATTTGAACACCAGGGAACTCAGGACATGGAGTGAGTGGTGTTATCTGGTGTGGCAGAGTGTCTGATAGATCAGGACATAGGGAAGGATAGAGCATGCAAGGAAGACTGGAAAAATGAGTGACAGAGACTAGAAGGGAAGGAGGAGTTTAGATACTGGGACAAATGGGATGGAAGAAGCCATTGAGGAGAACGCAGCAGTAGAATAGGTAGGAGGTTGGTCTTATTAAGGCACTGCACTGGACTCAGGAGGTCAGGATAATTCTTCGCATTCCTCCAAGACACTTTATCTCTGACTCTGTAAAACAGAGACAACACTTCCCTACCTCACAGCGGTGTTGCAGAGATAAATCCCTCAACACTTCTGAGATGCTCAGGCACTATAATTATAAGGGGTAAAGGGCCATGGAGACTGATAGGATGCAGCCCATGATGAATGAGTGGGAAGGTGCAAGTGCAAGGTTGATGCCCCCTAGCATCATGCTGAGGGATTCTTTTGCTGGCTCACAGAAAATGCTGGCAGCAACTGTATCCCTATAGCACACTTGTTTTGTTTTTCCTGCAAGTCACACACATCAGAGTACTAAAAAGGTCTGACCCTTTGTAGCTCACAAAGTTTGAGATTTCAGACTCTGATGGCAAAGCTACAGATGAAATGGATAACCTGTTTTATTTAGCGATACATGAAGACAATCTGAAGTTCTGACGTTCTGATTTGACACCGAGCCTTTGAGGTTCTGTACTCTGAGAGTGAAGAGTGCATTAGGACCTAAAATATTAAAAATTATTCCCTTCAGAACTGAACATCTGAACAGTATTTTTCCCCATTTTTCAGGAAATGAAATATTTTTTTTAAAAAAAATGTTAGGAGTTGTTAGCAAATCAGTGGATTGTTACTTCCACTGATGGGGACTGATGAAGCTGTAAAGAGTTCTGCATTCTCAAAGGATTTTTTTCCCCTTAAATAATAAAAACAATTTCTTGAATGTTTTCATCCTCAAGGACAGAATACATGATTGTGCTCAGGGGGTATGTCTATCACAATTGGAAAATAATTCCCTTGTAAGTTTTAAGTATAAGAAGTAGGATTAAAACCCATTCTACTTTTTTGCTTCCCACCCTTTAGGTCTTGGTTTATTGGTGCAACCTAGATCAGAGAGCTGCATCATGTATAGTATGTGTTCAACTATTTTCAATCCCACCAATTCTCAGGCAATGTTAAAACTACAAGAAGGAATGTGTGTCGTCATATCCAACAGAGAAAGTGAGGATCATTTTTAAAAAGGGTTTACATGTCCAAGGAACAAGTTATTACATTCTCCTCTTTCCATAGAAGAGGAACTGGTAAAAACATAGCGATGTAATTTATAGCTGCCCTTGGCCAGCTCTGAGTTATGCACTGTTCTTACAGTACTTATAATACCCACAGTATCGCAAAGAAACATGGCATGCTAGACTAAAATGCTACTACCTTTCTTTATATCTAGTATTGTATTTGGCTTAATGAACAGAAGTATTTTGTTGGCTGAGTTTCCCCACATAATGAGCAATTTAAAACCCCTTTGCTAATGCGTACAAATTCCATGGTGCATACACACTGCACTCTGGGAAGAGGTCTTAGCATTTAAGCATGGGCCATATTCTATTTTTATACATTACATTAGAGTGGTACATACAGGCCAGAATATCATTGTGTTATGTTCTTTAAAGACATGTAGTAAGATACTCCCCACCCTGTAGAGCATATGATCTCAGTAGACAAGACAGATACAGAATGAAGGAAACATTATTATCCAAATTGCGGGTAAGGAATTGTGATGAAGCACTTAAATGACTTGCACAAGATTACACAGCCAGATTCCCCAGTACCTTTCCTGAAAGAATATTATTCCTCTTTACACTACCTCATCCTGTCTTCTATAACATCTGTATAACCACAGAATTTTGGTTAACTGGGGGGTAGAACAGTGTCATATGGGTTTAGTTGAAGCGAAAGTAGATACAGTAACAAAAGAGCTTGTTGGTAAAACACAGATGCTGTGGAATAGTTTTCAACTAAAATACAATTACACATGAAAGCTTTGATTGAAGAGCCACGATGTTTAATTGTGGCATGGAGATCCACACTAGAAAAGCAAGGTGCTAAGGCATAGCCACAGAATCTGACAGCCACCGTTAATTTACAGTCATGGCATCCGTGTTTATATTAAAGTTGGAGGGACTTCTTTGTCACCAGTCATTTCAAATATAACTGCATTTATTAATAGATATCAAGGTATTGAGCCCAATCTTGCTCAGTAGCTTTACTATAAATCCATAGTAATGTAACTACAATCAGCGGTGTTACTGTGGATTTATATCAGTTCCCTGTCAATGGAATTACTTCAGATTTACACCAGAGGAACTAAGAGCAGGGTTTGGCCCATAGTATTTAATTTAATACTCAAGAGTCTCTCTTCCTGAGCGACTGAATGTGCAATCAACCCATGCACTGAACTGCTATTAAAGTCAATTGGATTTGCAAGTGCAGATCAGTTGCAGGACTTAAATCAAAAGTGGTCCTGGATGCTGATTTCACGGCAGGAGTCCAAGTATTATCCTAATGTAACTGCATGGCAACCCTTTTTTTTTTTTTTATAAAATCCTATTGATGATGTGATGCTTTCTGGGGATGAGAGTGTACTTTTTAGTCCTGAGAGTACTCTGTCACTTTGCTGCTTATTTGATAATAGGAAAAGGGGAAGGAATATCATAGAAGCAAATAGATTCATAGAAATGCTCGGTCTTTATATTATAACACACAGAGTGTACATGGTCTGGACTCCAGAGGTAGAGAGCTCCCTCAACACCTGTTGGCTTTAGTGGGAGTTCTGGGTCCTCAGAACCTCCTGAAGATCAGAACATCAGAATACCCATATTCGGGCAGCGGGGAGGGGAGCGGATGGCAGGATTTCTCCATTCTGGCAGTGACTTGTCTTTGGATCCAAGCTTTTCTCCTCTGTAAAGTGAGGGAATATAACTTGCCTCCCACAGGTGTTGTAATGGTTTCTTTAACTTTTGTGAAGAACTTTGAGATCCTTGAGGGAAAGGTGCTAAAAGTAGAAACAAAGATGTATAGACTTCAGGTGCAACTAATTATTATTGTTACTTTGGCTGGTTTGTATTGCATCTCGGGCAGTGGTCTGTTTTGGAATCTGTACATGCTGGAGAATCATAACTTAGGCTTTTTTTTTCTTTCATAAGGATATTCTTGCCTGGCTAAGGCAAGGGGAAGGATGGGTGAGAAGAAGGGAAGTGAGGGAGCAAAGGGAAAGAGGTAAAAGTGCAAAAACCTTCACTGATTAGGGATAATTCGGAGAGAGAAAATGTGGAGCTGGAGCTAGATACTGGAAATACACAACCTGATTCCCTTTACCCTAACTTCTGGGAGGTGGGGTGGTAATTTGGGTTTGGTAGTAGTTCACTGCAGCCAACTAAGGTGTAAGGACTTATTTTGCTGTGATTTAACATCGCAGACGACTCAAGGATGAACTTGTCATTAAAGCACTGGTCTAGGACTTAGATCTGGGTTCAATTTCTGGCTTTGCTGCACATTTCTTGTGTAACCTTGGCAAATGACTTCATATTTCTATGCCTCTGTTCCCCATGTATACAACAGAGACAACTTCTTTCTTCTACCCTTTGTCCGACCTGGGTATTTACTACGTTTCTGAACAGTGCCTTATACAATGGGGTCACAATCTGTATGCTCCAGTTGAAAGAGAATTATTTCAGAGAAGTTCTATGGCCTGTGCTATACAGAATGTCAGACTAGATGATCATAACCCTCCCTTCCTGGGTATAGAATCTATGAATCTTGGTTTGCACATCAAATCTCCATTACAATCCATTGGTTCAGCTGTAGTTACTGGACCAATGGCAACTCAATTTAATCAGTCCAAGTGCAGGGAAAAGTGGCCTTTGATAAGCTGAATTGGACATTTTTCCTTTGTCAGTAATTCCAAATGCATGTTAACTTCATATGTAAACATTATATTTAAATGAAAACGATATTATCATTCAATATTTGGAGATCTATGGACTCCATCTGTCCTTGCATCTATTTATACTATTCTCACCACCATAGTATAAGTGCCTATCTGATGTGTTGGTTTAGCAAGTTGCAGAAGGGGGCTACTCTTGGATCCCAATGAAGCCATCCCAAAACTGCGGACTGTTTGGATCTGGAGCTTTGGCTTAAGGCCCTCTGTGGCTTTTTTTCTAGTGTTATCAGTTTACCTTGAAGCCATTCAGAACTTCTTGTGATAAGGTACCTTGAGTTCTACTGTAGTTTCTTGAGTTCTAAGAGCATGATCTTTTGAATGCTTTGAGTGACAGATCTGAGAAATTAACTAGAGTGGTTCTGTCCATGAAAATAAAACTGAGAACAAAAAGATGTTCTTAGCATATAACTCAAGGTACATGTCCAGTGACATTTTGTGGTTGAAATGTGACTGTGAAAAAAAATTAGGAAGTCTATTTCCTTTCAAAACAAAGGGTTTGTGATGACATTTAGAACCTGCTGATCTCTTTGTGACCATGAAAAATTCCAGGAGTGGTGAGCAGGACCAAGGGGTTTGGGAGCCCTTTGTTGTATTATTGCACATGGCCCTATCCCTCTAGAAATGTTTCAATGTCTTTTTCTCCCTCTATATCAGGGGTCTCCAAACTTTGACACAAGGGCCATATTAGATTTTTTCGTGGGCTGAAGCGACTGTGAAAAAATTAAATATATGCACAATATATGCAAATTATACAAAAACCCCACTACTCTACTGTATCAGTGTTGCATTAAATTCTAAATCAGATATAAAAGTAGCTGTATAATCAATGCAAGTATAGTGAAATCACACAAAATATTTGTCAATGCATTAAAAATTAGGTCTGTATCTGTGATTAGGTCACATCAGCCACACCATGAGAGGCTCATTCACCTGCACATCGACCAATGTGATATATGCCATCATGTGCCAGCAATGCCCCTCTGCCATGTACATTGGCCAAACTGGCCAGTCTCTATGCAAAAGAGTAAATGGACACAAATCTGACATCAGGAATCCTAACATTCAAAAACCACTAGGAGAACACTTCAATCTTCCTGGCCATTCCATTAAAGACTTGATGGTGTCAGTTCTGAAACAGAAAAACTTCCAAAACAGACTCCAAAGAGAAACTGAGGAACTGGAATTAATTTTCAAATTGGATACAATAAACCAAGGACTAAATAGAACTTGCGAATGGTTCGCTCATTACACTAATTGATTGCATTTCCCTAGTTAATTTACCTTCGATAGTTGTATCTCTCCTGTCAGACACAGATATCCATTTCAAAAGGTACTTTTTTCTCCTGCTGATAATGGTCCACCCAAATTAAACAGCCTCTTAGAATTGGTATGCTAATGTACAACCTTTTTTTTGGCTTTCTGTGTGTATAAATGCATCTTACTTCTGTTCCATTCTATGCATCCGATGAAGTGGGCTATAGCCCACGAAAGCTTATGCTGAAATAAACTGGTTAGTCTCTAAGATGCTACAAAGTCTTCCTCGTCTTATTTATGGTCACTTGGCCTTTCACAACAGCACCAGGCAGTTTCATCAGGGCCAGAACCTCAGCTGGTGTTAATTAATACTACACAAAATCAATATGGCACATATTAAATAGATTAAAAGCTGGCTGTCTCAGAGTTTCTCAAACTTTTGTATTGGTGACCTCTTTCACACAGCAAGCCTCTGAGAGTAACTCTCCCTCACCCCTTTAAAGTAAAAACATTTCTCTATATTTTACCCAATATAAATGCTGAAGGTGAAGCAGGGTTTGCGGGTGGAGGGTGACAGCTCATGACCCCTCATGTAATAACCTCATGACCCCTGTGGGGTTCCGACCCCCCGTCTGAGAAACCCTGGGTTATCTGATGCCTCTCAAAAGGTAATTATTAATGGGCTACCATCAGTTAGTGTGGGTGTTCTCAACTGTAATCCTGCAAAGATCAGTTATCAGCCCAGTTCTGTTCAATAGAATGCATTGACTCTGAAAAGACCCTATCTGAATGTGAGCTCTCATCCCGACACTATTGCAATGAGGGCTAACATAGTCCTAGTATGTAGAAACAAGGGGATATTGAGCTGGAGTAGGGAACTGAAATTGTCTCTGTATATGGGATTGGTAAAATAATTACTAGGCCACTGTGACCAGTTCGGGTGTCCATACTAAAAAAAAAAGAAAATTGCTCAGAAGTACTATAAAAATGGCTCAACATTTGAAAAATACACCTTGCAATGAGAAACTCCAGGAGATCAATGTACTTAGCTTATCAAAGAGAGTGTTAAGAGATCAAGGTGTATAAGCACCTATAAAGGAGAAAACATCTGATATTAGGCAACTCGTTAATCTAGTGGACAGAAGTATCCCAAAATCCAATGGCTGAAAATTAAAAGTTAGAAAAGCCATGCAGGAAATAAGACATGAACTTTTACAAATTAGAATTATTAACCATTGGAACTGCTCTCCAGGGCATATGGTAAATTCTCCAGTACATAAAGTCTTTAAATTAAGACTGGATGACTTTCGAAAGAACAGGAGTGCTTGTGGCACCTTAAATTTATTTGAGAATAAGCTTTCGTAGGCTATAGCCCACTTCATCGGATGCATAGAATGGAACATATAGTAAGAAGATAGAGAGAGATTCTCTAGTTTAGTTCAACCCTGTTTATTGGGCTTGGTGATGAATTACTTGGTATGATTGTATAGGCTGTGGTGTTCAGAGATTAATAGGTTTTCATACCAGAAAAGATTGGCATGACGGTGCAGTTTGATATTCTGCATAACGCAGGTGGTCATAGTGGTATCTTCTAGTCTTAAATTTTATGGGCCTGAGCATCCGCTGTTCTAAATCAGCATAACTCCAGATTTACTCCAGTTGAGGATTTGGCCTACTATTTTTATTAATTTAGTAATATCAGAAAATGTGCTTTCTTAAAAGTTATCCATCTTACTATGAAAATTCTTGTTGCATTTGGCTTCATTTCATATGGATCTGGAATTTCTTGATATGATTAATTAAAGCTTTAGGTTGACTTCAGATAGCACCTGTATTGGCAATGCAGTTCAACCTTAAAGAAAGAATGCCTGCCTGTATTTTCAGTCTTCAGGACAAAAATTAATATATAATCGCAATTGTTTTGTATGTTTCACTGACAAACCATCTGCAGGTATGACATTTAACATCTGTACTTAAAAGTGGCCAACTGTTATGCTGTGGTGAATCTGATGGTGAATCACTCAAGATAAATTGAATTCATCATTATGATTCTGCGTATTCTGCATATTGTGATTCTGCATATCATCTTATGATCTATCATCTCCATGACATTTATTATTTTATGTTATCTTACCAAGTGTTTGAAGTACATTGGTGTCTGGTTTATTGCATTGCTTTCAAAAGTTCTCACAAATAAAGAGAAATCATAGGCACATTGTATTACGTTGTCGTTGCTTCTCTTCAGACTTCATAGAATATAAGGGTTGGAAGGGACTTCAGGAGATCATCTAGTCCAACCCCTTGCCTAAAGCAGTGCCAATCCCCAACTAAATCATCCCAGCCAGGGCTTTGTCAAGCTTGACCTTAAAAACCTCTTCTGGGAGGGTGGAGAAGAGAGCCTTGTGGTAACAAGATGTTATATATTTTTTCTGCCCAAATTTTCAGTTTGAATGCAATTTCTTCACAAAAATGTTTTGGGAAAAACATTGATTAAAAGTTTTCACTTTTTTCAGTTGGCTGTATTAACAGTGCTTCAAAGGGTAGGCCTACACACCCTGCAGTAGCAAATCTCAGATCCTAGGTTGACAGTCTCGGGCTTGCACCATGGCACTAAAAACAGCTGTGCAGAGACTGTAGCTCAAACTCTAAAGCCCACCCCCATAACTAAGCTTCAGATCCAGAGCGCAGGCCGGAGTCCTAACGTCTACACGGCTATTTTTAGCACTACTGCATCTGACTGAGTCTGTAGACCTGGGCTCTCAGACTCACTTCTGCTTGTTATGCAGATGTACTCCAAGAGACTCAAAGGAGGAATTCATACCCTACTCCAGGAAAGGATATGACTATGTGGAAATATGCAATAGTTTCTTGGAGCGAAAGGCTTCCAAACTTGACTTCAATGGAAGTGCTCATGCTTGAATTTAAGCATCTATCAGGTATATACTTGTAGGACTGGGGCCTTAGTTGATGGAGTAGTTCCTCATAACCAATAGGCAATGCCACTTCTCATGCTCAGAATCCTTGGATGGATATAAAAGGGATGGTAAGGACAGCCAGCGAGACATGGCACGTGTTGAAAGACTAGTAAAGAAGAATGTGTTGTGTACCTCTCTAATGACCAGCTAATAAATAACACACTCGCAGATAACTCGGGAAAAATAAGGTATACTCCTTTGGAGGATAATGTGGGATCCAAAGTCCTTCTATTTGCAAATGGTGATAGATGTGGGACTTTAGAAGCATGGAAACTTCAAAAGGCAATTATGTTGAGATGTGCCAGACCCACTATCGGCACAGACTTTTTATAGCCACATATATTTGTAAAGGTTATATGTATCTTTGAACTAGGGATTGCATTATAGCTTCTTGTGGGAGATTTGCCAAGCTTCCTTCAGGAACTAAAAACCCTGTGTGGGATGTGGTGCAAATACTGCAAATCCCAGGACAATTCTGGAGAAGTACTCCCCTGAGAGGCAATCACATAGACTGGGGTCCTGAGGCCCAGGAGACAAAGGAAAGGGTTTCGATATAAAGGGTCAATCTGAACTGGGTGAGGGATCTTCATTTTTAATCTTGTTGAACTGACATAAAATGGAATTGACAGAAGGGTTTGAAAGACTGGCAGCCTGCCAAGGTGTCCATGTGGAAGATGGGTAACACTTGGAACGCTTAGCATACATGTAGACTGGTTCACTATACATTGCCTTTGTAATGCCTTTTGTTCAACTGGAACAGCTTACCTAGGGACGTCAAGGATTTTACACTGCTTGTCATCTTTCTATCAGAAGTGGAGCTATCTGTAGCTCAACCACAAGTTATTGGACAAATGCAGGAATTGCTGCGTGAAAGTCTTGGGGCTGTTATGATGATGTCAGATTAGATTATTATAATAGTCCCTCCTGAATCCCTTATGAATTGAAGGGTAAAATTTGCCCTTGCTCAGTGAGCCAGTGCTGATCTTATACATTACTTGAGTGCTATTGGTTTCACAGTTAAAATGGGACTTAAATTGTGCCTCTGCCTTTTGCTGGCCCCCTACGCAAAGGTGGATCCTTGCCTGTCCTTAACCTGCAATGGCTGATTTCAGAGTAAATTGTAAGGGCGTGAGAGAAGGCTAGTATCTTTCCCTTAGGCTAGTCAAAGAGATTTTTTTTCGTTTACACGTTCCTTTTGTGCATTATCCATTTATTATTTATGATTTCTTCATTTCACTTGCACTGTGTAGTTACCTTTTGCAATAAGAACTCGTACTAGTCTAAGAACATAATGGCCCTACTGGGTCAGAACAAAGGTCCATCTAGTCCGGTGTCCTGTCTTCCAACAGTGGCCAATGCCAAGTGCCCCAGAAGGAATGAACAGAACAGGTAATCATCAAGAGATCCATCCCCTGTGCTCATTCCTAGCTTCTGGCAAACAGAAGGTAGGGACACCATCCCTGCCCATCCTGGCTAATAGACATAGGTGGACCTAATAGTCATTGATGAATCTATATGTCTTACACCCAAAATCTGGATATACTGCAGGACTTTTAAAAACCAAATTCCACCCTCCACATCTCAAGGCCATGTAACAAAAATGCACACTTGGTTTCTGACCCATCAAAAGGCAGAAGTAATTAAATAATGGACTCAGATGGGTGTCCACATCCTAACTCTTACAGATCATGTACATTGAAAACTTCTTACTTAGAAGATAATTAACATTTTGAATTAAGAACCAGGGATGCCACCTGTGTGAAAAAGAGAGATGTAGCTGGAAAATCGTGATTCATTTAGTTGATCCCTAAGGAGGGAACACAAAAACTTGTAACAACCCTTAACACCCACTTCTGCCTTGATGCTTGTAAGAAATCAGCCAGATGATGATGATTTGAAGGACACATGGGAGAGAGGAAGTTGAAATGATTTTAAAATACTCTATCTTTTCCTGTATCTTTCTCCCACTCCACTTTATATCTTTTTTTTCCACATGGGTCTAAGCCTTATAAGTTGCCCCTGTGGTTAGACTCCTAAACCCACTCAAAGCTCTATTAAATCAAGGTTTGGGGATTTACTGTTAGTTGTTTGAGGCATGGATAATTTCTTTTTTTTTTTTTTTTTTGTACATTGACTAGCCCGTTGACGTCATTGGAGTTGCTCTGGAGTCACACTGGTGCACCAATACTGATGGCAGAATTTGATCATAAGTGAGCTTGATTTTATCATAGAAGTTATGTGAAAAAGAAGTAGTAAGTCATCTACTGTAAGGGTATGTCTATACTACCCCTCCGGATTGGTGGGTAGTGTTCAATGCCTGTACTCGCTTTGGCAGGAGGAGTAAGAAGAGTCGATGGGGGAGCCGCCACGGTTGACTGACTGCCGTAAGGATGGCCAGGGAAGTCGAACTAAGATACTTCAACTTCAGCTATGCGAATACCATAGCTGAAGTTCCGTATCTTAGTTTGAACCTCCCCACCAGTGTAGCCCAGGCCTAAGAGAGCTCTCAGCTGGGCTGTTCTGAGTTTAACTCAAATTCCTGTGTTCATGACCCCGCATTCTTTATATTTCAAGAGAGTCTCAGTTTTAACCATCACCTAGGTTGAACAAGAATTTATTCTTGATATCCCTGCATTACTCCCATTAGAAATACAGTGAGTAAGACACTCTGTGAATGGCTATGTATTTACCTAACCTTTTTTCATAAAGTATTCTGCAGATACTTTATAACCAAAGTAAATGTGCTGAAGCAGAAATGTGGAAACCTTCTATTGGAAATCATTTTTGCAAAGTGCACTCTTCCAGTGGCAATGTGTTTTTTAATATCGGCAATATGAAGTAAGCACCTTGCTGGATTCTGTAGATTTAGCCATAAATAGGCATTTAATAATCCCAATGCCTCAGTCAACATCTTTCCAAATCACATAGTGATTTATTAAATTCTTCAAGGAGTGGAAGGAGTGTCATTGTGCATTTAATAAATGGCAAATGCAAACGTACAGAAAACCATATTTTCCCCCTCTTCAATATATATCCTGTGTAGGAAGTTATTTTAGAAGCATTCTAAAACTAAACAAAGAATTAAAGAATGTATTATGGGGAATCATCTTGTGTATGCAAGTGGTTGGACTAGATGATTAAATAGGCTGGATTGATCACAAGTTTCTGGCTCTTTTGTTTTACATTGGTGATACAGAAAAGTGATTCCAGTTAAGCCAGGTTTAAGGCTCATTTGCACTGCCAGAGTGGTGCAAAGCTTCCTGATTATACTGCGAAGTCTGATCATTTGTCTGTTCACTTATATATGAAGGATTGTTCTCTGTAATACATCTTAAGCTCAGGGGCCCAAATCCTGTGTGCTCAGCAGATCGAGGTGTGATCTGTATGTTCTTTATGCATTCTGTCAGTACCTGAATTGGCCTCTTACCTGTCCCATATAGTCTAAACCTGATCCTTATTTCATTATTTCTCCTCTGATGTGTTTCTGCTCCTGATGAGTCTAATTTCTGCCTTAAATTAGATCTCTGTGAATCCTTTACTCCGAACATCAACAGCATGGCTGTGAAGGAATCATCCTTGCCCTCTGAACCCTGACCAGTTAAACCCTTGACTTATGACAGCTCTTCTCCCATTAAATTATGGGATTGCTAGTCCAGAGGAGAATATCAACCAAAGTCAGGTAACTAACTAATGAACGTCACCTCTGGGTCAACTGGTCGGATTAGATTCCCTTGAAAAGGGGGTCCTGATGGCTGAAATTGAGAAGACTGCATGGTATATTCTGCTGCCTGAGAACATAGCTGGGGATAGATAGGATGGTCATGTAAATCCAAGGAAACATGTCCAGAGTAGAAACCAATGTAAAAGCATCCTAACCACATGACCTTGAGGAGCCAAAGGCTTTCTTCCTCTGCAGCAGCGTCTGAGGAACACTAAGTTTAGGGTTACATAGGAAAGGCAGAGTGGCTGCATAAATAGCAATAAAGGACGATTGCTGCTCTAAGATATATTGACTAGTTCTCTGTGGGATACACTAGCTGGGGAGCCCTGGACACACAATTAATAAGGAAGGAACAGAGAGGTTGTGAGATGGAGGAGGGGCCTCAGGCATTCACCAGAACCTGCAAGCCTATGCTAGCCATTTTGAAAAAAAGAGAAACTGCTTGTAGTCCTAGCCAGAGCACACAATCCTGTGAACAGCCTGTAAATGATTATCTTTCTCTGAGCTTCATTTCCCTGAAGAGTCCCAGGTTTCTCAAACATACCCTGCGGCTGCTGTTGATTTATGAAGATTGACTTGATTTCATTTGTACACGTAGTTAACAAACTGTTTCCAGATTCCTGCATTTATACTTCCAAGCCTCCCTCTTCTTCCTTGAGTCCCTGGGTGTGAGATCAGATCAAGAAATAGGGAACATAATGAAGGGGAATCAAATGTTTCAGGAGGCAGTCTCCATAGCGTGGCTTCCTGTACAACAGCTCTAACACGCTAATGAACTTGATCAAGTTCCATAAACTCATTTTATTGCTTTCCAGCTGGTATGGGTGAAGAAAAATGAATTCACTTAAGACTGAAACTTGTCTGAACATCGTTATTCTGCCACTGTATTTTTAGAAGGATGCCTGGCTATAACAAAGGAGCAAAGCAAAGTCTTTGAAAACACTTTCTAACCAAATCTAAAGCCTTGGTTTTAATATCAAGCCTGATGTTACCTTTAACCCCCTCCTCACCTTCCCAGGAGGGGGGGATGCAAAGCTATGTCTAGCAAAGATGCAGCCCTTTTGAAGTTCCAATAAATTTAATTCAAACATGCCCCACTCCATTCACTGTTCATCAGCAGATTCAACTGGCAATTCCTAGAGCTTTGGTGAGCTGCTTTATCTTGGTTGCATTGATCACTGAGGACTAGCTGGTGCTACTTATGCCCAGCCCATGGTAAGCAGGTGGTGTGGAGCTGTACTATTGTATTGAGAGACAAGGTACCTGCTTCTTCACCCCTCTTGGTGGAGTGCAGCTTCCCAAAGCTTCCTAGCCTCATGATAGTTAAACCTTCTCCCCTATTTCTCCATGCCCATTTTGAGTGCTGTGTGTCTTAGGGGAGGGCACGGGGCTGCAATTGTGCCTGGTTCTTACACAGACTTCTTAGGACCTTCCACCCCAGAAGGGCCAAGCAAAATCTTTCTCTTCCTTTTCTCAAGAGCCGACATAGTTTGCTGTCTAGCGTGGGGAGATTTAGAAGAGATTTTTAGTGTAGCAAGCTGTCCCATGGTAATAGCATATAACATGTGGGTTTTGATATTAACATATGTCAGGGAGAGATGTAATTAATTAAAGTGAGATCAGACTAACAGGTTTACACAGCTGCTACAAAATATATTACGATTCTTTGTCATAGATCATGAATCCACTGGAAACTTGACAAACCTCCAGGTATGTCTAATTCAGAGAGATGAACGGCTATTTTACTGAGTAGCATTTCATACACCACTAGTCAATTCTTTATCAATATAACCAAATCCTGAGGTGTTTTTTGTTTTGTTTTTTAATGGTCTCACTGGTAAGGCAGCTTGGAAAGCAGATCAAACAGTAGGTCAAACAAAACATATTAACTTTCAAAGGAGAAAGTTAAAATCAAACTAATTTGCAACTAGATAATTAATGATGATATATTGGTTAATAACAGCAACAAGTCATAGAAAGCAGTACAGTGTAGATGAATAGCCACTGATTTGGATTTCAGGAACTCTCTAGAAGCACATAAGTGTAATTTAAGAGCCTAAGTTAATAGAACTTAGGATCTTAAGTGATTTAGGTTCTTTTCAAAATTGTATGTGGGTAAAACTGTTGAAATTTCAGTGCCTAATGTTAGGTCCCTTCCTCTGATTGTAGACAAATACATCAAAGTGGCTTAATTTTAAGGCCCCAGTCCAATGTCTCTTAAAGATAATGGAAGGCTCCCATTAAATTTAATTGGACATTGGGAAGGGCGTCAGGTGTTGCAACACTGAGCATCACAGTGCCTAACTTTTAGGTGCCTAGAAAAATCACAGGAACACACTGCTATCCACAAAGTCAAATTAGAGGGGAAGGGCTCCCTCATTCTCAGTCTTTCCTGCTTTGAGGCTATTCTGTGGTGGATAAATAGTAAAAGAGGGTTTGGAGCAAAAAGGACTGAACTCTGGATCTCCCCCCATCTCAGGTGGGTGACCTAATGCCTGAATTAGAGTGTCGGTCATACTCTCTCTACCCCAATGGAACAATCCGGAAAGTTGGGAGACTCAGTTAAAATCACTTCTTCCCTTCAGGCAGAGAGAACTGACTCTGGGTCCCCATATACCAGGTAAGTGCTCTAACTAGATATAAGATGGGCAGCAACACCCCCACCTCTTCCTCTGGCCAGATTTTTAAAGGAACCTGGTCCGATAGCTGTGGAATTAACACATGTTGCAAGAGATCATTCAAGGTGAAATGGACAGTGATGACCATTGGATCGTAGGACAAAGGAGGGTTCCAGATTGTAATGAGTCATAAATCCAGTGTCTTTTGTGTCCATTTTTAGCGTCTACAAAGTAATGAATTTGAGCTCCCATGCTCACCTTTGAAGTTGTGCAGGTTTTCTTTGAGGGTGAGGACTGACAAGTGAGATCTAGAGGGATTGTTCTGTGAAAAGTTGATTTCTTACAACATTGTTAAGCTCAGAAGTTAACACATCTGTTCCACCTTGTATTTAGCTGGGACCAACACAGTACAACCACCTTGCAAATCACACTGGAAAAGGTCAGTTTTGTGTATGTTTTGGGGTTTTTATTTTAATTATTCAGTCTCAAAAATATTGTGGTGGAAACAGAGGTGGATTCAGATTCACATGATAATGACATAATAGATAACCACATCATTATTGTTTTGTCATATCTTTCACAAAGGATATAATAACCACATCTCAAGGTACAGTAACATTAAACTTACCAGTTACAACCTTAGTAAGCTAATTTCTTCCTATTGTATGTTCTATTTTGAGTACGGAGTCTCTCTCAAATCTTTAATACCACTAAAAGTGGAGTAAGCTTTTGAGGGCACTCAATCATCTTGTGAGAGAAATGAGAATCTAATAATGTGTGTGAGGTGCCCAGTACAATGGGCCCACCATCTACTATTAATACCAATAATAAATAAGACACTGCATCTTGCCCTTGATGTTTATTACTTAAAATTGTCAGTCATTCAAAAGCCTTATTATTGGCATTTAATCAATGATTGTCATAACATAGAAATAGCAATAGCTGCATACATTTAATTTCACATTCAATGTACATTTTGAAATAGTCACCTATTTAATCGATAACCACAAGAACATGCTTCTTGTGGCCACCTGAAGAAATTAAAAGGCAGCAGGTTTAAAACAAACAGAAATATTTCTTAATACAACACAGTTGACCTGTAGAACTCCTTGCCATGAGGTGTTATGAAATCCAGGATGGTCAGGGACACAGTCACATGCCGTGGTTATCCCCAAACTTTCAACTGCCAAGTTGTTACTGGATAATAGGGTATGGATCACTCAAAATTGCTCTGTTGTGTTCATTCTCTCTGAAGGTTACTGTCAGAAGACAGGATGCTGGCTAGAATGGCCATTGGTCTGACACATTATAGAACTAAACTGGGTTCAATTCCTGGCTCTGTCACAAACTCTGTGACCTTGGGCAAGTCACTTAACCTTTCTGTTCCCCATTTGTAAAATGGGTATAATTAATAAATCATTTATCCCACTACTTGTCTGCCTTGCGTCTTTGGCATGTAAGGACTTTGAGACAGGAACTGTCTCTGATTATGTGTGTGTAGACCCTGCCACAATGGCAACCCAATCTTAGATGAGGTCAACAGTAGCATATATTACAAATAAAACACATTTGCTAAATTTGCACAGTGTAGTAGAATATCACAAATTAGGTACTTTTTATGGGTACATTGTTCTGTAACTGGAATTACTTTCTACATCACCTTTCTGATCCTTTGCAAATGCTCACTGTGACTGATCTTGGAAAATGGCAGGGTAAATAATATCAAGGCAGCACTATTAAACAGAACTTCAAATTAGAAATAGTGTCAATCATATTGAATTCTTTTCTTGCACAATAAAACATTAGTAAAAAGTCAGTTATTAACTCTGCTACTTGATTTATTCCAACATTTTGAGTTCATTAGAGGTCAATGTGTTTGTTTTTTTATTGTTATTCCAAATGGAAATTAGGTTCTCAGAGGGTAAGTAGATTATAACAGATCCCTGCTCCTGGGGCTCATGCTCTGGCATGCTACCAGGATTTATTATAACCCCTATTTTCAGAGGATAAGAATTACATGCCATTTTCTCTGTCTAGTTAATGAGATTAAAATGTGGTGCAGTGGGTGTTTTCAGTGGGATGTCTTGACACTGAAAATTCACTCAAAGATGTAGATATTTAGCTTTATTGGTTGAGTTTCTTAATTTGAGTGCTTACGCATATATATTTCTCATTTAAAGTCTAATTTGCTGTCATCCCAGTGGTAAACTTTCAGAGTTCCAAGTCCACATTTTATCATGTATGAAATATTAAGCTTTTCAGGTCCTGTGAAAGCTCATTGGGTAGCTAAATGAAAACAGATCTGCAAAACAGGAGTTTCATGCTAGAGATAAACAGGCAAGTTACATGTTATGAAGGGGGGGAAATTGAGAAAACACCACTTTCATTGTTGAAATGGAAGTTTGCCATGCAAATTACCCTGACAATTTTTACCGCATATATTGTTATGGAATTGATTGGTAACTAAATAAGATCTTTGTTACCTAAAGGCTTTTTAATCTCCTGATTTCATTACATTGATAGGAAGAAGTGAAATAAAGGTAATTTGGTTTATGAAGTGATTTGAACTGACTTATTCTCTCTGGGGTGTTGTTTTTTTGGAAATGAAGCAAGCCTGGAGAACTGGGATGTGAAGTGACCTGTGACTGGGGCTTTTATTTTCCCCCTCTCCTGCTGGTGAGTCCACACACTGGCATACATTGTACAATAGGTTTGTTGTTCCCCATCAAGTTCTTTAACTCTAGGCAATACAGTACCACAAACTTCAAAGCTCTCCCTTAACCTGCGTATTACATTTTTTTTCCCTCCTCTTTCTTCTGCTTGCATTGTGAGTACACTTTGCCTTGCAGTTTCCCCAGGTACAGTACTACTCTCAGGAAACTATTAGATATGTCTGTGTAAGTGTACAGAGTACCACTGTCCTGGCAGAAGGTGAAATCAGAAATAGTCATCTGTTGGTTTATGTCCCAGTATTAATTTAGCTGAGGTTTGATAATCTCA
Organism: Dermatemys mawii; assembly: GCA_007922305.1. NCBI lineage: Eukaryota > Metazoa > Chordata > Testudines > Dermatemydidae > Dermatemys > Dermatemys mawii. Next base: position 6,904,703 of record ML677326.1, read on the forward strand.
GTGGTTGAAGAGTCTGGAATCGCAAAGGTTTTAAAAATCAGCCAGTTCTTGATAAATCTAAAGAGATGTAGGGAAGTGGATTCTGCTTGACAAAATGGGTGAGTGGGATGCCCCCCTTAAGGGTAGTGGTGCTTAGCGGTCAGCCCCATATGGTGATCTTCCATGGTAGAGCCCAGGTAATGTAGAGCTAGTCTTCTATATTTTGCCTAATGTTTTTCACTTTGTTTAGTGACATCCATGCTGGTGAGAGAGGTTTCCAGCCTGACCGTCCTGAATCACAATCTCTGCAGAACAAATCCAGCACAGTCTGAGATACTCCTTTCGCTCTCTTGGTGCTGTGATCTGATGGATTGTGCTAGGGTGTAGCACTCAGGAATAGAGCTTGCTGGGAAAGGGACTTCTAGCTCAATGAAAAATGTACATGTGTGTGATTTTTCATCTCTAATCAGGGCAAAAATAGAAATACTAAAAATATATCCTGAACTGGAAGGCTACAATGTTTTGTTCTGGAAACACCAAAATGTTCCCACTGTAGAACACTTTGGTGTTTCTGAAACAAAATATGTTCCTTAGCTTCCCAGGCTTCCTTGGAATCTAGAACCCTGTGGAAGCCCTGTTCTGCTGCAACCCAGGAGTTCCTGTCAGAAAATAATCTGACTTCTGTCAAAATATCAAAATCAACACTTTGCCACTGAATGTTTTTATTTAGACTAAACTGGATTATTCCAATGGAAAAATCTTCTATTGGAAAAATTCCAACCAGCTTTACTCCAGAGACACGGGTTCTGATTTTTATTCTATCCTGGATTTGCTGTGTTAAATCTTATTTTCTAGAGCTACCAAGCATTAGCAGCTCTCCATGAAGCCAAGTGATTAACCCAATTTGAGTGCCAAATGAATCCATATTTAGGCAAAAACAACAAGAAGTCTGGTGGCATCTAGAAGGCTAACAGATTTATTTGGACATAAGCTTTCATGGGTAAAAAAAAAAACACTTGAAGAAGCTTATGCCCAAATAAATCTTCTAGTCTTAAAGGTGCCACCGGACTCGTTTTTGTGGATACAGACTAACACAGCTACCCCCTGACACATACTTAAGCAACTAAGTTTGAAAATTTTGGTCTAAAAATTTGTCAGTTATCCTATATGTAAAATGGAGCTACTTTTCCTGTCTCGGGGAAATATTTAAACCCCATTAACCTGAAAGAGTTTTATATCGGTCCCTGAAAGGGGTATTTTTAATGCACTTATGTTTCTGAAGTTCTTCAAGATCGTCACATGGAAGTTGTAGTAACTAAAGCCCCAGAATTATGAGTTATTACTATTTAAGTATTGCCCAAGCACCAAGGCTGTTTTAGAAAAGATAGAACAGAGGGCTGAGAGAATAAATACTCAAGGTATAATGGCTAGATTTCTTCAATAGTCTGAGGAAACTGATTTATTGCAATTTTTCCCCAAAGTACCCACTGATACAGCTAAAGAGACATCCTCCTTTTCCATGTCAGTGAATGAAATAAAATAAGATTAATATCAAACATTAAAGGTATGATATGATGTTGTCATAGTAAAATAGGGAACTTAATGGAGTCGAATATTCTGATTAAATGAATTTAATGTTTATAAAAGGAATGTCAACTATGAGCGATATAGTTTTGGACAAAACACTGTAAACTTCAATGACGGGGTTAATCTCCTTGGCAATCCTGTTAGGGAAAGAAAGGGATTGTGTACATATTGATTTACTAGGCTAATATTTGTAATCAAACACGCTTATGCTTTCAGGTTAGTGAAATATGCCTAAGCTGAAAGAGGCAGTAAATAAATAAAACTGAAACTAATTGTGTGTTTTTTATAAGGACACTTGCCAGAGAATAGCAAAATCAGAAATGTAACTGTTTGGATGATAATGCACAGACTTAGCTTATCCATACATATCAAGGTTTCATCATTGTTGTTAAAACAAGGAGAATGGAAATATTAAGATCTGTACAGGTGTCTCAGTCTGCTTGAGAACAACAGTTTAGAAGTGACTTTGCATTGTATTATGGACTCTTAAAACACATTTAAGGAGCATCAAAGAATATGGAGAGATGTTGTGTATATATATGAATTTTAAACTGGACATTTTGGCAACTGGAAGAGTGTTGATGGAGAAAATGCAACCTTCAGCAAGCATAACTGCAAAGTTGTCCAAGGGATGTGTTGCAAAAGGGCCCACAGAATGCTTGCAGAGATAAGTTTCTGACCACAGCAAACCAGCTGGTGTTCAAAGTATGTCCTAGAATGGTCATACCAACAGTTATGACCTAACTTGTCTCTTGCAAGGTGGCGTGAAAAAAATGTGTTGCACAAAGAAATTGGAAATAAATTAGATGGTGAGAGGACAACTCTCATGTTGGTTGGACACTTCAAATCTTTGGCAGAAATATAGGTCACCATATAATTGGTCCTTGACAGCATCTCCAGGAAAAGGAACCAAGTTGAACCATCCAGCAGAAATGGATAAAATGGGCTGTCTCCTTTAGCATATTGCTTTCAGAAAGGTGAAGACACATTGAGGGGAAAAGACTGAGATCCTGGGCTGGCCACCTGGGAGTCCTCCTGGTGACATGAAGTATCTATCTTGAAGGGGCACCTTCATCTGCCTTTATATTTTTCATCAGTTTGAGTTGTCCATTAGTGCATCAGGAAAAAAAAAACCCTAATGATGTCCATTCTCTGTTCCACCTGTGTTTGCAGTGTCAGCTACTGCTGTAAACAATAAGTGAGCTAAACATTGACAACTTAGCAGATCTTTTGATAAGTAACACAGAGACTTTCTCTTGGGTGACAGTGCAAATCAGTCAGTTAAGTAGTAAGGAAGTGTGCATGTGTTTTAAAGAGGCAGAGTTAGTGTGTCCTCCTTTTGTAACAGGGTCTAATCAAGTGTAGTAAGGTACATTTGAAACTGAACAAGTTACTGTTAAGATTGTAGGCCACTTCTTATTTGTCTACCATAGTTAATGGTTTCATACTGCCTTTAGTGCTAGGGGGTACAGCCGTAACGGACTGAGTACAAGCACCTGGAACTGTACTGTGTCTGTAGAGTATTTTCATAAATGAAGGCGTTTATGTGAAATAGTTGGGAGTGTTAATCTGATCCTGTGCCCAATACAATTCATTGGGAAATAAGTTAAAACAGTTGAGTATGGAGCCATTAGGAGAAGGTCTTGGTGAACTGGCATGTAAGTAACTGGCATAATTGACTCATGCTTTAGCTTTGATGGTTGTTTTGCCCCCTCTTGTGTTAGCAACGCTGGAGTTTGATAACCTGTTGGCACAAGTGAGGCTTTATGTAAAAGGACTCCTAAGGTATATCTACAGTGCAATTGAAAACCACTGGCCCATGCCAGCTGACTTGGGCTTGTGGGGTTCAGGCTACTGGCTGTTTGAATTGCAGTGTAGACATTCGGGCTAGGGATGGAGCCCAGGCTCTAGGACCCTGCGACAGAGGAAGGTCCCAGAGCACAGGCTACAGCCAGAGCCCAGACATCTACATCACAGTTAAACCAGAGTTAGCTGGCACGTGCTGGCCAGGGGTGTCAAATTGCAGTGTAGCCATAACCTTAGTTGGAAATATAAACAAAGTCCCCTTCCCAAGACAGCAATTGAATGTTTTTCATTTTTGGTTGTGAAATGTAAATGATCATAGCCAACTATATATTCTAGCCCATGTAACCAAATTATAGGTCTAGTACTATTTTTGTCATCTTATATCTTGTATATTAGTTTCAGTTTAGAATATTTAATAAACCCTGTAAAACTGAATTCATCTCAGTCCTTTTGAGTTAAGCAATCAAAATTAAAAGAATATGAAGAAAGATGGTATGGATAATCAATTAAGCAGTTGCTTAACTAAAGTTTGTTTTACATCTTTCTTACAAAGTGCAAAAAATGTATTAACATTTCTTATTCTTTATCTCCCGTTTTAAGGTAATCTTTCTTAATGTATATGATAGTTCAATCTCATTCAGAAGACTTAACATTTAAAATGCAATGTAGTAGTCCATTACAGAATGTGAGAATTTCTGTCGCAATTAAAAGTATATCACCAGTAATTTTGGCATTAGAGTTGCAAGAAATCCAAACAGGAAAAAAAATCAGCTATATATTTAGATCATGACAGATAACTTGCAACAAATATAGAGAAACATGTAAGTAGATTATAGTGTATTAATATTCAGTTTCAAGATGATTTCAGCTATTTGTTTACATTCTATAGTGCTTAAATATTTATATATCACAAACAATTGTTTCTATAGTAGTAGCTTCCATTCATGTCAGGCAAACCACAGAGCTCTGCAGTTTCATTTCATTTCAGATATGCTTAAAAAATTCAGAGTTTACCTGATCCTCTTGAGTATGAACAATCAAGCATATAAAAATCTCACCAGAACAATCTTTCCTCTTGAAATGGCATTTTTTTTTTTTTTTTTGCTTTTGAAAATGCTGCAAAACAACTTTTTGGTCAATATTTTGACATTTCTGCCTTTTGTTCTCCTATCACCAGGAGGTGGAGAGGTATGAAAAACTAGTGGGGAAAAGAGGTAACTAACCCCCTTGACTCTTATGGATGAATCATATTGGATTCAATAGGGATTAAAGCCCTAATTCAGAAAAGCACTTAATCCGGTGGTTATCTTTAAGCACATGCTTTAAATTAATTAATTAATCCCACATTTTTAAAGCAATTTGCTGAATCAGGTACTCAAGCCAGTAGGACTCTGTACATAATTGGTGAATTTAATAGTAAATGAGATCTTTCTGTAATGAATCTATAGAATTTAACAGACAGCTATATCTCTGCAATAGAATTCAGCACAGTCCAGCAGCTTTAAAAATCCAACTTTCTTGAAAGATAAAAGGGCCTTTATTTTATAGGTACTTAATGTAATTTACTATGTAGGGTAGAAAATCCCCTGCAGGAAGTTTAAGATTACAGAATGTCAGGAACCATTAGGAAAGGGATAGATAAGATAAAAAAGTAACAAAGAGTCCTGTGGTACCTTAAAGACTAACGAAAGTATTAGAGCATAAGCTTTCGTGGGCTAATACCCACTTCGTCGGATGCATGCAGTGGAAGTGGGTATTAGCTCACGAAAGCTTATGCTCTAATACTTTCGTTAGTCCTTAAGGTGCCACAGGACTCTTTGTTACTTCTGCAATTCCAGACTAACATGGCTACCCCTCTGATTCATAAGATAAAAAATATCAGTGTAGATTTATTTAAATTCATGCTATGCCCACACTTTGAATACTGCATGCAGTTCTGGTCACCCCATCTCACGAAAGGTCTATTAGAACTGGAAAAGGTACAGAGAATAGCAACAAAAATAATTAGAGGTATAGAACAGCTTCTATATGAGGAGAGATTAAAAAGACTGATCAGTTTAGAAAAGATATAACTAAGGGGAGATATGACAGTGGTCTATAAATCATAAATGGTGTGGGGAATGTGAATAGGGAAGTGTTATTTACCCCTTCGCAAAATACAAGTACCAGGGATCACCCAAGAAAACTAGTAGGCAGCATGTTTTATACAAACTTAAGGAAGTCCTTCACACAACACACTGTCAAGTTGCCTGTGTTGCCAGAGGATGTTATGAAGGCCAAATGTATAACGGAGTTCAAAAAAGAATTGGCTAAGTTCATGGAAAACAGGTCCATCAATGGCCAGTAGCCGAGATGGTCTGGGACACAAATGCATGTTTCAAGTGTCCCTAAACATCTTATTGGCAGAAGCTGGGATGGGACAACACTTGATAATTGCCCTGTTCTGTTCATTCCCTCTGAAGCGTCGGGTACCAGCCACTGTCAGAAGATAGGATACTGGGCTAAATAGACCATTGGGCCATCCCAGTAAGGCTCTTCTTATGTTCTAGCATTGTAGGTAGATTTCCATTTAGGTCATCAGAACTGAACATCATTCCAACTGGTAAAACTCTGGGCTAGAGCCTTAGCGGGTGCCAACTGGCATTAGCGTCTATGGAGCTACATTGAATTGCCCCAGTTGAGGATTTGACACTTTTCCTCTTCCATTTAAGAGTACTATCTTGTAAATGTCCAGGGCGTTTTACTTTTAATTCAGTAGCATGCTGTAATAGAAATTTCATCAGACTATAAATAGAATCCACCCAGCAAAGTGAGGATTATTGTTTGACAATAGCACAAATAATTCAGGTTATGATTTATGATTAGAGACATGAGAAGTTGATGTCCAAGATGTGGGCTGAGTAAAGTGCTTTTCTATGTTGTTGGAGGCTTATATCTGAGTCTATGGAGTCAAGAAAGGTGCATAGGGTAGTGTTGTTATTATTAATATATTTTATTTATTGAGTACTGTCAGTGTGCTTGGAGCTTAATGCACATAAGGGAAGACAGGTCCATCCCTTAAGGAGCAAATGGCCTGATTAGACACAGTGCTAGAACAGGCTTTCCAAAGACAGGAAATAAGTCTTCTCCCTTCTTCCTTCCTAAGTTGGGAAGAAAGTTACTCAGAGTTGAACCCTTGATGAGGCCAAAGACGAGAGCTGGATAGAGAAGTGGGGTTTGCAGTAAGATTGTGTCACCACAGATGAGGAAATAGAGGAGGCAGAGGAATGGGTGGAGATGATCCTGTCTAGTTATAGGTTCTCCGTAATGGTACCAGATGAGCCTGCCATGATCTGTATTCGAGGGGGAAGGGTGTGGTCTCTTAGTTAGCTTGTAGATGAATTAAGTATCTGGATATTGGTGCTGTATAAGACCAAGGAGACTCTTCAGATGAGCCTGATAAAAGAAGATGCAGGGCAAAATGTCACCTGCATATCAGTGGCACTAAAGCTCATACTGCTATAAACTCATGCATGGGGAAGTTATTCCAGAGTAAAGTAAAGCACTATGGCTTTTCTGGAATAACTTCTAGCGTGGACACTCTTCTGGAACAGCAATGAAGAAATAGTTATTACAAAAGAGTTATGCCTGTTAATTTTCCTGTGTCGACAAGCCCATCCAGTTGTGTACATGGAATCTTGAGAATAACTGTATCAAGGGCCACCAGAAGATCCAGTTCTGTTAGTATGGATATGACTCCTATCTATCATCATGAGGAGAGTGCCAGTCACTTAGTAGAATCCTACTCCTATGCCACAACCAGCTCTGAGGAGGTCGACTGATTGGGATTTCCCACCCACTAAAATCAGTAGACACTGGTAGACTTTACTACATATTGAGAGAGAAGATGGACCACAGCATGTTTGAAGGTGATTTCAAGTTTCTTTTCACAAGACCCAGAGGAAGCCAGAAAAGGATTTTAAATAATTCACATGCCAAAATTCATTCAGACATCTTACAGTCAATAAAGCTGCTAGCTCTTTATAGTACTCTAAAACTGAGCCTTTAGTGTATTAATTCAAAGCTCTTGGAAGCCAAAGTCACCACAAGATCCAAAGGCTGAGGTGGAAATGTGAGATCCCAATATGGGACTAAGTCCCAAGAAGGAGGACATAATAATTCATAGTGTGGAAAGTTTAAATGAGAAGAATTGATTTCTTTAGCGTAAATAACATGTTCTTTACCCTATGTTTCTGATGTGAATAGTTCAAACAGAGAAAGTGTAATTATACCTGGTCTGTGTGGGATGGAAGATAAATTTAGATCTGTAATGAGGGACAGTCGAGTTTTTATGTGCCCAGTACTTCAGTTGTTAAAAATATTTTTTCACTACTGAAAAAGAAGAACCTGCAAAATGTTTTCCAACCACCCTGGTTGCCCTGTTAATTTGGCACTTCTTTTTTTTCTTTTAAAACATTACAAAAAATAAGCAAATAATATACACGCCTTTCAGTATTGTCCAGAACTGTTTCTATGTATTCAGGGATAATGAAATCTGGCTCTGATCTTGTACCATCTCAGGGAAACAAGGACGCATGGCAGTACTTTGTTAGCACATTTTAAAAATGGTCAACTCTGCTTTGAGTTAAGACTAATATCTTGTTACTGTCTAATATGATGTGTTTCAGTTTTATTTCATTGACTTGTGAAAAAAAACTTTCTGGCTAATTTAAATGGAGCAGAAGAGTGCTGCATAAAAACCTCTTTGAAGTCTGTCAATGCCATTCCTTAACCAACTGGAAAACTTTGCTGATCTGTGGAGTGAGGAAATATAAGAATTGACAAAGTGGATAAGAGCTGATGGCCACTTTATTCCACTCTATATAGGTTTATAGGTTATCACCATACTATTCGAGTGCCTTCTTTCCAGTAGTGCATTCAGCAACATGACTATATATCTGTCATATGTCTATCTCTTTCAAAATGCTATTTCTGACAATGGGTGGCAGAAACCTAAAAGGAAGGAACAAGAATCCCATAGCAGGCAGATATAGGATAATCTATGCCCTACATAATAGGATTTATCCTAATCTCTAATACTTGGAGATTGGTTTAAACTCTGAAACATGAGATTTAATAACATGTTTTTGTTAGCAATAATTGTTATAACTCTGGATATTTGTGTTAGCCATATAAATGGCCAATCACTTTCTTAGCCTTGTTAAATTCTTGGGCTCCATGGCTCGAAGGGGCAATGAGTTCCATGGCCATACTATTCCTTTTATCAATTTGGAATTTCCCATTTTTTTCAATGTAATTAACTATCCCTTTATTCTTGCCTCCATTTCCATGGGCTGCATCTATTGCTTTCATAGCGCCCTCAAGGAAGAGAGGGTTAACTTTGTCCAGGTCACTACCCCGGGACAAACTGAGTTTCGATTTCCAAACTGCTATCTTCTCCTTTTTGTACTATTTTGTTATGATGATTCAATATCACTCCAACACTGGAGTGGCAGATACATTTCCGTTCTGCTGATAATGTTACCTGGGGTTATCTAAGTCCGACACTCTAACTAATCTGTGTCTTCCAGGCCAAAATCAATGGGAGGCACAGATGCTTTGTCTGATAAATGATTGGTATAAACAAAAGTGCTTTCATTCAACCCTCCTAGCTCTTAGAATCCTCTGTGAACTGTTCCTAATTGCGCACAGTCAACTAATCTCTTAAAAATTATAATGGGCAGCAGGTTTCATGGGCAGCAGATTTAAAACAAATGGGAAGGAAGTTCTACTTCACACAGCACACAGTTAATCTGTGGAACTCCTTGCCTGAGGAAGTTGTGAAGGCTAGAACTATAACAGAGTTTAAAAGAGAAATAGATAAACTCATGGAGCTTAAGTCCATTAATGTCTATTAGGCAGGATGGATAAAGAATGGTGTCCCTAGCCTCTGTTTGTCAAAGGGTGGAGATGTATGGCAGGAGAGAGATCACTTGATCCTTACCTGTTAGGTTCATTTCTTCTGGAGCACCTGGCATTGGCCAGTATTGGTAGACAGGATACTGGGCTGAATGGACCTTTGGTCTGATTCAGTGTGGCCATTTTTATGTTCTTAAATTACTCAAAACAAAGCACATAACTTATATTAACCTCTAAAAGGCTAACAATTTCCTTAGCAACAGCAGAAAACTCATGCTACTTATCAGCAAAGCAACTGCTAGCATAATAGTAAGACACACAGACCCAAGGTGAGTTATCCACACTTTTTTTTAATTCTCATAAATCTGTACAAAGGTGTAGCTGTTCGTCTGCTCTACTTAGACAAAGGCCAAATTATTTCTAACTATGTGGTGGTCTTGTTTTCAACTAATGGCTGCAGTTATGTCTAGTCTAGGTTATATCAAGTTTAGTTCTCTCATAACAATAGCACTGCATATGAATTACCGATCTCTGCCAAATACACAGCCATCTCTGTTAGCAGATCTGGCATATTTAAGGATATTTTTGAATTTCTTCCAGATGTTGTAGAACTGTTAAGCCTCTTTCCGGGGGATCAAGGCCTGCTCAGATGCTGCTGCCAAACCTGCAGTCAAAAGAGGGGAACCTAGCTCAGGCTACGAGGGACTGGTTGAAATGCTAGTTTGATGGCTACTGCTCGGACTCTGCTATATGCTATTGTTCTGTGATAACTGAGAGCTCTGAAGGGAAAACTTTTAGCTTTGAATGAATTGGGATACCTCCTCTACACATCCCTCTCTGATAGATCTTCATCCACAGCTTCCCAGGCTCCTTCCGCAAACACACCTAGTGGTTATGGGTATTTTCCCTATTATCCCAACCCTTTAAGAACTGCATCCCTCTCCCCTCCGTCTCACAAGGTGGCATAGAAGAATGGGGTAGGTGCACACTGAAGCTTAGGTCTTGCATCCAGGGGTCCTGTTTGCATTTGTTTGAACTTGCCCTGAGAGGCTGCTAGGAAATTTCTAGAATCAGAAGAAGATGGGTGCCAAGAATCCTGTCCCCAAAGCCACCGTGAAGCTCCAGTGTCAATGCAACATGCTGCCAGGTGGAGTAGGTGCAAAGTTTAAATCCTCAACTGGTAGAGGGTGAGAGGGCTCAGAAGGCAACATGCTCTGCTCTGAGCAAGTGAAACCAGGGGAAAAAGCACTTCCCTAATCGCTCCTTCTGTTGGAGTGACTGCATCTGATGGGCTGTAAAAACAATGTATATCCAGCCCCTCTCATTGTATAGGTAATGACAAAGGGTACCATGGCCTGTCTTCCTCACCTGAAGGATGATTACTTTAATGAGGGATATGGGGTGCGCCTTGAGGCTGAAGGATATTAAAGGTTGGCATAGACAATGCAACCCTCCAAACTAACTTTTGTGCTCAGAAATGTTGAGACGAGCCATGTATTGTGTGGTGGGTCTGGTCAGAGTAACTGTGCCCAGTGAAAGGATATTTTTTGGTGGAGGGGAAAGGAATTTTAAATTCTATTAAATTCAAAACATAATCCTGTGGCTGGATGACATGAAATAACCTCTTGGATGGAAAGGCATGGTGGTGTCAAGTTTGAAATAAGGCCTGCTGGTGCCCGCAGGATTGAGTCAACTCTTCACTTTTTTGAAGAAAATTATGCAATGTACTGTGTCTAGTTAATGGCCTTTAACAATAGCCATGGCCTGGCTCTTTTCTTCATTTTCCCCAGACATGTTGAGAACCAACAGCACCACAGAGTCAAAGGCCCTGAGACTCTGTCTGCTTTGAGTAGACAAGAAATAGCCCATGCTATCTCACATCAGAGTTGATGTTTACATTGTCATTAGTAGTACAGATACACTTATGGGACACTGTCAGGATCAGGGCCCCACTGGGGATAAGTTCATTCTCCACGCTGCAGTGCACTGTTTCCGACAGGGCATAGGGTGAGATGGCTTCCTTTCAGCAATGTGTAGGTGATGCCAGATCCTAGCATGACAATGACACTGAGCACTCTCCTTTTCTGCTAAATTTGACAGGTGTCGAGAGGTTCTTCAGAGAACACTTGGCACCTTGCATGATCAGGCTCATGGTATGTAAATTGCTGGAGTGGGGAAAGCATCATATGAATATTACAAGCTTGACTTTCAGAGGAGCTGAGCACTCAGATCTTCCATTTACATCAGTAGAAGTCATAAATGTTCTGAATATGAGGCTTGAGGTATTATTAGTGCATGGCAACAAAGATGTAGGTTCTTTTCTTGCACCTTCCCCTTTGGAAGACAATAGGAGTTTTGCCACTGGGAGCTGAAAAGGGTTCCTTGTCCATAGCTCTTGGTGTTGACCACTGGTCTAAGAACTCCCTTCCCCTAATATTGTCCTAATATTGACTACAAAAATAATTATTTCCCTGGTATGAAGCAATACATGCTCTTTCAACTCTCTTCTTTGGAATAGCTCCTACTTGCTTTAATTCAAATGAATATACTGTACTGTGCATCTCTCGTAAACCTCCCTTGCTTGTTAGCTGATCTCACTTTGTGTTTAGTCTTTCCAAAGATTCCTCTCTCTTTCCTGAGAAGAAACTTTCATTTGTAGCGGATTACTTAGATAGTGGGGCTTTGTATTTAATTAGCCAAGGGATATTTTGAAGAGGTTATGGTTCACTAGTGGCGATGATCTTTACATTGTCTTAGCATTGAGCGTTTTCAGCTGGATCATTCAGATGTTTCCAAATGAGTTTCTCTGTTTTGCTGGCTGGTATTTGTTCTCCCTAAGGAGAAGGGAAAAAAGGCTGGCTTCAAAGCATGTTACAGCAAATGTTAAGCAGCACTGCATTATCTCCTCCGAGTTGCTTTTGATGCAAAGCAGGACTAATGGTAAGAACTGTAATTTGACAGCCTGTAATAGCAATCTAAAATACCTGAACTGAAATAATGACTAGTAGAATTGAATGAATCAGGCCTTTCTTTGCCACTACGTGCATGTGTGGCTTTGAGAAGCAACACACTGCTATTAATTGTCAGGAGAAACTGAGTGCTGTCACAGAAGTGTGGGTACGCTCCTTCTCTCTCTTTAGTTTATGGTTTTAGATCTCATGTTATATATGAGGAAGATGGTGCATGGTAGCCATTTTCTGCATGTATCCTGCTGTGTACGCTGCCTCGGCCTAGTGTCAGAAGGGCTCCTCCTAGGTGATATGAAGCTTGATACTGTTCTTGGCATGGCCCAGAAGAGATGTGGCCACTTTAGTCAGTCTCATGCTGCTCATCATGTTCTGTAAGAGTGTCAGGTGTAGCATGAACTTCTTGGCCACCACATGAAAGGAGATGGTGGAGGTGAGGTGGAAGTCTGCGCTCCACATGTCAGACTGATTCTTAGGGCATCACACTAACCTGCGCAGCTCCTACCTGCACTGCTCCACTCAGGCTCAAAACACAGCAACCTGCACTCTTAACCATCAGAATGGCCATTGCTAACTGCTGTGTAACACTTTGTGGGTTTCTCATGATGCTATGCAGGTCATACTGCCCCCACCCCCCATGGTAAGGAAATCAATGTATTTCTGTGATTGAGTGTCATAGGATGGCTGGCATTTGGTCTACCCCGAATTGTGGCTCATCAGCTGCTTCCCAGAAGATACTTGGAAGGGATCAGGTAATTGAGTGATATCCTGAAGATCACTTAGTCCTTACAAAAGCCAGCAAGTAGCTCAGTAGAGAAGCAGACAGGGGAAAGAGTGCAGTTTATGACAGGTTTGAGGGGCCTGTAGATTGTAATCCCTCAGGGAGCAGGGTAGGAAGGAAAAGGGAACAGAGACTCACTTTCATTCCCAGACAGATGGTCTGAAGAGTGTAATCCTGTAAGGGGTTGTCAGGATTGCCTCCACACTCTGAACTCTAGGGTACAGATCTGAGGACCCACATGAAAAGACTCCCCAAGCTTATTTTACCAGCTTAGGTTAAAACTTCCCCAAGACATAAGTTTCTCCTGTGTCTGGAACAGTATGCTGCCACCATGAAGTGTTTCCCCCAAGAACTGGGGGCAAGGCCGCTTGAAGCCCCCTCTCTTTCCAAAAATTCCCCCCCAAGCCTATACCTCCTACCCTGGGAAAGGCTTGAGAAAAACCCCTCACCAATCCTGCTAGGTGAGCCTGATCCAAAGCCAGGATCTACACAGTGGAAAACAAATCAGTCAAATTCTAAAGAAAGATTTTAATTAAAGGAAAAAGAAACAAAATCTTTATAGGAATCAAAAGAAAAAATACTGCAATCACAAAAAAAATCAAAGAAAAACGCACACCACAGAGGAATTCCTCCCTCTGCTAAGTTTCAAAGTTATAGAGAAAACACAGGGATATTTCCCTAAAAACCTGAGAGAAATTCACAAGTGAGAAACAAAATATAAAACTTAAACCTCCTTGCCTGGCTAAGTTACTTACTGTTGCTGTTTAGAAAGGTTATAGATAGATGGGGAAAAGAAAACTGTCTGATTCCCCTGAAAGCCCAGAGCAAATGAAAAAAAAACAGAGAAAGCACTTTCCCTTTCCCCAGGTTTGAAAGCATCTTCAGTCCCCATTGGTTCCTTTGGTCAGGTGCCAACCAGGTTTCCTTTAGCTTCTTAACCCCAGGTAAGCAGGAATTCTAGGCTACTTTATGCTTATCGCAGGGGTACATAGGCCCCTTTAGAAGGCACTGGGGTCAGAGGGAAAGGACATGGTTGATGTATTGAACTTGGGTTAAACAGTTTTATTTCTAAGAAGTAAAACAGAATCCCTGAAGAAAGAGGGACTGAAATCCTGTGGCTAGAGAGCGGTCTTTGGTTAGCACAGGCAGAAATATCATAACATACCATCTCAGAAATGTGTGAACAAGGGCATTATTTTCTGGCAACATACATGGACCCTACATTTAAAAATAATCCTCCTTCCTGCCCAAGGAAATTGGAGATAAAGTACTAGAAGCAAAGGTGAATTGATACTGCATCTGACTCCCTTTGGCTGGGATTTGTTGCAAAACACCAGACAGTGTCATGCAGTTCGGAGAAGAGTCAACAGTAGCAGCTCACAGTTGGTAGTTATAGCCCTTTGGGTCAGCGTGGTAAACTAACTTCATCTGTTTACCTAGAGGATTGGGCTAGAGACACAAAGTTGGCTGACGGATCTCCATGGAATACAGGTGTTGGTTTTGCCAATGCAGACGCTTCATTGTACTCACAGCTCTAGAGGCTGTTCCTGTTTAACATCTAAGCATAGAATTCAAAAGGCTTTTTTTGCACAATGGGTGCTGTAACCAACAGGCCTTGGCATATGCAATGTGAAGAAGCTGACATAGTGTGAATAGAACATTTTTTCATTGCCCAGACTATGCAACTGAGTTATGACTTTGACAAAGTAATGCTTAAGCATCTAAAGATCTAAATTTAACTCAATCCAGTTTCTGCCCTCGCAGACCCACCTCACATAATTGTAAATGTGTGAAAAAATACAGCTAACAAACTGCTCTCAAACAATATTATTACAAAACAGTTTGTCTCATCCCTCTGGCTGAACTGTATGTAAACACAGAAGTTCAGGAGCCAATAAGTGTGGAAACAATAATTGAAATCTAGCCAGATGATTGAGATATTTCTCTTTCCCAAATTATATCTTCTTTTTCTATCCCATGGTTGAAATATTTCACACAACTACCAAATATCAGAGCACATGGCTCATAAAGGGATAAGAAGGTGAAGGAGAATGTGGATGGACCATGAGCATTAATAAATAAATTCTCAATAATTTGATATTTGTGCTCCTTCGTGAAAACCTGCTAATCTTTTCACTGGAGAATATATGCTCTTTTTTTCTTAAGGACCACTTGATTTCAGTCAGTTGGTTAATTCTTCATTCATATAGCAACTTGAAAAGCAACATTAAAGGTTGACATCCAAACTTTTCATCCACTCGGTAGTTTACAGTGACATGGAATGAACCAAGACTGTTCTTCTGGAAAAAGATCTTAGAGGGCACCTGTTCCTTAGGGGTTCTGTGGTTTAGATGTCTTCTCCATATTCACATACCAGCTGCCCTTCATTTTCCATTTGTAGGGTAGGTAATTGCAGCATCCATGTGAGGTTCTGATACAATTCACTGTGATCTATATCTTACACAGCATGGTGAAGCCAAGTGGTTGATCGGTAGGATCCATGATCAGGACTTAATTCTGGAAACATCCTTTTCCCACAACCTCCACCACCTGTCTTTTGGTGATAGTCCCGAGGTTTTGAGAGCTTTGGCTGCTAATCAGAAGGGGCTCCTGGACTTAAGGCGGCATCTTGGGGTATTTTGGAGATCTTTGTAGATGGGCAAGTCATGGTGTGTTATCATGCAGTCATATCCTTCTATTATTACTGCTTTTCTTCGGAGGGATGGAGGTAAGATATAAATGAGGATGGGAGGCTAGACTGTTAGAATTGACTTCAAAACACTTTTGTGACAATTGCCACAGTAGTGTTCAATTGCACATTGACAAGTTCTATATGTATGCTACCTGCCCAGACTGAATCTTTAACCATTGCCAATTGGTGCTTAGAAACCAAGGTGTTGGACACTTTAGAAATACAGACATGGAACAAGTCAGCAGTTTCTCTCTATCTCCCCCTGTCTCCTAATTTTTTGGTTTTTTTTGACTACAGAACTATCATTCCTCTGCATCTTTGCATACATATTGTGACAAAGCTCTGTCTTTATCTTCGTGGATCCTGCGTTTCCTGGCGGATTTTCACTAGCCTCAGCGGCTCACTGTGACCCTCCACGTAGCCCTTCTTTCTCTAGAGACAAGGTCACAGCCTACTGAGCCATTTTGATCATAAGCCAGTGGGGAGAAGCTGTCCTTCCTGGCACAGTCTCTATTGTCTCCCAATCTCAGAGACTAATTAGGGGAGGCAGAAAAGGGGGGAGCCCAGGCCCACCCTCTACTCCGGGCTCCAGCCCAGGGACCCTAATAGTATCAGCTAAGATGGCTGACCTTTTAGCCACAAAACACAATACAATTCCCTGGGCTACTTCCCCACAGCAGTCCCCGCTTCTTCAAACTCCACTTCACCCTTACCTCAGGGCCTCCTTCCTTCAGTATGATATGTTGTCCACCACTCAGTCTCACCAACAGCACCACTTCCTCCCACAGCTCCTGACACCCACAGCCACCTGACTAACTGGGAGGTTTTTATCTGGTTTCAGCCAGTCCCTGATTGGCTTCAGGTGTCCCAATCAGGCTAGCTGTTTCTACTCCTTTCTAGAAGGTTCCATTGGTACCAGGGATTTGTTTAGCCTGAGACTAACATATCTATTCTTTAGCACTTTCCTATAGCCATCTGGCCTTGCCCCATCACAATATACATTGGTGGGTGGGAGTGGCCCTATTCACAATTTGGTTACTTTTTAAGAAAAATAGCTGGGTTGTGTTCTCTTTGGGAGTTTCCACCTAGCTGTGGGAAAGAGCAGTATGTTTCCCTGACTTACCAGAACAAGCTGCATCAGGTTTGCTGCAAAGGAGGAGTAGGCACTTATGGAACCAAGGGACTATGATGACCAAGTTGGGGAGAAGGATTCTATTATTCTTGCCACATGCTATTTATGTGGATGGTTTAGGGTTTGGTTTAGAGTCAAGCTCATGACAATAGTGTGTATGTGTTGGCACTGGCACATTATTGCCCAGCTTTTCCAGAGTGTTCAGCATCCTGTGGGCTCACTGAAAACAATGGCACTTTGAAAAACCTGGCCTCATGTCAATGTGATGCTGTTTATGTGGCACACACACCCCTATATGTATGAGGGAGAATGAGCACACTTCTACCAATCATTGCTGCATAGGAGAGGTCTGCTTTACAGATTGGAAAACTAAAATGGAGAGAGGAGGAGTAACTTACCCGAGATCAGAGGGCAGGACATTGACAGAGACAAGGATAGAATTCCATGACTCCCAAATCACAATCCAGAGCGCAATCTAAAGAACCATTCTGCTTCCCTATTTGTCAACTCTGTACCCTAAATCCAGGCAATGCCCTTATGCATTTTAGTTTATGGTCTAAGAGACAAGTGCTGTTCCATTTTTATGTACGTTTTGTGGTTTTGAACTTAAAAAGAAAACAAAACAAAACCTTTCCCTCTGACATCATTGTTAGAGATAGAGAAGATAAGCTCAATTGCATCTGTTCAGTAGGTGTGGGGGGGAAATCAAAACAATTATATCTAATTACTGCCATAAGTTTGCTTGTTTACTGAAGAGAAAGCCTGGTTGTCGAGTTGATGGGAAAGGTATTTATAAATATAATTGGTGTTGCCCAAATGAAATATTCTGCTTGACAATTAAACAGCAAAAGATTGGACGTATATTATTCAAAGTCTTCGGCACAAGCCACAACACTATGGAAAATAACGAATCCGTCCTGGACTGTGTGAATACAGTATCGACATGCCCAGGAATGGACACTATGATGTAGATTTGTACTCAGAGTGACAGGTACAAGTTCATATTGCTGGTAAGCAGCAGAGCCAAGAGTCAAGCAGGGGTCTGAGTCACAAACCAATGCTCTAGTCACTGAACCACACTGCATCTTGCAAACTTGTTGCGTGTTAAGTCATTCTACAAATGCAAGGGTGGAAGATGCCTGCTACCTTTCGCCTGCAACAGGAACATAATGCATCAGGAGTGAAGTAGTCAAGAGGTTTGTAAACCCAAAATAATCTGTCCCAGTCAAAGCTACAGAATGCCTATTGTAATCTATTTAGTGTAATTGTACACTTGAGTAATGCTTTACACTCCTCTGGTATTAGATGATCAGCTGGACAAGCGTATTAAAAAAAACACCAACTATTCACAACTTTCATTATGTGCAAACTGAAGTAGAGTCTTGGAAAAAATCAGTGCTCCCTGAATGACAGACGAATGATATAGGACCTGATCCTGAAAACCCTTACTTGTGGAAATAGTTTTTAGTCATGCAAAGTGGCCCATTAAAGTCACTGAGGCTAGAAGCATAAGGAAAGATTTACATGAACCACTGTGTGGTTTCATTCAATTTTTCCTCTTCCCAATGAGCGGTCTTTAAAGTTTCAGATACAAGGGGAAATAAGTGGTACTTGATAATCACTAACCAGGGTCACAAACAGGGCTGAGTGAGAGAAAAGGGATACTGCTTATTGTTGGTCCTGCTTACAATGGAAGGAGCAGAAACTCTTTCAAAACTTCACGCAACATTAAGATACAAGGATATGTCCATATAGGCTCAATACAATAAAAACATTATGTCCATATAGGCTTAATACAATAAAATCTTTTCCCCAATCTCATTTAAGCAGTGGTTTTTGACTAAGGCCTAAGGCATATAAGCATGTATTCAGCGGGATTTAAGGGGGATAAGCACTTAAAATTAAGTGCTTAGCTGAACAAGGGTAGTTTGCTGAATTAGGCACCTGGGTTGGCAATTTCAGCCTACGTGACAAAGACTGAATGAATGAGGAGACCAATTTAGCCGCTCCTTGTAACATGTGATCATTCCATGACAGGAGTGTGGATATAGGATATATGAAGAATCTTGGACTACTAATAGAACAGACTGCTTCAAACAGAACTTGCATTTCCAACACCATCACCAGTCTGACAATTCTATCATTGCCAAGGGCCCAAACATGCAAGTATCTCGCAAGTGGAGCTCACATTGCTTCTGGTATACAAATCAAGTTTAGGGTAGGGCATATATATAAATTAAGTACAGTCAAAACATGTATGTTTTACTTTTTGTTTGTGGTTCTGAGACAAGTGGAGGTCAGTGGATAGGGCCAGGTTTTGGTTTGAAAAAATTATGCTTGTTGGATTTTGTTTTTTCATAACCTCATGCATCAGGTTCTGGATTCTCAAACTCAAGACTAAAAGCAGGTTGCATTTTAAGTGACCTGCTAAAGATCCGGGGGTTGAGTAAAACTTCATGTTTCAGCTTATTTCTAGGGAAGAGAATATCATAGCAAGTTCAGCAGATGCTTCATCAATTCTGGGTCCTCGTTCAATTTCTCAGATTCAGCTTTTGAAAATTATGCACTTTTCTGAGTAGCACTTGTGCTTGGGTCAGATACACTCTCTCTGCTCTTTCATCTGGGTTAGAGGCAAACAAATTAACAGCTTTATCTTCTCTATCCAACTCTCCTAGTCAAGTTGAAACAGAGATTAGCCAGATCAAAATTATGGATCTATGTCAAATCTACGGATTGATTCATATCATCTATAGTGATTAACAGCAACTCAAGTAGAAGTGTGTCACACCTTACACATCTGGATCTTCTTTTTTCCTTTTGTTTATGTCAGGGAAGTTTCGCTGGATTGACAGCCCTGAGGATTGAAGATTTCTTTATTCACAGAACAGTGCAGTCTTCTGCCCCATTTGTTTCCCTTTATCCTGACCAGTGGGAAACATCCATGGAGGTGAAAGAAAAAGGCCAATTCTTGATCTCTTTATGGAGACTGTCAACAGGAATGCCAGTTAATGCCAGGTGTGTTTGTGTTTTTGTGGTGCATGGACAACTGTTCACTAGAAACTTAACTAAGATCTCTAACATATTTTGTAAAGACCATTAAACAGCCAGAATATCTTATCAGTCACTGCCCACCTAAACGGGATTAGAATTGAGAGAGATGTAGTAGGGCCTTATCCCATTCCCAAGCCCCTGCACCTCCTAATTTCCCTCACTAACACCAGCAAATTGTATCTGCATCTTTGTTAGATGGTGCCCACTGCATCATTCCTTCATGCCCACAATGTATTTATCACAAAAATACGTCAAATCTGGTACGTGACGGGGTTGAGCATATGATAGTTAACTGTCTCAAATAAGTCTATAAAATGGCCAAACCAGTTCAATAAAAAGTTGGCTAATGTTTCATCAGAGCTACTTCATTTGTTTATTTCATATATTAGAAAAGGCATGAGCCTCACTGAACGTGCCACTAATGAATTTATACCAATTACAAACTCAGTCACATTTTGTAAAGGGATCTTCTGTGCATCTGAAGGTGTCTACTCCAGACATAGATTGCATTATGAAAATAGCAATTCTTCGCCTGTTAAGCAATTCCTCAGTATCCCTAGAATTAGCATGTGTAAGGATCCTATTAGGTGGGATCATACCTTTTATTTACTTGTGCGAAACACACACAAATCTCAAAACTTTTTAAGATAAACAGTAGACTAAAGGCTAATATAAGTTACACCACAGCAGTGGCCACAGAGGATTGTAAGGATTAGCAATTGTGACGGAGTCAGACCAGAAGGATATAGGAGAGTGCTGGAAGGCGGGTATATTAGTCTCAGGATGTGCAGGTCCCTGTTCCCTGGATAGCCAAACAAAGGCTACTCCAGGCCAATCAAGACACCTCGGGCCAATTAAGAACCTTCTAGAAAGGAGTAGAAACAGCTAGCCTGATTGGGACACCTGAAGCCAATCAGGGACTGGCTGAAACCAGATAAAAACCTCCCAGTTAGTCAGGTGGCTGTGGGTGTCAGGAGCTGTGGGAGGAAGTTGTGCTGTTGGTGAGCCTGAGTGGTGGACAACATATCATACGGAAGGAAGGAGGCCCTGAGGTAAGGGTGAAGTGGAGTTTGAAGAAGCGGGGACTGCTGTGGGGAAGTAGCCCAGGGAATTGTATTGTGTTTTGTGCCTAAAAGGTCAGCCATCTTAGCTGATACTATTAGGGTCCCTGGGCTGGAGCCCGGAGTAGAGGGCGGGCCCGGGCTCCCCCCTTTTCCATCTTCCATACTGGCCTGTGATGAAGGTAACTCACTAGGCGGTGACTCTTGCCAATTATACTGAGAAAGGGAGGTCACTCTGGGGCCTAGATGAGTTTCTGAGGCCCCTAAATCTGCCAGGAAGCGCAGGACCCACACGTACAGACTTGGTGCTTTGTCACACAATACATTGTGCTGTATGGTCACACTGGTTGTTTGTTTTATGATTTTGGGGTTTTTTTTGTGGGCATACCTCCAGCACTAGCTGCAAGTGGGTACAGTGGCCACTCGAAATATTTCCCCCTATATTGGGCAAAACTTCCCATGGGTATCTAAATCAGCTTTGCATGCCTAACCACCAGATGGCAAAATACAAAGTGCCCACTCAGTAAAGATTGGTCACCTTATTTTAAAAGTAATTTTCTCATCAACTGAACCAAGATGCATAATTTAAAATGTCCCTTTCAAAAGCATCTCCAATTTCATTTAAACAAAATAAGTTTTTTCATATATTAGCCATCTTTTATTCCCAGACTGGGCCAGATATAATTATATTACCCTCACTTGATGTTAATTGATTGATTACTTCTAATTGACCTTATCTTGTCTTGGTCATTTTGAAGATCAAATCCAGGCATGTATAATTAAAGCAGTGTAATACAGGAGTATTTAACACTTTGCTTCAAGTTTATTAGATCTATCATTTCTGCTTTCACTCAGTAAGCAGGGTCTGAATGAATGCTTCCCTGACAACTGGCTGAGAGGGGAAATGACTTGCATGTATTTATATAAATACAGTTTGCTCCTGATCTGCTTAGATATTCAGCAAAAACAGTGGTGTCAAATTGATCAACTTTCGCTGGTGTTGGGTACAAATCACCTTAGTACTGAATGCAGGGGTAGAGACATATGGTTACCAATGTTGTAATTCTTGTAGGAATACAGGAAACCAGTACTGTGCTTAACCTGTCCCAAATGAGGCAGCCACCCTCAGTTGAAAGCATCTCATTAAGCCAATGGCTTGAATGTCAGAGCTCTGTGACAATAAGAGGAGTGGGGACAGGTATTCCCACTCAGGAGGCTGCACATCCTCGTAAAGGGTTCTCCTTAGACTGGTTCAACTTGTTCCTTCCACTGTTCAAAGAATAGCACTAAATAAGCTTCATTAGGAGCCTTTTTGTTATGTTAAATGTCCAATCAAAGCTAAAATCAGTTGTAGTAGGACTATGTTTCTTCCCTGCCTGCTAAGAGCTAAAATCACTCAGAGCTGAAATCACTTGAGATGGGGCAGTGTTTCTGCCTACCCTGCAAAGAGCTGAAAATTACTAAGGTCATGTCTACTTTACGCGCTGGATCGACAGGCAGCGATTGATCCAGCAGGGTTCAATTTATTGCGTCTAGTCTCGATGTGATAAATCGACCACTGAGTGCTCTCCCGTCAACTCCGGTATTCCACTGGAGCGAGAAGCATAGGTGGAGTCGATGGGGGAACATCAGCCGTCGACTTACCACGGTGAAGACACCACGGTAAGTAGATCTAAGTACGTCGACTTCAGCTACGTTATTCACATAGCTGAAGATGCATAACTTAGGTCGACCCTCCAGCTACCATAGACCAGGCCTAAGAGACTGATGTGCAGAAGACACGGCAGAGACGCAGATGGCAGCAGAAAGTGACTGACAGGAGGCTGGTGAATGGGTGGCTGGTGTAGTGGAGAGGCCTGATGAGCAGCCAGCAGGGTGGCTGGTGTGGTGGAGAGGCATGGTGAGAGTGGTAAGCAGGCGGAAGCAGCAAGCAAATGGCCTGTAGGAGCTGCCAGTGGGGTAGCTGGCACAGAGGGGCGGTGAGTGAGTGCCCAAGGAGCGGAGCGAATAAGGTACCTCTTTATCCCATCTGTGGGGGAGGTGAACTCTGCAGAGACACCTCTGAACTCTGGGTCTGCACTGACCAAGGACAGCAAATGTGAGTGGGGTACAGAGAATGGTCGGGACTGTGAAAGGGACTTTTGGATGGCTGGACTTAAGAACCTGAGGGGAAAAGGACACTGCCAAACCTTGTTGGGGGAGGGTCCTTTACTCATGGTTTATATTTATGATCTCTATTTGCGGTGTTTTCCCACCTTAAGGCTATGTTATTTCCCTCCTTTTAATAAAAGTTTTTCTACACTCAGACTCTGTGCTTGTGAGAGGGGAAGTATTGCTTCTCAGAGGCACCAAGAGCTGATGTGTAAATTTCCCAGGTGGTGGCTCAGGCCGGTTCTGTGTTGAATCAATGGAAAGGAACCCCTGGATACTGAACTTGACCCTGGTGGCTGCTGGCTCCACCTGGCAGAAGGGCTACAACTCCGTTATGTGACTGAGGGTGTGTCTTCACTACCCGCCGGATAGCAATCAATCTTTTGGCTATCGATTTATCTCGTCTCGTTAAGATGCGATAAATCGATCACCAGTGGCACCCCTGTTGACTCCAGAACTCCAGCTTGCCGAGAGGCGCAAGCCGGAGTCAATGGGGAGGAGCGCCGCCAACCAGTGCTGCTGTGAGGACAGCACGTAAGTCGGCTGAATGTACACCGACTTCAGCTACATTATTCAGGTAGCTGAAGTTGTGTATCTTCGGTCGATCCCTCCCCCTAGTGTAGACCAGCTTTGTCTTCCAGTTAATATTTGATGTTAAAATCATCTGCAGTTATGATCTTACCCCTAGCTTGTTCTACAATATCTCATTGTCAGACATTTTTAATCTGAGTCACTACAACTATTGTTTAATATTTTGGTGCTCTACAGCTATCCCCTTGTTTATATGAATTATACAATCTTTAATTACATCTCCATATACTATTTGTTCTGTGTATCCCTGCCCAATTCAGTGCCCAGCTTGGACACACACACCATGGCACAATTAATGTTTGTCCATGGAACCTATCTGGCATTCCCCAACTTTCAAGTGTTTGAATTTGCAACCTCAATAACTTTTAATTTTGGATTTTTTTGTCTGTAGTTATTTATATCTTATAAGGGTGATGATGCTTAATCAGTGACAGATGAAGACTACATGGGGTCTGAATAGCCCCCAGATTTCACCAGCATGATAAATAAGGCTTCAATTCTACAAAGCACAAGAGCAGTTCCACTGAGTTCAATGGGAGTTACGCACCCAATCTGCTTGAGCGCTTTTGAAAATCCCACTTGGGCATGCATCTTTAGGACTTCCATGAAAACCTAGCCTTTAGTGCTTTGCTGGCAATCAAGGCCTGAATGAGCAGCTGGTACTTATAGGAATAAACCAGAGTCAGAAACATTACAATAGCCAAGACATATGTAATTAGAAACAGTCAAACCCAACCCCTACTTTGCTTTAGAACTTATGGACACAACTATATAGAACTGGAGGGGGCGAAAGATTTTAGTTTCCATTGAATCTCTCCTTAATTTCAGCGATTCTCCTGTGTTAGCTTTGCATTAGGTTAAAATATGGTAGCAAATATGAAGGTGCCTGATGTGAAACCTGATAGCAAGTTTCTTGTTTTGAACAATTTTCAGCAATGCTTGTGATTCTTGATGGTAAAATGTTTGATACGAATCAGAGGACACCATGAGGATATTTGTCAGCATGAAGTCATGAATGTGATTATTTTTGACTGCATGATTTTTGTGCTGAACAGAGCTGTTAAAAAAAAAATAGAGGATACATTCACATTATTCAAAATGCATTATTTAAGCTCGCACCCTCCCTTGTTTCTCCCCCAGAAAAAGATGTGCAACTTTGCATTCTAACATGTACTTGAGGTCGGGAGAGGGGGGAAATCATTACTGAAAATTGTTTGTTTGTCTCATGAAACTGAGAGCATTCTGCTAAACCCATTTCTGTTTTAGCTTTTAAAGAGCGCTACCAGTCTCACTTATTTAGCTTTCTACTATTCCCTTTCCAGCTTACTGAAATTGGTCATTAAAACTCTACCAAACTAGTTCTCACTGCCTTAGTCAAAAACATTTTTAAATATAATATTAGTTAGAAGAAACCCACAGAATGATGTAATCCGCTCACCATTGTGGGATACAGGTGTCCCTCTGTGCTGGACTCTCAAAGGCTATGAATATGTTATAGCTCCAGCAGGAGAAGGATAGCTTGTTTTGCGCAAGCTGTAGCAGTTCATTAATTCAGCTCTGGATATCCCCAATTCAGTCCCTGGTGTTTCAGCAAAATTGGTGGCCATCACACTTTCATAGGGTGGCTTCACTGATTACAGTACTATTGCAGC
Organism: Dermatemys mawii; assembly: GCA_007922305.1. Classification (NCBI taxonomy): domain Eukaryota; kingdom Metazoa; phylum Chordata; order Testudines; family Dermatemydidae; genus Dermatemys; species Dermatemys mawii. The sequence continues at coordinate 6,930,050 of ML677326.1, forward strand.
TTGGTTTGGTACAGAGTTACCTACATTTTGACTGATTCTTCTACAAGAAAACTGTACAAGGGAATAGGGTGTATGAGACATAGGTACTGATACCTAACGCCTAATTCTTCAAAGTGCTGAGTGCACCTTTGACCTAGATAAGAGCATTCAACAGTCAGCATCCTGGAGGCCCAGGCCCTTATTCAAGAAAGTACGGGTACTTTAAAAATGCAGAGAAACATCAGAGTGAGATTCTGACGCCCTTATTCATGATGAGTAGCACACTACTCTGAAATGTCTCATTGCCTTGAGTAGGACTAATCATGGACTAAGATACTATTCAGCTGAGATATGAGTAGCAATATCTTGCCTACAAAATACATTTTTCCACACTTTTTACATATAAAATACTGTTTCCAAAGTCAGACATTTTTGTAGAAGTGGGAAAAGTGCCTGGAACACAACATTTTGCTATACTATAACAATTGCATCACAAATTAAAGATGAAATTATTTCGCAGAGGTTATGGAAGGAAAATAAATGTGGCTTTGTGTCTACAGGAGAACTATCAACCCTATTGCATGTACAAAGGTGAGCTTAATGTTAAGCAGATTTGCAATCCCTTTAAAAAAGACAAGTTAATACATTTAAAGATACAGGAAGGTGTGTGTTCCAGAGGAGAAGTTGTATGAATCCTGTGAATTAGCAAAAGGTACAATTCATGGGTTACATGCTAGAATCCATACAGGTTTTACTGTGACTCTTAAGTAGAGTGACCAGACAGCAAATGTGAAAAATTGGGACATGGTGGAGGGGGTAATAGGAGCGTATATAAGAAAAGGACCAAAAATCAGGACTGTCCCTATAAAATCAGGACAGCTGGTCACCCTACTCTTAAGCTCCTGTGAGTGGCTACTTCTACATGGTGGCTCACCCCCATGGACAAGATATCTTCCCATTTACACCCACACTCTGGAAGATATATTTTCAAAAGCAAACTTCTATCATGGCCTCCTCTAGCAGACTTCATAGCTTTTGTTACAGCAACAGTATGTATGGCCGAGGGAAAGGTCTGCACATTCATTAGTGCAAGAGAATTGTCCACACCCAAACAGCAGCAATTATAGCTACGAGAAGTTATCTAGGGTACTTATTTGGCCCCCATCGCTGTCAGACCTGAGTACCTCACAACCGTCAACATATTTGCCCTTACAAGGCTCTGGGAGGTAGGGAAGTGCTATTAGCCCTGTTGAATGAATGGGGAAGCGACTGAAGCAGAAAGAGAGGTCAAATAACACAGTCTATGAGACAGCAGGGATTTGGACTGAGACCTCTGAATTCCAGTCTACCAGCCCAACTACTATACAATCCTTTCTCTGCCAGTCTTCCTGGGGATGGTTTATTGACACACAAGACTGGGAGAACAGACACACTTAAAATATTCACCATGAAGATTCCTTTGGCACACTCCCTTTATCATAAATGAAAGAACATCTCTCCATGACAAGCTCCATCAGGCCATTATATTTGCTACCAAAAAAAAGGGGCGGGGGAGTATGATCTGAGCTATTGTTCCTTGGGTCCATTCAAATGACTCAGGAGTAATGCAGTCTTCTCTGGCAAAGCATTTCATGTCCTGTCTACATTCTCGGTAGGCACGAATGTGGTCTTCAATGCATAAAAGACAGTATGGATGGACTCTGTGCCATTAGAAGTCATTATCAAGTTAATAGGTATCATGCATCATTACGTTTACTGGATTGATTAAAAACAATTTTTGCAGCCTTTTCATAATCATTTTGGAAAGCAATAAATGTGCTAATATTTATCCTGTAAAATTTAAACATTTAGTTCTGTGTCTTTACCAAGATCCAGGCAAAAATATCTTGGCCCCTGTAACCCAAGCAGGCTGCGTAAAGGTACTCAATCCTTATGCCTGATCAGCACTCCAGTGGTACTACTGCATAACAAATAAAGGGGCTATATTTTACATTACTCAAACATGTATAGTCCTGTCTGAAAACTCCCATGTGACAGAGGTCATAGAGTTTAAGGCCAGAAGGGACCACGTGATACAGTGTGCTTGTCACACCCCAATGGCCCCCTCCCTCAAGTCCCCTGGGGAGGCAGATCAGCATTGTACATTGCTAATGCTGTTGCAGGTATCTCAAAGCATTTTGGGAAAAGTTAAGGGTGCGACTGGGAATGGAAGTTTCCTTTGCAGGGTGAGAGGGTGGGAGAAGAAGAAAAGAGCAGAGAATGGGTTAATTTGAAAAGTCAACTTGGCCTAGAGATAAAAAGAGAAAACTGCCCTGAGTTCAAGGTCAAGAATTGACTCAGATGTACTCTTTGCATACCAAGCACCAAAAAAAACTGCTTTCAGCCCCAGCTGGCTGTAAAAAATGAAGACAGAGGCAAAACAAAAGCAGAACAAGTTGCAGGACTGAGATTACACATTTGCAAAGGTTGGCTGCCCAGTGAGAAACAACAGCCATTGTAGCATCTCTGAAGCTGGTGTATTTTGGGGAAGATGAAGAAGCCAAAGAAGGCCAGCCTGGACTGGAATACTGAGCACAGGTCTGTGAAGGGGATGCCCCCAAGAGACCCCGAGTCATTAAAACCCTCCCCAGAGCGAAAGCAAGTTGGAGATTGTCAGCAGACCTCTGGACAGCCTGTGCACAGGACAGAACTCCCATCCATTTCTCTCTCTCTCCTCCTGTGAAGATTCTTCCAGGCCTGGCCAGCCTGGGGCAGAGTGTCTGTGAGTATGAAAGTGGGTCAGGGATTGAGCGCTAATGTGAGTGACGTGGAAGCAGTTCCCACACTCACTGATGTTTATTATTTTATTAATAAACCTTTAAAATTCTGTCATATAGTGTGTTCCTGTATCTCACTCCCAAATGGTCCTGTGGTCTCAGACTGATCACCTAAGATCCTAGGCAGATTGGTAACAGAAATCTGTCATATGTTCCCCACTCAGGCCCTACAACTGCTGAATTAGGCCAGGTGGGCCTAATCAGCTAATTAGACTGCAACCTAGGGAGCTTTATGCTTGAGGCAGCTAGTTAGAGAGAAGCTATCCTGTCCCTCACAGGTGGGGCATCTTCGAAAGACAGGAAATTGGAAGCAGAGGGGCAGCAGGGAGAAGTTGGCAGCCACTCTGTGGGAGCATTTGAGGGGCTGCAGAGACAAATTGCCTAAAGTTACTCCCTGGGAGGAGGGAGTGAAGAATCTGGCAAACCCTGAGGAGTAGGGAAGGCCAGAAGATATGGAAGTGGCTCAAGAAATGGCAGCAATGGGCCAAGGAATGGACTTTGGCTGCTGTGTAGTGGGCATCTGAACTGGAACTCGGAGAAGAGGGTGGCCTGGGGTTCCCTTGCCAGACTCTGCAGGAGTGGCACCATGAGGCAGTGAAACAGAAAACTGCTGAAGAGCAGAAAAAATTAATACACTCTCCCTCAGAAGGGGTAACACAACAATGACCTGGATGGAGAGCTGAGATACAGGGAGGATGAGGTGGCTCCTGAGAGAGAGAAATGGGCTGCAGAGAAGAACGTGATGGGTTATAACTGCTGGAAGGGCTGTTAGCCTGATCAAGCTAATCCCCAGAACCACCAGGAGGAAGCGCCATTCTAGAGGCAACGAGAGCGACCTATCGTCATCTAGTCTGAGTTCCTGGATATCACAGGACACCAAAATCCCTTAAAAGCACAAACTATGCCCAACAATCTCCTGACCTCTCTATCGCTGTGATTTCCCCAAAGCTGCTATCTAGGTGAGTAGGTAAGGCTTGCTACTTCTCTCGTCATGTGTGTCCTGGCTCCTCTATGTCGAGTCTGCAAAGAGGCAAGAATTGTCTTGTGAATAGGGTACTGTACTGGTAGGTAGGCAATCTGGATTCTATTCCTAGTCCTGTCATTGACTCACTGTGAATCTGATCCAATGCTCATTGAAGTCAAATGCAACCTTTCAATACATTTAAATAGATACTGCATCTGGCCTAGAAAAAAATCTAGGTGAGTCACTGCACTTCTGTGACTCGGTTTCCCCATCTGTAAAGAAAATCCTCTCCCCCCTTTTTAAAGTGCAGGGAGATATAGGGAGGGGAAAAAAAAAACAGCAGCAAAAACCTATGCATTTATTTATTATAAAGAGCATGTGAGCAGCAAGCAGAGGATCCAGGAGTCAGCACCACTGGAGAAAGTCTGCCTATCCTGCGATATCAAAATAACTCATTCTCCCAGTTATTAATACTAATTGATGCATTATATAGATCACAAAAAGTGTGCCTGACATTTTGCACAAAAGGAAGGGGCCAAGTCTCTGGCACAAAAATCTTAGTCAAACTTGACAGCATTCAGATGGAGAACAAGGATGGGATAGAACATAAAGCAAAGTGAATGAGGAATGATGTTTAGCATGTGTCTTGCCATGGTGCTGTAGCCTTGGTCCCAGAATAGGAGCAAGACAAGGTGGGTGAATGAACGTCTTTTATTGGAGCAATTTCTATTGACAAAAGAAACAAGATTTCCAGCTCCACAGAGCTCTCTTCTTTGGGTTTTGTTAGGGCCAGTGTTTGATCAGGGCTTTAAAAAACATGCAATACTTAAATTATAGGAGAGGACGGAGGGTTACATTCAAGATGGAGAGGCGCTCAGATACTATGACAATGGGGGCCATATACTTAAGATAGAAAGAAAACAGGTTTTCAATCTCTTCTTGTTTCTCACGCACTGCCTGCAGAAGCAGCTACTCTCCCCCTCCCCCACAAAAAAAATTCAGATAAAACAAATCTGTTGACACTCGGAAATGAGAATAGAGCACCCGGTACTAAGATGAGTAGAAAGATTGCCTGCACCACTCAGTGCAGAACAGACTTGAGAAGAACATACACTGCAGCTGATGAGCTGTTACCTCCCAGGAAGTTGCAGCCAATCAATACAGCTGTCAGTACAGTGCACGCTGGTTCAAACAGCCATGGCCTTGCTGCTGACTTTGATTTCTCCTGTTCCGTCAGCATCCTGAGTAGGAGAGGGAAGGGAAACATACACAAGTGTACATGTGTGTGCTCGAGAGAGATGCAATGAGCAGAAAATCAATTAAACGGTGGTGTTGGATATGTGGCAAATGCTAATTTAAGTGTATGGTACATAGCACCTTGCAGACACAGAAAATGTGTTGACGTGTTTTATTTGGAGCAGAGAAAAAGAGAAAGGTATGAAAATAAAGTTACAAATTCAGATTCAAATGTCAGGAAGAAAACCTGTAAAGTAGGAACTTAAGGTGAGGTAATGATCACATTTGAGGTAGACAAGGCATAAAACAATCGTTCACGATGGAAGGCTTGGCGGAGAGACAAATGCTCACTACAGTTAATCAAGTCTAGATGGCACAACATTTAAAATGATGTTGGCCACTTGATACAAGGGGGCTGCCACTAATGGGAAAATTATAGGGGAAAAAGTCTTGCAACCCATTTGCTATGATCCTTGCTGGTGAGAGACTTTGGCTACCATGAACCTTAGAAAATGGGCTATAATATGCTATCACTTTGTGCAGGCCTCATCAAGGAGATGCTCCCGTACTGAAGACCTTTAATTTAATTTATCCCTCATAAATGATGTTGGGGGAGGAGCTAAGAGGAAATTCAGAAGTTGGGAGGGAGTTTCGTGTCTGAGTTTCTTTGGGCTATGAAGTCAAATACGAGTGATAACTTATTTGATCAGCAGCCACTAGGAAAATGGAATATAACCCTCTCCATAAGATTAAGCTATTCATTTTTGGGTTTTTTTCCCCATCCGCCTTACCCCTTGAGCCTGCTTATCTATTCTCTGTTTGTTCTCCACTGTGTCTTCCAAGTTGTGTGTCCCAGTTTGGGGCTGCACGTCACAGCTCAGGAAGCTGCTCAAATCTATAGTCTCTCTTCCTCCAGAGCTGCCCTCTGCTTAGGAGCTGAATGTAGAACTAAGCCAGCCCAGCCTCCTTAAGCAGGAGAATTGCCAGGTCCTTTAAACACCTTCCTCCCCCCCCCCCCCCCCAAAAGCAAACAAACTATGCCTATATAGTAAATTTAGAGCCCTGTGCATTATTGAAAATGGAGGCAGTTTCCTCCAAGAATGGTTGGATTGGAGGTTTATGAGGTTGCCATTAGACCAAACTGTTAAACATCAAACACACACCCAACCCACAAGAGGTGGAAGAGACCACTTTTGTAGGATAAGTGGTTTTTGTAACTCTGTGCTGGGATTAGCTGTTGCTTCCATCCAAATACATAATTTTCTATATCTGAATAAACAGCAACAAATCTAGCAATGGTTTGCCCTGGATACTGCTGAAAAGAGAGGAAGGGGACAAAATCAGACTAGAATCATCATCCTGTTACTCCAATTTTACACCACTATAGTCCCATTACTTTCAATAGAATTACAACAGCATGACGCCCAAATAGAAATGTGGAACAAGGCACAAGTGTGCACTGGCTGGATGCTTTAATAGGTTGTCTCTCATCTTTAGTTTCTTTGATTGTCTCAAAACAACCCCTTTCCTAACAAAGAAAAGGATGAAGGCTCTTTGGAAGCTTTACAGTGAGTGACAAAGAGTCCTGTGGCACCTCAAAGACTAACTAAAGTATTGAAGCATAAGCTTTCGTGAGCTAATACCCACTTCGTCAGATGCATGAGTGTAATTAACTAGTGGAACAATTTGCCAAGAGGCATAAGAGAGTCTCCATCACCAACACAAGTCACTTTTGTTCTTGGAATCTATTAATCTATTTACTTCAGGATAGAAGAGATCAGAATAAGATCACTTAGTACCAGTTTCTGATCTCAGTTACTCCAGTGTAAACCTGGAGTAACACCACTGATGTAAATAGAGGTACCCCAGATTCACTCAAGCATGAAACCAGAATCAGTGCCTCAGTATATAATGTACTGCTTTGCTAAACATTTGGGGATACATACAGCCTCAGATGGGGTAATCCAGGTCCATATAGGCATAGCTTTGATACAGTTTTATTAACTGAGCTTCCACACAAGACTAACATTAGACAACTACCAGAGGCTGTCAGGTGATGTATAGAACCACATGTTCCATTTTACAGTGAGATCTCAATACTGCACAGAAGCAGTCAGGGTTTCAACAGAAATGCATCTCTGGCCATGTGACACTTTAAAGGCAGAATATAAAAGGAGCAGAAACAACGTAAAGCTATTTCTCTTCTCCGTCATATTTGGCCTGGGATTTTCAAAGGTGCTGAAGAGAGTTAGGTTGTCAAATCCTATTACAAACAGATGGGAATTGGATGCCTCAAGAGTCAAGCATAGGATAAAAAGGAGGCTGTTCCTTGCAAACAAGTATGGCTATAGAGTTCAGGCACTTGACTTTGCACCATTCTGCAGTAACTATTTCTATGAAGCATCTCTCTGCAAAAAAGGATTGGATGAGATGGGATGTTTTATACATATTTTAGTTTAGTCACAATATTATTCCATTAAGTTCCCTATTTTTTTTACTGTAGCTGGTACATCATTTACATATTTGATATGAATTTAAGATGACTTCATTCATTTACTTATTCACAGATGGGAGGTAGGAAAGGGGTCTTTCTGATTTTAATGGGAAAGTAATTGAAATGAGTTGCCCAGAATGCCTGCAACTTGAAGGGGCTGATGGACAATAAACACAGATATCCATTAACATGTAGGTAGGAGTCAAACTCAGTTCTAGTCAGAAGGCTTACAGGCATCCCTTGTTTCCTGTCTCATCAATATTTCTCTTTTTATGATGTGCCAGATTTCTTTTAGTGCATGTAAGTTGTTAAGTTACATCATCACCTACGGTGGAGCAGTCTGGGGCATTATGTGGCTGCTGCAACTGTTGACCACCATGTCTGTTTCCATCTGGTCTGCACTCCCGAGTTAGGCAGATTATGTCAACCTAACTATGGAAATGTCTTTGCCTAAATTTTCACTCTCGCCAGTGTAACTGCTCTACTACACCAACTTAACTCCATGTTCACAAGCGGCTTAGAGTCAGGATTCGTGTAATTAGGTCAACACAGCATCGGTGTAGCACTTGCATTGATGATGTTGACTTTTACTGGCTTTCAGGAGCTATCCCACTTTATGCCCTAAATTGCAGTACAATGATACAAGCGCTCCTGGTCAGGACGTACACTGCCGACACAGGAAACAAAGTGTAAACACACAGGAGCAATGTAATTACTGTGGTGGCGGTGTGCCAACATAAGTTAGGTCGACTTAATTTTGTAGTGTAGACATGGTCTTTAGTTAGACGATTTTTGGGGGTAGGGATCATCCTTTTGTTCTGTCTTTGTCCAGTGCCTAGTACAATCGGATCTTGGTCCAAGACTGGGTCTCCTAGGCACTATTGATAAAACAAATAATACATGGCGACAAACTTCTAACAGTCAATTTAAATTGCGGGTGTGCTTGGACTTCGCTCAAAGCATCTTGAGTTTGCACGACGGGATTCCCATCTTATTGCTCCTTTAACCTGACTCTGCTTAGGTGGTGAGATCTGATCTGATTGCTGCTTGTTGTCCTTCAAGTTGGTTTACTTGCTTGCAGTCTTTTCTGGGACTGCACCTTTGGTAAGTAGCCATCAGAGGATCTTATGCTTCGTTTTAATAGTGCCATCCTATAGCACTGCTCAACACAACTGTTGTAAAAAACTCAGATGTTTCCCAAAGAAGCTGTTCTTGGGAAGCTACCTTGATTTTAAAGGAGAGCTGCTCAACATCACAAAGCATGGCACAGCAGGAGCAAGAAAAGAAAAGGAGTTTGCAGCTCCAACTGTTACTGCTCCTTTCTCCCTAATTGTTTCAAATACATTGATTAATATTGATTTAAATCAAGGGCTGATATTTTTTTTTTTTTTTTTTGCATTGTGGTGGGGAGAGGCAATGCACTCTGTACCGTAGAGAGAACTGAACGTCTCCCTTTTTACTTGCAATTACCTTAAAAACAGATTGTTCAGAGCTTTGTTCTCTTTAGCTGCATGCACTTCAAAAAGAAAGCTAGAGATAAGTGTGTACAGGAGAAGTCAAATAGCCCTTCAGAAAGTCTCCTCTCAGAAAAAAAAAAACAATTGATAGAATGTGCTAGGAAAAAAATACTGCAAGTAGCTGCTGCTGCTCTTATTAATATAGGGGCGATCCTCGCTCACACAGTAATTCTTACTCAGTGGGAATAAGGATGGAAGAATCTGATACTTTCAGATAGCTACAATATATCCCTGATGACCATTGCTAGTCCCATTAAAAATATTCTGTGTGTGTGTTTGCAGAAATTTAAATAATTACTAAAGTACATCAGTGACGGAAGAAATGAGATTTTACAGCAGGTGATCTGCAGTCTCCTAACCAAGTAATGGTTCATCTAAGATCCTTTTTAACATGCTTCATATTGAGGCATGTCTCTGCAGGGCCTCTCTAATGAAAAATGTTTTCTCTGCTGGCATTGAGCATCGAGCAGGAGCTCAACCACAAGCTATTTACTCTCCAGTGCAGTATGGTTAATTAACTCAGTTACACAACATGTATCCCCTCTGACTTTATCCAGGCGTGCTCTGTGCCAAAGGGGGCTCTAAGCAGGAATATTTTTGCCCCTCCTCACAACTCATGCTTATAATTAATAGTGGGGGCCCTTGAGCTGCTCGGGCCTTAAGTAATTGCTTAGTCTGTTGATGCTTAGCGCTAGCTGTGTGTGCGCTGCCCTGTTAAAGGGACGAGGCCTGTCGTTGGTAAACACTGCACGGTGGTTCTGCCAGCAGAAGGACAGGGAGATTTTCAATGAAAAACAATGGTTTGGCACCCAACTCCCATTGACTTTCAGTGACTAGTTGGGTGCTTAACTCCATCTTGTGCCTTTGAAAATCTGTCAACTAAAATTATACAAAAGTCTAATTCTACTTGCAAGGTCCAGTGGTTAAGACAGAGAAGTGGGGATGAGGAGGTCCAAGTAGGGCAACCTGATGTCCCGATTTTATGGGGACAGACATGATTTGGGGGTCTTTTTCTTATATAGGCTCCTATTACCTCCTCCCCCCATCCCGATTTTTCACATTTGCTGTCTGGTCACCCTAGCTCCAAGTCCTGTTCTTGGCTTGGTGACACAGTCACGGTGTGACGTTAGACAAATCACTTACCCTCTCTGTGTCTGTTTACTCCATCAGTAAAATGAGGATGAGTGTGTTACAAGCTGTACAGAGCAAGCTATTTGCAGCACACAAGAAGTTGAATGGGGCTACAAAACCCAGGAACTATGCCATGTACATTTGAGCACCAACTATTGACACTTATATAGTAATTATTTACATATATAAAGACGTACAGTAGTCTTGCGAGGGGACTTGCCCACCTTGAAGAGGGTGTGTGCCCATCATGATCAAGGAGGACCTCAAGCTGAAAAGCTCCTATCTGCCTTGAATGTCCCCAAAATTCAGGGGGAAAGGGGATATGTTTGGATTTGGGGTTTGGTTCTGAATCCATCCGGAGGTGAGGGCTTGCCTGCCAAATTTGTATCTGCGTCTGAAGGCTCAGATCTGAAAGCCCAGCAGTTTGGATGCTGGATTTTGGTTCAGGGCTATTTCTAACGATGATGAGAGAAGAGCCATGAATGGATGGAGAAATGCAGAGCCCAATGCTTCGTCTCCATAGCTGGGTCAGACACTGAAAGATCTGTGAATGGTGAGGGATGCTGTTCAGCTCATTGACTGCTTCCACCAGAGGTACTGGAATTCTGCAGGTGCTGCTACAGATCGCTCAGCCCCACTCTGCCCTGCCCACACTCCTCCATAGCCTGTCCATACTACACCCCATCTGTGTTGTAGTTCTGGCGAAAACCAGAAGATCTGTGCTCTGCACTGTGTGGCATATGCACCATCCTACAATTTGAAAATCCCCCTTTCCTTTATCCCACCATTTCTGTTCAATGAAATGCTTGGTTCCTCTACTATGGGTTGCTCTTCAGCAGTGGAATTGGGGCAGGATATTTCTACCCATTACTTCCCCTCGAGAAGGAACATCTAGAAAAAGGGAAACATTTCCTTTCCCAAAGTTCATTTTTAGTAGTCAGAAGCATGTGTGATGGTATACGTACTGTTTCTTTAAAGCTGTAGCTAATAACCAGGCAGGAGAGAGTTCTACAGTGACGTGCAGAGAAAGGCAGAGTTGCTTTAGGGATAACATTGGATTCTCTTGCTTCAGACAAAGCTCCTTGTTAAGTGGTAGAGGAAAGTGACTCCAGTCTCCTGCCATGATGTAGCTGATTAATCTGGGCAGAAATATCCCAGGTACACAAGACACTTGGGCCCAGATCCATAAAGGGGCTTAAGGTTTTTGAGACACAGCTTCGCAATGCCAACATTTTAGGTGTCAAGAAAAATCTCTGGAATCCCACAGAGCTTGGGCTAGGCTCCCTGGCTTCTCCCCTCCCCTGCACCGCAATGAATGGGGGGAGAGAGGAGACTAATAATGAGATCCACAAAATCAAGTACGTTAGGCCTGTCTCCCTCCCGGGCCAGTAGTGGATGTAAGAAGGACAAGAGAGATGTAGCCTAAGCCCTGCCGGTCTCTGCAATTTGGATACCTAAATCCAGGCTGGTGGGAGCACACCTACCAGATCAGACCCCATAGGTCAGAAGCGAGAGGTGGAAAAACTCCCATTTGTATTTGGATTGAGGATTCCGGTGGTGCTTAGGTGTCCAGGGGAACAAGGGCAGGTTGCAGAGTGCATGTTGAGAGGCAGAAACTTAAGGACTTGGAGACTTTTATGTCAAAAATTTAGGTGCCTGGGGATTTTAGGTGCATACAGGGTTTTTGATGGTGTCGGTGATGACTACATTTTGGATTTGGGAAGATAAGTGCCCACGTATTTTGTAGATCTAAACCTTTGTCAGTGGTTTGTGTTGGCTGTTGTTCACATTTCTAGTGAACCATCTGAAGCCTTCCTGTTCGTAATGCTTAAGGGTCTAAATATCCAAATTCAAATCCAGCCAGTTCCCACCCTCCCATGCCTACCTCGTGTGCCGTATTTCCAATGCATTTACAGTAAATGAACTAATTGCTCTCAGAATAACAAGATCAGAAAAACACATTTAATATTTTACTGTCAAACAGTTTGCCTTATCGCCCTGGCTGAAATGACTGAAAATAGAAGCACAGGAGCCAATAAGTAACATTACTCAAAGAAGTATGAAAATCTAGCCAGGTAATTGAGATATTTCTGTTTCACATTATATATTTCCTACTGGCAGAGCATGGTTGAAAAACAAGTGGCACATTTTGTCCATCAGGAGGTAAGCAGGTGCAGATGTCATAACATAATTGAGAACAAACAGCACCTATTCTCTCCTCGTTATTTCTGTGTTTTAAGATCGGGTAGGATTAATGGGGTGTGATTTCTCATTCACAAAGCTGTTTCAGTGGTAGACCTCAGAACCAAAATTGCCATTGCACTCACCCGATAATTCTGTTTATGATCAGAACAACAACTACACAAATCCCGCCTCGACATACCTATTTTACCAGGGTTGTAATTGACAGGCCAGGCTAATGCTTTCCTTTTGTAAAATCCATGTTGGATGCAAAGCAGCAGAACTTATTCTTGCTGATTTGAGTCTCTGCTTATGCAAAACAGTTATAGTAAAGGGTGTTCCTTCAAACTCTCTTGAGGTGGAGCAATTTAAATCTGTTATTTAAATCATCAATCTTAACCCTGATTTAAATCAGCAGAGAGGAAACTTTAAATCATCCATGTAAACCTTGTTTTGTATTTGGGCTATTTAGTTAGAGTCTTAAAGTAAAGTTGGATCTCATTGGTTGGTAACCAAAATGATTTGCAACTAAATACAGTTTTCACACTAAAGTTCATACTTCTGTTTGCTAAGCAGGAGGATACACTATAATTATATACATTTATTTAAGCATTTATACAGTTTAACATACACTTATTCAGATTCTTAATTTTACATGTTATGTTTGTTTTTTATGTTTGTATTATGTTATTTACTGTGGAGAATGAATAGGATCCTATTTACTAGATGTTTTTAAATTTTGTGATTTGTGTCAAGCTTCATTTAGATGGAAATTGGAAGTCAGCATTTTAAATTTGCTTTTCTTAGTTATATAAAATGACATCAAATGTTCTGGATGAGTAAGAAAAAATAAATTTAGCAAAACATTTCTTGCATTTAAAACTAACAGATTTAAATAAAGAAGAATGATCTGTAGTTAGTGAATAGAATTAATGTTTTCTGGTTATTGTGTCCTTCTAGAGTTTAGAGCTAATAGATCTCATCTGCTTATACCTCATTTTAATCACAGTTGGAAGGCTTCCTGCTTTTTCACTTCCTAATCAGTTTCTCAACTTTCAATGAATTAATCATTGAAAAGAACTAGTTGAATAAACTGAAATAAATAAAATATTCTCTCAAATGTTACTTCTGCTGCAGGTGCAGTCAAAAGCTGGTTTAGGACTTAAACACTGATTCCAGGTGCTTATCCAGTGACTAACCCTAGTTCAGTGCTTAAACTGATTTTAAAACATTGTAAGCAAACGTGCTGATTGAATTTTTTTATGTAATTATTTTAATAAATGATAATATGAACAGACCTCAACATAGTTTGCAATTATTTCAAATATTTAATTTTAAACAGGCTTCTTTTTTAAAAAAATCTAATTTAAATAAAAGCCCATCTTAAAAAACAACAACATTTTAATCCATCCACTGAGAACAATTAAACAGCTGTGCTTTGCTGTTTAGAGAATGTGGCTGCCTGTGATCGGACTTGTGATAGGAAGTCCTTTCTGGTTCTGTATTTCTAAAGTGTTCTGTTTTCACAGTGAAAGTGGAAGGGATCCAATTAAGAGTGGAAGAGGCTGTGGAGGATTTACTTTAACAACTTTATAATAGACTTTAACTTCTATATGTTGCTTTGTGCTACCATAAAAGAAGAAAAAGGGAGTATGAGGCTATGGCATATCTAGAATCTACCAAAATGGGACCTACAGGAGTCTGTTGACTTTGTGGACTGAAAAACCCAGGCCATCCCATTCCAGCATTTAATTTATTTCAGTGGTGATCAATTGCAGAAAACCCCTTCTTTATCATGACGTGGCATACCAGTTTGATATTCCTATCCCGGTGGATAGGAAGCACCAAGAGCTGCCATGCAGGACATTGAGCGATCGAGACCAGGAATGTGTTCTCTTAACTGGCGAGGACACAGGAGGGTTGTGGATATATCATAAGTGGTTGTGGGAATGTAGGAGAAGCATGCCTTGTACTGCTCCATGATGATCCTGAATACAGTGGTGCTAAAGACCTTCAAATGAAGCCTGTCATGGTAGTTTTGTGGCTGTAGAGGGAAGCCTGAAGGACTGGACTGAATAACGGCAGGGTGGGCGCAGGGGAAATGATGTGACATATTGATTCCCAGGTTAATGAAAGACTTTAATGAAGAGAGTACAATTCAGTGTTAAGGTAGTTTGCATGTATTAGATATAACCAGCATTGGGCAAGTGTCCACTGACGCCCCATGCCCTATTCCAGTATGCACTGGCTTTCATGTAAACTAATTTCAGGTTCAAGTCATGGTCAAACACATGGTGTGGTTCTTTGGAGGATGCTGTATGGTTGAATTCTCAGGATTCTGAAATACAAAAACAACCACCAGAAAAGCTCTTTATTACCCTCATGGGAACAAACCAAAAAACTTGTTTTAGTGTTATGGGGAAAAGGGGAACCACTGAAAAGCATGTGTGTCTAGAGTTTTGTGTGTACTTTGGTGCTCTTAACAAGTGACAGCACAAAGATCTCCATTTGTCCACAAAACAGTCATGAGAGGACAGTTCAGTTAATAATGCCCATTCAGTTCATGGGATCACTGCCTAAAACAGCCAGGAAGTGAACCAGTTGCTGTTCAGAGGGAACTGTGTGGAGATCACTACGTTCACTTCATATTGGCCACTGCCTAGTTATCAGATAGTAGAAAGTACCTTGAATTCCAGTGCTGGGTGCAACTGCTATATCGTGTTGGGCAAAGTAGGTAATTTCTGTCTGTTTCCTTATCTATACATTAAGGATGATAACTCCTGGAAGGGGATAGAGATGATTATTGAATCCTTTGTAAACTAAGATTAATTAAGCACTACATAACTGCAAAGATTTATTATCTGCCTAAATAATGATGGGTGTAATTACAAAAAAATAATCCTAAAGAATAAATAGATTGAGTAATGGTATTTTTTTCCGACATTTATTTTCTAAAGAGGTTAGGTATACAAATAAGGTTAATTAGAAAAGCAGGCTGTGAATCATGATCAGATTAAATGGAGTGTGTATTAGCTCAGTCTAATGCACATGCAGGAGCACCTAGAAGGCATATTACTTGAGAATCACAACTGAAAGCATGGTATTTTTAGCTAGAATCAATAGAATTTCCTTCCACTCAATTAATTTGTGCATAATGTGGGGAAGGAGCATCTACTTTTCTTGCTGTCCTCCTTATGGCAAGAGTGAGACATTATACCGACATTCTGACATACAGATGTGTTTGTGAAGGTTTTACATTATTTATTTCAGTGGAGAGAAATATACCTGTGAGGGGAACTGTTAGTCATAAGGTGGATAGAAAGCTGGCTAGATTGTTGGGCTCAACAGGTAGTGATCAATGGCTTGATGTCTAGTTGGCAGATGGTATCAAGAGGCGTGCCTCAGGGGTCGGTTCTGGGCCAGTTTTATTCAACATCTTTATCAGTGATCTGGATGATGAGATTAATTGCACCTTCAGCAAGTTTGCAGAAGACACTAAGCTGGGAGGAGAAATAGATATGCTGGAGGGTAGGGATAGGGTCCAGAGTGACCTAGAGAAATGGGAGGATTGGGCCAAAAGAAATCTGATGAAGTTCAACTTGGGTTTACTGTGGGTCACTAATCTTTAAATAATTTAGTGAATGGACTTGTATGCAAATTTGCATTTTGGAAAATATATGTGAAATAGTTTGGAAGTCTCAGCTAAAGAATTGCAGCTCTCTAGACTGTCTAATACATGAAGAAGACAACAATGTGCAAAACTTTAGGTGGCCTGTCTCCACCTGCTGGCAGGGCGGAGTGATACTCAGGTGCTGGACCAGTCTGAAATACTGTGAAGAATATGATTAGGGGGAAAATACCCTGTGTTTCACTTATTTATTTTCTTGCCATAATATTGCTCCTGAGCTAAGAAATTATACCTCAAAATATCTGAGAACTTGAACGGAAGTAAATGCAAATGAAACACTGAGAATTATGCTGTGAAAACTACTGTTTGCACGGGTTAAGCTAACACATTATGAGGAAGTTGTATTTACAGTAAAATATGGTTTTGTTTTAATTTATAGACTATTTTACATTCATACTTTTGTATCCCAAAGGGCCATAATGCAGAACATAAACAGAAAACATAAAATGCAGCAAATGTATCTTGCCTTCATTTGTGTCAAAATTGCAATAAAATGAGGAAATATGTTCAGCATAAATGCTGGTTTGTTTTTATTTATAAATGTTAGTCTCAGTTTCAGGTTAATTATCTTCATTCTGGTTGCTAGCCTATGGGCGGGTCTATACTTAAGTGCTTAAGTGCAGTGTTTCTCTCGTTGGTGTAGTTAATCCACCTCCAAGAGGTGGTAGCTATGATGATGGGAGAAGCTGTCCTGTCAACACAGCCCGGTCTACACTGGGGGTTAGGTCAGTATAACTTCATTGCTCAGGGATGTGGATTTTTCCACAGCAAAGAGGAAACAGCAAAGAGATTATACCAAGGTAAGTTTATATTGTAGACCTGGCCTGTGGGTATAAACCTTGTTACTGGCTCTAAGTAGCACAATGAAGAGTGTGATTTTAAAAACTAGACAGATAAATCTCTCTCTAATAAATAGAAGCAAGTGAAAGGCCTTTTATCTTGCAATCTATGCTGCTTTGGCCTCAATCCACCATTACATGCAGGTGCATCTCAGTCTTATAAATTCTGCGCTCCGTATCTATCTGATAAAATGTCCTGGTTTTCCTTGCATACGAACCAAAGAAACGTATAGTTGCATATGTAGAATGCATTCTCAGATGCAGCCCTTTTCTATTTCTCTGTGAATGGTATATGGAGCTGTGTCTTTTCCAGAGCGACCCAGAACATATTGAGCTAGATTTCATTTGCTGACATAGAGTAAAACTTGTTGGTTTTTTATCAACAAAAGGGTCTGATGACAGTAAAATGGGGAGAAAGAAAATCAGAAATTGCCTAAGGCTGATGTAGGTATGGTTTATAATAGTTACAAGTCATCAGAGAATTATATTCTTTATAAAAAAGCAAACAAACAAAGCCTTTTATGTTGGAGTCACTTTTTCTGCCAGACTTTTAAGGACCCAACACATACAGATGTAATCTTGATTGAATAACAGTAGTTTAATGCAATGTCATTTGTTCCGAGTTGTACAGTCTGTGTTTTAGTGCTGCTTACTGAAAGATGCATTGTTTGTTTGTTTCTGGGGGGGTTTTGTGATCAGTGGCTAGTAGCAACAATACCATGGATCTTAATAAAATCTATCCTGAGAAAATAAATAGCATGGTGACCCTTCCATTAGGACTCGATGTGAAATATTTTGTGATGAGATTCCCAATCAGAGCAATTCACAGGACATACGTATAGAAAGAATAGATAGATTAGATAAAATAAATAAGGAGATCAAATTCTGAAAAGCAACTCCATCCAGATACTTCTCTCTTTTTCCCAAAGAATCACTTGCACAATCTGGCAATGTTGGTGTTTATAATATGACAACAATTTAAGCATGTGTAAACACAGCAAGCTCTGTATTTTGTTCAATGGCTGCAAGAGACTATGTTGACCCAGTTAGGATAATTTGCCAAGCTATTGGCCCATTAAGTGTACTATGTGTATATTGGAGTGTGGCAAGATATTATCTTTCCTAAGCAATGGAATTCAAAACTGAGAGTAAAAGTCCGTTGTACTGAGTGGCAGTCCTCTGCTCTTAGCACTAAACAACACTCTGAACTGATTATCTTTACAGATTAACATCTTTATCAATGATCTAGATGATGGGATTAATTGCATCTTCAGCAAGTTATCAGAAGACACTAAACTGCGGGGAGAGGTAGATACTCTGGAGGGTAGGAATAGGGTCCAGAGTGACCTAGACAAATTGGAGGATTGGGCCAAAAGAAATATGTTGAGGTTCAACAAGGACAAGTGCAGAGTCCTGCACTTAAGAAGAAAGAATTCCATGCACCTTTACAGGCTGGGACTGACTGACTAAGCAGCAGTTCTGCAGAAAAGGACGTGGGGATTACAATGGATGAGAAACTGGATATGAGTCCACAGTGTGCCCTTGTTGTCAAGAAGGCTAACAGCATATTGGGCTGTATTAGTAGGAGCATTGCCAGCAGATCGAGGGGCTTGATTATTCCCCTCTATTTGGCACTGGTGAGTACTGAGTCCAATTTTTGGTTTCCTCACTACAGAAAGGATGTGGACAAATTTGAGAGTCCAGTGGAGGGCAACACAAATACCTAGGAGGCTGGGTCACATGACTTGCGAGGAGAGGCTGAGGGAACTGGGTTTGTTTAGTCTGCAGAAGAGAAGAATGAGGGGGTATTTGATAGCTGCTTTCACCTATCTGAAGGGGAGTTCCAAAGAGGATGAAGCTCGGCTGGTCTCAGAGGTGGCAGATGGCAGAACAAGGAGCAATTGTCTCCAGTTGCTGTGGGGGAGATCTAGGTTGAATATTAGGAAACAGTGTTTCACTAGGAGAGTGGTGAAGCACTGGAATGGGTCTCCTAGGGAGGTGGTGGAATCTCCATTCTTAGAGGTTTTTAAGGCCTGGCTTGATAAAACCCTGGCTGGGATGATTTAGTTGGTGTTGGTCCTGCTTTGAGCAGGGTGTTGGACCAGATGGCCTCCTGAGGTCTCTTCCAATCCTAATCTTCTAAAATTCTATCATCAACAATTCAAAATAAGGAGGATTAATTTCCTATAGCTATTGAATTCAAGCATACATCAGGAGGTTTGCTTAAGAGAATGTTTTCCCCTTCTCTGCACTGTTTGGGTTCAGTGAACAGTGTGACATTTGCATTTGCATTGCTGATTTAGAGGCATTCAGCTCTATTGCTAAACACTATTTCAAGGGCCTTTTTCACAGCAAGGAATCTACTGATTTTCTTTCTCTCTCTCTCTCACTCACACACACACACACACACACACACACATTAAAAAGTTTTTCTGGAACAAGTGACTCTGAGTTTTGTACTACAGCTGGAGAGTTCTTGAAGTATTTGAACTAGTACCTAGCAGGTTATTGGTTATGTAAACCCACATGGTGTTGAAAAGAAATGCGAGTCACCCAAGAAGTATGTGTACATACTTCTAAGGATTGCACAGGGATACTACAGTAGGTGACTTGATGTACAGGTGAACTATTACCCTTTACTGACTAGAATCAGAACTCCTGAACTGAATAGTATAGGCGCTATACAGCTAGGCATTAATGCAGTTTCTCTGTCAGCTGTGGTTTTACAGCATGAGGATGGGATGTCTGTCATTGTTATCACTGTGAAGATCCACATAATCCATGGTGTGCAGTACCGTGACAAGTCTAGAGTCCAGCATAGTCATGGATTTGCTACAGCTGTGGATAAAAGCTTATAAAAGCTGTGGATGTTAATCAATGCTCCTATTTATGTTTTCTTCTAATACAGGAAAGTGAAAATATTAAATGGGTCTTCAAGAAAACTGATTAACCTGTGAAGCTCATTGCAAGATAGCAAGGAGGCCAAGAGTTTAGCAAAATTAAAAATATGCAGTTGTATGAATTATGAAAAAATACACAGTGCCATGAAAGTTTATTTCTGAATTGTCCACGATCAGTTTTCTTGCATTTTTCCCTATTGTATTTAATGTCTAAGATCAGACATCTAGATGAACAACTGGTTTGATTCACTGTTTCTGTTCTTATTTTAAGCTACATAGCATAAAAGTTGCAAAAAAAAAAAAATATGGAGCTGGGAGAAGTAGTTGGGATGAGATAAGAGTCAACTCTAAATTTACTCCAAACTCTAACTACATCTTGGTGAAGAGTCAAAAGTAGAGTTAATGTTTTCTCTATGGGATGAGGTTTATTCTCATCAGGGGCCTCTGATGATGGGCAGTCTGCCCAAATATGAGATCCACAGGGCTCCTGGCTGGAGGGACATGGATTAATTGACAAAGCCAAAAACAGCTGTGGCTCATTTACCTCCTATCCTCTCAGTCTGGCTAAGGGATGGTAAATTGCTAGGCAACTAAGCCCTTGCCTACACTAGAGAGGGGGATTGACCTAAGATGCATAGCTGAAATCGATGTATTTAGATTGACTTACCTTGGCATCTTCACGGCACTGAGTCGACTGCTGCTGCTCCCCCATCCACTCTGCCTGTGCTTCTCGCAGCAGTGGAGTATGGGTGTCGATGGGAGAGCGCTCAGGGATCGATTTCATGTCTAGTCTAGATGCGATAAATCAATCCCTGATAGACTGATCACTACCTGCCGATCCAGCGGGTAGTGTAGACTTTCCCTTAGATAATGTTAAGATTGTTTGCTATCTTTGCTATCTAGCCAGTCTAGAAAGGCTTTGACTGGGGAGAAGAGGTGGAACTGCAGTAGAGCAGGTTTGCTGACATATATAGTAATTTGAAAGACAGAGCACTCCTGTTACTTTGACAGCTTGCTTCCACATCCTCCTTCCTTGTTTTGCTGAGGAAGAAGGACCTCCAAGGACTGCATTTATTCCCAGCATGACTGAAGTCTGAGATTTGCTTTGAAAAATAAAGGACTCCTAAAGGCAATGTCTGTTTATAGCCTGGTTGCTGTCTTCACTACTCTGAGCTCGGAGGGAGAGTTGCTGGTCGTGGGAAAGGCCAGGGGAGGGATTTTATGGGAAATCAGGATCCAAGACTAATATTTCCAGATACTGTACTGTGCAGATAGGAATTCCCCTCCCTCATATGGAGGGATAGCTGTGGGAGTTCCCTGCTATATACTTATATACACCTTTGTGTTTCTAGTGGCCATCTTGGCCCAAGAGGAATTAAATAATGAAAGGGGTGTTCTTTATTTCTAGTCTCACCAAATGTACTAGGTACTCCATGGACTGAAAGAAACCTTGTCCTTGTGAACTTTTTAGGTCTGGTTTCAGTGTCTGAGGTTGTTTGGCCAGGCTTTGGGTAGGCATCTGACTTACTGAGTGCTTTGGAGAACAATCCTTATTGTGCCTTCACTGCAAGGGTCTTAAAGAGCTTCATAACATGAATGAATTCATCCTTGCACCATGCCTGGGGCAGTGTGTTTTCTTAGCTTCAGTTTACAGAGGGGAAAACTGAGGTACAGGGCAGTTAAATTGCTAAGCACCCTCAACTCCCACTGACTTCAACAGGATTGGAGGAAGCTCAAGATTTTAAATATTCGTGCCCTAGGGGCCACAGTTTCAAAAGAACTCAGGGCCAGATTTCCCCCTGCTCTGGCCCCAGTTACTACTGAGACTTTTTGAAGTGTCTGGTCTAAGGGAGATGTCTGGGGAATACAGCAAATCTGTGGCTGAACTGGAAATGGGAAGCCTGATCCGCCCATTCCCTGTCAATGTCTTTAGCCACACAACCGTTCTTTTAATCGTTTTCCCAATCAAACCTCCAGCCCAGCACTAACAAAACGCCCACTGAGAGGTGATTAAAGGAGAACAGTGAGAAGAACAGCATGTTTTGTTTAATTCTGTCTCTTCACGCTGGTATCCAAACAATGCGAAAACATACATCAACAAAATCTGTTTGGTGGAGAGGAATGGTTAGCATAAAACTGGCTGAAAAGCTACCTATTCATCAAGAGGTTGGTTGCATGAACTCTCTTCTTATGGGGGCATCTTTCATTGCAAAAACTGAAAAATGAGAAGAGATAAAAATTTTGTTGTTGATGGTGATTCTGGTTCTGTATTTACTTTATTGTAATGGTTTTAACTGCTCACCTACAATGAACCATGCCAGCCAAAATTGTCTCTGGGAGTTCTATTTATTGAATGTATGTCTATAAAAATATTACCTTGTATTAATGCACATTTATATAATGCTTCTCAAGTTAGGATTTCAAATCACTTACATTTTAATTAAGCCTCAGCGCTCCACTGTGGTAAGTTTTATACCAATTTTACAGAGAGGTTAATTGAAGCTGATATATTAAGTGACTATCCCAAGATCACACATGTTCATTGCAGAGCTAGGAAAAGGACCCTGAAGTCTTTACTCTGAGTCCTTTACCTCAATTACTCCCAAATAGATCAGCATTTACCCCCAAATTGCTGTTCGTATGATCATAGCTCCTAGGTGCCTCAGTTATAGGTCTCAACTCCATTGTGCTAAGCGCAGTACAAACAGAATAAAGAGACAGTCCCTGCCCAAAGACCTTCCAAGCTAAGCATAAGCCAATGGACAACAGCTGGATATGCATAGACTGATGGGGTAATACAATGAAACAATGCAACAATATTGCCCAGCATGGTGTGAAGTGGTCTCAAAACACCATTGCCAGCAGCCCAAATGAGGATCAGGGTCCCGTGAGGCTAGCCTATGAACAAATACATGCAATGACATGTTCCCAGCCCCACAGAGTTTACAGTCTAAGGCCCTGGTTCTACATCAAGATCTGCTAACATGTCCCTCTGAAATCTACAGTATCAGTGCCTACACGAATTTAATTGCAAGTGACTTTACTTCTTCGTCTCCCATCCACATACCTTGATCTTTTAACATGTCCCCATGCTTCCTTTTAGAGTGAACAATTTACCATGCTAGCAACAATATGTAAAATGACTTAACTCATTGGCAATATATGGATTGTGCACATGCCAAAACTACCTGGTGCATTCTGGTGGTAGAGAAACAATGAATTTCCATAGAGCTGCATGTTTGTTTCATAGGCTTTCAGGTAAACTTTTATTTTTCTTTTGCTTTTTTACCGCTGGAAACCAGCTGCCTTTATTATGAACTAGCTCCTGTCAGTATTTCTCCTGGATTGTCTGTCATGGACTTATCTCCTACATCCACACAAGGAAAAAAATTTTTTAAAAAAGGAACCTCATTCATTGTTTTAAAATAAATTGTCTCTTGTGTAATACTCCTCAGTGAGGTCTCAAAGCGGGAAAAATAATCATAAGAAATAACTATGCAAGAATGAAAAGTATGTTGGAAAGAGCCCAGGTAAAGGTCTGGCAGGCTTTCCTCTAACACACAGCGTTGTGTGTGGGTAGATTACTCAGAGTGCCCTGCAAACCCTATGAAAATAATAGAGCAACAGCTTAAAAATAAATAAGAAATAGACAAAATGTAAGGGGTAGAGTCTTAAGAGGTGTGAGAAATAATGGTGGGCAAAAAACATTGAGAAAGGAGATCTCTGAAACAGCTTTTCTAGAAATGAGGAATTAAAAAAATAGCAGCCAATCAGATAGGTCCACATGTGTCAGTTGTAGTGTGGCTGTTTTACATTGGCCAGATCCTACAACCCCTTACTCAGGCCTATATTCTTTACTTGTGCAAATATTGACTTCAGTGAGTCTTCTGTTGAGGAAAGACTGCTCCTCTGAGTAATGGTTTCAGAATGGGGCCCCAGATGGAAGAATGCTCACATGCTTTGTAACATGGCGAGGTAGTGTTGGAGTTGTCAGCACAGAGGTGGTGGCTGAACCATTGGGTGTGAATGAGATCACCGAGGGCGGGCCAATTAGAGGACACTGAAGAAATGGTGGGGAAGGTGTCCCTTCCACCCCCGAATGAGCCCTCAGCCAAAGGAACTCAGGATAGGGACAATATAGAGAAGATAACAGTGGGCAAATGAGTCACGGGCAGCACCCGGGTCAAGAAAAACGAAAAGGAAATGGCTTTTTTTCCACTCCAGCATGTTTTGTTTGTGTGACTGCTTTGGAGTATATGTGGATGTTCTTTAATTTAATGCTTCTTTTTATGCATTGTTTGTCTGGGTTTCATAAAGGTTCCTTTAAATATCATTTACTCAGAGCAGGGTTCTTGCTCTCACATAGACCAGCCTGCTAAAAGCTATGGGAATAACATAAGCTATCAGAGTTGTTAAACTCTGAAAGCAGATTTAATTGTCATTTGTGCAGTCTACAGAGAGTATTAACTAGAGGCTGGGGGTGGGGAATACCTCACTCAATGTATCTATGTCCATATGCTCCTTCAGTAAAGGCATTCTTATTGGAACAGAACACCGTCTGTGCCATTAGTGATGTGCAATTTACCCACTTGTTCAAGTCTTTGAAGACTACTTCAATTGACTTTTACTCTGGTGGATGGTTCTTTCTGGTACACAAATAGCTCTAGGGCCTGTGACTAAGACCCAGATCCTCAAAGGGACCTAGGTGCTTAACTCCCATTGAAATCAATTCTTTCATACACACACATCTCCTGTTGCAAGCCATCTCTTTTAGTGTCATTCACTTGTTCTTTTTCTACGAGCCTGTCTTCATGTTCAGGACTCACGTGAGCACCACTGAAAGGCTTACAGGTGTGTTTTTGGGTTTTCACCTTTGTTGGAATACTGAAACTGACATAGTTGGTTCATTTTCTCACCACCCACTTTGTTTGCCAGTCCCGTTCCTTTCAGCTGATAAAGACCTTATTTTGTAGTAGTAAAGATCCTAGGTTTGATCTTTGTGTGTGTGTGCTGAAGATCTTAGGTTCAGTCTCCTCTGATGATTGTTATGGTTGTATTTGTTACTGGTTATTGCAAAATTGCACAGGGGACTTGAATACCTGTGGAATTCTGATACTTGGGGACAAATTCGTCTCATAGGGGGAGCATGTTTTATGCTGGCCTGGGGAGTGTGATTGTTACCTTCTTGTGAGTCTTTCTAAGCCTGCTCTTACAGTAGGGACTTGTGTTTTGGGTACTGTAGGTCCAAGAGCTGGTCCCTACTGTTAAATGTGCTGACTCCATTGTGTGAGTGCATGTGTGTTATGATTTCTTATACAGACCTTTTGTTATGAAAACACATTCCATTTGAGAAGCAAATGGAAGTTATCAGGTCCCTGTTATGTGTTCTTGTTTGAGGATTCTTCCTGTTGTATTGTACTTCCATTTGCTGAAATGTTAAATTTCTTGATTTGCATCTGCATGCGTTAATTGAACGCTTGTTCTCTGGTTTGCATGCATAACGGTTGCATTTCATCCTTATCCTTTTTCTTGCGGCTACAGTCCCATGTAACCCTCTCCAAGCTATTGTCCCCCGGCACAATTTTCAAGCCATTTTACTTTTTTATAACATGGTCTATTTTCCTTTGTCACCATCAGTGGTGATTTTTTTCAAAATAAAAAAGGGCTTTTGTTTTCTTTTCTTCCTATCTCATTTCAAACACTTCTCACCTTTGAAATCTCATTTTACACATTTTGACAGTGGATAAATGACATGCTGTTTCTTGTTTGAAAAATTATCCCATGCGATAGCTGTGGACTTGTTAAATTATAGTTTTTTAGAACCACCACATGTTTATAGCAATTCAGCGGTTAAGCAAAATCTGTCACAATATTATCATGTGGGTCTGTGTGAGAAGCGTGGGAAAGAAGAGCCGATGTGTTTTGTTTATTTTTTTACTAGGTAGAGCCATTTTCTGCTCTCAGTTAACCAACATCTATTGACTTCATTGAAGGTAGTGGACATTTATACAGGTGTCAATTATAACAGGCCCACAGATCTTACACATAGGATCTGAGAGTGAGGAAAAAGTTGTGGTGGTGAGGAATTATAATCATAAAGAGAGAAGACACTTATGAGGTCAGATAGATCAGTGTTTCTCAATGCTTTTTATACCAGGCACTGGCTTGCTGCCTTCCTACACTGTGTCAGGAAGCTGGTGCCAAGCTATGGATCGATTAGTCATTGAGAAAACGAGGAATACTTGTAGCACCAGAGAGACTAACTAGTTTATTTCAGCATAAGCTTTCGTGGGCTATAGCCCACTTCATCGGATGCATAGAATGGAACAAACAGAAGTAGGATGCATTTATACACACAGAAAGCAAAAAAAAGTTGTAAATTACCATACCAATTCTAAGAGGCTGTTTAATTTGGATGGGCCATTATCACAAGGAGAAAAAAACCCTATTGTAGTGAAAATTTAGTGGATCTATCTGTCTAACAGTTAATAAGAACTGTTAGACAGATAGATCCACTAAATTTTCACTACAATAGGTTTTTTTTAGTTCTGGAATGGGCAAGATGGATGGTCATTCTTACCTCTGGAGGGAGGGAATTTCACAGATCAGGAAGTGTGGGGTGGTCTTGGGAGGATCTGGCTGCCTTAAAATGATAAAATTAGGCTGTGACATCTACTATGTTGTTCTGTATTGTGATAGAGCCTAGAGACAGGGTCTCATTGTGTGAAGTGCACACATGCAGTCAGAAGGTATTTGAGCAGAAACTATAATTGATGCATATGACAAGATGCCATCTCGGTTGACATCCCAGGAATTGAATCAGGAACCTGCGGAGCTAAAAGCTAAAAGCATGAGCTACAGCAGCTAAAGAGTGAAACCTTTATTGCTGTGAGAAGTTGTTTGTGTGGTTGGTACAGAGGGGATAACGTGTAACACATTCACCGGTGGGTTAAAACAGCAGGTGGAGAAAAAATCAAATAGAGGGAGAACATTATAAATGTGACGTAGACTGGGTTTGACATAATAAATAAGTCCTCATAAACCCACCTAGGATGACCAGACAGCAAATGTGAAAATAGGGACAGAGTTGGGGGATAAGTGCCTATAGAAGACAAAGCCCTGAATATCAGGACTGTCCCTACAAAATCAGGACATCTGGTCACCCGTATACCTATCATCTAAATTCTACCCTCAGTTACATCTGTGCAATGTTGCTCAATTCATTGTGAATACACAAGTGGAGCAGAAATCAGCAAAGACTCCTAAACCTACACATTTTATCTCTTACCTTTTTGTACCATCTTCCCTCTTTGTACCATTTCCTTTCATTTAGAAAGATTAAAAAGCGATAAGGGAGATAAATGATCTTTGGTGACTTAAATATTTAAATAATAGGGGTCTTGTATAAAATTAAGGTGATGTACATGTGATTGATTAGTGCGTGTTCTCAGTGAATTTGGAACCGAAAATTTAAGAAGGAGGGAAGGTTTCAATAGCAAAGAGGAAATGGTTGTCATCAGGATGAATGTTAAATGATCATTCATGTCTGTCTTATCTCACATCAAATTTCCTTTAGTGGAATTTTAATAATGTAGGCTTTATTGTATATTATGGCAATACAATTCTGTGGGTATTTCTTTGTGTTGGTTAATTTATAAGAGTTTATTTTAAATGCAGCTGCTATATTAGGAAATCTGTCGTACTGATACCCAATTTTTAGGATATTTTCCATTACATACTGATCTTCCCCAGCCCCCTTTCCCCCTTCCTGCTGTTGATTTATTGTTTGCAGTTAGGCAGTTGTAAGCGAGAGGGGAGGGATGTTAGGGTTTTAACCACAAGCATTTTTAAAACAGGATTTTATAGACCAATTGATCTATAAAACAAAATTACTCCTATTATTTTTGCTTGTAAAGTCATCCTATGAAAACTCCCAATAAATGGTGTTAAAATGCTATGATAAATATAAACTAAATTGGATATTGTCTTGTCTGAGAGAAACTGATAAATTTTCCTTTTGCAAACATTTAATTTTTCTGCTCATAAGCTTTTCCCCATCCAATATAATTATTTTACATTCATCCCAAGTGATCCTCTGTTGCTTTACAAACAGGTATTACTTCCTCTTGCAACTGAAATTTAGCTTCCTCCGTGTCTGGATGTCTCGTTTACTTAACAGTGCTCATCTATGTGATACCCATTTCTGTTCTAAACTGTCGTAAGTATTAAATCTGGACAAATAATGCTAAATATTTTGTCAACATTCATCCAACTGCATAAACATGCACACAGCAAATACATTTAACAGCCATCATCACTGATCTGAACACGAAATCTGCAATGGGAGCCTCTGTATTTTGAGAACAAGAATTCTCTTTGACACAGTTTCTTATGCCACACTCATCAATTTAGTTGGTATCTGAGTGCCTTTGAACAATGTATTAGGTGACGTGACTAACGTCTTAGCTCTAAATCCTCTAACTGGCTGTTGTAGCAAATGTATACTTTCTGTGGATCAGGCACGGAGGAGATGCCATCCACACTCAGAGCAGTGGCTTTCAGGTGCTCACATTCATTGTGTGCTTGGTTTCGGCACACATTAGTGCAATAATGTTTTATTGGCAGAAAGGATCACAGCATATGAAATTCAAAGTCCCATATACAGGCATTTGCAGAAATTGAAATGGGAATGCTTGTGTGTGCTCATCCATTCAAAGAACAGAAACTGTATTATATGTCTGTCTTTCCAATCAAAAGTGACAAGCAACACATCTTGAATCTCAACTATTTGGAGTCAGTTCCAAGGGTAAACTGGGAAGAATCCCACGCACCGCTACAGGCTGGGGACCAACTGGCTAAGCAGAAGTTCTGCAGAAAAGGACCTGGGAATTACAGTGGATGAGAAGCTGGATATGAGTCAGCAGTGTGCCCTTATTGCAAAGAAGGCTAACGGCATATTGGGGTGCATTAGTAGGAGCATTGCCAGCAGATTGAGGGATGTGATTATTCCCCTCTATTTGGTATTGGTGAGGCCACATCTGGCATATTGCATCCAGTTTTGGGAACCCCACTACAGAAAGGATGTGGACAAAATGGAGTGAGTCCACTGGAAGGCAACGAAAATTATCAGGGGGCTGGGTCACATGACTTATGAGGACAGGCTGAGGGACCTGGGCTTAAAGAGTGAGGGTGGATTTGATAGCAGCCTTCAACTACCTGAAGGGGGTTCCAAAGAGGATGGAGCTCAGCTGTTTGCAGTGGTGGCAGATGACAGAACAAGGAGCAATGGTCTCAAGTTGCAGTGGGGGAGGTCTAGTTGAATATTAGGAAACACTATTTCACTAGGAGGATTGTGAAGCACTGGAATGGGTTACCTAGGGAGGTGATGGAACCTCCATCCTTAGAGGTTTTTAAGGCCCAGCTTGACAAAGTCCTGGCTAGGATGATTTAGTTGGTGATTAGGTCATGTTCTGAGCATGGGGTTGGACTAGGTGACCTCCTGAGGTCTCTTCCAACCCTAATCTTCTATAATTCTAAAATACTGGGGAAAGATCATGGTGAAATAAACTCAAACAGCATCCAGTCCAACTCCCATTAAAGTCAAAGGATTGGACTTACTGGAGCCAGTTCAGCAAGCTCCTTAATTACATGTGCGGGACTGGACTAGATGACCTCCTGAGCTCCCTTCCAGTTCTAAAAATCTATGATTAGAGATATAGTCTCATTGATTTATGTGAGGCTAAGTATATGCTTAAAGTGATGCACATGCTTAAGTATCATGCTGAATCAGGGCCATAGTGAATTAAATAAAGGAAATGGTAACCTGCTATTAGGAAAAAGAGGCTAAATTTATTGAATTCATTATTTGTTAATTATGTACTCAGGTTTAATAAGAATAGCCAATCAAAACTGCACGATAATTTACATGGGAAGAATGTAGTTACCCAATTATAGTTGTGAGAGAGCACTACAGCTAGCACTCTTAATTGGTAATAAAAAATAAAGACTTTTTTTCAATGACATATCCTGTTCAAAAGAGCACTTTTAGCAGCCCATAACACCATGCTGACCATAGTGTCTGAGTCACTGTAGAATCAGAATGCGCTGGAATAAATCACCAAAACCTCTTTCTGCAGGACCTTGTGGATTTTCTTGCAACTCTTTCACTCCAATACTAGCCAAACTTGATCTTGTTTAGATTGTAAAAGTTAATGGGGGCAGAGAGCTAAACGATATGACTGCAAATGTTAAGCAACACGCAGCTCAGGGATGGATTCCGGCACCCCTACTCACGTTGAGTGGGACTATATTCTTGAAGCAGTCTTATTAACAGTCTGATAGAACTGCTTTTTGGCAGAGCCTGAAAAACAGTGGCAGGATCTAGCCCATATTTATTTACTAGTTGGTATTTTTCAATTTTTCCAGAAGGCTGGTACATCCAAAATACCAGAATGTTTTGTGTTGTGTGTGCATTGGTGCTCTAGTTTTTTAATTACTTTAACATGAATAAAAAAGCACAGATGCACAATCAGTGGGAAGTGGAACTAGTTAGTTAAGATTATATAATGAGCATAAATTAGGGAGTTGACATAAGCAACATACTGTCCCAATACTTGATTTCATTTAAAGTTTTGTTCTTCTCTGATCCTAAACATTTGCTTTTTTAATATTTAGCATTGTAAATTTCTGTTCTATTCAAGAAACATGCCAGTTTCCAGGTAGCTCATCAGAGGAATCATTTTTATTCTCATAAATGTGAAATCTCTTCATTACTCTCCTCATAAATATTTCTGTTCCATTAATAGTATTGACTTTGTTATGCAATGAAAGCAATTCCATTTCAGATTATATTATAAACTGAAAATTGTTGCCCTTTTGCCTGCTGCTGTCACGATAGTTTCCATTCTAAAGACTTAAATTCAGCAGCTCTTACATGTTTCAAAAGAAGAAACCCTGGTGTTGAACTGAAATGTAACACCCCAGATATCTGCTCAAGATTTTCTGCTGCGGAGAGGCTAACCTTGCTTAGGTTTGAGTTCTTCTTCCTGGAAGTATATATCCAAACTGTATTTTTTTTTCATTTGTGTAACACCATTGACTCACTGGTATAAAATGGGAATAATCCAGTGATGAATCAGTCTCTGCTTATTGAGCTGAGGGGCAGGGAAGGAACAAAGATAAAGAGATGTGAAGTATCAAGAAGTGAGGAAGATCAAAACTCAGATAAGCAAAATGGCTTGACAGCAATATCTATAATTTTGGTGTAACCCCATTACCTTTACTGGAGTTACATCTGGCTTTTATACTAGGTCATAGAAGAGGAGAATCAAAACCAAAGAGAATGAGACTTTACTATGCAGGAATCAATACCCTTTCTGCTGAACTATGGTTTGATAGGAGGAAGAGTTGTGCATTGTTTACAGTTCTCCCAAATTATCCTGACTATGCTTGGGTTCTGGATGAGTTTGTTAGCTGAGCCCACAAAAAAACTAAATCAAGCAAGTATCCCCTCCTGTGAGCCTCACTCTCTGTTGTCTTGACCCCTCTGCTACCACTGTGCCATCTGTGTCGTTGTCCACACCTGTGCAAGTTTGGTATAGGATGCCACCCCGTCCTGACTGGAAGCACATTTTGCACACTGTGCAGAAATGAAAATGTCTACACAAGGAAAAAGGGCAGTGAAGAGCCAGTCCCCACACCCCTTAAATCCCTACTGAATTGCTCCTGAACCTTGCTCCCTTCTGCCAAATCAGATTGAATAGGTGACTAGCAGGGACATTAGTAAAGCACCTTGGGCTTTAAGAATGTTTGATACTAGTGAGGGTCTAGGCCTCCATTTCAACTTGGAAATTTTTGTCTCTTGACCTCCTGCAATTCTGAACCACCTCCCGACTCTCATTTCCATTTTAATGGGTCATTTGCTGTTGCCTTTCCCTCCCTCATTGACAAAATGATTTGCAAGCCTCCCGTGGCAGGAACCTGTGGGGTTCATTATCCACTTTCTTTCCCACATGACACTCAAGGGTGAAAGCTCCCACACAGAAAACCTTTCGCCCACATCCGCAGTACTCTTTGAAGGAAGGTTCCCATAGTCCACTTCCTAGTCATAGCAGCCAGCCCTGGCATTCACCTGCTGGTTTGTAGCTTGCTGGAGCACTGGTCATTTTGCATGATGTCACTAAGACAAAGGCCCGAAACAGCCCGAGGAGTATCAGGCCCTATTTCTGATTGGAGTTTAGGCAAAGATTCCAGTCAGTCTTATGTATTATCCCAGTCATAGTCCATGTTCCAGAATAAGGGAAGATCACCGTGGTTAGAAGAGTGTCCCTGCAGTCTGAGTTCTACAGACCAGTAGAAAGGATGCATTAAAAACTGTTAGACAAACTGTCTTTTGAAGAGGACATTGCATAGTCAGTGCTTTAAAAGCCTGTCTGACCTCAGGAGGCTTCCTGAGTTTGACATTCTTGTCATTTTTTTGCCAAATGTACTTATTTATTTTTTTAAAAATCCATGTGCTCCTTTGATTAGACCTCACCTGTCTTCATCAGTCTGAATGCAACTTTTACAGCCAAGTAAGTCCCTGAAAATCAGGGTTCCTAATGGAAACTGTTCTGTGACTTTAATCCGTCTAGTGTGAACAGTGGTGCTCAGTGGTGTACCTATATTGTTATCATAGAATTATAGGGTCAGAAGAGACCACAGGGGTGTCTAGTCTAACCCCCTGCCAAGATGCAGGATTTGTTGTGTCTAAACTATCCAATATACATGTGTATTCCGCCTCCTTTCATGAATGATGCCTGTTGTAAAGGGTGGGTGGGCTCAAAGCTGCCACATACTGTCTGTGGTTCACAGAGTTGTGGGTCATTCCTGCACTGTGCTGGGTAAGATGCGAGACAGAACATCCCAGAACATAAACAGCTGTGTTGGGCCCTGAAGTCTGCCTGTGGTAGCGCAGCATTCAATCAGATCACCTGTATAGCTAAATCTGAGTTTGCAGGTAAGACCTGTGTCCTGCTTCCACCTGTCATCACAGCTGCTAACACTGCGGTGTGCCTCTTCAGTCACTGGGAGCTTGTAGTGGAGAAGCAAACATTGTGGACCGTATGCTGCCTTGATCTTTGCTCAGAACTCCACCAGTAAGAGTTTTGAGCAAAGATCAAAACTGGCATATGGCGCACGATGTTTGCTTCTCCATTACACCCTCCCAGAGATTGGAGTGGCACACAGCAGTGCTAGCAGATGTGCTGAGAGGTGGAACCATGATGACAGGTGGAACAATGACATAGAGCAACACAAGGAAGAGAAGTAGAATACTTGCATTTGTGAATTACATGCTATAAAGAAGGGACCAAATTCTTCTCTCACTTGCCAGGACAGAGGTAAATATGAAGAGGATTATATTACAATAGAACTTAGAAACCCTTACTTAGATTAGGCCCCATTGTGCCAGGTGTCATTCAAACCCCTATAAGACACAGGCTCTGATCTCAAGAGCTTACTCTTTAGACAAACCAGACAAAGGGTGGGAGGGGAAATGGAGGCACAGAGGGGTGAAGCAAATCATTGTCAAAGGGGGTGTTTCATTTCCAGACTAACACGGCTACCCCTCTGATTCTAGTTAAATACATGAAACTTTGTTATGTCCTATGGACTGCTGTGTCCAAGGGGCTGCACTCCTTCTAACTAAACTCTTCACGTTCCCTGTTCCTCTGGTGTCCTGCCAGTAACAGTCCTTCCAGGGAACATTGGCCCTCTAGCTCCCATTCCTCTGACCATGATAAATCTCCCCTATTTTACAAATACAGTAGACTCTCGATTATCCAGGATTGGGTTAACCAAGTTGTGGGTTAACCAGGATGTCAAAAAAAAAAAAATACGCGTAACTTGTAGGGCCGGCCCTGGCTTTGTTGCCGCCCCAAGCACAAAAAAACCCAAAACCCACCAGGGTGCAGGGCAGCCAGTGAACCAACACCCCCTCCCCTTGGCACAGGGTGGCTGGTGAACCAACTCGCCCCTCCCCATATTTCCTATGGATGCTGATTATCCAGGATTTTATTAACCAGGATTATTTTTTTCCCTATCATCCTGGATAATCAAGAGTCTACTGTATTTTAATCTACACAAATAATTGATGCCCAGACCCCACTCCTTGTTCCTTTTGGCCAGAGGTTGGCAGGAGAGAGACCGGTGACAGACTCAAATAGATACATTGTCTTTGAGATGGTTTGGTCTCCGCAACAGATTACCATACTGGAAATGATGACCTCTGTCTCCCTGTCACCTGTCTCTGAGTCTGGTCAACTATCTCTCTGTGAAGGCTCCTCTCCCTATGAGGCTGGTGTCCAAATGGTTCTGTTACTCTCTCTTCTGTGGTGATCTCTGTAGCCTTTCTCTGGGGGCTGGGTCTACTCCCTGGTAAGTGGCCCCTGTTTCTCTGGGTCACTTGTCCCTCTTGCAACATCACCTCATATGACTTGGTTGTCACTGCACTCTTCACAACACCATTAGTCCACTCCTTCTGATGTTGCGCTCATGGCTAGATCCTCACAGGGCTGCCTGTCTCTAGGGCTGGAAAGTCCTTAACTGACCTGTTGTAGTGTAGTGCCTGCTTTCTCTGATAGTTTAAATTCAGAGATTCCAATGCCAGAAGAGACCATTGTGATCATCTAGTCTGACCTCCTGCATGCACAGGTTATAGAAATTCCCCAAAATAATTCCTAGAACAGATCTTTTAGATAATTTTTAAATCAAGATTAGATGTTTATCAGTGATGCAGAATCCACCACAACTCTTGGTAAATTGGCCATCTCCTCTCAGCAGTATCTTCAGCCTTCTGGCTTCAAGAGGTACCTCAATGGTAGCAGGGTTTTGGACTGGACTGTTTTGGCACCCTTGCGATGGGGTATTCCTGTGGGGCAAAAATTCCAACAGGATGTCTGAACCAGTATAAACTGCCTTGTGAACAGACTCTTAACTGTTTTCATTGCTGACTCCATCTTACCATCAGTCTGTGGGTATGCTGGGGAGAAGTTATGGTGGTCAAACTCCCATGTGCATGCAAATTTCTTTAATTCTTCTGAGGAAAACTGGGGTCCATTGTCAGTGAATATAGTGCTGGGAATATCATACCTCACAAACTGGGCCTTCAGTTTGCCAATCACTGACTTGATCCTTGTATCAGGCAGAGAGCATCAATCTCCCAGAAATCTAAATAATAGTCCACTGTATTCAAGTACTGCTTTTACCTGGAGGTAAGAAAGTCAGCACACATTTTTTCCCCATGGTTGGTTGGGTAGCTCATATGGTAACAGTCTCTTTCTGCTCGCAGTTATCACATGACTGGCAGGAATCTCACCCTTCTATCAAGGAGCAGAGTTGTATATTAGTTTCTGGTAGTAAAAACACTCTCAAGCCTGTCAAAGACAGCTATCAGATGCCCCACATGATTTTTTGCTTGAAATCCTCACATAATGAGATGGGGACAACAGCTCTCTGTCTCAAAATATGACTTCATCCAGCGCACTGAGCTCATCTTTAATTTGAAAATATGGCTCAGCTGTTTCCGGTACTTGCCTTTTGTCTTCTGGCCAGCCTACTAGTATCATTCTCTTGACTGTCTGTAATTGGGTGTCCTTATCTTCAGCCTCTTTGATTTTCAACAGCAAACCTTACAGAAATCATACTGAGACATAGTGAAGCCTGTTAATGTAATGTCAATATCCTGATCCCATTCTCCCAATTTGCTAATGCTGGGTATGTATGCCCTGCTCATGGTGGTAGCTAACACCAGTAACTGTTTTCTATAATATCTGATCTCTCCCTGATAGCCCTGGAGGACCACCAACATGTGTTCTAAGAAGGGACTTTCCCATGATTGTTCTCTTGATCTGTGGTGTGATTGCACTATTACTAGGCGGCCTTAAGTGTATTGATGGAATAGCTCCACTCCATACACCCCAGTCAGAAGTATTTTTTTCTATTTGGGTGATTCCCCTGTTCATTCCCTGACAGGGATTTGCTGCTATAAGGGATGGGTTGATCCTGCAAAAGAGCTACACCCAATTATTTCTTCAATTCATCAGGCTGGCATGCCAGTGGCTCTCCAGGTTGCTAGTATTTCAGGATAAGGCCACACACTATCATTTCTTTCAACATTTCAAATGCTGGCTGTTGGGAACATGCCCAATCCCACTCAGCATCCTACCTTGTGAGCTGACATCTGGATTCTGCTACTGCAGCCAGATGCAGACAGAACTTGGACAGAAAATTTTCTCATTCCTATGAAGTGCTCTATATCCACATGACCAGGTATGTCTCTGCCTGCTTTGATGGTGTTGAGATTTGCTCTCAGTCCCTCTGCTATGAACAGATGGCCAATATATGTCATCTCACTCTGTTTGAATCACATTTTTTTCTAGGATGAGTTTTATGTTCTTATCCCTGCATCACTGTGGAAAAGTTTGTAGTTTTATGTTTTGGTCTAGTTTATCTTCTGTATCCTTGCTCCCTTTCCCCACAAGAAGGTTATCATCTGCAATTGTTTTCACCCTAAGCAGTCCTTTCAACTCTAGGATGAGTCTTCTCTGGAACAATTAGGATG
Organism: Dermatemys mawii; assembly: GCA_007922305.1. NCBI lineage: Eukaryota > Metazoa > Chordata > Testudines > Dermatemydidae > Dermatemys > Dermatemys mawii. Next base: position 6,966,395 of record ML677326.1, read on the forward strand.
CTGGGCTTATGCCCATTGGTATCTGTAGCCATCTGTAACGACCAAAAGGTGTTGAAAAGATTGTCAACACTCTGGACTCTTTATCAAAGCTTATCTGGCAAAATGTATTCCCCACATCACCCCCCCCCCACACACACACACACATGCACCGCAAAGATTTTGTCATTGGAAAGTTCTGGTAAGATGTCATCAATTGTGGCTGGTGGATAGTGGCAGCCGTGTCAATTCCTGATTCGGTGGCTTTGGGTCTACACAGATGCATAATTTGCATCATGGCTTCTTTACGATACCCCTGCTATGCAGACTTTTGAGCTCTTTGTGTACCTGATTATGTAGTACCACTGGAATTTTCCTTTGTGGGAAGCACAAACATTCCACTTTCTCTGAGTCAGCCCTCTCCTTTGAAAACATCCCCGTATGCTTTTAAAATGACCTCCACTCACTCTAGGACTCTCCCTTTTTGTACTGCAGCTATAAATTCCGACACTGCACCCTGATCAGACCCACAGCGTGCATGGCTCTATTCTCCAAGAGCAGTCTGTGATGCTTACCATCCACTACCACACACTTCAGTTGGTACTGCCTGTTATTTTTTGGGTTAGTTACTCTGAGGTCACATTCTCTATGAGCTGCATTGTGCTAAGATTATGCCTGTTTGTGTTTTTTTTGTAATGGGAGTGTTCAAGTCCAATTCACCCCAAGGAAGCACATTGCAGAAAGCCTCACTATCTAGCTGAAATCAAATAGAGTATTTCTCTATTCACATTGTTGCAGGAGGTTGGTATTGTACCTTGTTGCTTTCCTGTCCTGGGAGCCTGATCTGATATGTTCTTGGATTTAGAGAGTCATGACATTATCACTACTGTCTGATGTGCCAACCCACTCTTGTAGAGGTCTGACTGAATGTTTCTGAGATTGTCTGCTCTTGCAACCACTGATAAAATTATTCAACTTGCCACATTCTTTGCAATGCTACCTTAGTGCAGGGCCTTTCTCCTTTACCTGTTCCTGGTGTCTCCCACAGTCAGTGCATCTCACTATGGGTATGGAACCCTGGCTACTTGCTCTCGTCCACTGTTGTCTCACTGCTGGAGATGTACCTTCTTGGGCTTTCATCCTTTCTCTTGAGGCTTCTGCTCCACTTCCCATGTCTAAACATCTGCCTAATGTGAGATCACCTGCTTGGAGTAGCTGCTTCTGCAGGTGGTGATCCCAGGTGCTGTACACATACTGCCGTGAGTCAGGAGTCTATCAAGTGTGCAAAATTCTATGTAACAGCCAGTGTGCATAAAGCAGTAACAGAGGGGTCTACCCCCTCACCTTTGGATTGGTATCTAGTGAAAACCTGTGCTGCTCCACAGATGTTTTTCTGCTTTGGGGAGCAATAGGTCCCCAGGGCTCAGAGGACTGCTGTGAGGCTTGAGGCAGTGATTAGCTTCAGAGTGGGGCAGATCTCTGCCTCATTCCCCAATAAGATAAAGTAATGATTTTACTTTCCTGATGCTCTCCTTCTCTTGCAATGTAAGGTCTGTGCCTCCTTCCACTGTGCCCATCCCTGGGTTTGTATCTGCAAAATCCAGGGTTTGGGGGGCTTTCAGCTTTCCATGGCTCACGCTGCCAGCTGCTGCACTTCAAAGCACTCAACAGCTCAGAAGCTGCTACCAGTATTTCATTTACAAAGAGTGAAGCTGAATGTAGGTTAAATTGAACACGGGAAATGTCACTAAATCCTGTCCCAATGGTGGCGTTGCTTCCAGCCTAATTCCCCACTCTGTCCCTTTCCACTGGTTTCCCATCCAGGGAACATTGGCCTTCTGACTCCAGTTCCACTGATCATAATACAAGGGGTTGTTTCTAGTGGAATTTCATAGGTATTGGTACGAGGCCCAACACTGTGCAATATTTTCAGCTGTGATCTGGAAGTTGTTATAAAATCGCTGCTGGTAAACTTTGCAAAAGAATCAAGGATCACTGGCTGGACAAATGATGATGAGTCAGGGCAGTTATACAGAGCGATCCTTACTGCTTTTAATTCGTACCCATCACAACAAAATGTGTTTTAATACAACTATCTTGGAACAAGGAATGGGGGCCAGCCCCATGGAATGGGGAATTGTATCCTGGAAAGCAGTGACTCTGAAGAGGCTTTATGGGTTATAGTGGACAAGCAAGTCAACAAGAGCTCTCATTGCAATGCTGTGTCAATAAGTGTGAATGTATGTATACACCCTCAGCCTGGGTCTACACTGGGCGGGGGTCGACCTACGAGAATAGCGTAGCTGAAGTCTACGTATATTAGGTCGACTTATCTCGCATCCTCACCGGGCAGGGTCGCTCCTCCATTGACTCCACTTCTGCCTCTCATCTTGGTAGATTACAGGAGTCGAAGGCAGAGCAATCGGGGAACGATTTATCACATCTACACTAGACATGATAAATGAATCCCAATAGATCAATCGCTACCTGCCGATCCAGCAGGTAGTGAAGACATACCCTTATTGACATGGGGTGGGGGGAGGCAGTAGTGAGCAGTAGAGAGCAGGAGCAGGGAGGTGATTTTACCTCTGCATTAGTGAGAGTGGCACGGGAGACTGTACTGCATACAGTTCTGGTGTCCACATTTAGAAAGGATGTTCAAAAACTGGAGAGGTTGCAGAAAAGAGCTGCAATAATGATTTGATGACTGGAGAAAATGCCTTACAGCAAAAGATTTAAACAGCTCAATCTGTTTAGTCACCTCTCAGTCTTGGGTTTTTGTTTTTGTTTTTTGATAAACTATATTATAGTGTATAAGTACTTTCACAGGGAGATAATACCAGGTACTAAAGGGCTCTTTAATTTAGTCAAAAAGTACATGACAAGAACCAATACCTGGAGGCTGAAATGAGACAAATTCACACTGGAAGTAAGGAATGATTTTTTTAACAGAGGTTGGTTTAACATTGTGGAACAAAATAACAAAGGATGTGGTGGATCCTCCATCTCTTGATGTTTTCAGGTTGAGACTAGATGCCTTTCTGGAAGTTATACCTTGGTCAAACTTAAACTGTTGGGCTCAATACAAGGTTAACCACATGAAAATTAATGGCCTGTTATATACAGAAGATCAGACCAGATGATGTAATAGTCCTTTTGGCCTTAAAATCTAAACACTACAAAACTGAGTTTCCCAGGACTACACAGCAGTCCATAGCAGAGCTGCAGATAGAATCCAGGTTCCAAGATCCCAGTCCCTATTTATTGTGATTCAACTTTATTTCTATAATGTGATCTGCCATCCTCCCTGGTGTGAACTGCATCTCCACATCCTCTTCAGAGTAATAGGAGACTAGTGGGAAGAGGGGGAAAAGGGTTTGCTTGTAGTACATGTTGGTGGAAACATTTTCAGCTGTGACTCAAAATGAGGAGTTGATAAAGCAGAGAGATACAGAAAGGCTGTTCTAGAGCACCCACAGAGAGGGGGATAGGAGAAGACTCAACCAGGACATGGCTCCCTCACCAAAAACTGTGATATATTGTGTGGAGAGAGAGGGATGGAGTCAATAAATACTAGGCGAATAGAGGAAATGGTGAGGAAGATGGAGTGTTGAGGCAGGCTGAAAAGGATGGGCAGCCAGCTGAGTTATCTGAAATAGTGATGATGTGGCCACACAACTTTCCATGCTTTGAAATAGAACAGCCCCCTGTTGGTTCCTCAGTGTTCTCTCTTGAAATCGTTTCTGTCAATTTTAACTTCTCGTGTACTGACTAGGTACATAAGGCAGAATAAAAGCAGGGTAGAAACATATTGTACCCCAGGTTAGACTCTGAATGGTATTTTATGCATCTTTAAACTATATATATGTTGACAATATCTGGAGGTATTCTGTCCAGGTGCAACTAGATTAGGATTCAATGTAGGAAGGGAGTACTGCATAAAGGAACTGCAGACGGAGATGGGAATTTGATACAAAAGTACGTTTAAAATATTAAATAGGAAAACTGTATTAAATGGCACAAACCAAAATAAATTAGGAAATTGAATCAGTAAATCTCATGAAAGAACTTGTTTATCATTCTATTTCCAGCCCAGGTTCTGAAAGAGAGAGGTTTGGATAAGTTCAGCTAAGATACAAATGTATTTTTGCATGCTTATCCCAACAAACCTCTTGAGGTTCACCGGCATCATTAATCATAGTTAGGGATGGGAAAACAGCCAAAGGTTTAGCATGCTGATTCAGTCCGGATACGCAGTAGAAGTCTGGATGTTTATTCAAAGACTTATTTTATATCTTCACAAGGGTAAGGCAGCAAGGAGACCATGCACAGATTTTCCATGCAGCTCCACTTAGGCAAATAGCATTTTGCAACTGCAGCGTATTAGCTATTGGGCATGAGTTTGCAATTAGCATGTGAGAGCTGCTTCCAGATTTTCTAGAGTCCGGTCTGATCTTAGCCATGTCACTCAGCTTTATATATCTATATTTATATCTATATAATTCATAGATTTTTAAAGCCAGAATGGATCATTATGCTCATCTAGTCGGCCGGCCTGCCTAATACAGGTGGATGAATTTCACCAAATGATTCCTGCATCAAGTCCATTATAACATAGGGTTATATCTTTTGACCATATCTTTTGGGAAGACATCTAATCTTGATCTGAAGACTTCAGGTGATGATGAGGCCACCATATCCCTAGGCAAATTGTTCCAATGTTCATTTGCCCTCATTGTTAAAAATGTTCCCCTTATTTCTAACCTTAGTTTGTTTGCTATTATCTCCCAGCCATTGAATCTACTCTGCTAGATTAAAGACCTTACTATTGTCAGAAATTTTCATTCAATGCTGGAACATTCTTAGAATGTGATCAAGTCAACTCTGAACCTTTTCTTGGATAAATTAAATAGATGATGCCTGTTTTGTGTCTCACCATAAGAGGTTTTCCAGAAGATAATCGTAAGAGGGATAATATGTTATATCTTGCAGGAGTATTGCGAGGCTCATTTAATGTCCGTAAAGCATTTTGTACAAAGGGCACTTTGTATTTTGTACAAAGGGCATTTTGTAGCCCTTGGTGGAGCCATTTTGTAGCCCTTGGTGGAGCCATTTTGTAGCCCTTGGTGGAGTTGGGGGTGGTGATGTCTGAGGATGCAAGACTTGAAACCTCATGATAATAGGGTCTCTTATAAGGTTTTTGACACTTGTTCAATGTTCGAGTAGAGAAAGAGAGAGAGAGAAGATAGTGATACGGTCAGGCTTCCTTCTTGCTTCTACTTCTACAGTCCTCTATCCTCTCATACTTCCTGAAAGTTAAGAGCTTGTCTAGATGATTGGTTAATGTTCACCAAGCTGGGGTGTAAATCTACAGTGCATTAGCATGTCACACACTAATTGTCCCTTTGGACCCTGCTACTACACATTAAAATTTCCTGCATACACTTTGATTTACTCTGCTTTGAAATGGGAGTAGGTCAGTGTGCACTAGGAACACTTAGTCTGTGGTAGCAGGGGCCACATGGACAGTTAGTATGCAGCACACTAATGCACTGTAGATGTATACCCCAGCTTGCAGCACTCTTAACTATTCATCTAGAGAAGCCCTGCATTTCCAGACATTACTCTATATCTGTCAGACAGGAGCATAACGGGGAGTAACCCCTTTGTTCTCTGCATCCCTTTGTAGCCCTGTTGGAGACTGCACCTGGAGAACAGGTACTGAATGTTGACTGTGTTGGGAGTTATAGCATCCTCCCCACACTCAGTACACCAACCACTGCAGCTGAGCTGGCCCAGGGCTCATAGGTGCTGGAACTAGCAATGCAAGGGGGGCTGCCGTACCCCCTGGCTTGAAGTAGTTTCCATAATATAGAGAGTTTACAGTTTGGTTCAATGGCCCTCAGCACCCCCACTATGCAAATTGTTCCAGCTCTCTGGACAGTGCTAGGGTAGTCATTTTCTCCAGGTAAGAGACAGCAGCAGATTATTCTTTTACGGTTATGATTACGTCCCTGCCTTGCTCATGGGGCTGCACAGTCATATATAGTAACTCCTTGCTTAACGTTGTAGTTATGTTCCTGAAAAATGCTACTTTAAGCTAAATGATGTTAAGCAAATCCAAATTTCCCCATAAAATTAATGTAAATGGCAGGGGTTAGGTTCCAGGGAAAAACATTTGGCCAGACAAAAGACTATATAGCTAGACATATGTACAATATAAGTTTTAAACAAACAATTTAATACTATAAACAGCAATGATCACTATAAAGCATGGTTGAGGTGGTAGAGTCAGAGAGTGGAGAGGGTGGGACATTTCCCAGGGAATGCCTTACTGCTAAATGATGAACTAGCACTTGTCTGAACCTTTCAGGGTTAACACGTTGTTAATATAGCCTCACACTCTACAAGGCAACAAGAGTGGAGGAGGAGATACAGCAGGCCGAGAGAGACAGAGACGCACCTTGTGTGTGGGGGAGGGGCAGAGACACACACTATGTGTTAGAGAGAGAGAGATGTGCATTGCCCCCTTAAGTATGCTGACCCCGCTCTAAGTACACTTCCTTTTTGAAGTAGATCAGCAAAATGAGACAGCAGCTGCTGCCAGCAAGCTCCTTCAGGCCTGAGCCCTATCATGTCCCGTCCCCCTGTGCTCTGTGGAGGTGGGGTACAGGAGCAGGGGGCAGGAGCTGACACAGGACTCCTCTTCCCCTCTCCCTTTCTGCACAGCAAGCAGGAGGCTCAGGGAGCAGCTTCAAGGCTGAGGACAGGAGCAGCACATAGCAGTAGGGGGAGAGACAGCTGAACTGCTGGCAACTGATAGCCTGCTGAGCAGCTGCTGCACAGGGGACGTAGGGGAGTGGGGAGCTGATAGGGAGACTACCAGTCCACCCGAGTTCCAGGCCCCATCAGCTTGCGTCAATGGGCTGCTCTTTCTGCAAGCAGTGGACAAAGCAGGCAGGTTCCAAACAATGTTATAAGGGAGTATTGTGCAAATTTAAATGAGCATGTTCCCTAATAAATCAGCAATGTAACAACTGGGACGACATAAAGTGAGGAGTTACTGTACAGCCCTTTATATGCACTCTGTCTGAATGGTCCATTGAGAACAACGCTATAACCAGCACCTGTCTCTCAGGCCAGCCTTGACCATGCAAGGTCTGTGAACAATGTGATTTTTCTAACACAGAGCTAAAATCTACAGATTTCATGTAAAACATGCTGAAATCACACATTGCTTAGCATACAGGCCATTTGTCCTGAACAAGTCCTAAATTATTAGATAAATTGATCAGAATTAACGTTAGTCTTAATCTACCTTTAGACATTCTTTTTTCAGTTCTTTTCAAAATACACTTAACTTATGGAACTGATTAGTTTGACTAGTCTCTGATTTTACATGTGGCAAATTTCCTTTACCATTGCAATCTCTTCAATTATATTGTCTTCAATCCAAATATCAGCAAGAGATTTGACAAAGTACTTGAATGTTGTGAGGTTTATATTCCAAGATTACAAGTACTGTTGTCATTAGGTAATTTTAAGTGTCAAAGAATCATCATTCAAGTTAAAAAAACAAAAGTTAGAGATAAAAGAAAGAAGAGCTGGTTTCTGTGACTAACCCAGACTTTTTGTAGGCAACGCTTAACACTCTTCGCCTTGTTCTCCTCCTTCCTTTTTCTTTTAACCTCAAACAGCTGCCTTCTCTATCTAAAATTTAATTAGGAATATTCCTGTCCTCACAGTAAACACTGCAGTATGGGCAAGGTTCGCGAGTATAATTTAGCTGTTTGAGTGATAAAGCAGCTGCAAAACCATTTATGGTGACTCCTGGTTTATAATTGCTTTGTATCACCAGACAGCCACAAAACAGTTGTAGCACACTAGTGAATCTTGTAGTAATCTATACCACACCCATCACCAGGGTCTCTGAGCACATTAAAAATGCATTCAGTGACAGGATTAGCGTCTGTCCTGTCTGTGGTTGTTTTCCTACCCTCCTTTCCCCAGGGGCAAAGTTCTGTAAAAATATCTTTGAAAATTATTTGACTTTAATTCACATTTATTACATATATGAGTTTATGATAGTGTAGGCACAGTCAAACAAGCAGGCCTGACATGATGCTTTGTGTATTGTTTGATCTATTGATCATGGATTAATTAGAATTCCCAATTAATGCTCTATGGTCTGGCATCAAGATCAGACCCAGAATTATTACAGTTCTCATTAGGATAAGTACCCTGGTTTGCATAGGAGTGACATTCATGCTTAGGAAAAGTCTTCTGACTTTGTGATTTTGAAAATTATACTATTAAAAATGCAGGATGGTCAAAATGTCCGGCATTAGAGTATTCATATACATACACCATCCTCTGCAGAAATATAGAACTAGTGAGACAAGTGATCCAAGAGTGGTTCTATCTCTGGCATGCCAGGAGGATCCCGGTGGTCATCCCTTTTATAGGGTTATATGGCCACTATGGGAATATTCAGAAGGTTGTTTGGCCTCCTCTATCCATATCCAAACTTCCTTACCCTAATAATGTTGGGGTGTGATCCTCTCATAGGTTATCATATTATCTACCTCAAGCTTATTAGCTTGGTCAATTGGTTACCACAAAATTATTATAATTGAACATCTGCTGACATTCCTATTGTAGAATACCCAAAGCTAGCATCAACTGGCTGTGAAATGAGCTATCCTCATTATCACCACAAACATTTTTTTCCTCCTGCTGATAATAGTTCACCTTAATTGATTAGCTACTTGAAGTTAGTATGGCAACCTCAACCTTTCCACGTTCTCTCTGTGTGTATGTATGTGTGTGTAATATATATATATATATATATATGTGTGTATGTGTGTGTGTGTGTATATATATATATATATAATATCTATATAATCTTCCTACTGTATGTTCCACACTATGCATCTGATGAAGTGGGTCCTAGCCCACAAAAGCTTACACCCAAGTAAATTTGTTAGGCTTTAAGGTGCCATGGGTACTCCTTTACCTTTAGTTAGTCTTTAAGGTGCCATAGGACTCTTTGTCACTTCTGCAATTCCAGACTAACACTGCTACCCCTCTGATTCATGGGTACTCCTTGTTCTTTTGGCATTTTGCTGTTACCTATCAGTAGTTTAGTCATACTAGTGTATAACAACATTTTATCTTATGATATCTTATGATCTAGAGTTCCTCTTGCTTAGTCTTTAGACCTTAATAAGTTTGGCTAAGCTATTGTCTAACAGGCTTTAAGGCCTATAGGCTTATTGCATTATTACCTTAACTTATACCTGTGCCTTACCTAGCAAATAGCTATTCCTATAGGTTACAGTGTTACTCCTTTAAATTCTAAAACTTCACAACTTTAAGGCCAGAAGGGACCATTATGATCATCTAGGCTGATCTACTGCATAACGCTAGCCAAAGAACCTCACACAGTGATTCAGTCCCCAAGCCCATAACTTTTGGTTGAGCTAGAGCCTTTCTTACAGGCTATGTCTACACTTAGAGCTGGAGGACACTCGAGGAAACATATTCATGCCAGCTCTGATCGAGCTTCTGCATTAAAAATACTAGAGTAGGTGCAATAGCATGGATAGCCGCTCAGGCTAGCTGCCCAGGGATGTATCCACAGGGCTCAAGGGGGTTTGTATTAGGTGCAGCTTGCCCCTCTTACCACTTTCTGCTGCTCTTGCTACTGCAATTGTGCCACTGAGCTAGCCCAAGTATGTGTCTTCAAGCAGAGAACTGCAGCCGCCACTCCAAGTGTAGACATACCCGTAGGGAACGGTTACACTACCACCAGATTGGTTGGTAGCACTCAATGTATTGGGGATAGATTTATCTCATCGAGATGGGATAAATCAATCCCCAAATTGATGCCTGTACTCCACCTCAGCAGGAGGAGTAAGCGGAGTTGGCAGGGGAGTGGCTGCGGTCGACCTGCCGCCATGAGGATGGCCAGATAAATCGACCCAAGGTACTGTGACTTCAGCTACCCGAATAGCGTAGCTGAAATTACATATCTTCGGTCGACCCCTCCTGTAGTATAGCCCAGCCCTTAGAGAGATCTCCAGTCTTGATTTAATGACTTCAGGTGACAGAGAATACATTACACTGCTAGGTTAAGTTATTCCAATAGTTAATAACTCTCTATGTTAAGAACACACACCTTATATATAGTCTGAATTTCTCTCTCCTTGTAGAGTTGTGTAGCCATTTTGTTTTCAAGAAATGTTGCAGAGTAGACATAGTCACTTCCCCATAATAGAGGTCTCTCTAAAACAGAACTGAGTCACAATGCTGGGACAAAAATTACATTTGTCTTGCTTGTACCATGCTTTTCATGGAGGACTTAACATCTTCAGAGCTGTCAATCTCACACCCTTAGCAAAAAAGTAGCTCACTTAAAAATGAATAATAATATGTATTTTGGTTATTTTCAACTCATTATCCTACATTTCAGCTATGAACTTTTACACTACTTCGCTGTAGTTACATTACTTCACTCTTTTTCATCTTAGCATCTCACTTCCCTTCCTATTCACCGACCGCCAGCTTCATTTATTCATAATGTAGTAGGTGAGCTGTTTTTGTCTGTGGTATTCTTAAGAACACTAGTTTGCAAAAGGATCTTTGCAAGACAGAAGTATGCAGTCAAAAGAGAAGTCGGCAACACTCTCAGCAAGGAGACATTATGCGAAGTGACTTCATCCTGACAAATGCAGGCAAATATTCTTACAATATTAGTAGAGCATGGGATGTCAAGAATACACAGGAATATTTGTATTCTATTATCTATTGTCTATTGTATTCTATTATCCAATAGGTGTGTTGGTACATTTGAAAAAAAAATAAAAACCAGAAATGCCAGCGTAGGTGAGGAAAAAAATTGCTAAGGAAGGAATCCCCTCATGTGAAGAAAACAGTATTGTACTATGTAACAGGTGAAAGCCTCTCTCAGTGGTATGAAAGAGATAAAATAGACAACCAGTAAATATTCCATAATCTAAATTCATTGTTCAACCCATATATACCTAGCTTCTGGCCAGCAGCCCAGATATAAACATCAATGGCCTACATGTAAGCACTGCCTTCATGAGTACTGAAAAATACTATCCTGAGTTGCTGTGTAGCAGATAATATTCTGGACTGAAATAAATAGAATAATGAAATATGAGCACATGCTATCAGCAGCAGTACACAGGGCTTGATCTAGGTTGACCAGATATCCCGATTTTATAGGGACAGTCCCAATTTTTGGGTCTTTTTCTTATATAGGCTCCTATTACCCCCCATCCCCTGTCCCGATTTTTCACACTTGCCCTCTAGTCACCATAGCCTGATCAAATCCATTCCAAATTCTGGATTGATAGTTTCAATCTAACTCAGCAATGTGAGAATTCTCTTACACTTGGGCTACACTAGCGGGGGGTCGACTTAAGATACGCAACTTCAGCTATGTGAATAGCGTAGCTGAAGTCGGCACATCTTAGGTCAACTTACCTGGCATCCTCATGGCGGCAAGGGGCTCCCCTATCAACTCCGCTTACTCCTCTTGCTGAGCTGGAGTTCTGGAGTCGACGGGTAGCACCTTTGGGGATCGATTTATCGCATCTAAACAAGACAATTTAAAAATTGAGATTCAGCAGTCGTGCTTTCCATCTTGATCTGGTTCTTATGCTTTCATTTTTATCATAATCTGGTAGAGTTCCACGTCTCTGTGACATATTAAACCCTTTGATGATATGATTGGAAAATGTACTATTAATGTGTCATGATACACAACTTTCCTGTAGCACTGTCTTTGCTTAATGTCTGCTCACTGGGATTGAAAGTGTGTGTATATTTAAATAAAATAATACACAATTGGAATAGATGTGGAATTACATATATTTATGTTGTGGATTGTATTACAGCAATATTGATGTTACACAAAATTATCCAAAGGATTCAACATTCAAAGTTAAGGCTTAAACCTTCTATAGATAACTGTAAATAATAGAACCAAAATATATGATTTTGAAATGGAGCCTCACTGTTGGTGAAGTAGGTATTGGAGGCTGGTTCATTACTGTAGATTTCCATAACTCTGAATCCTTAACTTTCATCTAAAATGGATTTTTATGTGAATTCTCATTATTTATGAAAAAAGGCTTTATTATGCTAGCATTGTCATGTCAGCGTTTGATCTAATCAGCTACTCTGAATCAACTACCGTAATATTTAGAACTAGGTATATGGAGAACTTTCCCATATCTATGGGACTATGTTACGCTCTTAGCATGGAAACTGTTGTGACTTTTTGGAGTTAACTACCATCTTAGTGTAAATTCAAGGGGAATTTGTTAAAGTACAGATGTCAAATTTTTCAGTTTTAGTTAGATTCACGTGAGTTTTCATAGATATGGGTAGCCTAACAGCAGGCATATAAAGAAGCTAATTACCATGATTATTCAAATGGTTTTGTGTGAATAAAACAGGGGGGTATGCCGTTCTCTTTCACATCCAACCATCAGCTTTCTAGCCTCATCTTCACCTTCCATCATAGGGCAATAGCTTCAATAGAAGACAGTTTCACCAAGTCACACACTCCTTGAAGAGTCACTCTGTTTTGAAAATCATCTCCATAGGAATAACATATTGGGGTCTTTCATTGAGCCTTAATGACTCCAGATCAAATTTGTACAACTGACTACAACCCTCCCTGCAAATTCAACGTGGGTTCTGCAAATAAAAATGTCCTCTCTGGTTGGTGCATCATCATCAATGATAACATTTACACCAGTTGAATTCTACCCTTATTTGTGCCTGTGTTACTTGGTGTAACTAACTGCAGAGGTTTTGCCTCCAACTGTGACTTAATTAGCAGTTCTGGTGCTATACAATCCAAAATAGAATCCGTATCTCTGCTATAGCTATATTGATTATTAAGGGCAATGGGAGTTTAGAGTGGTTAGATTTTATATTTGTCACTAAAATAAAAAAAAAATACAGGGGGAAAGCAGATCTGATGAGTAGAAAGAAGCCATATTTGTGAAAGGGCCTCTGGGCTACTGGACATCTGCCTTATGTCTTTCTGGGAGCATTAGCTATTTCTGCATCAAGCCCATAATAAATTCAGCTAGAGCATATCTTATATATAATACATATAAGCTATATTAATCACTGTTAACTCACACAATTAGCTCAAAACATTAATTGCGATTACAAAAATTAATTGTTAAACAATAGAATACCAATTGAAATGTATTAAATATTATTGGATTTTTTCTACATTTTCAAGTATATTGATTTCAATTGCAACACAGAGTACAAAGTGTAGAGTGCTCACTTTATATTATTATTGATAATACATATTTGTACTGTAAAAATTATAAGCAAAAGAGACATAAATATCCAGTGGGTAGTATAGGCAAACCCTTAGTTTTGGTCTCAAAATAGATACCTTTCTTTACTGGTATCCATGTGTACTCCATGGCTTTCCCAATCTTTGAAACTCGTGATTTGGGTTAAGATCTGGCTTATTTGCAATATGTGTCGTTGGTGAGGGAAAAGAACTGATATTATGTCTAGTTCTATCCTAAACCCATGGAGTATCTTTTGTTAAAGGAGGTATGCACCTTTCTAGTGGGTGTGATTTTTTTTTTTTTAAATAAAGTATTAATACATGGTAGCCTACCAATGTTTACACTGCTGCAATTTTCTTGTTCAGTAATGACCTAGTGTTTGTCTGGCTTAAAGCGCCTTCAGTCCACTACTGCTTTGAACTGGCTGGCTGCATAGTTCCACAGAATATTTGGATTACCTCGTCCATTTAATGGGTCTGTTTCACACTTGGTCTTTTCTTATTCCATATAAACTCTAACAACATCCTCTGTATTCCTGTTTAGGGTTTTATGTTGGATAATCACAGAAAGATTTTGAAATAAGAAAAATATTGGAAGAATATTCATTTTGACTGTGGATATTCTTCCCAACCAATAAAGCATATCTTTTCGAAATATAGTTAGTCTTGATCTGAAGACTTTAGGTGATGGAGAATCTACCACATCTCTAGGTAAATTATTTCAATAGTTACCCTCACTATTAAGGGTTCATCTTATTTCTAGTCTGAATTTTTCTGCCTTCAGCCCCCAGCATTACATCTTATTATGCCTTTGCTAGTTGAAAGATCCCTCTTCTGTCATGAATCTTCCCTGCATGTAGGTCTCTAATGGGGTGCGTGCCCCACACAGGCCCTAAAGGGGTTAATATGGGCCTGAGAGGCCAATTATGATACCTGGATGTACCTGGAGGAAGAGCCAGGCTCAACTGATCATGAAGCCCAGCTGCCCGGAACAGGCTGATTAGTATAAAGACCGGAAATTGAGAGCAAAAGGAGTCTGCAAGGAGAGAATCTGCTGTCACTCTGCGGGAGCTGAGATGTGGGAAGGAGAAAATCCGAGGGGGGGAATAAAATCCAAAAGGGAGCTCTGTGTTCTTAGCCCTGGACAAAGTGTCATCCCCAAAGGAACTGTGGGGAAAGAAAGCCTGAGACGGCTGAGTAGGAAGATGCCCAGGGAAATAGCAGTAAGGAGAAGGACTGAGAAGACCTTGGCTGCTCATTATAGGGTTTCTGGGCTGGAACCCAGTGTAGCAGGTAGCTGGGGTTTCTCTACTAGCCACTGGGAAGTGGAGTACGATTGTTGGAGACACCAACCAGACAGCTCGTCCAGGGGGACTTTGGTACCCTGGAAGGGGAGCACTAAACCATGGCCAGAATCAATGAAGGGAATTTAAGGCAGCCAAAAGGCTCATATTCTCAATAGATTTGGGCTGAGTTCAGATAGAAAAGAAAGAATTATATGTGTGAAATAATTGTTTAAGGGCAATACCCTATTAAGTCTCTGCAAGCCTATGAATGAGTAAGAGTCATGCCACCTTCATTGTAGCTTGAACCTGGGAGGTTGGGCCAGTGTTTTTATCACCCTCTGCTCTGTACATCATATGAGCTCAACTGGGCTGTTGGTGATTTAGATTCAGATGAGAAAAGACTAATATAATAGATGGCAAGGCCAGAAGGGACCACTGCAATAATTTAGTCTGGTGTTTTGTATAGCACAGGCCATAGAAGTTCTCCAAGACAATTCCTAGATTATATCTTTTTTTTTTCTTCAAAAAAAACATCCAGTCTTGATTTTCAAATGGTCAGCGATACATAAATCACCATGACCCTTGGGAAGTTGACCCAAAAGCTAATTACGCACTGTTAAACATTTATGCCTTATTGCCAGTCTAAATTTGTCTAGCACCAACTTTCAGCTCTTGGATCATGTTATACCTTTCTCTGAAAGATTGAAAAGCCCATTATTAAATATGTGTTCCTCATGCAAGTACTAATAAACTGTAACCAAGTTACCCCCCTATCTTCTCTTTGTAAGCTGAATAGATTGAACTCCATGAATCTCTCACTGTAAGGCATGTTTTTTAATCCTTTAATCATTCTTCTGGCTCTTCTCTGAACCCTCTCTAATTTATCAACATTCTTTCTGAATTGTGAACACCCGATCTGAGCACAGAATTCCAGCACTGGTCGTACCAGTATCAAACACACAGGTAAAATAACCTCTTTACTCCTATTCCGTATTTCCCTTTTTATGCATCCAAGAATTGCATTAGGTCTTTTGATCACAGTATTTCCAGTGTTTTCTCTTCTAACCCTGGAAGACAGAGAAATAGAGGTGGGGGGGCACACGTTCCAAATGTCTTTACAGGAAAAATCAGTGCAGCGGGGACCAGCTATCTGTGTACCACAGCTCAGGAATCCAGCCTGAGTATTACTGGAGTAGGCAATTATGTTTGCTTCAGTTGCCTAGACAGCACTCATATATTTTGGTGTGAAGGGGAGCCGTGTTTTTTTTCAGCTGAGCAGGAGAATTCTAATATATGACAGTGTCTGCAGCCTTGTTTTATTGTGCTGGTGTGTGAACCACAGGAAAAATATGATGCTGAAACCTGAAATATCCATGATATCTCTTCTAACCTCCCAACACCCATATATTCTCTGGGATGGTTCAGATAAAATGTCAAAAAAAGGATGTTTTCCCATCATGTCCTACTGTTTGTACTGTACTTTATTCCAACAAACCCAGTGCATTAGGCAGCCTGGTTTGAAGATCTGAAGATATTCATCCCAATATGCATTAGCTCCAGTGCCTATTTTTATACCGATATTTCCCTGCAGAGGAAGCAAGGGATTTGCAGCTGAGTCCCATTTAGGGTTTCATCGCCAGCATTATAGTTTACGTATTTACCCATATATAGCTTGAACATGCTACCTGTTCCATTGAAACAAACACCCACATCCTTTGCTTCTCAGAAAGGTTTTTCCTGTATGTGTGCAAGTTTTACTATGTGCACAAAGGAAATGAAAGTGTGACTACTCAGTGTTATCTGCTGGTTTACAGTGATTGCTGGTGCTCTCTTATAGCTAAGGGATAGGCTTTCATTGCTAATTCTAATTCACTACAGACATAAATTTAGTACAGAAGCAGCTCTCCTTTGGCTCAGTTGCTTGTGTTTCTTTGTGGATAGTCACTTACCACTACATGTGCATCTGATTCCAGCTAATACAGGATAATATCTAAATATTAGCCCAGGGGTGGGCAAAATTTTTGGCCCAAGGGCCACATGGGGTTGTAAAACAGTATGGAGGGCTGGATAGGGAAGGCTGTGCTTCCCCAAATAGCATGGAGCCCACCCCATCCACCTCCTCCCACTTCCTACCCCCTGACTGCCCCGCTCAGAATCCCTGACCCATCCAACCTCCCCTGCTCCTTGTCCCCTGATTACCACCTCTAGTGACCCCCCACTCCTAATCACCTCCCAGGACCCCACACCCTACCCAGCCCCCGCTCCCTGTCCCCTGACTGCCCGAATCCCTGTCCACCCCCTCCTGTCTCCTGATAGCCCCCCCCGGGACTCCCACACTCTTTCTAACCACTCCCTGTCCCCTGTCTGCCCCACCTAATATCTGCACCCCCGCACCAACCGCCCTCCGGAACCTCACCCCCTCACTCTACCCTCTGAGTCTCTGTCTGATCCAACCGCCACCTGTTCCCTGACTGCTCTCCACAACCCCTTGCCCCTTATCCAATCCCATCCCTACACTCGCCGCTCACCAGAGCCAGTCACGCCGCTGCAATGCTCCCCAGAAGCAGCAGTGGGCCGGAGCACCAGTGGCATGGCTGCAGAAAAGGGGGGGACAGCAGGGGAGGGGCCGAGGCTTGCTTTTCTGGCTGAGAGCTCAGGTGGGCCAGACAGGACAGTCCCATGGGCCGGATGTGGCCCACGGGCCGTAGTTTGCCCACCCCTGTATTATCCCATGCTCATATTATTAGTATTACCATAATGCATAGCAGACCTAGTCTTGGATCATGACTACATTGTGCTCAGCAAACTATAGAAATACCTAACAAAGAGATGATCCTTGCCTTGTAATCCTACAGCTGAGAAGAGTGTTCTAACTATTGCCACTCTTCTCTGTACCCTTCTTGTTAGAAAGAGACCTGTTCCATTTCATCTATTTCCGGTGCTGTAACCAGATTTAGGCCTAAACTAGATCCTGAAACAAAATGCCATAGAAATTTGGAGGAAACGTGCATCTGGAACTGAACTTTCTGGCTTAGGCCCACATTTAAACATAACATTTAAGAATACAACACCCAGTTAGGCAAATCTTCCTACTGTAGTAAGAGATTATCTGTTACATGCAGTGGCTACATCTGAATATGTGCGAATAGATGCCAGTTACTGCAGTAATCTCTATTCTGATACCACTGTCTGGTCTCTCTTAACAAATACTGACTCCTTAATTGCAACCACTGTATCTCCTTCCTCTCAAGGATAATATCATCTCCATGTATATTTGGTAAGAAATCTAATCCTGCTTCTAATTTATTTTAACAAGGTATAATTGATGTACAATGAAGTAAAGAATGAAGTTAAATGGGAGAGAACTATCAATATCACACAGACAATATTACCATTAATTAAATATAAACATTATTGGTAGATAGTCTATTTAGCAGATTCTGGGGTAATTTGATCATAATAAAGTGCTTGAATTGAGTTAAACACTTCTCTGTTTCTGGATATTTGAAGGCTAGCTGTATGATGAGCACTGATAAAGGTTTTTGAACAGTCAAATAATCTTTTTTGGCATTCAGGATCCACAAACTCATTCTGCTGAAAAAAATAAGGGAAAAACAAGCTATTGCAACATTTTCCAGATCAATTGGAATATGTTGTCTCATTCCTAGGCCCTTACTGCGTAACTCAATATTGTTCAGTTCAGAGTCTATCAAGACCCTTAGTAAAATCATTTTTAAACACTGGGAAGAATGTCATCAGTATCCCTACAACTCACAGTTGTATGTGTGTTGCCCTGTGGAGCTGGCAAACATGGTCTGTGCTGTGGAGGAAGAATTGATGAATATACCAACTTAATGTAGCAGGGCCATATAGGCTTCAGCCTCGAGAAACTGATGATAACGGTTGCCCCTCCATTGTGCCCCCATAGCTGTGCAATTTCCACAGATGGTAACTTCATTTTTCCCGCGATGAAGAGATATTGTGATGTCATGACCCACCAGGCTTAATCATTGTCTTTCTTTCTGGCCTGTTTTTGCAGCTTTCTAGTCCAGGTTTACAGACTTGATGAGGGGAATCGTGGGTTAGGTGAATATTTGGGGCTTACCAACAATGTATCTGGGTAGGTCAGGCAACTCTACATCTAACCCATTCCTCCATATAACACATGTCAATACAGTGCTCTCAAATTACATTGCATCATCACAAAAAGCATTGACTTACAGTATGGGAGGGGTCAGAGTTTACTGAAGGTGCTAGATGAATACAGAAAAAAAATCACAAATGCTGGAACTGAAACTGGCAAATCATTCTGCAGATATTGCAACCTCTTTTATTTGCTTCTCTGATAACATTTGATCAAGCAAACCCATACCTGGAAGAACATCAGAAACGCAGAAGTGTGGAGAATACTTAAGTAAAGTAGGAACCTTTTCCAAAGGAAGTGCTGGAAGCCATTTTGAAAGCCCATTGTGGATTAAGAACATAACATAAGAAGGGCCGTACTGGGTCAGACCAAAGGTCCATCTAGCTCTGTATCCTGTCTACCAAGAGTGGCCAATGCCAGGTGCCCTGGAGTGAGTGAACCTAACAGGTAAAGATCAAGTGATCTCTCTCCTGCCATCCATCACCCCACTCTGACAAACAGAGGCGAGGGACACCATTCCTAACCCAGCCTGGCTAATAGACATTAATGGACTTAGCCTCCATGAATTTATCCAGTTCTCTTTTAAACCCTGTTATAGTCCTAGCCTTCACAGCCTCCTCAGGCAAGGAGTTCCACAGGTTGACTGCATGCTGTGTGAAGAAGAACTTCCTTTTATTTGTTTTAAACCTGCTGCCCACTAATTTCAAGGGGTGGCCCCTAGTTCTGCTATTATGGGAACAAGTAAATAACTTTTCCTTATTCACTTTCTCCACGCCACTCATAATTTTATATACCTCTATCATATCCTCCCTTAGTCTCCTCTTTTCCAAGCTAAAAAGTCCTAGCCTCTTTAATCTCTCCTCATATGGGACCTGTTCCAATCCCCTAATCATTTTAGTCGCCCTTCTCTGAACCTTTTCTAATGCCAGTATATCCTTTTTGATATGAGGAGACCATATTTGTACACATTGGGAGTTGGAAGGGGAAAATGGGAGGAGGGAAAACTAAATCAAAGCCAAATTAAATAAAATAAACATTGCTAGCAATGCCACCAAGAGCCTCAGGGGATAGTGTGCAGCTTTCCATATTTGTTGACTGACAGCTGTCTCATCTGGTGGCCACCTACACCGTCATGGGGATGATTGTCTTGGGCCCTGTTCCCTATTGAATTACCTTTCAGATTTATTGTATTATTGGTAGCAGCAATAGTTACTTGTATTCTTGTAATGACTAAGGCACGGAACTATAAGCGCAGAGAATGGAGTGTGGCCCTCTCTCCAAAGCGCTAATAATGTACAAAAGACAGAGTGATACGGACAGATATCAAAAAGACAATGTGTCAAAAAAGCAATAAAATGTTCTCCCAGTTTCCCACTTCTCCCACTGATCACCCATGTGATCATCAAGCTATCAATCAAATGGCTTCAGAATGTAGCCTATCTCATCCAGCCTCATATGGAAACACTGCCGTACCCTAAGGAGAAAATGCCAAAGGATTCTGAAGATGTGTACACATCTGCTACTTCTTCCATGCTCATATTTAAAAGGAGGGGGCAGCGGTTATATGGCCACTCCTTTGATGTCCTGGTTTTAGGGGTAGCTTTCAACCACTACCTGTTTCTGCAGGAATGCACCAGGGTATTAGCCCTCTTTGCGTTCCCTTAGAAGGGTGTCTCTAGGCCCACAAGCTGACAGCCTAATAACTTGCCAAATATTTTTTTCCCAAGTTTTATGTCTTGTTAATTATTTTTAAGCAGTTTTTTGAATCTTGGGCACCACATCCTCCATGTGTCTACTTAGATCAGAGCACATGGATGTATGGGGTTTTAAGGATCCTAAGTGTTGATTTGTACCATGATTGTGGAATTAAGCATCCAAACTTAAAATAACTGGGTATTCAATCTTTCCTTCATTCTCTAGATCAGTGTGAGTATGATCCCGCAAACCATCTTCTTACATTAGTAGTATCATTGACCTGAATGGGAAATCTTGAGTGAATAAAGAGAACTCCTGTGAATAAGGGTTTGTGAGGTCTCGGTCCCTAGCAGCATTCAGCAATGTAATCTTTGCTTGCGATCTTAGCAATTTTTAATGAATATTATCTTGGCAGTGCTGCAGGAATTAAACAACAATATCACATGCACATACTTAGGGAAAAACAACGAGGACTGTCACTTGGCAGCTCTGCATTGTTATGGGCTCTGTGTGACCTTGGATCAATCTTGTTCCTCTGTTTCTTCATGTATACAGTGGTGAAAGGAAGGTGTACCTACCTCCATAAGGCTGTTGTGAGCTGCATTTGTGTTTGTAAAGCATTTTCGCAGCATTCAATGGGAAGTACTAAATGAAGTGCACAACATTGTTTATATGCAAATAGAAAATTCCAAGAACTTAGAATGCGTCAATGTTTTGATCTAAATGAACACTCCATGTCTAGTGTTAGGTTAAAGTATCTATTACTACTCAGTGAAGAGGGGGATGAGAATTCTTCCAAATACAATAACCACTCTGACTTCTGGTAGCTCGTACCTTCACTGATCCAGATTTATGACAATGGGTATAAGTAGTACACAAACTCTAAAACAGACTCCTTGTTCATAAATTGGCTGAGCACATGGTATGTTGTGCCAACACTTCCACTTCTTTTACTGCACCACTTTAAGGCCAGAACCTGGCTATATTTCAGAAGAATAAAATAGACCTTGTAATTCCATCAGTCTACAGGTAATACAGTATCCTGCAGTACTCTTCAGGGAAACATTGACTCGGTACTAACTGGTATTCTGTTTTAACTCACCACCTATATGACTGATTAGGGAACAATACCTGAGGACTGTATTACAAAGAATTGCATACTTGACTGCACATCAATAAATGTATGAATTCACTGCAGAGAGCTTGGAGATTTTACCACTAATTCAGAAAGAAAACAATCTACAAAAGGAATTCAAGCTTGAACATGTGCAGTTGCATGGTTAATTTGCAGAACTGCAAATAGATGATGCAGCCATGTTTTTGTTTTTCCATTTTTTACCTGTTTTATCTATGAGCAGACTTGTTCTGGATAAATTCTTTCCATTATACTGAAGTGACAAAGAGTCCTGTGGCACCTTAAAGACTAACAAAAGTATTGAAGCATAAGCTTTCGTGGGCTAATACCCACGTCGTTGGATGCAGATCCAGACTAACATGGCTACCTCTCTGATTCTTGATTCCATTGTGCTGTTTTCCATTCCCTTCATCCCCCACCATCATATCTGACTGACTGGCTGCAGATACTGTGAAAAATTCATCAAGGAAAAAACATCAGATGAATGTGACTTTACACAGCTTAACTACTAAAAGTCGGAGTGTGTTTTTTTGTAGGGATGCATGTGATTTGCATTTTGATTTGTATGGGTTCATGCCTTCTTAGGTTCAGGGTCAATGAACTATCAAAATTCAGTCAAAATCACCCACTTTTCTGGTTTCATGGTGAATCCATAGAGAATGTTGAGTTTCATATTGTTTAGCATAAAGGGCTTGACTTACCTTTTTATTACTTCATTTTTCCCCCATTTGTAAAGCCACTGATCTCATTCTCTGTGATTTCAGTGATATTGACCTGACATAAAACTGATGTGATGCATCATTCTGTAGTGGTTTATTCGCAACTCATTGACAATTACAGGGACAAGTCACTTAAACAGAGTATTATCCAAAGAGGACTGCTCATTGACTTCTGTAGGCTAAATATGGTGATCTTGGTCTGGTTCCCAGTGGATGGAGGTACTGAACCCATCACAGCTGGCACGGATAAGCTCCCTCATTTGGCAGTGCTGGAAAAATGGTTCAGAGTGAATGATCTTTAAGAAAAGAAACCCTTTGACCTCATTATAACAGGATTGAGTCTCTTTGGCAATGAAGCCTGAGAATGGTTTTGTTGTTGAGCCACTCCAGAGAGCTAGGTTCAGCCCCCTCTGCTAAGGACTTCCTGTGTGACCTTGAGCAAGTCACTTCACTTCTCAGTTTCCCATTTTTAAACTGGGGCTAATGTATTAGCAGTATTTATTTGTATTATCACTGTGCCTGGGAGTCATGGCCCAGGAACCTGTTGTGCTGGGTGCTGTCCAATCATAACAAAAAGACAGTCACTGCCCCAAAGAGGTTACAATCGAAGTATAAGACAAGGGAGAACAGATGGAACAGACTGAGCAGTAACAGGAGACAATGAAACCATATTTGTTAGTATGACAAGCAGCGGTCTTGGCACACCAGCAACCCAACCATTTCTTCCTAGCTCACAGGAATATTTTGAAGATATATGAATTAATGTTTGGGAGGTATTTTAATATTGCCTATGGGAGCCATATAATGCATTGATTCAATGGATTGAAAAATGAGTTTCATTCTCCATCACCCAATCAGCTGTATTTTTTTTTAAAGTGAAGGACATGTCAGTGTGTTTCAATTATTTTATTTGTGCTATGATGGAACAATCTGTATTTGTGATGACCAGCACTATGACAAAATTCAGGCAGGAATGGCTCTCATTATTTTGAGTGCATGTAAGTGACTTGCCCCTGTGATTCTCAATGACTTGCAAATAAACCACCACAGAATGATGGATAGACAAGTGTATGGGGAAAATCTTTCCATGTTGGGGTTGAGGGACAACATGTACAATAACATACAGGTATGTAAAAGTCATTCACAGTGATATGCCAGTGGGACATGATACTTACCTTAATATAATTTCTTGTAGGCTGTAAAACATAGCATTTTATAAGGTACATTAAATTTAAAATCCTGTTCTTTAAAAAAAAAAAAAAAGTCATCTTAAGATATAGTAAAATCAATATGAATCTTAAGGACTGAAAGTCTCTTCTGCATGAGTCAGCCAATAAAACATTAAGCTCTCTAGACAAAAAAAAAAATCTAGTAACTAATAAATTATAATAAGTTTAATCACTTGGTAAATTATTACAATATTGCCCTTTTGATTCCAGGACTGTCCCTTGCAATCTGGAAAATGTCACCTTTTACTAACTAGAGGTCCAGTGTCAGTGACCATTTTACAACACGTCCAAATGTAGAGCACGTTGTCATGGAAAATAATGAATACCATAAATCTGTACTATTCTGTGCTATACAGTAAAACATGACAAATAGTCTTTTTTTGAGGTCTAGCCATTGTTTCGTTCACTATGAATTCTCAATACCTTGTCAAGTGTAAACTGAAGATAGGCCAGTTTATGGATGAGATCCACAGCTTGTTCTCTCTCCACTAATTGACTTTCATAGAATTAAGCCAATTTACCATAGCTGAAGAGTTGGCTTTATAAACCTGTTGGCACTTCAGACCTGATTTTCTCATTGGTTGACAGTGTAACAAAAGAAACTATTGGTATTTGTATTTACCATTGGTATTAATGTGTTTCCGTAGAAGAAAATGGCACATTGATTCATTCAATAATAAGAAATATATGGAAAATGGACTCAAAATTATGTAAGGGGAAATATTTTTAAATGAACCTGGTAGTAATGAAAAGTGTTGGATAGTCAGACTATCACAGTGGCCTATATGAAGGTAAAAATCATTGGCAATGAGAGAGCATATAATTATTCACCTCACCAAAGTGTGTGTCTTCAAAATAAGAGGTCAATTGAAATCCTCTGCCAGAGTGTTTTTGGTACTTGATGAGGACTTAATGATTCTTTAGGTGGATGTGAATGATATTGTCACGGTGAACATTTAAAAATCATACCAAAAATCGAGATGTCAATACTAGGCTATTAAATAATTAATCTGTTCTCCTTTTGCATAATTCAACACCCCAGCATCCCTTGTTAGTATGATATAGCATTAATTTCATTTTATTGTTTGAATGTCAGCCCCACATTTTCAAGTGGAGGTACCTTAAATCTAGTAATTACCCATATATTTTTACTGTAACATTTCTATACAGCATCTTTCATAAAATTTCATAGTCTCCTTCCTGCCAACATGCCGACTCTTTCTTATACTAGCATCATTTTCCTTTGTGTTTACAGTATAAGTAGCCCTACTATCTATTCTTTCCAATCTCTGCCATTTCCTTGTGAAACTTTTATGTTTCTGACCAAACTTTACCCATAAGGAACAACATTTGTCAAATTACTTTATAAACCTGTATCTAGAACTTTCTGTATAAGGGGAGATTAGGCAACAGCCACTGGGTCTATCCGAAGAAATAAAGTAATTTTGCTTATTTCTGGTAGCCTTTCTTTATATTGTCTTACTGTTCTTTTAAATCTAGACATGTTCTCATATTTATTTGGTTTCTTTTACTACTACCACTGCAATTAGTTTGTGATTTTTTTTTCATATGTCTTCTAATTGCCCCATTCTTATTAATTCCTTCAGAAAGTAATTTCTCACAACAAATTTCTCCACTCATAATGTTCCTGGATGGAAAGTAACAGGAGTGAACTTAGGGTTTAAATAAGCATGAGGTATAACAGAATAGAATTCAGATTCCTCCTCAAACAGCGGGTCAACCAACTAAGCTGAGTGTCCGTATAAAAGACACATCAGCATCCAGCAATGTGCTCTAGTGGCTAGCACACTACGCTGGACCTCAGCAGACTTGGGTTCTATTTTATGTCGTTCACCTTCCTGGTGATCTTGATGAAGTCACTCAGTATCTGTGTGCCTCTATTTCCCCATCTGTGAAATGGGTAGAGAGAGGCCTTCCTCTTCATGAAGAATTTTGAGGTTTTTGAAATGTGGCTTAGTTCTGAATTGGAACAAAGGTAAACATTTCAAAATTCTCTGTATAGGGGGATAGCTGCCATGGACTGTGGCAGTCCTGGAGTCCCTGGCCTCGAGGCAGTTAGTCTGGTTTGCTGCTCTGCCCTGGAAGCCCGGGCTTCTCAGATCGGAAGTCCACCAGGCAGACTACTGCGGAAACAACAGAACCCTACCTGGTTTCCAGAGGAACTTTATCAAAATGTTTGAGGAATGTTTCAATTTCAAATTCCATTAAAGAAAGATTTTGTTGGAATTTTTCATTCAGATCTAGGACATCCTATGGAAAGCACTATCAGAGCTGATGATGAAAAGTGCTATATGACACCTCAGTGTTATAATTGCACTAGAGTCTATAAAACTTATTATATTAATTATCTTTATGATAAAGAGCATTGTGATGGGGCATAGTGGCCCTGCACTGGTCAAGAATGGGTTGACCCCATGCTCTGGACAGAGGAAACCATGCCTCTTTTTTCCTTGCTGGGCATGTTCCAGCTGGATCATCAGTATAAAAGGGAGAACCCTGTTAGGGGGGCTTTCCCTTACCCTCTCCCCTGTTTTTTGTCACGCAGACAGAAAACAGAAGACCAGAATTCTGAAGTGCAGGCAATATGATATTTATTGGGGTTAGTTCCAAGCAAACCTAGTCATAGTTCTACATGCTGGCAGAGTCTGTTCCCAGCTCTGATGTTGCAGAGCATTTACCCCGTGCCTTCCTTCCCAGCCCTAATGCCCCAGAGCCTTGCCTGTGTCCCTCTTCCCCATTCCCCACCACATTCCCATTTCCCCACCTCCACCTTCTTAGTAGGCCCAAGTATATTTGTAATGCACGCACACAGCCCTGCCTCTTACAATGTACAGTCATGTTCAATTTTGGGGGGGTCATGGGTCTCGGTTCTTTTGTACCCCATGGGATGGGTAAGGACTGAGGATGTGCTCTGGCCAAGGCCAGGCCTTGCTTCAACTTTTAGTGTTTCTATGCCTCTCCCCTTCTAACTGGTTGCTTGATCTTGGCTTCAGAGAAGGATCAGGCAGTCTTACAGTGTATACTCCTATATTACACTCCCACCATATCCTGTAACACTTTAACTGTTCTATCCCTTATCTCTTCCCATTGTACTAAAAATCCCTTCTGGTTGTGGGAAATGCAACACACAGTGTCTTTGTTAATTGTTCTTCACACACATTAGAAGAAGATGTAAGAGTATGAAAAATTCAAACTCAAAATTCTATCTCCAGCTAATAAACAAGCCTATATCCTAACACAGCCCAGCTCAGCCGGGTGGACCGCTGAGGAGAGAGGATGCATGTTTCAGGCTCCCAAATGGGAGCTACTGAAGCCCCAGAGAGTGGAGGCCAGTCACATCAAGACCCGGGTGGATAACCGTCTACCGAAGGATGCTGGGGAGACATCAGAACCATTGAGAACTTTACAGGGTGAGGACCTAGGAGACTTGTGGACCATGTGACTGGAAGACAAGATAGGAAGTAGCCATGGGAGACTAACCATTGACCTGGTTATAGAATTGAGCAATAAATCAGCATGTTTCAGTTGGATCCCCACTGAGCAGTGGTGAATACACTCGCTGCTGACAGGGCCCTGGGCTGGGCTGTTGGAGTAGAGAGGGCCTGGTTCACTCTGCACTGGCCACTGCCTCTCCCTCTACCCTCACCCCCCCGTATGGTAACCCACCCCCCTCTGGCCATAAGGCCACAACCCTACTAAGGAAGGAAGCCGTGTTGACTCTGGTCATTTGCCTACGAGGCCCTGTTCAGGAGGGCAGCCCTGTTGATTCTGCCTGCTAAATTGTGCAGGCTTGTGAGAAAGGGCAGCCATATTGACTCTGGCTTCTAAGCCTCATAACCCTGTAAGAGACGGCCACCGTATTAACTCTGGGCCGCACAGCCCTGTGAGAGAGGGCGATTGTATCGACTGTGGCCACTGGGTCATTCATCTCTGAGGCTAGCTGGACTCAGCCGCAGACCTATCATGCTTTTTCTCCACCTCAAAGGGGGACAGGATGTGCTTGGCCTGTGACAAACATCATGGACTGATTTTAATTTTTATTTATCTTTGTCTGCTTGCAAACATGTTCTATCATTGACAATTGTGCAAACATGTAGAATTTAAATAGTTTTGTTACCTATGTATGTATCTGTGGCAAACCAGAGAGAGTCCTGATTATATTCCCTGTCCTCAGCCTATGAAACTTATCAACTTTGTCTATGATTTACTCTCAGTGTTCTAATCATAAACTATCTTAAAATGAAAAAGCACAAGGCAGACTGCCATCAATTGCAGAAAGAACTTGTCACAAAACAACAGCTGGAGCAGTGTCAGTTCCAAAAACCAGATATTTAGTCTCAAAGACATTTGTATTTTAAAACTTAATTTTAAGTTGTGGGGGGTGTGTGTGTGTGTTTTGATAAAACATAGTAAAGCACAAGATGCATAGATGCATTTTATGTTTCAGGGGCCATATCCATTTAGATATTTTTTTCTTAGAAATAAGTTACTGCTAAGAATTTGATAATTGTTTGATTTTTCAAATGGATATGTTGGTCTACTTTGGCAGGAATATTAAAAACATGAGCTTTCTTTGTGATGGTGTCTGACTGAACCCTAATTTGCCGTCCTAAAACAGATAATCATCCTCTAAGTAATTAAAGTGAGTTTTACATGTACTGCAATGTACTTTCTTCTAGAAGGAAGATCTATGTTGTGGAGAAACATGTTTTTAGAGGATTGCCGCAGTATAGCAACGGTAATCCCTTGAGGTCATTTGCTGTTCATGGTTCCAACTTCTACTTGCACAAATTGCAATTTTGGCATTTTCTGTAATTTGTAGAATTTAAGAGACAGCAACCTGGCAGGCAACACAACTAGGTTCTACTCTGAGCTTTGTCATTAACTTGTGGTTCTGCCCCCTTGATGTGACACTCTGTAAAATGGGGAGCATGATGGCTTATCCACTTTTGTAAAAGTTCTACACATACTAATGAAAAATGCAAGGTATTATCAATATGGTGTATTCTCCTATGATTATACTTGCCACTGAATTCATAGTCTAAAATGTATGGTGCCTATCTTGAGGAGAGATCTCCAGTGTAATGCTTTAAGTAAACAGTGGGGGTGGGATAGATCAAAATTGTAAGGACTGGAATTACACCCACTTCTTAACTCAAATTTGGTCCAAATAATCCCCTGTGCTTTAAGGCATGGAAGCAGTTTATGTACTGACCTAAAATGACCAAAACATGAAACACATGGGAAAGGAATATAAGTAGTGATATCCCTCGAATTTGTAGACCCCTCTGAGCACGAACCATGTGTCATCAGGATGAGAAGGCATGACCAATTGAGAAATTCCTTGTGAAGTGTTACCAAGGGGAGACATGCATATAAGAGAGGCTGGCTGGCTCTGTGGGGCTTTCAAAGATCTGAGTTCAGTGGTCTGCTCAGACAGATTCCTCATGACCTTGTGCAAGTCACTTAATCTCTTTGTGCCCCAGTTTCCCATAGAAATAACATTTCTTTTCTCATTCTTTTTTTATTTGTTTCTCTGTGTAGAATGTAAGCTCTTTGAGGCAGGGATTTGTACAGCATCTCACACAATAGCATAGCATAACCTGATATAGCCATGGCCTCTAAGCACAAATGTAGCACTATTAATACATTTAAGTACTAATGGATGTCACATTTCACACTCTGTGTGTGTGTGTGTATGAGAGAGAGAGAAACCCTTGTGTTTCTTATGCTTTGTAGTTATCTCATAGTCTAATTAATAATCCTCAGGTCCCTAAAGCTATTCTATTCAATGTAAATGGGTAAAAAAAAATATCTAAAAGCATTTAGCTGGTGAAATCTGGCTTAATCTTCTGTCCCAAATCAAATCATGTTAATTCACATCAACTTTGATGTGTGATCTGATTTTTGATAGAAAGCCAAGTTCTTTCCCTCCTTGTGACTTATGCTAGCGATGTGAAGAAACAAGTTAACTTTTAAGGGGCCAGATGATCAGCTGAAGTAAATCAGTGGAGGCCCATTGATTTCAATGGAACTTTTCCAATTTATACCAACTGATACTCTGCCAAAAAAAAAAAAAAGTTAATCCTGGGTTTCATGAAGTTAGAAAGTAACCTACCCCAAATCTCCTCATCTTACAGTTTTGTAGCTTTCTCTGGTAGTGTTGTGGTTTTGGTTCAGAAGTCTTTGCTGTCTTGAGTAATTTCAAGAATAGGAATACAAATTCTCTCATGTTTTTCTCCATATGTATAGTCCCACACTTAGTTATGCTGTTTGTTTTTGTGCTGCTTCAAAGTATTTATTTCACAATCTTTATGCTTAAGAAAATCAATCCAAACCTGTTTTTTTAAAGTCAATAAATAGTTTGGGGATGAAAGACATTCTTACAGATAGATATTGACTTGACACGATTTTTCAGTTACACCATTTCTTCTTTCTCTCGCGCTTCTGAACTGTAGCCACTGTGGTCTACTGTCTCTAGCCACTTTGGTCTAGCTTTCCATTTCCAATTGAATGCTTTTTTAGCAGTAACAATCCCTAATGATCTTTGATTGCTTCAACATACTAATGTTCCGGTTTCAATAGGGTGCTAGCTGGGAGGCTTGTAAGAGCAAGTTAGACAATCACCTGCCAGGGATGGTCTAAATCAGTGGTGGCCAACCTGTGGCCCATCAGGGTAATCGGCTAATGGGCCACGATTTGCCATTCCCGGGCAATGGGAGCTGCAGGTGGCCATGCTTGTGGATGGTCAATGTAAACAATCCGTCTTGCAGCCACTAGCAGATTACCCTGACGGGCCGCAGGTTGCCGACTACTGGTCTAGATAACACTTAGTCCCGTCTTTAGTGCAGGAAACTGGACTGAATGTTCGAAGGTTGCAAACACCAGTAACTGCTTAGCGTATCTGGAACGATATAACTAGGAAAAATGGAATGGAATTGAGGGAGAGGAATGTAAGATAGATATCAGGATCCACTTCCAAATGATTATACCTATTTAACTGTGGAACAGTCTCTCAAAGGAAAAGGTTGATGTCCAAGAACCTGAGATGTGAGAACAAGGCTATACAAAGCAAAGGAATATGCAGATCAGAAAACATTGTATTGTACAGAATGATGCTGTGTTCACTGGGGGATGAACTGGATGGCCTATAAGTCTTGTTCATATTTAGTTTCCATAGGTCTGTCATTTTGTGCTCATTTGCATGGGACAGACACTTGGCATTCAGGTTATCAGTTTGGATGTGACATTGCAGAGCTCATGTGTTTTGATAATGAAAGTTCGAAGTATAGTAGCTGGTTTTGAAGCAGTGGTTTTATCTGGTTATGCCACTGTGTTTTCAAAAGTGTGTGTTCTAAACCGCTTTTCTAGTGATTGAGGCCCAGGTCTTCAAGGATACACACTTTAGAGGAACTGGGCCAGAGGCTTTAGATTCAGTAAAATACTTAAGCACATGCTTAAATGTAATCATTGGGTAGTGTCTTGGAGTACCCTACTGAATCAGGGCCACAGATTGCTGGGGGGAAAACATAAGTTGGACGCTATTGCAAACACTATTTTCTTAATAAAGTTCAGGATAAAACCTTATTAAACTTTAACAGGGACAGCAACATCGGCCTTTTCAGTGTTGCCAAATTAATGCTTTGAATCACCACCCAAATATTTTGATTTGAAGTGCATCTGAGTACACACAATAGGAGGCTTCCCACAAGTCAGACATTTGTCAAGTCACAAATTATTCATCGGAAGAGGTCTGAGCTCGGTCTCAGTGATCTTACGACCATATCAATTATGAAAATAACAAGCAAGACGTCAAGAAGAGAGGAAACAATGCCAGTGCGAGTTTATGGAGACAAACACTCCACTGTCTTGCAAGCCTTTGGAAGCAATGTTACCTGATGTCAAAGCAGG
The DNA here is from genome assembly GCA_007922305.1 of Dermatemys mawii. Lineage (NCBI taxonomy): Eukaryota > Metazoa > Chordata > Testudines > Dermatemydidae > Dermatemys > Dermatemys mawii. The sequence continues at coordinate 6,997,868 of ML677326.1, forward strand.
AGGAAATGGCAACAGTTCAAAGAGTACAGTGACCAGGCACTGCTGTCCTTCAACCCCTTTCTCTGTCCTCAGAAATACTTAGCTGCCTTTTAAGCACATGCACAATTTGCAACTGTTTATTTTAAGAGCCCTTTGACAACCTGATCCACAGTGGTTGAAGTGGTCTGAAGTGCTTAAAGTCTATCTTAACCCCATCTGAAGTAAGTTTTCATGCACTTGGTACAGACAATTCACAACTTCATTTAAACATATCTTACATAAACACATTCCATTTTAGGTCACTTAACCTGTCCCAAATTAGGAGGGTAACCTTCAGTTGAAAGGACTTTCTTAAGCTAGGGATTCACCCAGGGTCAGCTCTAGATTTTTTGCCACCCCAAGCAAAAAACAAATTTTGGCTGCCTTTCTCTCCCCCTCACGCCCCGCTTTTTTTCCTGGCTTTTACACATTTGCATTTTGCAATGGTGGTGGGTTTTTTTGACTGTTAAAAATTTAAAAAAAATGAAAACAGAGAATTTCTAGCTAGAATATGTAAATAAATAAATGCTTTATTCACCTTTACCAAGGTCTGATTACTTTGAAAGTTGAAACAATTTAAAACAAGTTCAAGCACAAGCAAAATATTCAATACCACCCGCTAAACCACTAGCATCGATGCAACACGGAAATTGGCGTGAATGGCGCCGGTAGGGCAGCACAGTACACACAAGTAATTGTGATTCTTGATTTAATTACTCAATAACTGTTAAAGTTAACATATTTATGCACGTTCACATTATGAGCGACTGTGTCAGGACATGACACAATATTTTTCCCATCATGCTCCTATCGCACTACTTTTTTTGTTCTTCATGTATTTTTTTTTAATCTTCATGTATTTTTGATCTTAATGAATTTTATGTATTGGTGGATTTTTCCAAAAAAAAGGGATGGTGGGCACCAGAATGCTGCCCTGGAAAAGTGCCACCCCAAGCACGTGCTTGCTTTGCTGATGCCTAGAGCCAGCTCTGGATTCTTACGTAAATCTAGTTGTCATGGGATAAGAGAGAAGATCCTTTCATGGACTGAGAACTGGTTAAAAGACAGGGAATAAAAGGTAGGAATAAATGGTAAATTTTCAGAATGGAGAGGGGTAACTAGTGGTGTTCCCCATGGGTCAGTCCTTGGACCAATCCTATTCAACGTATTCATAAATGATCTGGAGAAAGGAGTAAACAGTGAGTTGGCAGAGTTTTCAGATGATACTAGACTGCTCATGATAGTTCAGACCAAAGTAGAATGTGAAGAACTTCAAAAAGATCTCACAAAACTAAGTGATTGGGCAACAAAATGGGAAATGAAATGTAATGTGGATAAATGTAAAGTAATGCACATTGGAAAAAATAACCCAAACTATACATACAATATAATGGGGGCTAATTTGCTACAGCTAATCAGGAAAGAGATCTTGGAGTCAATGAGTATAGTTCTCTGAAGATGTCCACGCAGTGTGCAACAGCAGTCAAAAAAGCAACCAGGATGTTAGGAATCATTAAAAAAGGGATAGAGAATAAAACTGAGAATAACTTATTGCCCTTACATAAATCCGTGGTATGCCCACATCTTGAATACTGCATATAGATGTATTCTCATCTGAAAAGAGATATACTGGCATTAGAAAAGGTTCAGAGAAGGGCAACTAAAATTATTAGGAGTTTGAACTGGGTCCCATATGAGGAGACATTAAACAGGCTAGGATCTTTTAGTTTGGAAAAGAGGAAACTAAGGGGGGATATGATAGAGGTATATAAAATCATGAGTGGTGTGGAGAAAGTGAATAAGGAAAAGTTATTAACTTGTTCCCATAATATTAGAACTAGGGGACACCAAATGAAATTAATGGGCAGCAGGTTTAAAACAAATAAAAGGAAGTTGTTCTTCACACAGCACACAATCAATCTGTGGAACTCCTTGCCTGAGGAGCTTGTGAAGACTAGGACTATAGCAGAGTTTAAAGGAGAAATGGATAGCTTCATGGAGGTTAGGTGCATTAATGTCTGTTAGCGAGGCTGGGTAAGGAATGGTATCCATAGCCTCTGTTTGTCAGAGGATGGTGATGGATGGCAGGAGAAAGATCACTTGATCTTTACCTGTTAGGTTCACTCCTTCTGGGGTACCTGACATTGGCCACTGTCGGTAGACAGGATAATGGGCTGGATGGACCTTTGGTCTGACCCAATATGGCCTTTCTTATGTTATGTTCACTAAACTATTTATATTTGTTCTTATTGTTTTTAAATGAGGCAACAAGCCTCATACAAATTATTAAAAGAAAATACAGAAACCTTGACCCATCTCAAGTGATTTCAGCTCTGAGTGATTTTTAGCTCTTAGCAGGCAGGGCAGAAACATAGTCCTACCACAGCTGATTTCCGCTCTGATTGAGCATTTAAAATAACAAAGAGGCTCCTAATGAAGCCTCTTTAACTCTTTATTTTTTTGAACGGGGGTGGAGGGGTCCGTTAAACCAGTCCAGGGAGGACCCTTAGGGGAGGGTCCACATTTTGTCGCTGGGACACCTGTCCCCACCCCTTTTACTCTGCTCTGGCATTCGAACTCCTTGCTTAATGAGATCCTTTCAACTGAACATGACCCCATCATTTGGGGCAGGTTAAGAACAGTTCAATTCCCCTTGATCCACACCATAATGACAATAGGTTGACAACATTCCACTACCCCTGCATTCAGAACTACAGTGATTTGTAACCCAACACCAGCCAAAGTTAATTACTTTGAGGAAAACACTGTTCTATCTGCTGGGTAGGGGGACAGAATTGGGAACAGCCTTTACATCCCATGGAGCCTCTAATATCAGTAATGATGGTAATGGGAATGCATCTTGTGCTGAGGTAGGCAATTAATTGTCAGGAAGACATATTGGTTGTTCACAAGATGCCTCATTTGAGGTTGCCATCTGGAAGAGTGGTCTGCTGGTAAGGAAGGATAGAGGGAGGGGTGGTTGCAGAGCAATGGGGATGGCTGGATATTGGGTGAGACCAGAGTAGGAAGATTAGTATAAGAGTGAGGGGAGAATGCTTTCATTATGAGGGAACATGTGGAGGTCAGGTAAGAGTTAATCTATCCTGGAAAGGGATTTTAGTGGAGATTTTTACATATTAGGGAACACATTTTGTAACAAAAGGGATATTTTTACACACAAGTGATGAGGTGGCCAGCCCCCAATTTTTCTCTTCCCATCTTATTTCCCCATCCATTCTTGTTGCACCATGTCCACATTACACCATGAGCACTTCAGTACTGGGACTGCCATCCTACATATTGAGGAAAGACTTGAGCTTTTTAGGCTCAATCACAAATTGACGTGTCCCTCTAGTGTACTGCCTTTGGGCAAGGAGGACATCTTCTAGGCAATAGCTCTCAGAAGTGTTTTAGCAGGAGTCATGTATCTACTAGGATTTTGTGGACTTTCTATTAAGATAAGTCTGGTCTCAGATTAAACATATGTGGTGCCTCCATTTGATCCAAGATTAAACATATAGATAATAGATTATAAAACCGGAAGGGACCATCGTGATCATCTAGTCTGACCTACTGCATAACATAGGCCCTGGAACCACACAAAAATAATTCCTAGAGAAGATCTTTTAGACAAACATTCAATCTTGCTTTTAAAAATTGGCAGTGAGGGAGAATCTACCTCAGTCCTTGGTAAATTGTTGCAATAGCTAATTAGTCTCCCATTAAAAATGCATGCCATAGTTCCAGTTTGAATTTGTCTAGCTTCAACTTCTAGCCATCGGATCAGGTTATAGCTTTCTCTGCTAGATTGAAGAACCAGTTATTAAATATTTGTTCTCCAGACTGTAATCAAGTCACCCCTTAATCTTCTCTTTGTTAAACTAAATAGATTGAACTCCCTGAGTCTATCATTATAAGACATGTCTTCTAATCTTTTAATCATTCTCATGGCTCTTCTCTGAACCTCTCCAATTTGCCAACATCCTTCTTGAACTATGGATACCAGAACTGGACACAATACTCCAATACTGCTTGCACCAGTACCAAATACAGAGATAATATAACCTCTTTACTACTACTACTTTAGATTCCCTGCATCCCAGGATCATATTAGTTCTTTTGGTCACAGCATTACACAGGAAGCTCACATGCAGCTGATCATCAACCATGACCCCCAAATCTTTATTTCAGAGTTGCTATTTCCCAGGATAGAGTCCCCCATACTGTAAGTGTGGCTTATATTCTTTGTTCCCAGATGTATATATTTTCATTTAGTCATAAGGAAACATATTGTTTGTTTGTGCCCAGCTTACTAAGCAATCTATACTGCTCTTAATTAGTGACCTGTCCTCTTAATTACCACTCCCCCAATTTTTGGGTCATCTTCAAACTTTATCAGTGATGATTTTATATTTTCCTCCAGGTCATTGGTAAAGATATTAAATAGAATAGGTCCAAGAATCAGTCCCTGGGGATTCCACTGTAAACAGATCCAGCTGATGACTATTCCCCATTTACAGTTACATTTTGATATTTGTCAGTTACCCAGTTTTTAATCCATTCAATATGTGCCATGTCAATTTTATATCATTCTACATTTTTTTTTTAATACAACTGCTGGGCATTACCAAGTCAAAAAAATTTACAGAAGTCTAAATATATTACGTCAACCCTATTGTCTTTAACAACCAAAGCTATAATCTCAGGGGGAAAAAAATAAGTTAGTTTGGAAGGAACTATTTTCCATACACGGTGTTGATTTGCATTAATTACATTACCCTTCTTTAATTTTTTATTAATCGACTCTTGTATCAGCGCCTCCATTATCTTGTCTAGGATCAATGTTAGGCTGACAGGCTGATAATTACTTAGGTCATCCATTTACCCTTTTCAAAAATTGGCACCACATTCACTTTTTTCCCAGTGTTCTAGAACTACCTCATTGCGCCAAGATTTGTTGCAAAGCAACATTAACACTCCAGCAACTCCTTAGCCAGCTCTTAACTTGTATCCAGGAGTTTTATCTCCACCTGCTGATTAAGGAATTTATATGTTTGGTAGTTTCTATTTAACAAACTCCAGAGATATTAATGGAATGGAAAGAGTGTTTATCACGACCATATGATGAAAATATATAATCTATTTCCCCCAAATGCAGTACAGAAGTATTTATTGAACAGCTCTGCCTTTTCTGCATTATTATTAACAATTTTACCATTTTCATCTAATAATGGACCAATACCAATATCAGGA
>ML677326.1:7003538-7217462 GCA_007922305.1 Dermatemys mawii
TATATATATATATATATATATATATATATATATACACACACACACAGCTGTCTTCACTTCCCCTCTAAACCAGGTTGGTTTTTTAACCAGCACAGACTTTTTCCTTAATTGTGGCTTTTGGGGCATCTAGTCAGGTGGGGAAACGACATTCCTTTGTCTAGGATGGGATAACTTCTGCTTGGCTGGCAAACACATTTTAAGAATGATAATTTCAGTTTGTCCATAACTTTGCATCAGTTGCTTGCATCTATATTATGCAATGATATTAGTAATCAGGGAGACAGGAGGTTTTTATTCATACCGTACATGACATTTAGATACATTTCATAAGATTAAAGAACTAGGGTACATTACAGCTGGTTAAGCCAGAGGAAATTAATTACTAGATATCAGGGTGTATGTGGCCCCCTTCTCTTGGGTTGTTCTTAATGTCACTGCAACAACATACCAAACCTGAAGGTCCAAAGCCCAATATTGCCCTTCAATTGTAAAACATCTATTGACTTAAACGAGTGAAGGGTCAGACCTGTCAAGTAAGTAGCACACAGGCAAACCTGTGGTCTCTGATTCTGTAGCCTTACCAAATGTCAACATCTATCACTCAGATAGTTCTTTATGTATTTACAAACAAAAGCAGCCATCTTCCCTCTCCCAACTGGAACAAAACTTAATGAGCCTGAATATTAACAAACAAACAAACAAAAGTCAGGAATGAGGGAGAGTTTGCTTTTCCCCCCATACTTTCCAGTCCCTTCTTTCCATGGCCTCATTTACTTCTATTTTATTTACAGCTAGAAGCAATTAGATCCTCTGATCAGTCTTAGAAATTATTCACCTCCTCAGACCCGGTAAAGCATCAGATGAAGGAGCAAATATTTTATCACAATGTGGAATGACCAGTATGAAAAGCTCTGCCTGGAACTGGATGGTAAATGTAACCCAGCAAAACCCTCTGGCTCCATTTAAATGAACACTATTAGGACTTATTGAACTCTCTCCCGGACCCATTGTCAAAATGGATAAACAAACTTTCTGCAGCATTTGAATGTGTAATCAAATAGCGTCTGAAATTCACCATGAGATGGGACTGTGCTTTGGACATAAGGTCAAAGTCATTATTTTTCTTTGCTCTTTTGCTTCTTATTCCTCAACTTCTAGTTCAATACTCTATCTGCCCTGCATTCAGAAGAACACGGGACAAACACTGAAAACTAGCACATAGAAGGTAGCACAAATCCTTGTGGCATAATGGGAATAAAAGAGGCATGATAATAGATAAATAAACTGGATTTCAAAACTAGCCTGAAATGTAACAGTGATTCAGTGGGACAGGTATTATTATTAACCTTGGTGAAATAATAATAAGATCTTCTGTTTACAGCCCTTGTTTTATTTTACAGGATCTTGAAATGCTTTCCAGAAAGGAATGGCTTCCCCAGCATAAGTAACACATCCACTTCTGAAGTTAAACGCTAGATCAGATTAGCAAGAGATAGCAATACATAGAGCACCTAAAAATAGAATGGGAAAAAATCATTATCCTGTTAAAACTGCAATAATAGTCTGCATTGGAATCTGATGTGGGCATTGGGGTTAACACCCAAACATTGCAAAAGAATGGGCAGCACAGAAAAAGCCCCTGTTTAACAGGCTGGGGGATTGGATTAGTATTCATTCAGAGGGGAAGACTGCCCACTCCCAAATTACCAACACATTGTTTTAAGGTCTCTCAGTCAATTACTGACCTGGCCTAACTGTGCTGAATTTATGAGAGCTGATACAATCAAACCCCAATGGGGTATCATTTAGCATAACAACTTCCAGCTGCTTTTTCCCTCTGTGATGGGGGTGTTCACCCCACATTTTCCCTGAAAGGGTTTATGAAGACCAAGAAAGGAGATAATTAACTCAATAAAACACAGCTGAGGGAAATCAGGTGGCCCAGCGATCCCTCCCTCCCACGAGGGAGGGGGAGAGCCCAGCAGGCAAGGAACGAGCTGGGCTAATAAAGACAGGAAATTGGCAGTAGAAAGCAGTGCTGCTGGGGAAATCTGCAGTTACTGCATGGAAGAAGGGAGGAGTGTTTTGAGGCTACAGGGATAGGTGGCCTAAAATTGTTCCCTGGGAACAGGGAGTTAGGAAGCTTGAAAATCTAGAGCGGGGTGTGAGCCTGATGGTAGGAGAGAGCGCAGGGAAGGTCCCTAAGGTCTAGCAGGGAACAGGCCTTGACTGCTAGCTAGAGGTCCCTCAGCTGGAACCCCAATTAGAGGATGGGCCCAGGTACCCCTGCCAGCAACTGAGGGAGTGGCACAATGAGGCAGTGAATAGGAAGACTGCCTGAGCTTGTGTGTGGAAAAAAAGTTTGCAGCCTCAGAAGGAGAAACCATTTGGTGACCTGTCTGGAGGGCTGAGTCATGAAAAGGCAGTAGCAGCTCATGGAGCGAGAGAGGGTCTGCCAACTCAGAGAAAGACATGGAGAAACAGAGTGGAAGTGTAGTGCCAGCAGCCCCCGCTTATCGGCAGGTGGGATTGAACCAGAGATTTCTGGAATTTAGTGCATGAGCCTCTACTGTGTGAGCTGTTAGCTAAGGTTGTAGGGCAGACCCATTTTATCTCTCTCGCTAAATGGTCTACATGCCCCTAGATGGGATAGAACATCACACCCAGATGGTGTGTGGGTTATACAACCTCGTGAAGGGATGTTGATTTTGCGAGCTATTACCCAGAATGAGCATGAGGAGGCACCATCCTAGCAGTGAGCCGGGCATCCCATCACACCCCTCTCTTTGTTCTCCCATAATTAACGCAAACCTTTGTCCAAGCATTTCAACCAGTCTGAATAAAAATATCTTCCTCGCTCATTTAGCTGCTTAGTTTCATAAAGCCTCCAATCCTCCTTATAGTCTAAGAAAAAGTGTGATCATCAAGAGCTGAATTTCTAAGGCAGCAAAGCAAAATTCCAAGCCTGTACACACCAAAAAAATATGTTTCCCCTTTGCAGGTCCTGTTTACCAATAATTTAGACTTAGATTGCCTGCAAGTCTGATTTCTTCATCTGACCTACCAAATCATTAACATTCCTCCATTAAGCTAGAAGTAAGTGTCCCAAAAGTGAAATATATAAGAGCCAGTGTCAGAAAATTCTCATCAATGGGTTCATGCCTCAGGAAGGCTATTCCACCAGGCAGATGCTTCAACCACAAGATGGCCATATTTTTATAAAACTTCATGATGTACCTCTTTGCCCCATTTACTGCGGGGGTATGAATTCCTTTGGCTCTGAACTCACTGGTCAAGTGTTTCTTTAACTTATGGGCTGGATTCTCCTCCAGTACCAATATACATCTGTTGCAATTCTATTGATTTCAATGGAGTTATTCCTAAATCACACCAGTCCAAGGGGAGAATCGAATATTCTCTCAAAGCGGCAGGGACTGGTATGGCTCTCTCTTAGTGTCAGACATTTTAACAGACCCAGTTTCAAAGCACGTAAAGTGTATTGGTGTAGCAGGGAGACAGGCACCTTATAAATACATGTAACAATAATGAAACCTGTTTTCTAGTAAGTACAATACAGCATATTGAGTGTCAAGGATTTTTCCTTGCTAGGGCTGAGTAGAAAAGTGAACAGTATTTGTAATTAGTAGTGTCAGTGTGTTAGCTGTTGTGTGAAGGGATTGGATGGCAGAGATAGTGACACAGGTTGATGTTTCCAGGAGGATCAATCAATCTGAGCATTTTGCAAGTGATGTGGGTGATTTTAGACTCAGAAGAAATGACAGCACTAGTGATATGGGTGGTGGGGTGCATGTGTTTGTAATGCAGCTCAAGAGAGACAGGCTGACAAAGAGCATGGCAAGGAAGGGGAGGGGCAGGAAAGAGACGAACGACACTTGTCCAACTGTCTGTAGGTAGGTAGTGCCTCTAAGAGTGGTTTAGGAGATGGGACTTCACAACACAAGGGAAAGGAACGCTCTTGAAAAAGTGAGAATATAATTTTTTTTTCTTTTAACTGAAATTTCAAGTGAATTTTTAGTGCTTATGTATGCTGTTGAACTGACAGCCCTGGAGGCTGAAATCCTCTGTTCAATAGGACACGTATAACATAAGCAGCATCCACATGAGTGTCTCTCCATTATAGCTCAGACTTGTTCTGGAAGGCCCAACCCTCAGGTCTAGAGGAAGCTCCATCTCCAGTTGTTGGCATATTTGCAGGTTCGGCCACTGAGGATTCCAGTTAGAGTCAGTTGTGGTGGTGATACTTCCTGTTATGTGGGCATCTGTCCACTAGAAACTATGCAAGTCCACTAGCTCACTTCACCAAGTGCGCTTCAAGTTGTAGTGACTGTTGCTCACTACAGACCTGGGCTTTATTAACTAGTCACCTAAAAGTGACAGCAATAGAGCTGTCTCCCAAGTCATGTAGCCTCCAGAACAGAGCAATATTTTTAGTAAAAGACTCAGAGGCCAGCATCAAATCTGGTGCCAACAAGTGCAACTCAAAAGTCTAATTGGCACAGGGAATCTATGGCAGAACAGGATTGAAATGGGGTCACCCAAGTATTAGCATAGGACCCTAATCACTGGACCATCCTTCCTCTTAGAACATATATGTTGCTCCACCTTAAGCCATACAGTTACCTGATTAATTCACAAGCTAATGAATCTAATGTGGACATTTGGTGATCTTCTGGGCTGGAAAGAGAATAAATTTTGTTCTTTGAGGAGATAAGCAATTGCAATTCCATATATGTCAGTATAAATTCTTTTTGGAAAGTGCTGGGTTGACATCTTTGCAGATAGAAGATTTTAGTTTTACCTCCAGGACAGAGGAATCATGGGGCATGGAAAATTTGAACCTGAAAGATCAAATTCTCAGTAAGGTGTTGTGATGGGGTTACGACTCACCTGTGTGGCGCCTCCTGCCAGTTGTCCTGGGAATTAGCTCCTCTGGCCAGGAGTGCCTTCTGTAGACTGGTGTCCCCCTTACCACTGGCCCCCATGTCCCTCCCAGACCTCAGTGTCCTTCCACATCAGGGTCCTGCCCCTAACAGTAACCTACTATCTGGGTCTCTCCACCCAGAGAAATTCCCACCCCTTATTCCTCCCACTTCGCCTCAGAGGCTACTGCCAGTCACCATCTAGCCCCCGCTCCCTGGGCCTGACTGGACTGCAGTCTATCAACCACTCATCATTGGCAAAGTGTGGAGCGGGGGGGTCGGACCAGCTGCCTCTACCCAGATCTGGGCTGCCTTTCTGCAGCCCTAGTACATTTTTGTGGGGCCTTAACCTGGCTCACAGCCTGGGGCTTCGTTGGGCTGGAGCTCCCCAGCTCCTTCTGCCCTTCCTCAGCACTGCTACACCCTTGGTACCCTCCTTAGTTTCCCAGGCAGCCAGGTCCTCCTCTCTGCTGAAAGTTAGAGAGAATCTATCTCCTTCTGGCCCCCTGCCCTCTTATAAGAGCCAGCTGGGCCCTGATTGCTGTGGCTGTTTTCTCAATCAGCCCTGCTTTCCCCTTGCCACAGCCCTCTCCCAGGGCTGTTTTATGCCCTTCAGGACAGGAGCAGGGTGACGACTCTGCCACAGGTGTGAATGAGTGGTAGGTGAGTATTATTAATAAACCTTTATTTCCAGTGCAGCCCCATTTATGACTAGGACCCTGTTGTGCTAGGGGCTGTATAAACACAGAACAAAAAATAGTCTCTGCTCCAAAGAACTTACAATTTAAGCTCTGCAGTCTTAACTATAGAACTTGCTGTTGTTCCTTTCTCTTTGCCCCCCGCCCTTGAATTTAGTGTTATACAAAGATTGGGTTCTTGTTTCCTCACAGAATTTTACTTAGCAACCAAACCTTGATTTGTAATTATAAGAAGGCATTGAAGGTTGGATGCTATGAGAGGTTATAATGGATAATTACTGTACCCTCTTAATAAATCTGGCCTTTCACACTCTTAAAGGACTTTGTGTCAACTGTGTGGCCTGAACAGTGCAGTTCTCTTGAGATGGAAGCACTGAAATGCCTTTATATAGTGCTGCAATTTAAAAATTAAAGTGGTCTTTATAAGGCATCTGCAAAAGAATAGAAAGGAAAAGATAATTAGCTGTGGCTGTTTCAGCTACCTCAGAGCTGAAGGTATGATAAAGTGAAAATTGGGAATCGTGAACTAAATCTGATCCAGATGTTGTGGTGTCTGATATTACCCTTTTAATTAAAACATTTACAACAATGATCACAAAGGTTATGTTCGCATATCAGGTTGGAGGGTAGCTCCTTCATGACCTCTGCTTTTCTTGTCACTTGGCAGATGATTTTAGAGGGGGGCACTGATTATGAAAAATTTAAAATGAAGCCTTTTCATTATTAGACACCATTCCTCAGGGTTATCACTGGGCTACTCAGAGTTCATGTAATAATAATTATAATGACATGCTACTACGGCAAATTTCATCTCAAAGGATCCTGATGCTATTTCCAGACTGAATTATGTACTCTCCATACAATAGTAACCACCCTATCTCAATCTCATCTGATACATCTAGGGTGAAACATGGCAGCCATTTAACAGTGCTCAGTAATGCTATGCAACAGTATTAGCACAGGATGTGAAGAAGAATAGTGCACCTAAATGAAAAGAAGAGGGGCAATATAGATATGTAGATTTTCTGCAAATTATATGATTTTTCAGATTATATATTTTTATTTTTTCTCACTGGCTAGATGAAAATCAAAACAAAACCAACCTTTCCAAAGGAGAGTTTGTATGCAATATTCATGTCTTTGGAATGACAGGGTTACCTTGATAACCACATTTGATTGTCAGAGGATTACACAACCATAGATGCCAGGGATTAAAAAATGTATTAGATCACCTATTCCACCCCAGCCACTGTAAGGTTGCTCCCTAGAGTATATTCTTGACTGCTTTCTGAAGTCTAGTTTGAAATTTCTTAAAAAATGGGCCTTTCCTTTGTCTTGGCAGATGGCACTATCACAATTGTATACTCCCCATTCATTCTCCAGCACTCAGATTTGAGAACTGTGCAGAGAAGCTAGGGTTTTTAATTCAGTCTAACAGGCATGTCAATCTGTAATGTATTAGTGGCTACAGACTTGACCTGAACCCACCAACTTCCTCATTTCAGTGATTTAAGAGATTGCTGCAGGTATCTAAAAGCCCGAGAGGAGCGTACACAGCACTGATGTGAAAAGCAGATAGATAATAATTGGCCAAGATTCTCAAAAGTGACTAGTGATTGGGGTGCTTTGATTTTTTGGGTGGTTAACTTGAGACATCTTAATGAAGCGGCCCTTTACTGAATCAAACAGGGTGCTTAGCACTTTCCGATAATCAGGCCTATTTAAAACGTGTTTATTTAGCCCCACCCCCACCCCATCCCTCAAAACCCCACTAGGCATTTGAAAATAATGCTCATCATCTCTTCAACAGAGATGAGGAAAATACAAACAATTGCTTTTGGCCAGTAAGCAAAATCTACAGGCAAATTCACTGCATGTACTGATAAAATGTACTACTTAGTGTCTATACTGGATGCCTTGTATAACTAGATGCTAGGAAAGGAACAACTACTAATGAACGGAAATAAGATATTTTGACCACTACTTTAGGAATATGAAAATTATTTTGTATCATACCGTGCGTTTCATTCTGTGAGCTCTTTGTATTCAGAAATAACTTAATGCACCACTGACGGGCAATAGAAATGTACCGAAACCAAACACTGGGAACTCCACAGCCTGAATTATTTTTAGGGTGGAAACCCAGATTCAAATTTTGCAGCTTCAGATAACTTCTAAAATTCAGCCAACGCTAAAAAAGATCAGTTCAGATATCACTTACAGCAGGGTACATTGGTAGTAACATCTTTAGAGTCAACGACAATCACAATGGATTGAAACTAGTATAAGACTGGTGTAAATGTGATCAAAATCAGATACTTTCCATCTAATAACACAGTGCCATTTGGTCCTTACATTATGCTATGGTGATAATTCAGTGTAGATTCATAGGAATGCCATCTACTGAACTGCCAACATCACTTCCTATGGCACCCAAGTATTAAGTTGGCCAAATTCTACTTAGTTTATAAGGCCAACAACTGCCTACCGTCCCCCATGGTGAGAAAATCTTCTCTGAGGAGCAGAGTGAATGAGGTCATTGGCCTGCCCTCATTTCTCCTCCTCCGCCCCCGCCCTCCCTATCACACTGGCTCACAGAACAAACATTATACCAGTTACTATCCACCTGGCACAATAGCCCTTTTGGGATGGGGGGAAGTGTCAGATTACAGTGCTCTGATTCACACCAGGGAGCCGACTGCTGATGGGATGGTCCCATGATCAAAGGAGTATAATGCACAAGAACTAGTTATAACTCCAGAGTGAACATTAGTGAAGAAATCTAGACATTGCTAAAGCATGTTGAATATGTGTCCATGTTTCCAGCTGTGTAGCATTTAGTCATCAAATCCGGATAACTAAATATTGAAACACTGATGCTTTCATCACTGAAATATTTAGTTATCAGATTCTTCATGAATAAATGTAACTGCCTCTGGAGTGTTGATGAGTAACAAGTCAGTTCTCAGTGAAACCTTGAAAACTTTAGCACTCACTTATCCTGCACCATAGGGGCTAGAAGCAGGGGTGTGGCAGTTTGGTGCAGTGGCTCTCAGAACCCTCACTATACAAATTGTTCCAGCACCCTTGTCCTGCATAGCAAATTCTTAACAGTGTCATCTCTCTGACTGGGACCCAGAGGTGGACTGGGTTGGGTAACTGCTGGGAAAAAGCTATGCAGTGTTGCTGGTGGAGGGATGGACTCCATTGGGAATGGCATGATGAGGTGAGATGCAGCTCAGGGGCCCATGAGAAATCTGCTGGTGAGCAGAAAGAGGGGATCTGGGATGTCTTCAGGAGACCAAGCTGAGGCATAAATCCAAAGGAAAGTGTCATAACACCTGGGTGTACTTGGTAGGCAAAGGGGGACCTAACTTTACTGTACTCCAGGTAGACAGACTTGGGTATTTGGATGAGGGACAGACACTTTTGAACCTGGTGGAGATGGAACATCAAAATGTAATTTACTACCATAAATTAGAACTTTCATAGTTTTTCTTTCATTGAATAATTTTATAGACAGTAGTGCTGATGCATATTGCATTCTTCATTAATTCATTATCATACAGCACTTTGTCTTCAGAAACAATCTTCAAATATTATACTTTCTATGCAGATAGCCTCAATGAGATGTAAAACTTTCTAGGCAGAAAACGGGCTATATGAATTTGTGAGCATTCATTTAAAAATAACTTCATTTTGCCTGTTTTTTCACTAGTACAGTTAGGGTTTACATACCACAACATGGACACCTTTAAAATATGTTGGTGGGTAAGTAGGTAAATAGTTCACAGAAATTGGTAATTTGGCTATGGAAACAACTGAAATCATGTGTGACTGTAGAGCAAACAATTCACTTGAGAAAGCACAAATTTTCCCAGACAGTGCTCTTGTTTTTATCATGATAATTTATTGTAAGTGGAGCTAATTTAGAATTTGAAATAAAATGAACAAATGTCCCGTAAATTGAATTCCACTGTATACATCTTTCGCACCTCTGCAGTGGTGCAGTTAAGAAAAAAAGTCTATGCAGATCACCCTTTCATATGGAAATAAATTACATGCAGAAAATGCCTTCTTGACTTTCAAAAAACCTCTCATTTGCAAGCATTATTCGCATAGGAAGCTGTGTTGGAAAAAAGTTCAGTGTCAAAACCACTTTCATGTAGAAAACTTCCAGTGGCAAAACACCTTTATCTTCTAGATAATTCTATATTAGCAGTTACAGTGAATTGGTTAGCATAAAAATTTCTGAAATACTATAATTGTAAACACTTATCAGCTTCAGTAGACCTCTGTGGCCTTTTGCCCCCTCAAAGGAGTAATGGTATGGGGAATGTCATCTGTTGATACTAATCTTTTTATGACTTTTTAAGAGCCATGGGACAAATTCTGCACTGCACTGGATTGACCCCATTGATTTCAGCGTGGGTTTCTACTGGTCTAGGTGAGAGTACAATCTGACCACACTTCTTTTTTTTACTCCCACAGAGTTCAATGGGTTTAAGATCAGGCCCTAACAGAGGCCAAGGACACAAACCCTTTAGTGGGTCAAACTGCATTCTGTTGAAGGAAGTGGGATATTTCAAAATAATTATTTGCAACACTACAATGTCTATCAACCCTAGCTGTGGACTTCATTGTGTTAGGTGCTGTACACACACAGAACAAAAAGACTGTCCCTGCCCAAACAGATTCCAAGCCAAATATAAGACCAGAGACAACAAAATATTATAATATTTTAGCAGACAGAAGGAGGCATATGAGTAAACTATGAAACGCTGTTGGTCAGCATGATGGGCATTGGTTTCAAGCTTTTTCAATCAATAGACCATTGAGTGGGAGAAGAATCTGCTCATGGACACACTATTCCTATGCTAACCCCCACTACTTCTCACAAAGTTTAAATATTCAGGCTATCCCAGTCACTAATTAATCCATAGAGCGTCAAATAAGCTACCTAATAGGCCACCATAGCTGCAATCGCATAGTTGCACTCAGTACTGGTGTCAGAGCTGGAGAGCCCTCCATTAAAAAGAAAAATAGAGGCCAGATATTGGGAAATCTAGTCTCTACTGTAATACAAAATAATAATAATTGTTGCACTGTAGCCAAATAACACCTAATTAATATTTGTATTGTCATCAAAGAACAAAATGACAGCACCTGCCCCCAAATCTTACAGTAGAATTCAAGAGACAACAAGTTGAGATGGACAGATGGAGAGCAAAAGGAAACAACGAGACAATGCTGGGCAGGATGATAGGCAGTGATCTCTGCACACCAGCTACCTGACTGTTGTCAACTATTTTTGTAGACCTCACGGCAAAGAAGAATGTCAAATCAGTTAGTAAAGATGATCAAATCTCATGCTGTAGGATGTAAATGGACCACCACATGACTCAGGAAGGATATTTTGCTGCCATGATCTGTGTTATACAATTGGCTAGGTGAATCATTGTTATTGTTTTTGCCATTTTTTGGAATATCAGGCATTGGCCACTGATGGTTATGATAGAAAATCAAAAATGGTGGTCCAATGATCTGATCAAGGCCACTTTGAACGTTCAAGCCAAGTGAGGCCAGAATCAAAGAGATCTAATATCTGTCCGTCTGTCTATCTGTCACCATTATAAAATCATTTAAGGCAAAGTCTGTCAGGATCTCTCATTCAACTTTTAATAGGCAGAACTGAATTTAGCAATTAATGTCACCATCTGTTATTTTCTTTTTAAATAATTATGTATATTATCTTCAGAAAGGGAATGCTTTGTACTAATCCACTTTGGTGATTCCTAAATCACTTCCTATTGGGATAAAGTTCAACTCAATTCCTTTGAGTTTTATGAAATGTCTTGACTGCCACCTGCCTCATTCAACAGCAGGGGAGATCGCCAAGGTGTTTTTATCATCAGTTCAGCTCAGAACAGATCTGTGAACATAATGGAAACTAGTAGCCTTGGATTAAAAAGAAAAAGCATCAGATGATCTGGCAGACTGCTTAGATGTTATCAGCATTGTAGAGAGGAGTTAATACTGAAAAGGACAGGTGGGTGGTTAATTCTATGGACTGGATTAATGGTCCCTAGGCTGGAATCTGAGACCAGCAGAACCACCTTTTTTAACTGAACAAGATTTGCCTTTTTTCCCGGTTTGGTTTGGCAGTCCCTGAAATTGATTTGCTCCTACTTCCCTTCTCAGTGGAGTTATTTTATTAGGTTTGTTTGTCTTCAGTCCTTTGATAGCTGTGTTCCAAAATAAATTAAGGCTACTTCAATTTATTCTGCCACTTGTCTGGTTACACCGTGATTGTATTTATGCACAAAGAGCTTAAATAATGTGAGGAAGGGCATAGGTCATGATCATAGAATATTAGCGCTGGAAGAGACCTCAGGAAGTCTTCTAGTCCAATCCCCTTCTCAAAGCAGGACCAACACCAACTAAGTCATCCCATCTAAGGCTTTGTCAAGCGGTCCTTAAAGCACTCTAAGGATCTAACCATCCTCTTTGGAACCCCACTTCAGGTAATTGAAGGCTGCTATCAAAACTGCCCTCACTCTTTTCTTCTGCAGACTAAATAACCCCAGTTCTCTCAGCCTCCCCTCAGAAGTCATGTGCCCCAGCCCCCTAATCATTTTCATTGCCCTACACTGGACTCTCTCCAATTTGTCCACATCCCTTGTGGAGTGGGGGGACCAAAACTGGACACAATATTCCAGGTATGGCCTCACCAATGTCGAATAGAGGGGAATACTCACTTCCCTCGATCTGCTGGCAATGCTCTTACTAATACAGCCCAATATGCCATTGTCTTTCTTGGCAACAGGCGCACACTGCTGCCTCATATCCAGCTTCTCATCCACAGTAATCTCCAGGTCCTTTCCTTCAGAACTGCTACTTAGCTGGTCGGTCCCCAGCCTGTAGTGGTGCATGGGATTCTTCCTTCCTAAGTGCAGGACTCTGCACTTGTCCTTGCTGAACCTCATCAGATTTCTTTTGGCCCAATCCTCCAATTTTTCTAGGTCACTCTGGACCCTATCCCTACCCTCCAGAGTATCTACCTCTCCCCACAGCTTGCTGAGGGTGCAATTAATCCCATCATCCAGATCCTTAATAAAGATGTTGAACAAAACTGATGAAAATCAAAAAATTATACAACCAGATTTCAGAGTTGTCAGACATGCTTCTTCTGGCCCTGAAGTTATCAGCCTTGAGACTTTCTAGTATCTAGATATAATTTCTTCTGTGATCCCTTTTTTCACCATTTTCTCTTTTTCTTCCCCATTTTCCCCAGCCTTGCTCCTTTGTTATGATGGAGGTCAATTGCCCATTTATTTTTAGGAACACACAGTAGTACTCCTTTCAATAAATTACCTTTCCCATATTCACAGAGGTCTCTGTCTTAGTGATCCTTTGTTCTTTATGTAGTTGATTATTTTTATCACAATTTCTCTTTGTGTTTTTTTAACATGGATACATAGGTTTTAAGGTTTCAAGGGATGATAATGATTAATTATTGGCATTACAGTAGCACATAGGAACCCCAGTTATGCATCAGAACCCAACAGAACTAGGTGCTGAACAAATGCAAAACACAAAGATGGTCACAGACACAAATAAGCTGCAGTATTTCAGTACGATCTCTTGCATAACACAGACCATAGAACCTCACATAGTCATTCCTGCATCAGACCCATAGCGATCCTGGGGATCAAAACGTGGCCCTGTCCTCGACTGCGGATGGTCACTTGCCTGTTGCGAGTGAACTATCTACTGGATCCCATATGCTGCTAAAACTCCTGACTCTGGGAAGCGCCTGTCACTATTCCTCAGCCTGGGTCTCTAACTATACCTTTTCTTGGGATGTGGGGCTCCACAGCACAGCTGCCTTAAACCCTGAAACCAATGCCTCAGTCACTCTGAGCCGCCCAGTTGTTTATACACCTTCCCACAGAGTTCCACTTCACTGTGGGCTCTCTGCGCTTCTCCATTAACCTCTTCAGGAGCAGCATGGCAGCAAGCAAGGAACACCGGCTTAGCAAAGAATTGTCCTAACTGCAGTCACTTTTATTCTTTAAAACACTATAGTTAAGATGTACAATAACAAAACAACAGTCCCGAGACTCTCACCATTAGTCTGATCCCACTTCTTCTGAGAGTGTCAGAATCATAGAAATTTAGGGCTGGAAAGTACCTCAAGAGGTATGAGTCCATCCCCCTGCACTAAGGTAGAATTAGGCATAGCTAGACCATCCCTAACAAGTTTTTGTCTAAGCCAGGGATCAGCAACCTTTGGCATGTGGCCCTCCAGGATAAGCCCCCCGGCGGGCCAGGCCAGTTTGTTTACTTGCTGCGTCCGCAGGTTCTGCCGATCGCGACTCCTACTAGCCACGGTTTGCCGTCCCAGGCCAATGCGGGCTGCAGGAAGGAGTGTGGGCTGAGGGTTGTGCTGGCCACCGCTGTTCTGGTTTAACCTGGTCTTTAAAAACCTCTAGTGACAAGGATTTCAGTCTTCCTAGGAAACCTGTTCCAGTACCTACCTATCCTTATTGTTAACGAGTTTGCCCTAATATCTAACCTAAATTTCCCTTGATGCAAACCAAACCAATTATTTCTTATCCTACTTTATGTGAATGTGGAGAACAATTGATCATTGTCCTCTTTATAACAATCTTTAACATATTTGAAGACTGTTATCACATCCCTCCACAACCTTCTCATCTTTGGACTAAACATGCCCATTTCTTTCAACCTTTACTCATAGGTCATGTTTTCTAAAAATTTTATCATTCTTGTTCCTCTCCTCTGGAATCTCTCCAATTTGTTCACATCTTCTTAAATATAGTGCCCAAAACTGGACACAGTATTCTAGCTGACGTCTCACCTCTGGTGAACAGAGTGGAACAATTATCTCCTGTATCTTACATATGACATTTCCATTAATACATCCTACAATTACATTTGCCTTCTTTGCAACAGGAATACAGGGTTGTTTCATATTCAAATTGTGATCCACTACAACCCCCAGATCCTTTTCAGCAACACTATTGCCTAGACACTCATTCCCTGTTTTGTAGTTGTGAATCTGATTTTTCCATTTTAGGTGTAGTACTTTGCACTTGACTTTATTAAATTTCACCTCACTGATTTCAGACCAACTCTCCAGTTTATCCAGATCCTTTTGAATTCTAATTATGTACTCTCAAGTGCTTGCAACCCACATCTGAAAATTTTATAAGTGTACTCTCCACTCCATCATCCAAGTTATTAATGAAAGTATTTAGTCTGAGGTCTAGTCAGCATTTTAGGCAAGATGGACCCATATTGCTCCCCCCGCCCAGCAATTGGGATGTGGTAGATGCCCCCTGGAGATCTTTCTTCCTTAATAACAATCTCTGACCCTTTTGACCATGTGCCCAGGATGAGGAAAACCAGCCACTTTCCCCAACCAGGCTTCTGTATAGGGAATTCATAGTTCCTGTAGATGTGCCAGTAGGCAAGAGAAAACCAGATCCAATATCTCTTGCTGGAGCTCTCTCACTAAATTTCTTTCCTAAGAGAGACCACACCCCTTCTGATCAGGGCCATGTCTGGAATAGACTGATCTTGTCAGGGCCAGGCTGGTTTTATAACAGATAACACAATCTGGTAGCTAGCACACAAAATGGTAGATACAAAACAACACAGAGTTCACAAAACAAAATGGCATTAACAGTTCGATACAGACATGTCCCTTTCTGCCAGCATGCTACTTTCAGTGGAATTATTCTGCATGTGACTTCATTGGAGTTATTCTGAATTTACACTAGTGTAGCTGAGAGCAATAAATTGCCCTAAACTTATAAACAGATATTATAATTTATTCAGGATGAGTCATGTTTCTGAACACGCACATTAAGATGCTGAGCAAAATTAGTGCAATTTGCCTTTAAATATGACATGAAGAATACTGTTATTTTTACAGAGGAGAAGGAAATAATATATTTGTTCTATTCTCTCTCACTCTCTCTCTCTCTTTCTCTCAGTACTTATAAAGCCTTTCTGATCCTACAATTGGAGGGACCCTTATGTATTTAAAAATAGAAATACCAACAGCCTCTCCTTTCCCAGTCTACAGAAAAATAGCTGGATACGTTTATAAAGCTTTTGTTTGCTTATTTATGTCTGTGTTTGTAAGTGAGTGTGCTGTGTTTATGTCTATGTGTGAGATAAACTTATTGATGGAAAGGTAAGTCAAAGAAGTTATGTTCTATTTAGCTCTGGGGTCATTCTTTGCTCTTCCTGGAGTGAGTTCCATAGTTTAGTTCCAGCAGTTCTGACGGAGGCAGTCTTAAGATTCCTCATATTGCGTGACAGTTCTACTGCTACCATGGAAAGTAGCGGCTGTGGGTGGTTATGGCTGTGGAAAGAGAAGTGACCTGCCAACTCCTGAGAGCAAAGTACTTGAAGGTTTTCGAGCATCACGACAGAAAACTGAATTCAGTATTCCATGGGAAGCCAGTGCAGAGAGCAGAACACTGGGGAGAGGCTAAATAGATGGGTTATTTGCATTCCGTACCAGCTGGAGCTTTTTCAGGACATATGGCTTAATTTGTAGCAGTATTCTACAATCCTTTCCAACTGTATGCCAAGCCATGCAAAAAGAGTTACAAAAATAGGCATGTCCTCCTAATTACCAGACTTTCATTGGATAAGTGATTTAGCTGAAAGGTATATATAGTCACATGTTGCCAGATATTTCTATATTGGTGTCTATGGGCTGCTTTACAGATCCTACTCAGGATGGCATATTATTCCACAAAAGGCTAATGTTAATTTATGGTTACTAAAGTCTATAAACTAAGCCAAACCAGCTTTATGTCTATATTTCATCTGACCCAGCCAGTGCCAATGAGTGCCTGAATTTGGTAGAGACTGAATCATAGATGAAGGTTAGCTGGCTGAAACTCAATCAACAAAAGATGGAGTGATGCTGGTAGTACAGAGGGAACAGCCAAAGATGTACCAAGGATTATCTAGCCTTTAAGGACATAGGCAGGTGAAGGGTGGATGCCATCAGATTGACCAGAATGG
Source organism: Dermatemys mawii (assembly GCA_007922305.1). Taxonomy (NCBI): domain Eukaryota; kingdom Metazoa; phylum Chordata; order Testudines; family Dermatemydidae; genus Dermatemys; species Dermatemys mawii. The sequence continues at coordinate 7,020,250 of ML677326.1, forward strand.
CTTTTTAAAATCTCCATCTAGCTACGGGATTGTGGCCATAACTTTGCACCTTGAGATTATAACTTCCTGCAGCATGCTTTGTGTAGCACACAGCTACACTTGAAGTCAGTTAGAAACTGAAGCTAGTGCAGACTGTATGTCAGCTTGCTTCTTAAGTGGCATTTCTCATCAGGAGTAAAGCTTATCGCACACCTCTAGGTCCTGCACTGATTAGTCTCTTGTGGGGAGTTAAATAAAGTTTTAAATGCCCTGGGACCTGCTTATTTGAGCAACTGTCATACTACCACAGTTGTAATTAACAGAGGGGCTGAAGGCGGAGCCTCCTGTGTTTGAGTGCTGGGACAACTGGAAAGGTATTCTCTACATTTCCTTTGGAATTCACTACCTTTTTCTTAAACCCAGCTCTGATGACCTTCAGGGACCCTGCGAACCTAGGTTCATCCAGACCTTTGATGGTTGGCATTGGTGTATTGACAGTTGTGATCCGTGATTGGGATAGAACTCTGTTTTTCATTTGATTGTTTTGGAGAGGCTGCTTCATTAATTCTTGTCTTGTATTTTTTGTATATGGATACTGCGCTGAAATCCCTAGATAGGAACTTTTGTAAATGTATTCACAGATTTTAAGGCCAGAATGGACTCTTATGATTATTTATTCTGACCTCCTGCATAACCCAGACCATAGAAATTTACTCAGGAATTCCTGTACCAAGCCCATAAATATAGATGTATAAATCTAAATAAATAAATTATGGGCTGACTTAGCATCTGCCTCTTTTCGAATCACCAAGAATTTATGCATGTGGCTAAATCCACCCATTTTTGGACAATATTCCATAAAAACCACAAGCCCCACAGACCTACAGGGCCACATGCGTAGGAAAATTGTCAAATGGTGCTAGATCATTAGTTAGGAGAAGAACTGATTCTCAGGTCCAGCTGAGCTGCCCTGGGCAAGTGACCGCGAGTGTGGGGAGAACACAGGGAGCTTTAAGTCACCTTTATACCCTCCTGATCCTGACGTCGGTACCAACATGCTCTAGGGGCTGTTTTTCAGGCTGGAGGTTGCTGGAACACAATGACACTCTGTCCATAGCTCCTAAGACGAAGGTTGTGATATGAAGCTGATTTTTTCCCCATGCTGGTGGGGCATTCTGTCAATCAATTACATTGGTTCTGTGGCCTCAGAGCAGGGATGCCATTTGCAACAGGGCAAAGAGGGTAGTTGCCCCTTAAGATCCTGGCTTGCCCCGCTCCCCCCAGATTTTTCATAAGTCTCAGTCTTCCACTCTTTTTCCCCCTCCCACCTGACTTCACAGAATATAATATAATCATATGGACCATTCTACAGGCCGATAGAATTTTCCCTTCCCGCCCCCCTGAGTTTTTCTGAAATGATGCCCTTCTCCACTGGAGGAACACAAAGTGGCTGTATAGGTCTCTGGCCCGTCCCTTTTATGCTCTGAAATGGAGCTGAAAGCCTGTGTTATGGGAAGCATCACATCTTGCTGAGACTATAGAATTCTCTTCCAATACTCTGACAAACAGTCCCTTCTAATCAACTACAAGGAACGTGGAAGGCAGGAGATGGGGGCTGGAAACAACGAAGGCAACACGTTGTAAATATATGGTATAACAGTCAGTAAAACTCCCCCACACTCTCTCCGCCCACCCACACACACACGAGTCAGCACCAGCTGTAGCCCAATTAAACTCAGCAGTTCACAGGTGTTCAGAGGAATGATTATAATATAAAAGCACATTTCTCTTTAGGGCTCTTTTTAACATTTTTTTAGTGCTATTTAAATTTAATAGAGCCAAAAAAAAACCCTAAAAACAAACAAAATAAAACAAAAAACAATCCTATCAACCAACACAGGGAGAATCATACAAAAGAAGAAAATTACACATCCACGCTTGTAGTTTAATTGAACATAAGTCAGTTGTGGTAAGTGGCAGTATGGTGTAGTGGAAAGGGCCTGAAACTAGGAGCTAGGCCCAGTGATTCTCAGCCTTTCAAGATTACTGTACCCCTTTCAAAGGTCTGATTTTAATATCCTAAGTTTCTCCTCACTTAAAAACTGCATATTTATAAAATCAGACATAAAAATAAAAAAAGATGTTGTGAGATTTAATAATGACCACAGAATTATAGGGGTAGGAGGGATCTCAAGCCACCTGTTCTGATGCAGGGCCAAGTGAACCTAGAATTGTTTAAGACACTTAGATATTATGGTGATAAGGGATACAGAAGAAACTTGGTAGAAGTTGTCTAGTGGATGGGGCATTGGGCTGAGAAGCAAGAGATCTGAATCCTATTCCTGGTTTGAGCACTAACTCCTAAGGCACCCTGGAAAAATCACTTTCTTTGCTGTACCTGTGCTGTCTTTTCATAGAATCATAGAATATCAGGGTTGGAAGGGACCTAGGGATGTCATCTAGTCCAACCCCCTGCTCAAAGCAGGACCAATTCCCAACTAAATCATTCCAGCTAGGACTTTGTCAAGGCTGACCTTAAAATCCTCTAAGACTATAAACTCTCAGAGAAGAGTCTACCACTTACTAGGTGTTTGTACATGGGCAATGTCATTTTTACAGTGTGCAAGAAAAATAAATAAAGGTCAGCAGCTTTATTTACAGTTGCTGCCAACAAGAACAGAACTGAGAAAGATCATGGAAATCAAATAATTCAAGGAAAATTATACAGTGGGAAAAAATGCCAGAATCCACAATAGAAATTATGGACAATGAACTGTTGGCCCAGCTATAGCCAAGAAGACACTGTCATTTCCACTGGAGTTCATAGTGTTGAGCTCTGTAATAAGTTTCTTTTATATACCTCCACTTCTCAAAATAATCATTCACCTCAGAAGGCATCAATCATAACAATGCTACCAGTCAGCCCTAGAAATTAGTGGTGAGGAATTGTGATGTTTTGAGCAGAGAAGGGTGTCTCAGGTTGAACGCAATAGAATCTGTCTCAAATACTGATATAGAAAAAAAATCCCAATATCATCCTCCTTAAATAGCAATTGTTCTTTACGGGAGATATAACAATACAAAGGGTGGAGGACAAGAACGTGAAAAATCAAGATGAATGTACTTCTGTTTTAACCATATGCCATTGGACTTGATGCAGGAATCACTAGGTGAGATTACCTGGGCCTGTGTTATACACATTAGATTATCACAATGGTTTCCTCTGGCTTTAAAATCAATGAAAATTCAATATTATCTGCCATTCCATTTGCAGTGGCAATTGGGTCACAGGCTATAATTATGAGAGACAACCCCAGTGATGGGAATCCAAAAATTTTCTTTTACCAGCAAAGCCTTTAAGAACTTCAAGTAAATTGCAAATGGGAAAGGATGGAAGCTCTTTTGGGCAAGGGCAATCCTTTTTGTTCTTTGTCTGTGCAGCATAGTACAAAGGGAAAATATAGTGCCCATAAATAAAAAGGGAAATAAAGACAACCCAGAGAATTATAGACCAGTCAGCTTAACTTCTGTATGCGGGGAAAAAAAAGAGCAAATAATTAAGCAATCAATTTGCAAACACCTAGAAGACAATAAGGTGATAAATAACAGTCAGCATGGATTTTTTTAAAAAAAAAATTGTGTTAAACCAACCTGATAACTTTCTTTGGTAGGGTAACAAGCCTCGTGGATGGGGAGAAGCAGTAGATGTGGTATATCTTGACTTCAGTAAGGCTTTTGATACTGTCTTGTATGACCATCTCATAAACTAGGGAAATACAATCTAGATGGAGCTACCATAAGGTGGGTACATAACTGGTTGGAAAATCATTCCGAGGGAGTAGTTATCAGTGGTTCACAGTTATGCTGGAAGGGCATAATGAGTGGGGTCCTGCAGGGATCGGTTCTGGGTCCGGTTTTGTTCAATATCTTCATTGATGAGTTAGATAATGGCATAGAGAGTACCCTTATAAAGTTTGTGGATGATACCAAGCTGGAAGGGATTGCAAGTGATTTGGAGGATGAGATTAAAATTCAAAATGATCTGGACAAACTGGAGAAATGCTCTGAAGTAAACAGGATGAAATTTAATAAGGACAAATGCAAAGTACTACAATTAGGAAGGAACAATCAGTTGCACACCTACAAAATGGAAAATGACTGCAAAGGAAGGAGTACTGTGGAAAGGGATCATTGTGGATCACAAGCTTAATATGAGTCAACCGTGTAATGCTGTTGCAAAAAAAGCAAACATCACTCAGGGAGGTATTAGCAGGAGTATTGTAAGCAAGATACGAAAAGTAATTCTTCTGCTCTACTCCACACTGATTAGGCCTCAACTGGAGTATTGTGTCCAGTTTTGGGCACCACAGTTCAGGAAAGATGTGGACAAATTGAAGAAAGTCCAGAGAAGAGCAACAAAAATGATTAAAGGGCTAGAAAACATGACCTCTGGGGGAAGATTGAAAAAAATGGGTTTGTCTAGTGTGGAGAAGAGAAGAGTGAGAGGGGACATGATAACAGTTTTCAAATACATAAAAAGTTGTTACAAGAAGGAAGGAAAAAAATTGTTCTTCTTAACGTCTGAGGATACGACAAGAACCAATGGGCTTAAATTGCAGCAAGGACGCTTTAGGTTGGACAGTAGGAAAAACTTCCTAACTGTTAAGGTGGTTAAGCACTGCAATAAATTGCCCAGGAAGGTTGTGGAATCTCCATCATTGGGGATTTTTAAGAGCAGATTGGACAAACACTTGTAAGGGATGGTCTAGATAATTCTTAGTCCTTAGTCTTAGTAGGGGGACTGGACTAGATGACCTCTCAAATCCCTTTCAGTTCTATGATTCTATGGGGCCTTGATCCAAGACTGGGGCTCCCAGGTGAAACTGCAGTACAAATAAATAATAATTAATATTTGAGCACATTAGCTTACAACACCCATCCCTTCCTACCCTATACAGCAGTCATTGTCACAAATCAGATGCATAGATCAAATTGGTATTCACATTAATTTTGACATTGCCTGTTTACTTGACAGCATTCTCTTTAGCTACCATAGTACCATACCTCACTTCATTATTGTGATGTAAGGAGAAATCGAGCCCTTTTCTCTATTGTGCTATTAAAAATTTCTGATGGGAAATGACTTAAAATAGTAGTGGTTTTGTCAAGAAGGGACTAAAAGGGCTGAAGATTTGAATGACATTAAGGGTGGAACTTTCATGGGAATTGAGTAACCCAATGCTCAGCATTGAGAGCTCAAACTGAGCCTCCCCTTTAAAGCAGCCAGTGCTTTCTGGTGTGCTGCTACCTACACATACCCCCATCCATCTGTGGATTGTACAATCTTATGAAAAGGCTCTTGCTAAATAGTCTAAACCCTTTTCAGAAGTGACGAATTTGCATGGGATGGAATTTTCTTAACTTCTGACTCCAGGAAAGTTTCACTTTCACTAAAAATGTGTCATCAGTTCTTCTTAGAATATGTGTTACCTACATATGCAAAACAATCTGTTCCACCTTGTATTAAGCTGTGACACTTCAAGTACCTTTCTCAGACCTGTAGAATATCAACATAATTAATTATCAGCTCTCACAGGACAGAAAAAAATCCACTGCTGCTATAAGAAGAAAGAGATAGAGAAGGTGGGTGAGGTAATAGCTTTTACTGGACCAACTTCTGTTGGTGAGACAAGAAAGATAGTGGGTATGTCTACATGACAATTAAACACCTGCAGCTGGCCTGTGTAAAATTGGGCTTGGGCTGTAGAATTCCAGTGTAGACATTCAGAATTGGGCTGGCGCCCAGGATCTGGGAGCCTCCCCCACTTTTTGGATCCCAGAGCTCGAGCTTCAGCCCAAGCCCAAACATCTGCACTGCAATTTTATAGCCCCGCAGCCTGACTCAGCTGATCCTGGCTAGTCACAGGTGTTTGATTGCTGTGTACACAGACCCAGCGTGTTCCAGTCATTACAGGTCTGGGAGTCAGGACTGCTGGGTTAAATTCACAGTTTTTCTATTGACTCTTTTGGTGAAAGTGACGTAATCACTTTGTGCCTCCATTTCCCATCTGTAAGATGAGGATGATAATGAGGAACGCATGGATGAAACATAACTTGTTGCTGGTCGTGGAACATCTTGAGTTCAAAAAATGAAACACGTTAAGTAAGCGCCTTTGGGTTCAAAAGCTGGGGCCAGATCCTTTGCTATGGATGAGAAATGCACAGAGTGAATTGATAGAGCAACAGAGCAAAGGGAGCATATAGCTGCACTTCCTAATCTGGAGCCACAGTGTGCGAAGACTTTCCCCGGCAATAAGTGAGCACAGCAGGAGGAATGTATCAATTCTTGTTTAGACACTTTTGTCTTCCATATGCAAATATGACTGATAAGGCCGTGTGACATCAGTTAGGGTGTGAACAGAATTTTCGCGTCTAAGGGCTTGCCTACATGCAGTGTGAGTCCACACTAGAAGGATGTAACTGGTAGTGCACGAGCATGATGTGACTGGCCCATGTGGACCCTGCTGGTGAGCACTAGAAGTTCGTCAGTGAGTGTTTATGTGGTCCCATGTCAGTAGACCTTCAGGAGACCAGAAGATCTTCATCTTCAGGAAGTTGCCTGGTGTACATCAGTGCAATATACCAGGCAACTTCCTGAAGATGAAGATAGCATCTGGTAGGATTTTCAAAAGCACCTAGGGACATAAATCCTATTGAAAGCAATGGGAACTGGGTGCCTAACCTGCTTTAAGGGCTTTTGAAAATCCCACTAGGCAGCGATCTACATCTTTAAACTCTTAAATGCATTTGAAAATCTAGCCTTTGGCGATTTAGGACATGTCTACAATGCACCTGGCAGGTGTGATTGCCAGTCTGGGTAGACAGTCTCTTAAGGGTATGTCTATTCTGCAGATGGGAGGTGTGATTCTCAGTATGGATAGACATACTTGCACTAGCTGAGCTCCAGCAAATACACTAAATAGCCACTTGAGTCCAAGCGTGCTTGAGATCATGGGTCCCAGCTTGCGTGGCTGGCCCGATTGTCCGCCCATGCTGCAACATCCACACTGCTATTTTTAGTGTGCTAGCTGGAGCTGAGCTAGTGCAAGTCTGAGACTTGCATCTCCCAGCAGCAGTGTAGACATATCCTTAGGAGACTAAATCATACAGAGAGTCAGCAGGATTAAGTTTCCAAAGTGCCTACATTACTTTTAAAAATGGGACTTATGTTCCTCACTCAATTAAGTGCTTTTGAAAATTTTACTCTCTGTGCCTGACTCAGAATTCCCTTATCCCTGATTTACTGAAGTGTAACTTCATTGTACTTGGTGACATTACATTGATAAAACCAACGTGAGGATCTGAATCATGCCTTTTGCTGTCTTAGCTTTTGATTGGCAGCTGGCTTCACCAGCAATGTTGGTATCATGTCAGGAAGCCTTGCCTCCAAAAATGTTCTTTTCATGCTTTCAAATTAAGTTCACAAACACGTATATTGCATGAAGTCCTTAGTATAGTCAGAGTCGGTCCTTTCTTTGTTTATCTAGCATATAAATCAACACAAACATTCATTAATCCCAGAATTTAAAGTCAAAGTTTTAGCTACTTGTTTGCAGCCTTAGAATGCTTGATATAATGGTACATTTTATTAATAATTGCTGTTTCTAACTTAGTAAAAACAAAGACAAAATATTTCATTGATTCAAAATATAGACTATATCAAGTTGTAATAATGTACTTTCAGCACTCTTCTTATATTCTAGATCAAGTCTTGAGTTGGTTTAAACTGAAGTCCAATTGAGGATGTAGCCACTGTTTCTTTGTCAAAAATCTGTATAAAACAGATGTAAGTATAAATGTAAGTATAAAGAAAATCAGGTTCATTAACTCCCAGGTTAAATCTTTGCCTGAAAAGCATGAGAAAGGAGAGAAAAGTCTTCTTGCATGGTGAACCTTGGTAAATGCATGTGCTAACCTTGAAAAACAATCAGATTATATTTCTCACTACATCAAAGTTGTCTTTAACTCATTAAAAGAGTGAATATTCTTTTACATTCCACGTGCTCTACACCTCACTCTCAGCCATGTGATTCTTTTTCTCACAGCTACTGCAGTGGAACTTCTTCCCACAACTCTTTACTACAGGGGGTCCCTGGTATAGGTCTCCCCCTTATCCGTCATGTGGTGTATACATCACTCATCAATAGGAGAACGTGTTCCGATTCATGTCGGTCTTGAGCTGCATATTCTTCGCTTCACCTTTTGCGTGGCTTTATTTTGGGTGCTTCACCCGATGTCCAGGAGGCGCTGGGTAGGAGGGAGGGGGCAGAGCAGGGATGGGGCATGCTTGGAGGAGGAGCAGAGATAGGGCATGCTCGGAAGAGGGGGCGGAACTGTGTGGGAAGAGGTGGAGGGAGCAGAAAGAGGCAGGATGAGCCATTATTTCTTATGGGGAAAAGTTCCCTGATATCTGTCATTTTCAGGAATGCGACGTCGAAGTATACTGGGGCTATATACCATATTTAAGTGTAGACTTCCTGAGAGCAAGTGTCATCGGACTTCACATGGGCTTAAGTGCCTGCACAGGACAGGTTGCAGGATCAGGACTGAAGGCCCCTCATGTGGGAAATATCCTTGTTCAGGATAGCATTTAAGTTTGTGCTGAAGTCCCACAGAAGTCAAGTTAATTGGGGAAAGATGGGGGATATTTACACTACACATTATTCATGGTTATGAATTCAGAATCTGCTTTGTATGACTATTCTCTAGTGTTCCCTTAAAATTCCCTATACCAGGGACAATTCCTGCCTGCAAATTTCTCCACTGGAATTTTCATGGAAACCAATCAGGGGAGAAAGGTGTGAACACAGACTAAGCAAATTTGGTTTAAAGATTCTAAGGAACAGTTGTAAAATATGTTTTGCACTATGCACCCTGCTCCATTGGTGAATGAGAAAATCAGATAGAATAAAGGGATTGTGGTTTTGCATTTAAAGGCCACATCTGTGGAAGATGAGGAGTTATAAGACTACCTCACCATCCTGTACAGCCTCTCTGTATCTCTCAGCAGTCATGGGGTATAGCAAGGGCTGCATGGTTTTGGTCATTTGGGGCCACATTTTCAATGATATTTAAGCTCTCAAAGACACAGACCGGTATCTTGGGAGATTTTCAATAGCACCTAAGCAGGTTAGGTGCCTAGTTCTCATTGATTTGTTTCCTCTCTCACATACATCATCTGGCTCTTTGACTGAAGTTGTAAAGATTCACACCTTTAGACGTAGAAGCCCCCAGTTCAGTCCCTGTAGTTGGGCAAAATGGAGGCTGTTACATATGGTCAGAGCACTCTGCCATCCCCACATAGCTAAGATAAATAGTAGGTGGAAAGGGAGTAGGAGTGGGGGCAAGAGGCTCTGCTTCCCCATCAAATGCACCAGCCAGGAGGAAGGAGTTTGGAGTTTACTATCAGTCAAAGCCAGTAGTAGATTGTTACCTCCTGAAGGAAGGGAAGAGCAGGGAAGGACTTGACTTGGAGGGGGGGCACAGTTGCTTTTTTGAGCCATTCCCAGTTCAGGCAGCTACATAGAACCCCTTTAACAGGGCCAGGAGAAAAAGGTCAGCTTCACTCTCAACCTTAAGTGAAAAGGTTTAAAAAAACAAATAAGAATTCATTGTGCAACGCTCACAAATGTCTGAAGGGAAGAGTGGAATTCAGGTTGCCATTAGTGGTGACATAGTAGTATGCACAACTAATGTTTGCATGGCCCGTCTTTATACTGACCATCCATTAGCCATCAGTATCCTATCTTGCAGAAGTAAAAGCATCCCATAATGTGATATCAGCCAAATGAGACAGACCCCGACATTCAGCCACAAGAAGAAGTGTAGAGCAAAGCTCTCTGAAATTCTTAAAATCCCATTGGATGGTTACGGATCACTTATAAGGGTGTCAGGGGTGAGGCTCATTGCTGAAGGTGCATCCTTGTCATTTTCAAATATGTGTGTGAAGGGTGGGATGAGCCAGGGAAGAGACCTCAGGTCCCTTGATTAGAAATGGTGGACCTACCACCTCCTACAAGTGGCACAAAGGAGCTATCGCTGTTATTCTACTGGAATTATGCTGGAGTACAGATTTAATCTTCCCCCAACCTCCCTGTAGACACATCCATTCCTCACCTATACTAAATCCAATTGCTTATCTAAATGTTATGCCAAGCAATGGTGCCCTTCTGGCTTTTCTCTCCCCACCAGCTCCGCTTTCTCCCCATGCAAGCCTCCTTTGCAACAGGATCTTCCCCACTACTTGTATATATTTACATGGAGGCATCTTACTGTGCCGAGAGCCAGGTAGGTTACCCCTAAAAAAAAATGAGAAGGCATTTTGTTAGAGGCTCCATTTGACGCCATCTTGAAGATCAGGTTTTTAGGTGTTTTCTAGAGGTCACCTGTGTCTGACAGCCATATAGGAGGGTTGGGGTTAAAATCACTTTATAAACCAAAAGTCTAGTGTGAGCTCTGATATCGTGCACTGGCACTTTCTTTGGAAGATCCTCAACATAAAGGGGGAAGATGGCCACACTAATGTCAGTGTCCTCACAGAGGCCAACATCTTCAGTGTTGAGGCCCTGATTATCCAGCCCCAGGTGAGGTGGAGTAGGCACAGCGTGTGCATGACTGAGATATGCTTACCAAAACGACTGCTGCACGCCCAACTCACCAAAGGAGAAAGGAAATGAGGAGGCCAAAGAAAATGCTATAAAGACACTCTCAAGATAAACATCAGGAGATGTGGCAGCTACATCAAACGCTGGCAGACAGCAGCCCAGGTTGAGGATAATTGGTGAAGACTTGTCAGAGAAGGAGCGATCACGTTTGAGGGAAATCTCCTTGTCCCAGATGCAGAAAAATGCTGGAAAAGAAAGGGCACCTGGCCATCACACAGTAATCGTGGCCCAACCCTGACTTCCAACACCGCCAGTTGTCTGCCAATGAGCCTGAGGATCAAGGATCAGATTCCTCAGTCACCAAAGGAGCCATAAAAAAATAAAACCTGTAAAAGAGATCATCCTCGACCTTGAAGATGAGGGATAGGGAAATCATCTCCGCAGCCTCCTTTTGAAGAGAGTGAATGGGACTAATTTTCATCCCCACCCGCCAGTCTCTCCACCCAAGCAAAGCTGTCATAACAAGTAAGTCAGAGAGGTAGGGAATAGCAGCTGGGAACAGCAAGAATTGACTGAAGATTTTTCCAATATTACAAAACATTTGGTTCAGGTTTGTTTCTAGGAAAGAGCAAAAATTACAGGGTGTTTTCATTATTTCCAAGCTAGTTACCTGTCCTTAAATAAAATAACTGCAATATATTTTTAATTAAAAAAAACAAACCAGACACATTCTTGTGCCAGATTGATTTGCTCCTTTCAAACTCAGTGGAAGCAAAGCAGGTAAGCAAGTTCCTTGTTTTGTTTGGTAACTGGAGGCATGGCCAGCAGGCAGCACTGCTTAAATAATTGTAGTCCTGAGCTTGGTTTTGCAACAACTAAGTAATTATTTTTTCATTGGTTCCTTTAAGTTCAGAGAATTCTGAGCTTTGGTTTCCAGGACATTTTTCTCCAAGGTGATTCATTTACTTTTGCCCTCACTGTGTGCACAAAGGGAGAGGATGTTGCAATAAGTTATAGCTGGTCGCAAGTGGTGTCTCATGAGATACTATATATAAAGTCCCTATTCCTTCCTCTTTTTTCTGTACAAGCATTTCTTGTCTGTCTTGTTTTGTTCATTTGCTGCAAATTTCTGTATGGCATCAACTGTGCTTTATCTTTTAAGCATGCTGTCCTGCCATTCAGGTCTCATCCATAAATCCTTGTATGATTTTATTCTTCACCAGACAGTGATTTGCAGCTGCTGCTCCTCACCTCGTTCTGCCCATTAGGGAATAACCATCTCACCTTTTTTAACTATTGCTCCCGTTATAAAAAGAAAAGAAAAAGGTGTGAGAATTAATTTAACCTCCTCTGACATTTTTAATTGCTAAATTAGAACATGAGAAGAGAGAAGTTACCCTGCTGCATCAATTCAGTGCTCCAGCTATTATTATTGTTTAACATTTTTATTGTAGCAGTACCCAGAGGCTAACTAGGTGAAGATCCCATTGTACCAGGCAGTATATAAACATACAGTGAATGACAGTCAAAGAGACATCAAAGAGAGCAAGAGGTCAATTTTCAAAAACGTCCAAGCTCTATTTCAAAAGTACTTTAGGACCTTGGGACCTCAAAGTTCCATTGACTTTCAAAGAGACGCAGGCATTTTTTGAAAATGAGACTTCAGGGCTTGTTTACATGGTGCTTTAATCTCCACCAGAGGGCTGTAAATTCTAGTGTACACATGTGTGACACACTCTTAGCTCCAGGTGGACACTGCTGGCATAAGTGAAAAGTTCCCTAGTACATATTAATGTAGTCCTGCTTCAGAGGATACTACATGAATGCACACGGGGAACTTTTTGTGAGCACCAGCAGGGTCCCCTCACAGACCAGTTAGTGCACTACATGCTAGTCTGAACTAAAATGTACACCTCTCTGGTGCAGACTGTAGACAAGGCCTTAGGCTCCCATGTCAAACCACTTTTTAAAATTTAACCCCTGGTCTAAAGTCCCGTTCCCAACAGTGGTCAATACCAGTTGCCTCAGAGGAAGATACAAGACATCTTGCAGTAGTGGTGGAATAACATGTCCTCACGGAAGATTTCTTCCTATCCCCTGTCAGTCGGAGAGTGGATTATGCCCTGAAACATGAAATTTTATAGCCCTTTCAGCAGTCCAGTTTTTTTAAGGTGGTGTGGTGGTGGTTAGTGTGTGGGTGTTCACTTTTGATCCTTTCTGTTGTAACTCTGGATGTTCTTGTTTCCATGCGACTGTCTAAAATGTGTTTCCTTTTATTAACTTTAACTTTGCTGCCTTTCAGTTTAAGGGAATATGTCCTGTTTTGAGAGTGAGAGATGTATGTATCTACAGGTCTACACACTGAGGGCCAGATGCTCAGCTGAAGTCAACAGAGCTACATCGATTTACACCAGCTGAAAATCTGGCTCCCTGATCTAGAGAACAGCTATTTTCCCTTAAATCTGCCCACGTGGTAACTCTCAAATGCATAATGAACAGGGAGGGGGTTTCAATTTTTTCATGCAACTGGAATCCAGCAGGGCCTTATTTCAGAAAGCAATTAAGAGACCTCATTAACAGCTTTAATTTTCTTAATAGTAGTTTTACATTAAGGGAAATTAAACAGTAAACCCTTTTCCCCTTGTGTAAATTAAAAGAAAGACCCTTAATCCCTTGAATGGAGATCCTATTGGTTTAAAATGTACAGCATTATTGTGTCCCATTTCCAAGTTTCCAGGAAGGTTTGCAATGAAAAAAAGAGGGTTATTACTATTCTAGAAGGAGTGGGGAGTAACCATAGATACAGGATGTCTATGTATCTTAGTTCATTTCAGTTATAATAAGTACACATCCTGCATCATAGATCTATCTACATACAATTTTCACATAGCACATACCTTCCCCCCCGTTCCCTCTCCCGCAATCCCCCTCATCCAGGGCTCCAGAAATCATTTCTTTTCCACCTCCGTGCATTTGTAATAGTCAAATTCTTTCCCTGAATTGCCCCTTGTTGTAGAAATGGGGTTTGGCTGGAAAGCTGGTGGTTTACCTTCACTGCAGGCCTTGTGGACTCTGTGCCTGATGCTTCTGTTCAATACAAAAAGGAAGCGTTAGGCTTTGCACCATAATTTCACTTCAAAAGTCTCTCTGGGTGGGATTGCTAAAAGTGCCTAAAGTATTCGGCTCTCAACCTCTCCCTACTGACTTTCAGTGGGACTTAGGTGCCTAACTCCTTGAGTTGCTTTAGAAGATCCCATTCTTTTTTCCTGGAAACACAATGCAACATTCAAAATATCTGATTTTAGGGTTTCATACTGCTGCCCATCTTCAGAGTATCTGAGTGCCTTCCAAGGAAAGCTGAGAGCAAAGGCTAAGTCCTCAGTGAACATAATGGAGTATCTGGTTCTCCTCCATTTTGCAGATTTAAAGCACTGCCTGAGGCTGGTGGGGTTTTGTTTTAGTTAATTTTTTTTCAAGTTTTGTATTATTAATTATTATTTTTTTATTATTATCCATCATAAAAGGGATGTGTGGGTAGAAACAGGTGTCAGTGCTGAAAGCATCATTTTTGCAAGGGTAGAAGGGCCTTTTTGAAGAGGAAGGTCTTGCAGCATTTCCTACAGAGGGCCAGGCTCTACATTTGCCTCATCTCCTGTAAAAGATTCACTTGACAAAGAATGCTTTGTCTCCAGATGTCACGTGCTTCCTCCTAAGATTTATGAACTGCCATGTCATAGAGGAGCCACAGCCATTGTGGTGGTTCATGGATGAAAAGTCTGTCTTTGGTGTAGCTGGGACTTAATCCCTTAATTACTTGGAAGATGGAGAGCAAGGCCTTAAGGCGATACCTGAAACTGGCGTTGAGCCAGCAGAGGAATTTGAGCACTCTTATGGCAGTCTAGACCAAGAAGGAGAAGAGCAGACATATTTTTTTTAATAGTTGGAGTCTTCCAGCTTTGGCTACAGTTAATGTATATAAATAAGTTTCTTGACACATGATGGGAAGAATGGTATCAATAGTTATAAACCATTTCAGGCCCCATCTCAGCTTCAAGTTGGCATGAATTCATGAACGTTCAAGAACGCTGTGCAGAATCACATCTCAGAACCTGATATTAACATCCCTCTAGACATAATGGCCCATACCTTTAGCTGATACACCCCAGTTCAGTGACTTCCCCACATACATCAAGTCCCTTTTTTCTCCCCCTTAAAAACATTTCTTTCCCAGGAAACTTGGATGCTGTAATGGCCATTCACTATTATACACAAATCTGTCTTATATTTCCTGGCTGGTTACTTTACAATATTAGACCTTCAGAACAGAGACCAATGACCTATTTGACACTGACCTATCTCTGTGAAGTGCCATGTATATATGAAATGTTTCATATGTGATTACTACTACCAGTAAATAAATGTGGTGGGAAGGAGGTGTGGGGAGGTATCATTGAGAATACAAGCAGAAGGAAAAAAATAAGTTGTACTGAAAATGCAAAACATCCAGTATCCTTAATCCAGGATGGACACTTAGCATTGTTATGTTTGTTGATATTGTCACTGTTAGAACCTATCTCCTGCTGTATTTTTTGTTGGGGAGGGGACAATAAAAGGTAAATGTCTCCCTATTTTGTCCTTCCCTTTGGTAATTACTCAGGGCAGATATCAGGAAAGAGAAATACTTTCGTACAATTTAAGAAGTAGAGATCTGTTAAACACGAATGTGCCATTCCTAGCGAAAGTAGGGAAAGAGTGAACTAAAGCACTGAACTGATCATTAGTTTAATCTCTTTCTTTTTTTACTTGACAGAGTGAATCAGAAATATCATTTCCAGTGCGCTATGCATGCAGTAACAACCAATACTCCCCATGTTTTAGCACTTGACTTTGGAAATGTTGGCATAAATAATTGTGGTGATGTGTTTAAGTCTAAGGCATTTCACCTCAAACTTCCATTGGAAAGAGATCAGGTGGTAGTGGCTATTCTGCTTAGAATCACAAGCACCAAATATTTCTGTTTTTCAGTAAAGAAAAGAGGAACTTTCCCCTTCTGCTTTTTAAACTGCATTCTTCACTATTATGTGAAGGAAGAGATCTTAGATTCATTGTGAATAGTTCTCTGAAAACATTTGGTCAATGTGTAGCTGCAGTTAACAAAGCTTACAGGATGCTAGGGGCCACTGGGAAAAGAATAGATCAGAGGTGAGCAAACTATGGCCCGCGGGACTGTCCTGTCTGACACCTGAGCTCTTGGCCAGGGAGGCTACCCCCTGGTCCCCTCCCTGCTCTCCCCCCTCTCCCACAGCCACGCCACCGCGTGGGCAGCACTTGGGAGGCTGGGCTGCACACTCCTGCAGGGCAGCACGGCTGTCGGACATGCTGCTCTGAGCGACATGGTAAGGGTGCCAGGGACGGGGGGTTGAATAAGGGGCAGGGGACCCTGGGGATTTGGCAGGGATAGGGAGCAGGGGGCAGTTGGATGGGGTGGAGGTTCTGGGGGGGTTGGATAACTGTGTGAGAGCCAGAGGGCCTGTCGGGGGCAGAGGTGTGGACAAGGGTCAGGGCAGTCAGGAGACAGGAAGCGAGGGAAGGGGGGTTGGAGCCAATAATTCTCTGTGAAAGAGTGCAGGCAAAATAGGCAGTTCCATCCTAGTAACAAGGTGTTTTGTGTGCTGTCAGAATCACATTGTAGAGGAAAGATATTCTTGTGGCCAATGCATAGACTGGATTGTCAAGAAAATGGGGTGACATTGCTGAAATCATTTTGGACCTGTCCACACTTGTGGAACTTTTCTGAACAATTTTAAAACCAGCTCAGCTAAACTTATTTTCAAACCAATTTCAACCCTCCTCCCTTATTGTATGATTCCCTTTTAGAATGCAGAGACGAGACTCCTTTAGTAATTACTTAGTGAGCATTCAGACTAGAGAACCTGCTGGGTTTTTTTTAGTTCTGAATATTGATTACAATTACCATTCCTTGTAAAAATCTAAAATGTGCTTCTTTCCCCATGTCACAAGCGTGAGCCCTGGCAGCAACTCTATATGATGTGGAGGCAGGGTTGAACATCAGAAGAGACAGAAAAGCAAAGCCACAATGAATATGTCTTTGAGATGGTCATGGAAAAGGTGAGCTTTGTATCATGCATTCAGTGAGAATGCTTTCTACAGCTCCAAAGCTGGAAGAGTCCTCCTTTGGGACATCTTTCCCACCTCATAACCTCTAAACTGTCCCAGATAGGTATTCAGTCTTGCCCTGAGTACCTCTGTGATGGTATCCCCGGGGCGCAGCCTGGGACTGTGGGACCACTGTGCCCCCTTAGCTGTCTCCAGCCTGGGATGGCTCCACAATGCCTTGTTAGTGACCAGCAACAAGCTCCTCCAGGCGTTGTGATCACTCAGCTCAACTGCATGTGGAATCCCACAGTCAGCTGGATTTTATGAATGCTCCCAGAGCCACTCATGAATCACCCAAAGAAAGGTCCCAGCACTGTACCCCTGGGATATATCGTCTTGCACTGCTCAAGATGGGCAGTGCAAATTTATTCATTGGTTCACCATTTCAACAGTGGAAAGTGGAAATACACCAGACTTTGTCAAAACCTGAGCAGATTTGCCCCACACTTCATACAAACTCACTGGTAAAGATAAAAAATTACACATGTGTATTGACTGTCAAAGGTTGATTTTAAGTGATACTACATGATAAACAAAAAGTCAGAGTTAGTTACCAAAAGAAATAAAATATGAGCATGCAGTATAAATTCTCAACCCTATGAGACTGGGCAGCAACTAGATTAAGCAGTTTTTCTTACTCCACTGGATATTGCAGTCCTTAATATACAGGTTGGTTCCTTAAACCTGGGCCAATCTCCTGTGTTAGAGTCTTGTCCTATTCTCAGGGTCTTGGCTGATTGCAGCGAAGATGGGGGCAGGAAAAGGGCCCAGTATGTGTCCACTCTGTTTGTTTTATACCATCAGTCTGTATGCTTGCTGAGTCTCTCCAAGCAAGGTTGAGCAATTCCCCTGGTGCAGCCTCAAGCAGGTTAGTCATTACATTGTAGCTCCCTTGATGGACAATGGCTGTTGATGGGTTGTTTGACACCTTGCCTGGGCATTGGTTACTTTCCTTGCTATTGCCTCAGTGGAGCTAATTCTCATAATTTCATATGCAGTATTGATACACATGTATGGATGGAGAAAGGACTTTCAGCAAATCATAATATTTCCCCTGATACCTTACAAGGCATGCTTTACAGGTAAAAGCATGATTATATGAAAATGGGGAATATGGGGGATACAGCATGCTTCCCCAAGGTATAGAACAGGGATAGGCAATTATGGCATATATGCCAAAGGAGGCATGCAAGGTGATTTTCAGTGGCACTCACACTGCCCAGGTCCTGGCCACCAGTCCAGGGGGCTCTGCATTTTAATTTAATTTTAAATGAAGCTTCTTAAACATTTTAAAAACCTTATTTACTTTATATATAACAATAGTTTAATTATATATTATAGACTTACAGAAAGAGACCTTCTAAAAACCTTAACATGTATTATTGGCACATGAAACCTTAAATTAGAGTGAATAAATGAAGACTCGGAGCACTACTTCTGAAAGGTTGACAACCCCTGGTACAGCATGTCACAACCTCTAAAGAAGGTTATTTCACAAACTCCCCCACAAGCTAATTCCGTTGCCTAAACCAGGGATCTTCAAACTTTTCCCTCCACGGCCCCTTTCTGTGGAGGAAAAAATCTGGCGGCCTCCGCTGGGTACGTCCACCAAAATGCTGCTGCAGAAAGTGAAAGCTTCCGCTTTTTGCGGTGGCATTTCGGCAGGACCAAAATAGCCCGGCCGAGAGTTCAGCGGTCTCTTGGGCGGGCTCGGCGGCAGCGCTGGGGTCTCACACACCCCCTGGGGTGGGCTCGCACACCCCTGGGGGTGTGCGCACCCCAGTTTGAAGACCACTGCCCTAAACAGAAATGAGATGATCTTTGAAGGAATGCTTTCTTAAACTACCAAATGAAACACCATGCTGTAAAAAAGAACCATTGCATCAGCTGAAAGGAGTTGAGGCAGCCAAGCCCATAGAGTAAAATGTCCTGCAAACAACAACAAACCAAAAAAGGGATTTCCCTCTGGTGAGATCTTTTATCCTGGTAGTATATATCCCGCATACAGAAAATGTAAATACATGAATAAGGCATAAAAAAGTTCAGAGAAATACATTCCCTTTGTACCAGTTTGGCAAAATAAATAGCTATAAAACCAAATTAATGCCTGAAAAGAAATAAAGCTGTTAAGTGAATAAGTTACATACTTGTTATCTAGGCACTTTCAGTTCAGTAGTTAATGAACAGGGAACAAAACCAATGCTGCATTTTTTTTTTCTTCTCAGAGCTGTGGACAAGGAAAAAATATAAATGCAAAGTGAATTGAATAAGCCTTCACGTAATTTATTGGATTAATTTAAAAATACACCTCATAATGACTTCTTATCCTCTGAAAAGTTGCAGGAGATATTTAATGCCTGAAAGGCCAGATGCTGAGCAATACTGTATGTTTAGTTATAGTAGGTCATACGAGATGAAGAAATAACATCCTTAAAAGGTTTTTGTGACTCAGAAATGCACACATGGGTAATTTTCCCTGACATTTTAAAAAATTAATTTAGGGTTCTTAGGAAATAGACATAATCATCAAATAGCAGCTCACTAACAAAAAAGGGATTCCGTCCATAGAAACTCCTTAATGGTTCTAAATGCAATGCTTATGCTGAAAAATTATTTGACTTCACAGCCATGAACTTTTAACACAATTAATTTAATTTGTACATGGAGCAATATGCATCATTAATAATTTGCAATTTCCAGTTTGCTGGATGGTTTCTACCTCGCATCTCAATCACCTTGACCAAGCCATTTTGTGCTCTTTTATGCAGCCCTTAGATTGTATGCAATTTTCCCATTCTGCTTTAACCCCATCACATCCAGTTTTCACTGTTCTAGTGCTGTTGGACAACAGTCTTATTAAATGGGGTTTCACACAGACAGTACTTGCACTTGGTTGCTGTAACCTGCCTTCAACTTACAGGTGATTATTTTAATTGACAAAGCCCAAAAATGGTTCAGGAATTGGCTACCTGAGGCTGTTCCAGAACCAGAAAGCAGTGGAGCAGTACATTCACACTAACCAGCTCTGTCAGGTGCAGCACTGTCTTACATGCACACTAGCAGTCTGCTCTGGCATAGAACCTTCATTGCTTCCTGTTTAACTGTCCCATAGATCCCTGAAGTGTCATGTGTGAAAAGCCTTCTGGGATCCCCAGGGGTTTATGGCAAAAAGGGAGTTAAATTCTCATAAGTCCTTGCTATTTATAGGATAGTTTTTCATTTAAAAAACAAACATATTCTTTGTTTAGCCAGACAATGTTCTGCTGGAGCACCTGTAGGCATCGTAGGCAGCCCAGTGGAGGGCTACCAGTGAAGAGCCAGAGAGCAAGACCCAGGGAGTATTAGATTTCCTATTGCATTGTTCATGCCTTCCTTTGCCCCCAAGTGACTGGATCTGTGCACTATTTCTGGATGAAGTCCAACCCAGGCTTTTGGGTCTAGATCATGACCAATATGCTGGTGGGACCATGTATCCTCAGAACCTTTGAAGGAGGAAAGAGACTTCTGTTCTTCTATGGGGATCTCACCCTGATTTTACAGACCATGAGAGAGACAGCACTGCCCACTGTGAAATAGAGCATAATGATTGGCCTGTGGAAGCTAGCTACATGAGTTACCAATTGGTATCAGTGTAGACCTGGGAAGTCCAGAGTGAGGGGTGGTATCATGGAGATTTGCATGTCATGATAAGGAGCGTTTAGTGTCAGGGGTGTCTGATGATGAAGAAAATGCCATCACAGGACTGAGGCACATGGAGTGACTGGGCTTCTCCAACTATGTGAGAATTAAAGATGAAAGCCATGTGCCCACACTGTGTTTCCTACACCAGCCCCAGAGGTAGATTGACTACAAAGAGATATTGTTGATGAGGCCATGGTGGATCATTTGGCCAGTTCCATGACATTTACGTAGGACAGTCAGGCAGAATTAATGATGCTGGAATTTTTAAAAGCTCTGGACTTTTCAAGAGGCAGGACACAAGTCACAGCCTTCAACGCTGGCATTAATGGTGTCTCTGTCACCACAGTGGGTTCTTTGCTTTCTTCCCATTGTTGCCATGGTTCAAAAAATATCCTCTATCTAGGCATCCCTGGACCGATAGCAATTCACATATAAACTCAGCAAGTGCAACATGGTGGGGGAGTGTTTTTAGAATGCATAATACAAGGAGGTTTGGAGATGGCTGTTCACGCTTAGTGACAGTGCAATTAGTGGTGTGGCTGTTACAGTGTCTTATTTTTGTATTTTATATAATTTCTGGGGAAATATGTGAGATATCAATACACTGTGGAGTGAGAAGACAGTGGGACTTACTGTTAATTATGCACAGGTGGAAATACAACCACCTGAGTCCATAGCTTACTTCAACCCCCTTTGCATTAAGGCAGCCAGCATGCATTAGGAAAGCTTAATGCACCTACCTATCAATTCAGGGAAGGATTTGGGGATGAACACATGAACCCAGAATTAAGTGCCAGCTAATAGCATGGGTTGACAAATTTAAAATGGAAAAAAAAAGAACTAATTGAAAATGATTTTTTTTCCACAAAAAAAGGTTAGGTTTATTAATGACATTTTTTCATCACACCTTAAATCAATATCTTTATCAAAATCATTGTGGAAAGCATCACTGAAATGTTTCATTTACCCCCCCAAAAAATTCTGTAACATTTTCATTTATGTTTTTAAATACAATTTTTGAATGAAACACTTTCTGAAGCAGTAGCCTGTTCCAAATCCTGTGAAATGGCAACAGCTTTGAAATTTTTAGCACTGTACTTTTTCATTTTCCTAACAGCTCTAACTGCTAACAAACACCATGCTTTGCTTTGCTAGTGACATTCAAGCGTAGCTGTGAGTTTCTTTTATTTTTCTCTAGGTCTGATTTACAAACAATCTGATCTACGATGAGGCAGTCTGCAGAGGAATTAATTGGGGAATGCATTGTTTCAGCAATAAATGTTATTAATTGTTGCTAACAGGAAGTATCCCTGACTTGGGCGTGGGTTTATCTTTGTGGAAATGCTATGGATTTTTTTATTTAGGCCTGCCACATGAATTATATAATTTAAAGTAAGGTAGTTTGTGGAGAAATTAATTGAGATTGTATTGTCACTGAAATAAAGTACCCTTGATGGACTCTACTCAGAGATAATTCATCATAATAAACTTAAATAAACACAAACAGATAAAGGCTGGCTGCAATAAGTAATCAGGTGGTACTGAGTGTTATCTTACGGAGGCAGAAATTGTGCAATAGAGGAACGGGAAATGCATGCCCCCTGGAGTCCAATTTTCTTCCCAATGAGGAATAGACAATGGCAACACTGGAATAGACTTTCTTTGAGGAAGATTAACCATTGTACAGAGCTCCACTGTGCCAATTCACACTGTTGCTAGAAGTAAAGTGACTCCCTGAACATTCCCTATTGCGAGCTGGGCCACAGAAGGCATCACAGCAGCCAGGAGGCAGCTGTACTGAGCAATTTCTTCCACCAAGCCTCTGTATAATCCTTCAGTGCACAGCCTAGTTGCTTGGCCTGTGTGATGGGACTGAATAAGCCGGTCCCTCCATAATGGTAGGAGGTCCTTCAGTTTGGGTAATAAGGCTTTTATATATGTGGTGACATCAGCCGAGCCTATTCCTGATTGTTTCAAAGTATGTCCTGGGGTTTTGTGAGGAGAACAGTTCTGTTTGTATTGTGATTTATAGTGTGTGTGTGTGTGTGTGTGTGTGTATTTTGCTTTGCAGACATATAGAAAGGCAGTATCCCGGCTCTAATGGGGTAGCGATCCAGCAGAACAAACCTCCGCTTATTATCACCTTCCCTTGTGACTGGAGATGAGTGAACTAGTCTGAACTACCCAAACCTACTGTATCTGCTAAGAGTCCCCCTTGAGAGAAGGTGCCTGCTCATGAAACTTCTGCCACCATTCATGCCCAGAAATACGGTGAAAAAGATATTTTTGTGGGATTTTGGCACTTGCAGATCTGATCCCAATTCCCTTTGCTTTGGGCCTGGAAGTGCAGAAAGAGAAAGGGCTTATCTGCTTATCTGAAATTTAAAAAGAGAGAGAGAGGGAGAGAGAGAGAGAGCAAGAGCGCTGAACTCATGTTCATTTCTAGAAATGGGTAATGGTTTGGCTAAGTTCTTAATTGTACTGAACCAATTTACCCTTCCATTATTACAGCTTGGTTAGGATATAAATGCAAGTCATTAGAGTTGTAAGGGAAGTGTGTTAACCAGCCGAGCTGCCAATTAATGAAAGACACTGGGGTGGGGGGAATTGTCTTAATTGCTAGTTATGATGTTCTAAATGTTTCACTTATAAATAAAAAGATGAATAAAAAACTGCTTCCTTTGCTCCTTTGTAAACAATAGTCCACATCTGAGCAGTGGAGAAATGTTTAGTCCGTTTTTCCCCTTTTTTTTCTGAGTCTGAAAAATCTTTTAGAATTTAATAGTAATGGAGCCAGTAGATTTCTTTATTAATGTACCAGGGTTCTATAAAATTTTACTGTAAAAGCAAAAAAGTACGATGGCTTTCCTATATGATTTTTAAAAGATCCTTTAGAATTTCACATCAAGGAGATAATTCGCTATTAAATTGTGCAGTATGGCTAAAATAAAAATTCTACTCAAATGTCAACAAGTTCTATTACATTTAGCAGAATTTCCCTGTATACTTTTATTAAAGTGGCAGGTCAAAGTTTTCAACAGCTTTGTCATCTAATGTGTCTGGCTGGGTCATTCATGGCTGTTTTCATCTTGCTTTTATGTTGCTTTGAAATCCTCCTTGCTTATGCATTCTGTGCATACCTCACTGCTGAAAACTCATTCAATCTGTAAGGTGAATGCCTGTCTTAAGTTCTGAATAGCTTGTGTAACTGGTAAGTCAAAGCAGTTCTATAATTCCTTTTGACTGGTTGGTATGTGTTGCAGTTTCAGCCCATTAAGCACATTCTCCTTTGTCACATGGGAGATAGTAGTTCAGTCTGCAAGCTTATCTTAGTTTTCTAATGCAGCAACATATATTGAGCTTTTAATGTGCACTTATTTTAATTAGAAAAGAGAGTTTGTTAAAGACCAAAGGCCCATTTTCTCCTCTTTGTTTTACAGGAGTGACTCCTATTGAAGATAATAGGAGCTACCCTGGAGTAATAGATAGAATTAGGCCTAAAATGTTTACAGATTCATACCCAGTTTCCTTTAAAGCTAAACTCAGTCTATTGCTGTGTCAAAATCAAACATTTCACTTTGCATGGGGTTCCTGTAATCCTTTTTTCTTTAACCCACTACATTTTATTTTGAATTTTAGGTTCAAATATATTCAAAGGGCCTTATTTATCATCATCATCATTATATTAGCATATTCCAGTTAATAAAGTTGTACCTAAAAACCCCAGCCAAGAAGGTGACCCTGTGATGGGACAAGACTCCATCATGAGCTGCAAAGGGGTTCATAGTCAATTAATTATGGCACAGGTGCAATAGATGTACCTAATTAGTTGCTGCTGGGCCAGAGGGGCAGTACTCGGAGGTAGCAGGTGAGAACTTAATGGACACCTGGGTCTTGTTAAAGAAGAAGAGAATGCAGTATGAAGGGAGGAACTCCAAGGACTTGTGGGATGGAGTCTGAGACAAAGTCCATCAGGGAACAGAGACTTCAAGGAGACTCATCCTCAGTGGCCCATACTCAACACCAGAACTGGGGGAGAAGATAACTGAAGATCCTTGAAGATGGAGTCCAGAGAAGGGTAGGTTTCTTGAGAGAATGATGACTAGTTTGAGCTCTTGTTGCCCTGAAAGGGTTGGACTTGGCTGCTTCTCAGCCAGAGGGCTGAATTGTGACCAGAGGCAGATGATCCACAGGTGATGCTAGAGATGCAGATGACTACATATCATGCTATGGTGCAAGGGGGTACTCTTATGATGGGTGTATACCCTAGCAGTACCCAAGGTGGTGGATTTAAAATCAGTGGAGAAAAATGATGGACTCATACTGAAGTCATTGGTGTAAGACTTGACCAAAACAGGCCCACAGTCTTGCCATTGAGTTTCACCTGGTTTGTCACTGAACTACTAATTTAGCATGATTACCAAGCATAAATATTCTCAAACTTGCTTGAAAGTTTAATAGATTTTAGTGAATCTTTTCCAAAACCGGATCTCAGTTTCACATTGGTATAGCTGCATAAAATTAGGCAAGCTTGACATTTTCATGTGTATATATTTATAAAGCTATTTTTTAGTGGCCAAAGGAATAAATTTAAGGCCTTATCCATATTTAAGGCCTTATTTCTATTGAAGAAATGTTGCAGTTTTGAAATCCTGAGCATGTAAAAGCAAAGAAATCAAAAGTTAAAGAAAGATTAACTAAGGATGTACTAATGTAATTTTGCAGATTCTGAAAATAACATTAACTCTGCACCGATATCTCTATCCAGTCTCAGCCTCTGGACTGGAAACTCCCTTACTCCTGACCTACACTGGTAGATTATACAGTGATCAAAAGTTGCATCTCAATATTCTTAAATATCCAATGTGAAATGAGTCTGGTCTCTGTATGCTAGCAGTCACCAAAATTGATACTGCTTTGTAATCTTGTTGACTGTCTCAGCACACTGGCTATAGGGACTAACTGTTTGATCCTGTTCACATTGAAGTCAGTTCCCAAACTCCTGTTCACATCAGTGGTTCAGGATGGAGATGTACATAATGGCCTTCTGACCCCTGATAGAGGCTTCTTCTGGAGCAGGGCTGATAGCTGGCAACCCTGTCTTCTGTGGATAAAGGGGTCATCCATTTCTAGCACTCTGCACTTTTCACAAGCAGTACATTTACACAGATAATTAATAAAATATGTGCATGCTCAGGAAAAAGGAACTAGTGAAAGAGAAATCTATGGGAAAATTACCCACAAAGCACAAGGTAGATTCTCCACAGGAATGCAGGTTTTACCACACCAGGTGAAAACATTGATCTATTAAATCTAGCATATTCTGTCACTGGCAGTGGGAAATAATCCATTCACCAAGGAAGGTGGAAACAATCTGCAATGCAATAGGTCAATTATCTGATATTAGAGGATACTTTAATCTAGTAGCCAAAGAAATGATAAGATGCAATGGCTGAAGTTAAAGCTAGACAAATTCCATCAATGCCATATACTTCAACTGTGATGGTAACTAGGCATTGGTGCAGCTTAAGAAGGGATATGAGGATGGATTCTCTGTCATCTGAAGTCTTTAAATCAACACTGGATACTTTTTTCAAAAGATCCGCTCTAGTTCTAACAAAAGTTACTGGGCTTGCTTTGGAAATCACTGAACAAAATTGTCTGACCTATTTATGTTCAGCAGGAGGTCAAACTCCATGATTATGGTTCCTTCTGGCCTTAAAACCTATGGCCGACATTCTGATCCCATATAATAATATTTAATTAATAATACATAGTTTTCATATAGCAATTCTTCATCAATAGATCTCAAAATCCATTATGAAGGAGATTAGTGTCATTGTCCCCTGTTTACTGATAGACAAACAGAGGCATAGAAAGGTGAAAATGACTTCCCGAGGTCACCAAAGAAGAAAACCCAGGTCTCCTGAGTCCCAGTCCAGCATTTTACCCACAAGACCGCACTGCCTAAAGCAACTGGGAGTTTTGCCTTCACTTCCCAACAGCCAGGGATTTTGCCCTATAGAGGTACAGTGATCATCTTATGCAGAGGAGAATGGTCAGATTTTCACCTCCTTCAAGGCTTGAGAGCCCTACTGTGAAAGATGAGAACAGCACACATGCTCACAAGTAAGTGACTTTTTAGTGGCAAGGCAGATTTAAGAGCTTTGCAGTACGTAATACTCAGGAACTAGGAGATAGGAAGGAAGGATTCATGCAGTGAGAGAGATTATTCTATAAAACATACTTGCAGGAGACACCCACATAAATCAGAACTAGGACTCAGACAGGGATTTGCTGCATTGCAGATAACTCACATAGATATTCATTAGACACTTCTGGTTTCATTAATAAAAATACACCCTAGCTATACACATGTATGCGCAGGGGGATATTTCCATCTATATCGATTGTTTCCTGTAGAACAAGACTGATACAAAGTCATAATTGTAAACCTCTATTTCCTTTCAGTGATGCTGGAAAAATGACTTAGGGCAAGTGTACACTTAAAATGCTGCATCAGCGCAGCTGTGCCACTGTGAGGCTTCACCGAAGATGCTACCATGCTGATGTAAGTTTGTAGTGTAGACCTGGCCTAACAAAACACACACAAACTAAGGATGGGTGAATCAGAGGTAATAAAACCTAACCGGATCATTTGCTCCAAATATGAACTAAAAATTGTATTGTGTTTTGTTTGTAGTCTGAGACCAGAATCTAATACTTTTCTTCTTCACACTGAGGAAGATCTTACTCCACACACAATATACCAGTGTCACCAGGTGGGTGGCCCCTTACAGAGGGAGCAGAGTCAAATGTGACTGATTAGCTGCCTCCCAATCAGGGTTAAAAGAAGGTACCTGGGCCATAGAAAGAACAAGGAAAGAGGCAGGCGAGAGTTGCCTGTGGTAGATGGGGAAGCTGCAAAGAGCAGAAGCCTCTAGAACTAGGGAACTAACTTGCTGAGCTGGAGAGCCAGCACAGGGAGGCTGATCTGGGCTGAATTGCTACCCCATGTTTCGGTGGAGGAGTCATGAGACTGGATGGCTTGCGGGGTGGATCCCTGGAACAGGGGCAGAAAGGAATTGGAAGCTGAGTGCTGGTGAACTCATGGGAAGCTGATCAGGAAGTGGTGTCCCTGGAGAGGGGAATGGAAAAACACTATACCTTTCTCTGGTTAATTTTCAGAGTTAGATCAGATTTACTATTGTATGTTCATATAAACAATTATGGTCAGTAAGGGAGACTGCTCTTTTATGATTGGACTCAGGGGAAAGTGAGGCAGGTACACTACTTGTGCCGTGGCCTACTGCAGGGAGGGTGCTCCAGATGGAGGTGGCCTTATCACTGATCATTTTAAAATCCAGATTGGATGTTTGTCCAATAAATTACCTGGCGGACGTTCTCTGGCCTGTGCTATACAGGAGGTCAGACTGGAAGATCACAGTGGTCCCTTCCAGTCTTGTAATCTACGAATTATACCTGGGTTTCAATTTGTGCAGTAGTCTCAGAATCTGGCTTGTTGTGATCATTTTTGTGAACCTCCTTACTATAGGCCATTATTTATTTATACAGCAACATAATTGTCAATAGTGCTTTACATACAAACAAGAGCCACTTTCCTTGCCCAAGGAGCTTATGATATATGGGGCAATTTCTGCAGTTTCATTAATATTAATGGCACCACTTGCTTGATTAAGGAGTTTAGGATTTAGCCCTCTATTGTTCGATTATTTATGTTTATATTGTTGAGAGATTTTTCCCCCCCTAATTCATCATGGCATAAATGAATCACTGACATACATGATTAAGGGGAAAACACTTTTTCCTGAATGTAGGTCATTCCATAATTGCCCGAATCAGTGTTTGAATTGGCTTCCATTCGAGTGTTTGATTTGCACGAGAGAGATTCCTATGGTGTCATTGCATTTTGTCGTGATAGAAGGACCAGCATAAGGATGAAAAGAAGCACGGATATCAGCTGAACAGGAGTAAGTGTTCCTGCCTCATAGAATCTATAGTGACAAGTGGGTGTGATAAGGCAAAACAGACAGGTTACAGAGGCATGCCAAAGTAAAGGGAAATACAGTACTCCTCATTCTTACATCACTAGATGCTGAGATACACTGTATGTAAGTCTGCCCTTTTGACTTATGTTGTCTCTATCCCTGAGTTGCCATAGGATATAAGTAACCAAGTCAAACACACAATAGTAGGGCGAAACACTGAAAGATCAGAATAGAATACAAAAGATGTTAGGTGGACTAACTGGAGTGTTCTATTTTTTGACTTATTAGTCATGGCTTCAGTTATACACTAAAGATGTAAAAAGGGCCGTGACCAAGCTGCAAAATTGAATCTAATATCTTCCACTAGGCCATGTGTCACCGCTTAGGTGAATGCCGCAATATGATTCCCAATCCTGTACAACCTTAAAAATTCATAATCAAGATCTTAGAGTAGCATGCAGAAGAGGCTTAAGGAAAGTATGTAGATTTTTCAGTGCTTTGCTTTTCCCATCTTCCCTTTGAGTGCTGTCAGCTATATAGCTATTACCGTAGATAAAATAATACTGTACATCTGTTTCTACTTTCCCTCTTTTGTACCATACACCCAGATCTACAAATGCATGAAACACAGATCAGTATGTGGGCCGCTGATTGTTCTGTTGGCCCTACTAAATTAATCTATAATTACATTGATGTTTAGGGTTGCATTCAGAAAGTGATGCATAATTTTGTGTGCTAACTTCCTAGCCACTGCTTTAAGAAAACAAACTGCCCTTCAGCATGTTCATTATTGCACTAGCCTTTTGAATTCTTGCAGCTCTTAATACATATTGAAACTCCTCTGGGGTTCAACTAATATATTTCCTGATTCCTAAACTACTTTAAGAACAAGGATTGAAGATAACAAATGAATCCCCAACCCATTGTGAAGAATGTGAGTTTTGCATGTTAAATATTTTGTTGTTTTAAGGTAGCAGCACTGAACCTTATCTACTGAATTAAATGAATAAAATTGTGAGTCCTAAGATGCTCCCGTTACCTTCTCAGTTGTGAGTTAAATTAAATAATTTCACACTTTCCTTACAAACATGCAAGTCAGAAGGGACATCTTTCACAGGACTAATTTAAGCTAAATGAAATAATTACTCTGAAAGACATTCAGAGTCTACAATTTTCATTGAGGAAAAAAATCAGTTCTGCTTTTTTTTTTAATTTGTTGTTCAATACCTACAAAAATGTATTTTCATTGCCCTTCTCCAGATATTCTGGGTAAACAGCAGAACTGTAGTGAATAGTTTAGAAAGAAAGAAATTAGAGAAGGAAAATAAAAAAAGACCTAACTATACTGAGGTTTGGTCTGCATTAGAAAACTGATCATTTGAAGCCCCTAGAACTTTTGAGATCATGCACAAAAACATCCCAATGGTCTATACATGGCATGTAAACAACCAATTAAAACAAGCTACCTTTCAACAGGTTTGCTAATCAATTAAAGTTTAACATGTGCAGTCTATTCCAGTTTAGTGCCAATGTGGATGCTGGAAAGCTGAAATAGTTCAAGTAGTCCTCCAAATAACCAACCAGGGAGCATTGGTGACCTTACAGAATCTCCCAAAATGCATGGGTTCTGGGAACTGAGTTAGAAATTATGGAACAGGGGCCCAGAGGAGATGTTTGGGGCAGCACTAGTGTAAGGAAAACTTACACCAATTCAGGGTGGCTAATGTGAATGCAGTGGATTTTTTGTGCTTAAACCAGTACAACAGGTTCCAATACAAAGGTTTGTTCCTTCAGTGTAGACAAGGCTTGAGTGTTTAAAGTCAAGCTCTAATGGGTCAGGTAGGCATTTTCAGTAATGTCACACGTACGTCATCACCAGCAGAACTACCCAAGCCCAAGGGTTACAATCAGCATCCTATAACAGGATGTTAGATTCAATGGCCATGGCCCTCGCAACTGTGGAAGGCACTGTGGCTACCAGAAGCACAGTGTCTTGCAGAGAGAACTTGGAGAGGTATATCTCTGCAACAGCTGGAACAAGGGGCTTTGCTCCAAAGCTGCAATCAAAGAAAGGGAAAATAGTCTTAAACACCAGTCTTATAATTAAGGCATTGAAGTTGGATGAAGAAGATCAATACTCCTGACTGTACTACAAAGTTCCCATGTGAACTTGGGCAGTCACTAAATCTCTGTGCCTCACTTTCCAGTCTGTAAAATGGGGATGATAATACTTTTCCTTTTGCTATCCTTTGTCTGCCTTGTTTACATAAAATAAGTTCTCCATGGGAAGTCTGTCTCTCACAATGTTTCCAAAGAGCCTAGCACAGTGGGACTCTGGTTTCCATTTGAGTTCCTAGGTACTACTGTAATGCAGATAAACCATGACCACTTTCTGAGGTGCCATTCCCCACCTAGAAGTGGAGAGACCAACTAGAGGTCAGTGAATGTGCCATAGGGTTGACTAAGAGAACTGGGTCTTTCAGCTCAGACACTGGCAGTTCATACTTTAAAATCTGGAGATCAAAAGTTCAATCCACACGGCTGATGACCCATCTTGGGGCACTTGTGTTACATACACAATAATAAAATTCCCTGACCTTGGTGACTCATGTATTGCAAATTACTTGGATAAGCTTCAAAAAAGCTTTAGGAATTTAGATGTTTATCTGAACTGAATGAAAATTTTAAATTTTCGGAGGTTCGCCTGCCATTGCTCTATAGGATGTAAAATCCATAATGTAAAATCAGAGCACAACTCCTTCCAGTACCCCTCAAGTCTGTTCTGTAAAAAGCTAACAGATATAGGCTAGTCACCCAGGCATGGTAGGTGTGGAAAACAGGCTGAGTTTCACTGTCCAAAAGGAAGAAAGGGACTTCCAACACATTGAGGGTCAAGTTCAGGCAGTGTTCCATCAATTTGCTTTGTTGGGTTGTTGGTCTGTGCAGTTCCGACTGTTTGATCCCTCTGATTAGGGACTTCGGCTTTGCTTTTCCTTTGGGTTTTTCTTGACAGCAGTAGACAGAACCAGAGCTGTTACAGCCATTAAAACAAAGGAGCAGCAGGGGAGATGAAAAAAGATCATAGGAGGCAAAAAAGAGAGTAATAGATTAGCTAGATTAAAACGGAAACTAAAATGGAGAATAAATGACTAAGCAAGTAAAAAGAAGAAGCAACAGCAGTCCTGTGGAAACCATAGTGTGTAATCATGTAAACAGACTGTGTCTTAATGCATAAGCACAAGGAGGTTACATTATTTCTGGCATTTACTCATTTTTGATAGCTTGCCTGTACAATCTTAACCGTGTTATTTTAATATATGGATTCCTCATGTAAGGTCTGACTTTCTAATTCTTTTTTTAAAGAAATCTTAAAAAAAACAAAACAAAACAAAAAAAAAAAACAGCAACCAGAAATTCCATCGTTTGGAACCATCTTGACCCCCCACAGGGCAGGAGGCCTTTAAATGCACAACGGAGACCTCTGCCACTTATGCTAACTAGGGATGATGGATGGCAGGAGGGAGATCACTTGATCACTACTTGTTAGGTTTACTCATTCTGGGGCATCTGGCACTGGCCACTGTTGGCAGACAGGATATTGGGTTGGATGGACCTTTGGTCTGACCCAGTACAGCCATTATTATGCTCTTATGTTATGTTCAAAGGCTTATAATTTGAGCAGGTTTTCATAGGGGTGTGTAGTGGAGTGGCTGCCCCACCCCATGAGGGACTGGGCTAGGTCAGGCCATTGTGGCTGTGCAGGCTGGCAGCCAATGGGAAGGGGCCTGCCAGGAGCTAATCAAGGTTTAGATTGGAGGTGACCAATCAGGGCTGGGCTAGGTCCTATATAAATGCAGCTCAGGAAGGGAGCAATCAGTGACTCTCAGACCTTCAAGGGAGAAGGTCTGTCTCCTGAGGGAAGGAGACCAGCACCACGGCCAGAACAGTGCTGGGCAGGCTCAGGGAGCATAGGAGAAGGGCCCAACAGGTGTAAGGGGCCAGAGGGGAAGTGGGCCAGAGAGAATGACTGAAGAGGGAGAGAAGGAAGGCAGGGAGGCTGCCCCTAGAGGGTCCCTGGGTTGGGACCCAGAACAATGTGCAGGCCTGGGTCCCCCCCCCCACACACCCTTTTACTGCACCTGGCCATGGGAAAGTGGCCATAATGGACTGTGAGGGGCTATACTGTGCGACTGTGGTTAGTCACTGTGGCAGGTGTGGAAGGGAGTGAGGACTGGACTAGTAAGCACTGCCGGAGAGCAGTGTCCTGAAGCAGACAGGGACTGTTGTGAAGCGGATGCTGCTGAGCAAGGAGCAATGTGAGTCCAGATACCAACAGGAGAGTAGAATATGGGTGGGACACCACTGGTGCAGGGCGCCCTGCAGAGGACTGAGCTAATTCCCAGATATACCAGCAGGAGACGCCATGCTGGTGAGTCCCAACCCCATCACATAGTGGCTGAAGACACATTGCTGACACCAGGGTGAATTTCAAACTTCTGATCCTGCTCCAAAATATGGAGGCACCACTGCTTCTCGGTGAAATGACTAAGAATTTGTATTATGTCCCCTAGTCTCCCTGTCAGAAATTGCTGGACCATTTTATATGAGACTTTCTGAAAATGGTCAAACTGAAGCAGACAACCAACCTGGAAAACTTCATCCTGAACAGTGTAAGTTTGGTAAAATTATAAGCAATTAAAAAGACAGTCTTTGCCTAGCATTTTGCAGTTTAAATTAACTATAGGTGTCATTTGCTAAGCTAAAGATTCTGGCTTGCTGACTAGGGAGCCCTCTTTTTCTGAGTGTGCTGAAAAGGTTGACCAAATTTCTAAACATCTATCCTCTTTCTGACACTTCTATTGTGTAGGACTTGGTGTGAAAGCTTTTCCATTACAAGAACAGCCCATATTTTATTACATCAGAATTCCATATGAGGACATATGGAGGGGTTCACTTTTTATCTTTAATGGATTATGTATAGTATGTTCCAAATGGTCCAAACAGCTTTAAAACACCATTTTCATCTTTTTTTTTCTTACCTATATTTATACCATTAGAATCTTTTATCTACCTATGTGACTCTTAATAGTATTAGGCACTCCAGGTAATAAATAGTGTAGACAGAATGTTTTATTTCACACTAAAGTTACTGATTCTAGTAGGCATTCTACATCCCGTTTTCTAAATAAATCTGAATACTACCATCTCTTACATGCTGAAGAAGCCATTGATTTTCTGTGTGAGTTGGAATGCAACTTGAAAAATTGTATGTGAAAGTAACAACGTAGCAGATCATGCTTTATGAATGAAGAACATCCTTTGTGGGTTCTATTTGCTGTAAGGGCAAGTGTTTCCTTGCACATGCCAAAGCGTTTGTGTAATACTGTGCTCATTTTTTATGGCATACAGTTCATAGACTCAGACTTTAAAGCCAGAGGGGACAAGCGTGATCATCTAGTCAGGCCACAGAACCTCCCCAACTCCCTCCCCTTAGACCCCCTAACCTCTGTCTGAGTTACTGAAGTCCTCAAATCATGATTTAAAGACTTCAAGTTACAGAGACTCCACAACTTACTTTAATTTAAACAAGCGAGCGGGTGGGGGCAGAGTTCAGGTGCCAGTGCCCCCTGCCCCCCAAACACACACACAAACACTTCTCAGGAGCTTCCAGCAGTGGTCTCTCTGTGATTCTGTGTTCTATCTCCCCTTCTCCCTCCATCCCCCCAAAATATTCAGCATAATCCCATCTGCCCACCCAGTCCAAACCTCCATGGCTAATTCACATAAATAAGCCTTTTGTCCTAGGTGGGGGAGTATGATTAATTTATCTTTACAGTTATGTTAATTAAAGGGTGCATTCACAACAATCAACCTCAAACTCCACCCATAACAAGGTTTCGCCTTGCTCATAACAAAATAATGACACACAGTTTATTAATAAACTGGCATAGCATATGGAGTATTTCCCCTCTGGAATAGGGGATCTCTGGACATAGATCCTTATTTAAAAAGCAAACAATAATGTTCATCTTCTCCCTGATAGACAATGATCTCTCAAAGCACAGCTGTGCTAACAAGAAAATATGAACTTAAGTATCTAGAAACAATAGCCTCCAAAAGGACCCAGGCTTTAGCACAATTTAGAACTCAAGAACAAATATTTTTAGTGTGGATCATGATTATTCACTTCTCATTACCATTCAGGATTGTAGAGGGAATGCCCCAGAGTCTGTCTCTGCAAGATTTCTTTGGACACACATCTAGGGCTGGGATTTTAAAGGATTGCATGTGAATTAGCTGGCCAATTCCCAAAGAAAGATTCTGAAAGTCAGTGGGAACTGGGCATCTAACTCTGTTAGGCACCTTTGCAAATCCTAGCCTACACTGTGTTCTCTCACCTCCTTTGTAATGCACCCAATATGGGTTTCAAGCATGGATAGAAGAAATTCTACTTCACTGAAGTATAACTGATGACTACCTCAGGTCCTAATGTGCATTTCCGGTGGGCCAATGTGTGTCATAAGCATCACTGGGAAAGCACTGAAGCTCAGCGATCCACAATTTCCTCCCTACTTCCCTCTGCTGCAGGAAGGTAGTAATTAACTGCTGACCTGTACCAGTTGCAAATTACTATCTTCTCCAGGCTGGCTTGGTAGAGATGTCCAGTGTGTTTGTGTGAGGGTAAAGCTCAGACTCAAGGTTCAGTCCACTTTCTGCCCTGTTGCTCTGAGGTTGAGCACAAGACATAAGAGGACATGGCCATGGATACTCCTGTGTGGCTGGAGCCGAGGTCTGGGTCACCTCGGGGTCATGCACTGGGTCACAAGTGCATGATGGGGGTTCTTATTCAACTTTATGCTCCAGTGCAGATACATTCCTCAAGCCAAAATCTAGTCTTGTGTGTGTGGTACCCGTTAGTACTCACAGAAGGTGCCTCAATCATTTTTTAAGGAAAAGGAAGACCCATAGTGAGAGAACTTGACTAAGGATAGTCTGGTGCCAGGTTGTCACCCACTGATGGGTTTGATCAATAAGGTCAACAACAGTTGCCCCTCGGCCTCATGCCAATAAGAAACAAGGAATGTTAAAGGTACTAAATGATAAAACATTTAGGTGGTGGTGAGTTTTTTTTAAACAAGGTTATTTTTTTCAAGCTCTCTAATGAAATTTTTTCTATTTTAAAGATTAACAAAACAAACACTATTCTTTTACATTTAAAAATAATCTTGAAATGAATTGTATTTCCAAAACCAGGTCACTTTTTTTGTCAACCATGCCACACTCCCCGCGAAACCCCCCCACGCCCCCCGAAACAACAATCTCTAGAGGAAACTCACTTTCATGTAAACATGAGTGAAAGTCTTAGTTCAGAAAGCTGTTTATCACTGATAGTGGCTTTATCATGGCACTTTCAAATGACAGGAAAATGGCTATAGAAAAATAGCCCCACAAAATCCAGAATCTAATCAACCATCCAAAGTATTTAAGGAGGCAAGGGAGGACTTAAGGAACACAGGGTGAATATGTATAAATAGAAATATCCCTGTCTGTGGACAGCATTGCTACCAGAGAGTGTCATAGACCGTGGTGTTGTATGATCAACAGGGTGATCACGAACTGCTGGGGTGTCATAATTACTGAGCAAATCAATCTGATCAGTTCAGTTTATGGTGCCATAGTGGTTCCTTATATCTTTCAGGTTTGGCTTCTGCTCTTCCTACCACACGGTGTCATTTATTTGCATTGCCGTAAGCACGTAGGAGCCCCAGTCATGGCCCAGGGCCCTACTGTGGCAGACTCAGTACAAAAGATACACTTTTCCCCAAAGATCTTATCCTAGTAATAGCAGCATGCAATTTCACTGG
Organism: Dermatemys mawii; assembly: GCA_007922305.1. Lineage (NCBI taxonomy): Eukaryota > Metazoa > Chordata > Testudines > Dermatemydidae > Dermatemys > Dermatemys mawii. Next base: position 7,056,625 of record ML677326.1, read on the forward strand.
CAGGATTTGTGTGTATCGTTCCTTCATTGTCCACTTTGTTTCATATCCCTTCAGGTTCACGCTGAGCTGAGGGTTTTGATCGACCTTAAAATTTTAAAGCCCGCTCAGCTGGTGGTATGAATTTCAGATTTTGCGTGAAGGCAGTTCAGAACCAAGCAACGTGAAACTTTAAAGTGGCCAGAGATCTTCAAAATATGTTTAACAAACCTTACTGAACTCTTGAGCGTGCCCGGCTGTAAAAGGGTTCTCACCGTGTCACACTGGGTTCAGCTTCCTGGCCCCACTCCACAATGAGGCAGCAGTGCTTCAAGTTGGTGTAACACCCATGCTCTTTATTTCTGTGTCCGGTCCCTACCACCAAGCTCCAACTATTTACAGATTATTTACAGGTTTGGCCTAGCACAGGCCTTGGTGGCAACAGGCTCCTGGCTCCTTCTGAGCCTACTCTCCCGTCCTGGTCTCCGTGCCCACACCAACTCCCCCACACTCACGTCCTCCCAAGCTTTTAGCCCCTGTTAACAAGGCTGGCAGGTGTGGCCAGTTTCCAGTACAGTTCTTGCTAGTGGCCCAATCCATTTCCCCTGCTTGTGGCTGAAGTGGCAGGAGTTGATTAGAGCTTCCCCAATAGGGCACCGCCACATCAGCTTGTTTTCAGATTGTAACAAAACATGAAACAAGGCAAGTTTATTTCTTATAGGCCTTGTCTTCACTGCTAAAAAAAAAAATGATTTTTTTTTGTTAGTTAGTTACCCTGAGGTTAAAAAAAACCCCCTAACATGCATGAGTTAACCTGAGGTAAAAATGCAGTGAAGATGAAACAGTTTAGTTTTACTGTGAGATAAGCTGCTGTATTCCCTAGCCTGGGCTTGACCTGGGCATCTTTACCTTAAGGGAATATAAATTTTTCTTTATTAGACGCTCTCATGCCGGGTGACACATGAGGCAACCCAGAGTTTTCACCTCCATCTATCTACTGCCATATTTCTTGCTCCATTAAAACTGAAGAGTCTGGCCTTCATTATGTTCTTCTGCCTCTGTGTACATCATGCCATTAGTTACTCTGAGATTAAAAAGACATCTTTTTTTCAGCAGTGAAGATAAAGCCTTAGTTAAATATCCTTGTGTAAAGAGAGTCTGTCCCAGGCTGGTATAACATTTTAATCTCTTTTAAATCTTCATAACAGGACTTAAATAGAAGCTGGTGGTATATAGGGGTTTTTGGTGGCTCTCTGCACAGGTTTGGACTTGGCCCTGTATGTGTAAGGATATCAATTTGCTTTCTAGAAACAATTCAAGACAGCAGAAGACATTATTGTATTAATAGAATGAACTACATAAGTGGGTTTTTTTCCAATCAGCTTTACAAAGACAATCACAGACATTTTATGTAGTAAAAATGGGGGCTACTGTACCATATGGCAGGTCAGAGAGCTAAGCCATGTGGACTGAGGCATTTCCTGGCTGCACGTGCAGGGGGTAGGATTTGGTTGCAGGCTGTGAGTGATGGCTGTAGAAAGCTGGGAGAAGGGACTGAGCAGGGCCCTGAAGGGTAGGAAAGAGACAGCTTGTTGGGGCCAGAGCTTGCTTGAGTGGCAGACTTGGGGATTTCTGAGTAAGGAAATGGCCTGCAGCTGTTTGTTTCTCCGATGCCTGGGGAAATAGGATTTTGTATATTTTCCCCCTCACCAAGTAAATGAACAAGATTACACCAAGAATATGCCTGACTTTCATCAACCTTTATAAGAGGGGTTTGTAAAATATGGTCCTGAGGAAAGGTAGAAATAATTGGCTATGTTTAGGCTGGAGAAGAGAAGGCTGAGGGGAGGAAACGATAAGTTTCAAATATGTAAAAGTTTTTTCTGAAGAGGGTAATGATCGTTTGTTCTCCAAGTCCATAGGGGTAGGACAGAAGTCCTTTTAGGGTAAGTCTATACTACCTGCCAGATTGGCGGGCAGCGATCGATCAAGTGAGGGTCGATTTATTGCATCTAGACTAGACGTGACACTCTCCCATTGACTCCTATGCTCCACTACCATGAGAGAAGCAGGCAGAGTTGGTGGGGGAGTGGCAGCAGTTGACTCACTGCAGTGAAGACACAACTGTGAGTAGGTCTAAGTATGTCAACTTCCATTACGTTACTCTTGTAGCTGAAGTAGTGTAACTTAGATTGATTCTGCCCCCCTCCTCCCACCACACACACACTTCCCCCAGTGTAGACCAAGGTTTAGTTTCCAGAAAAGGAAATTTAGGTTAAACTTTCAAAGTATAAGGATAGTTAAGCACTGGAATAGGTTTCTATAGGAGGTTATGACTCTCACTGGAGATTTGTAAGAAAAACACCTGTCAAGGCTGGTTTAAGTATACTTAATCCTGACTCAGCATAGGGGGAGATCACTTCCAGCCCTACACTACTTTGATTTCTCATCCAAATAGAAATAACCATGCAAGGACTTGAGTTCTAGCTAACCATTTGGCCCAAAGGGGCAAAATGATTTAAGCCGTTAGTGGAAAATACTCAGGATTTCTGCATTTAGCTTGCGGGGGGTGGGGAAGGAGAATGAGACTGTTTCTTCATTTCTGAAAGATCGATATGTTGGTTGCTCAATCCTCACTCTGCTTCTTATTAGTCTCCTGACACCACCTACAAAGACAAAACCAATGCATCCTATTAAATTACGCTTGGAGCTATACAATAATCACACAATGACAAGACATAATACCTTCCCACAATTCCTGATTCCTTCTGTCTGATTTTCTGAGCTAAAGCAAATAAGATAATAGATTAAGATGGGCACACTTACAGACAGCAACCAAATACAACTACATTTGAAATGATAATACCTTCAGGCTGGTTAACAGTAGGGTAATCCAAACTGTATGTAGAGAGGTATTAAGAAAGGCAATCAGATAAAAAGTATGAATAATATCCTCAGCTCCCCACAGCATGCAGCTTTTCTCTAATCACATGATAACCGAATGTTCTCCTACAGGTTACTCAAGAATAAAATGACTTTCTTTGTGTGACAGTTTCAGAGTGGTAGCTGTGTTAGTCTGTATCAGCAAAAACAATAAGGAGTCCTTGTGGCACCTTAGCAACTAACAAATTTATTTGGGCATATGCCCATGAAAGCTTATGGGCTTTTATCTCTAAGGTGCCACAAGGATTCCTCGTTTGTTTTTTCTTTGTGTGATACATGTGCCCTGTGTTTGTGATTGGATGTGTCTTCCTGAGGAGATTAAAAGCAATGGAATATAAAGCAGGATCAATGCCTTACTGTGTACAGTAATTGCACAAGTGAATTGTGCATTGTAAATGAAATGTTATTTTCACAATAACTACATTGGAAACAATAGTGATTGTACAGCAATGTCTGGAAACATGATTGCGTTATTTCTGGATTTCATCATGTCATCCATCTATATTTTTGTGTGTGTGTGTGTGTGTGTGTGTAACTTTTTACCCTTTAGAAAAACAAAGCAGTGTAAAAATGTAAATCAGAATGAAATGGCACACAGTAATATCACAACATACATAGCCATATTAGGAAAAAAGGCCTAATCTAATTCACTTCTCCTTATCTGAATCTTGTTAATAATATATATCCAGATCTTATACAGCACATTTCATCCATAGATCTGAAACTGCTTTACCATGGAAGTCAGTATTTTAGCCCTATTTTACAGATGGGGAAAACTGAGGCAAAAAGGGAATTAAACCTGGCCAAGGTCACCCAAAAAAAACAGTGGCAGAGTTGGAAAAGCCTGGGTTCATCTCCATGGGATTACTCCTGATTTACACTATCTGGAGAGAAGAACTAAGCTGAAGAAGTCTATTTCCCTTATTTCAGGGTCAAATTCGCAGGTATACTCCAGCTACATAGTGCTACTTCAGTGATGCAAAGTGTTAGAGGTCTTTCCCTTCACCCTCTTCCATGGTTCTTGTCATGCAGACAGAAAGCAGAAGACCAGAAGGCTGAAGTGCAGGCAACTTGATATTTATTGGGATTAGTTCCAAACAAGCATAGCCATACCTCTACACTCCAGCAGAGTCTGTTTCCATGTGTTCCGTTCCCGGCTCTTGACACCACAGAGTCTTTACCCCATATCTCCCTTCCCAGCTCTGATGCTGCAGAGCCTTTCTTTCATATCCCCCCTCCCATTCCCCCTCCTTAGCAGACCCAAATATACTTTCAGTGCACACAGCCAGTCACACCCCTTACAAACTATGGTCTTCGTCCCACCTGTTTTGTTGTTTTTTTGTGTAATACAGCCTAAACTATCCTTCACTGATCCTGGGATGAGCTGTTAAACTGGAATATCCTGTGTGATGTTAGAAACCCTTATTGCTTGGGACATTTACAGCTGATGGACAAAACATTAGAAATATTGTACAGAAAATCTTTCATTGGCTGGGAGACAAGCTGGTTATACCAAAAATAATGATCCTTTCCATCTTTTGTGTTTTTGACAACTTATGTATATAGCCTGGGTTCCTGCAGTCACTTCTTCTGGCATAGGCGCTGACTTGTTTAGTTTTCCCTGGGGTTGCCCTGATCCCACTCTGCCCCTTCCCTTGAGGTCCCACCCCCATTACACTTCACACTCCCCCTCCAACTCTTCCCCAAAGGCCCCTCACCTGCTTGCTGCTCTCTGCCCTCCCCCAAGCACCTCCCCCAGCTGCCAAATAGTTGTTAGGCAGCACCCAGATCAGCCGGTAGGTGGTGCCTCGAAATGAACAGCTGATCAGCGGTGCAGTAGCTGCTGGGTGCTGAGTACCCACTATATTTTTAGCATGGATGGGTGCCTGAGCCCCAGAGCACCCACGGAGTCATTGCCTATGTCTTCTAGGACTCCCAGATCAACAGGGGCCACCTGAGATACAGAGCAAGTGGGCTTGGATTGGGCTGCCCAATAGGTGAAATCTATGTGTGTGTATGTGTGTGTATGTGTGTATATATAATATATATATGTGTGTGTGTGTGAAATAATAATAATAGAGCGACCACTGTTGAAGTTAAACACATCAGACTAGTTCGGAAAGAGCAAGATTGGCCTGAAGCAATAATCAGATAAATTCTTTCCTGTGAGAGATGTAATATCTGTAGAATTGCAATTTGTTGCATAGAATCATAGCACCACAAACGTGGAAAATAGAAAACAAATGCTAAGGTTACTTAGACCGTGATCCTACAAAAGCAGGATTGCCCTCTCCAGTGTTCTAGATGGGTCTGAGCCAAAATCTTAAACTTTGGAGTGTTAGCAGTGGAAATCCAGATATGGTTTTGTGGTGTACTATATATAGTATATTTACCAATGCTTTGAGTCTTGATTTTAAATATCTCAGCTGAGCATGAACTCAAAGTGCAGCAAAAATGATAAAGCAATGTATTAACAGTATAGGTGGGTGAAATCTTTTTTCCCAACTTTTTTTTTTCAAAATGCAGATTCAGTAACACTGAAATGTTTTGCAAATTCACGTCAATTTTATTGAATTGATTCTGGTTTTTATTGGTTCCTTTTTACTGAAATGTTTTACTTAAATGCTTTCAAAATAAAAACATTCTGATTTCTTGTTTCTGGATGACTTTCCATTTCAACATGTCATCTTATTTTATTTTAGAAAACCAAAAATGTTACGCTCAAAATTAAAATAAAACATTTAGAGTCAATCAAAATATTTCACTTCACCTGATTTTTTTGTTTGTTTGTTTTTTGCTGGGGAAAAAAAATCATTTTCTGTTCAACCTGAAATGATGATGATGAGTATTGCAGTGCTAGATTCACTGGATGGAATTCTGTGGCCTGTGCTATGAAGGAGCTCAGGTTAGATGATCATAGAGATTTCTTCCAGACTGAAAGTTCATTAATGTGGAGCAGGGGTGGCCAACCTGAGCCTGAGAAGGAGCCAGAATTTACCAATGTGCATTGCCAAAGAATCACAGTAATACATCAGCAGCCTCCTGTCAGCTCCGCACCCCACCCCCAGTGTCTCCCACTCCGATCAGCACCTAACCCTCCATCCCTGCACCTTCCGCCCACTGCAACCAGCTGTTTTGTGGTATGCAGGAGGCTAAAGGGGTGATGGTGGGGGGGGGGAAGTGGAAGAGCAAGGACACAGCAGACTCAGGAGAAGGGGTGGAGTGCAGCTGGGCCTAGGGCAGAGCCAGGGGTTGAGCAGTGAGCATCCTGTAGTATATTGGAAGAGTGACACCTGTAGCTCCAACCTCAGAGTTGGCACCTATGCAAGGAGCCACATATTAACGTCTGAAGAGCCACATGCAGCCCCAGAGCAGAGGTGAAAGTAGTTATAGGCACTTGCCAGTATGGGGCTGGGCTGAGGCCAGCTCTGGCCCCCCGGGTGGGTGGGGCCTCAGATGGAAGGGGTGGGGTTGTGGGGGTCAGAGCCAGTCTTGGCCTGCCTCATACCCGGTAAGTGCCTGTAGCTGTTCCCTTTGTTCCTCCCCCAAACCACCGTTGGTGGCGTGAGGAGGGGGCAAAAGAGGCAGGGATGCTAAAGATTGTCCACCCCTAATGTAGAGTATTTATTTGGATTAGAGTCAAATAGACCTCACTGCTCCATACAACTCCTCCTTTCACTGGAATTCCAGTGAGCTTGAAAATAACCCAAGAATTAATTGATTAAATATATCAACAAGTCAATAAGAGATTCCACACCCAAGTCATGATAAAAACTAGCCCATCAATGACGTTCTGCAGAAATCAGTGAAGTAACTGAAGATAGTTAACAAGTTCCTACTGCGATGTCAGCACCTCCAGTTTTATTAGGCTGTGTCACGAGAGGTTAAGTTTGACAGTTTTTTTAAGAAAAAGCTGATGAAGAGTCAAACTTCTTGAGTTCTAGTCCCATCTCCATCACTAAGTGTAAGGAAATCACGTCGGGCCAGATTGTAGACCCCTTGCTCAGACTAGTGGATACTTACTCATGTGAGTAATGCCATTGAAGTGAATAGGCCCACTTAGGTGAGAACGAGTCATTGGTTTCAGTAATTCCTATGCAATCTGTCCATTAGCCTCTCTGCATCTGAGACTCTGCCATGTATAAAATGGCTAAAAAATGAAAGCACTTATCTATGCCTCAAGGGTGTTGTGAGACACACTTAATATTTTTAAAAGTTCCTTCTATCTCTACTGCTGCTACAGGCTTCGGTGGGAGAATTCCAGAGGTTGACCCAGATATCCAAAGGGCAAAGACAACATGAGGTCAGCTTTTCCCTTAAGGTATTGCTGCTTGAGCTCTAGCATTTAAGGCAATAATCCGTCCTGTGGGAACTTGTGGCTGGAGGAAGAAGGAGAGAATTATTTTTTTTTTTCTTTTGGCAAGCCGCTCCAGCTATGCTAGAAGAAAATCTGCAAAATGAAGGAGTATGTGTATAACCTACTCCAGGTATATTTAATTGTTTGGAGTTTGCAAGACTTTACTAATATGATGTGAGGGAAAAATCCTAGTAAATTCCAAATTCATGTTAAGGAAGAAATGATCCCTTTAAAATAAAGGTTCAGATTCTCAATCCTGCTCCCCTCCCTTTGTGCTGCTCAGGCTACAGAGATAGTCTTTAACCTGCCAGTTGGAAATACCACTAGGCAGAGGTCTGGCAGGTGGAGCACATGGAATGTCTGGAGTGTGATGTGCTCCAGAGACCCCCAAATGGGATATGGTCCCTTGGGAACCAGAGCCAGCTGGCACAGTTTAGTGCAGTCTCAAGGCTGTTCTAATCTTTCTTCAGGGTCAGAGATTGACCAAAACAAGATGCTGCCATGACTGGCTCCCTGACAGCTCTTCCTCTCAGTTTTGCTAGCAGAGGCTGAAAATAACAAAGAACCTGGTCCCTGAGCTGCATCCTACTGAGGCTATCAACATGGGTATAAGAACACCGATTTATCTAGATAAATGAGGGATTTAGTGGGATTTTTGAAGTAATTTTTATTTGACATTAGAGAGGATCATCATGGCAAAACTTTTTAGTGAAGGTTTTTGTGGGCAGAGAGAGATAAATAATCGGTGAGCAGGCAAAAATGAAAGGGCAAATTTTCTGCCTCGCATCAGTAAGCAAATCCAGGTACAAAAGAACTCAAGATAAAGAGAAGTTGCTGCCTAATGTTTTGAGTAACAGTAGCACCATTTAGATTCTTTTTTTTGTTATTAAATACCAACTATAGTATGAGATGCTGCATGAGTAGACCTATGAGAGGAGCGATAATGGAGTAGCTCCATAAAACAGACTACTTACTGTCAGAACAAAATGATCAGATTAAAAATATAATGTTCCTTAGTACCATATGTCTAATGTGTTTACTTTTAAAGTAGATGACATATGAGAAAATTATTCATGATGGATATAATCACCCCTTCCCTTGCCAAGATAAGGACACAGTTTTACAATAGTAAGAGATTCATATTCACAACATCATAAATATTTCTGAATGTTTTTCCTTATTAACAGGAGGAAATGAGAGACAGAAAAACTTGGGAGTTAAATCCCCTTATGGATAACTTTTAACAATTTCCAAAGCAATTTTTACAATATTTTATTTGTATTTCTGCATGGAACTGGTAATTTTTTTTAAAAAAAAATAAGTAAAATTCATAAAAAGAACATTATACTTGCAACGTTAAGTGCTCCGAAGTCAGAAAATGCTAAAGTTAAGGTCATCCATAAAATCTTAATGTTGCCCCCTTATGCTAATTCATTACAGTGCTGGCCCATATACTAGTTTATACTAGCTGAGTATATCTCCACTGGCTTCAAAGCAATGGACAGATCTTCACCTTAAGTTTTAATTACATGATCTCAGACTGTTTCTCAAATAATATAATATTTAGAATTTCCACACTCACCTCAGAGCCTATGTATAATTCTTCCCTTCTAATCGCTACACTCTATGGAACAACCCCCCTCCTCCCTCAGAACCTGCAGTCCCCATGAGGTAGTCTACCCTGCAGCTAGAGGTATAAGTTCCCGCTTGGACAGACATACCCATGTGAGCTTTGATTGAGCTAGTGCTCTAAATATAGCAGTGTGGCCTCAGTGGCAAAGGCAGCCGCTCGGGCTAGCTGCCTGAGTACATACCTAGCATCTTGCAGAGGATTGTCCTTGGGCAGATAACCTGTGCTTGACATGGCCACACTTCTGTTGTTAGGCACTAGCTCAATCAAAACCCGTGAGTGAATGTCTGTCTCCAGCTGCCGTGTAGACATACCTTGAGTTCGACAATAGGACATGGCCACTGGCATTGAGACTATCCATATCCTGGCTACAGCTTCTCCTGCTCCTCCACCCCAGATCCCAGGAAGCAGTTTTGCTGCCAGCTGTGCCTAGAACCCTTCTGAAAAGGAGAGTTGCATAGAGAAAGGCAAGAGTCAGCATAGACTTGAGGTACCTGCTCGAGGTAGTCTTAGAAGACTCTCCACAGCGCTAGAGGGAGGGGAGATGTCCATTGCTGTGCTCTGGTGTTGCCTGCACCCACTCTCTCTTCTCACAGATTCCTGGAACAGTGGCATGCACTATAGGGAAGGGGGTTAGTGCCACCATGTGTACCCTCCCTTTTACATACGAAAGAGAGACTCATTAAGCAGAGCATCCCCGGTACATGTGGCTTCTTGAGGGTGTCATTCTCCCACCTTGAAAGCTTTTTGTATGCAATGTAAATTCCCGATATTTCTCAGTCTACTAGGGTTTGTATATTTGGAAAGATTTATTCTTTATCCTGAGGGCAGACTATTACTTCCCCGGGTGTCTTTTCACTTTTTCTAGTCTGGTTCAGCTAACTGGAGTTCTGACATAGGCCTCTACCTATACACCTCTGTTTTCCTCTAGACAGTCCATCCATATTTCTTTCAATCACACTTCCCACTGGGACAAGGGCTGTCTTCTGTGTTCTCCAGGAACAGTCTCCCTGATAGTGAATACTTATTGGTAAGGCTAAGGTTTTGTCATGATTATTTTTAGGAAAAGTCACAGATGGGTCATGTGCAATAAACAAAAATTCACAGATCCCATGCCCTGTCTGTGACTTTTACTAAAATAACCATGCAGGCTGCGGGGCACGGGCTCATGGCCCCAGTCGCAGCCACTAACAGCTGAAGAAGTCACAGAGGTCCAGTAAAGTCAGGGAATCCGTGACTGCTATGACCTTTGTGACTGAAGTGTCACCTTACTTCTTGGTCACTGCATAGAAATCATCTTTCTCTCCAAAGAATGGCTTCTCATCAGCTTACTGTACAGCTAGGCAGTAATTCAGAGAATAAACCCAAATATAACAATGTTTTTTAAAAGTGTGGAATGGTAGCCATCTAATGTCGTCATTAGGTCTCCTAACCTCATAGCAGCAAATTGATCATGGTAGTTTATATATCTGAATTTTAACTCTTATCTGCCAGCTTTTATACTGTGCTAACTGAATATATATGTGACTGCTACCTCTACACCTCTGTGTTTGTTTTAGTATTGTTGTTTTTGGACTAACAAAGAGTTGACTGACAGAGAGGCAGTTGACTAACAACAAATATAACTGTGTAATTCTATGAAGAGTTAACCATGATACTGTGACACTTGCATCCAGAAGAAATTCTTTAATAAGCAGAGATTGATTTTGAGTGGAGGCCATGCAGGATAAAGACACCCTATTAGCACAATCAGAGCACGGATCTGGTTCCTCAAAGTAATAGATTTGGACATATTCAAGTGGCTGAACTATGGACTACTAGAGGTTAAAAGGTTCCATCTGACCAGAGCACCTTTCATTGGGGAGGATTTTAGTACAGTATCTTTATTATTTTTAATTATATCATTACTTATTCATTACAGTTATTAAATTTACAATACCTTTTTGTTCTAAAATAATTCCTCTGTTTTATCCTCAAGCAAAATTTCTTCAGCGTCTAGCACTTAAACTCAAAAACATCTAGCTCCTCTACAATAGCCACCGTGGCTAACTCGAAGCAAAACATAAATGGATGTTGTTATATAGATGAGGAACCCAGCAATGTCCTAATTTAATGTATTAGACCAGTGGCTTTCAACCTATGATCTGCAGACCCCTGGGGGTCTGCAGACTATGTCTAAGACTTCCAAAGGGGTCTGCACCTCCATTTGAAATTTTTTAGGAGTCTGCATATGAAAAAAGGTTGAAACCCTCTACATTAGATGGTCTCCTTAGGAAAGTCTGATCGCAATTCACAAGGGATGGAGATTTAGTGCAACCAGCATGAGTGGTAATGCCTGCAGGGTGGTGAGGCAACGTGGTCATAGTCATTAAATTTGGACTCCAGAGCTTTTATGCTCAGTTCATGGCTTTACCACAGACTTTGTGTGACCTTGGACACGGTAACTAAATCTGAATCCACTTCATTTCCCAATCTGAAGACAGGGCTGAAGCATAATGAAGGAACGTTTGAGATGCTTATATACAGGGTTGGTTGATATATAGGTACCTAGAAAGAAAGAGTTCCAAGAGGGCCATGAATAAATACCTAGATGGGTGGATGATTTGACAAACTAAAGGATAATGGTGTAACAATTTAAAGTTTAAGGGGCAGTACTAGATATTTTCATAAGCAATAGAAAATCATTCTTGTGTATCACAGTCTATCCTTCTTTGTATGATTTTAGCTGAATGGGGGAATGTGCATCCTATGTTGATTTGGAACATTAAACACCAAATAAATATCCTGCTCAAGACTGGAAGACTAAGAGTTTCTTGAGGATCTCCTTCTAACTTCCCTACCACTGTACATTCCTCACTCTGACTCCTGTCCCTGGAGGATAAAATTCTTGAGGAGAGTGAGTAGTTCTTTGTGGAATAATGAATCCAGAAAGGGTTTGGGAATTTAGACCTGAATTTTGTTTTATCTAGGTGCTTAGACCACGCTCATCATCCCAGTGTCTGAGCACGCTTTGACAGTGTATTAAGCATTGTGACTAACATGGTTCATTCATTATGCATATATTTTTGAAGACCAGTTGTTGAAGTGTGCCTTGCACTTGGGAGCAGATGGTGGTGGCCACCTATTTCCTGGGAGAGTTAATTCCACAGCCTCCAGGAAAGCTCTATTGGGCATAGACAAGCTTATGAGTAGTAAATTTCATTTTTGTCATTGGAGTGGAATTGTCAACCATGGTTCTCATTCTGGAGCTTTAGGCAATCTTTAAGATACCTTGAGCCCAGGATAGTGAGCACCTTAAAACAGATAAAATTTAGAGCTAGACAAAATTTTGGCATCAAAGGTTTTTCAGCTTTTTTGAAAATATGCAATCTTATGAATTTTCTATGATTCTGTTATCTAGTGTCTTGTTTATTCCTTCTGTTGTTTGTGTCTGTTTTATTTTCCTACACCAGCCACTACTTTATAGTTGTAGATACACTAAAGGCTTGTCATACCAATACACCAATGGGTATTCTTATCTTTAAAATAAATCTTTGTATTATTTCCCATAGGAAGTACATTAAAATCCTAAATACATCCTTCACTGTGATTCTGACAGAGTATTTTTGCCTCTTTCTGTCAATCACTGTTGCCTGTAATGTTCTCTCTTAATGGTGAAACACTTTCCAGATAATCTTAACTCTCTTCCATATGCTCACTCCTGTGTTTCTTAAAGAACACCAGTCAACATGGATGCATACCTGGTATTGTGGGTAACATCGGTACAGCTTTGGGAACAGTATGGGTTAATTAGTGGCCATTACTTCTGTGGATTAGGCGACCATCTCTACAACAACATAGAAGAAAATGCTGTACTGGGTACACCAGGAGAGGAGAATTGTTTAAGGGTTAAGGCTCCAGTTGTAGACCTGGGTCTAATTCCCTACTCTGCCACAGCCTTACTGTATAACCTTGTGTCTTATTCCTTCTGTTCCTCAGTTCCCTATCTGTAAAATGGGGATAACAGTAGTTGTCTGCCTCACAGGGATGCTGTGAGTATAAATGTATTAAAGATTGAGATACTTCAATTCTGTTGGATAGGGGCAGTATCAATACCTAAGATAAGGGAAAGTTATTACACTGAAGAGATTTTTTTAAATGATCCTAAAGGAGTTATGCACCTAATCTGGGTGCCTAACTTCCTAAGACTCCTTTGAAAACCCAGTTTGCACATTCAGCAATGGTTCCTTGCCTTGATCTCCCTCTGTTGTCTGTGGGAGTTCTGTGCATGACATGGTGCACTAAATGCAATGGAGCTCAGTTAATAATGCTCATTGTGCAGGACACACTGGAAAATAATGTATCCACAGTGGCTAATGCTTTTCTTCTAAAAAGTTCTTAACCGAGTGGTGAATTATTAATCATAATGTAGAGGTACCTGGTGGTGCATTCCTTTACTCACATTACTCTGCGTAAGTAAGGGTTGAAGAATCAGACCCTGAGGTATTTAAAATCCTGAGGGCTTTCTCCATGATGCTTAACAGATATAAATTGAACGAAACCGAAAGCAAAACCCTGGGAGGTACTGAGTACCTCTGTGGAGTGCTGAGTGTCTTCACGTCCTATTGCATTCAGTGACTTGAGAGGATCAGCACCTCGGAGAATGTCTGTGCCTCTCATTTGCCAACCCTCCTTAGAACTTACAATCTAATGTTTTGAATAGGACTGGCACAGTTAAAGAGCAGAGTATCTAGGAAGGCATTGTGGCCTAGTGGATTGGACAACGGGGCTGGGAATCAGATGTGGGTTCTAATCCTGACTCTCTATCCTAATCTGCTACGTGATCTTAGTCAAATCACTTCATCTCCCTTTGTCTGTATTCTCCTCTCATGTATTGGGAGTAGGAACTCTCACTATATGCCTATATTGTGCCTAGCACAATAGGACTTGGACTTTGGTTTGTGTTCTTCTTAAAAAGTGATATTAATAACATAGCAGAAGCTAGTTTTTGCTCATAGGCTTCATGGAGCAGACGGGGTATCAGATGTGATTTCAACTAGGCTACGTGGTGCACTGTAATGGTGTGGCTGTCCTAAGTGTAAAAATTGCCAAGAAAAGAGGTGCAACATTGGGAATGGGGAGAAGACGATCCTGTGAGTAACACGGTGCTTGAAGAGAAGGTGGAGAAAGTAAAGACATGAGGTAGGGACAGGAGAAGAGGTCTGGAAAGATTTGAATCTCATTGAGAGGAACTTGAGGGTGTGTGTAGAGGGGAGGGAGGAAACAAACACAGAGATTCTAGGAGAGGAGTGATGACCTAGTCAGAGTGCAATGAGAAATTTAGGTATGGCCCTTATCATCCTAGTGTTTGAGTGATTCACAATCTTTAATGGATTTTATTCTCACAACTCCCCAGGGTTACATAGTAAACTCATTTCACAGGTGGGCAAAAGAGATATAGGATAGATTAGGTGTCTTGCCTCAGGTTATCCAGGACATTTGTGGCTGAGCCAGGAAATAACTCCAGATCTTTTGTGTTCCAAGCCAGAGATGTAGCTATTACAGCACCCTCCCTATTCATGACGATCTTGGAAGAAGCGTTCTGGGCACACAGAAGGAAAGAGAGATGAAAGAGGGATGGGCCAGAGTTTTTAAGTAAGTCATACTAGGATAACGACTTGACAGTGACCTTTTAAATGTCCTCCTGGAGGAACATGCAGAAGCCATATCTGTGCTATAATGCATTCCCTACCCCACCAAGTATTCTCAATTAGCCATTTGCCAATCAAGACTCTCTCTCTCTCTCTCACATCACATTTTTTCCTGTCTCACCCTCGTGCATCCCCACCTCTGCCGGAATACTTATTAGGAAACCGAGGGAGTTTCTCTACTGAAAAGATTTCTTGTAGGCAATGTCAGCCTTAATATGAAATGTCCAAAAGCAGATGTTGGTTGCTTCGGACAGCCTGATATTCTTTTCTTCCTTGAGACTGCAGCATGGGTACTAGTTAAACTGTATTCATGCAGACAAATTCCATAAAGATTTGGAAGATAGTACAATTCTATGTGCAAAAATTATGCTGTCAATTTGAATATTACATTGCAAGAAACAGGCTTATCCAATGCACAACATTTTCAACCGGGCTACAGCTGAAAGAACATAATTATAAGTGATAGCCATACAAAAGCATAAATACTGTACAATGGCTCCAAAAGGATACAAAAAAGATCATGCGTGACTGCAGTAATTTCTAATTGGCCTTCATTTGTATGAAGATTTAGTAGCGCAAACACAAGCACTCTGCTGGTACCGCTACCAATGTGCCTCTTATAAATTTCAGGAAGCAGTGGAATAAAAATGGTATGTGAGATCATTACTGCATGATTTGGCAAATGGACTATAAGGAGGCTAACCTAGCTTTCCTCTGGCAGTGCAGCAGGCTAGTTAACTGTACTAACGCTTTTATTGTGGTAAAATAAACAAATAAAAGTGTTTAACAGCAGAAGTAAAGAAAACATGTGTTGTACATATGCAATGGGTAGAATGCTGTGCTGCAGTGATGGTTGCCATGGAAACTGTTGGAGGGCTACTAGAGAGCAAGTAAGAACGCAATATAAACAACCCAAGGGTCCAACTCTGCAGGGCTGAGTGCCTCCTGGAGGTTTCTGAATGTCCTCCGCTGCCATTGAGGTCTGGGAGAGCTAAGGATGCTCAATACTTGTTGCTGAAGGTGTCCAGAACCTTGCAGGGTCAGACTCTAAATAACAAGGATGGAATAAAAGACCTGCAGTGTGGCCATGGCTGACCAACGTCAGCTGAGCTGACTCAGGCTTGTAGGGCTTGGGCTATGGGGCTAAAAATTGCTCTGCAGGCATTTGGGCTCAGACTGGAGCCTGGACTCTGAGACTCTCCCCCATCGGGGGGTCCCAAAGCCCAGGCTCTAGCCCGAATCCAAATATAACAGCAATAGTACAGCCCCACAGCATGAGGCCCCCTAAGTCGGAGCCAGCTAATCCGGACCAGTGATGAGTGTTCAGTTGCTGTGCAAACTTACCCTAGCAGGACAATCTACTCTGCACCACCAACGGGGCAGAAAAAAAAAATGTCACTCAGGTCAGGTCTACAGTGGGGGCGAGGGAGATGACCTAAGATACGCAACTTCAGCTACATGGATAGTGTAGCTGAAGTCATCGTATCTTAGGTCGACTTACCTGGGCGTGGATGGTGGAAAGTCAACCTCTGCTGCTCCCCCGTCAACTCTACTTCAGCCTCTCGAGATGGTGGAGTTCCGAAGTCGACCTGGAGAGTGCTTGGGGATCGATTTATTATGTCTACACTAGACATGATAAATCGATCCCCGATAGATCAATCACTAACCGCTGAACCAGCAGGTAGTATATACTTAGCTTCAGACACAGTTCCTTCTTTGATTTCCCATTTACTCAACCTCTTTTTATGGAACATCTTGTACCGGCTACTTGGGAGGAGCCTGGGCTTCAACATCATTATTCGCTAGCCCACTCCCTATTCCTCTCTTCAAATCCTCCCCTCCCATTGGCCCACAAGCAGGAGTATCAGTCGAATGGCTTCTGCTCTCCTCATTACAGCCCCTGTCATAATCTGAACAGTGGCATTAAGCGGGGAGGAGTTTGTTTCCCTGGTCTACTGAATAAAATCTGTGAACATCCACTTCCAAATGGCTTGATACATGCACAGTTCCACTCCATCATTCATATCACCCATAAAGTCTAACTGACAACACACAGGGGTCGATTCCAACATGACTTTCATGGGCATAAAGCCCGATGGAGTCATTCTGCGTTTCTGCTTAACTCTACATTTCCATTGACTTCAATGGGTGTAGGATTCATTGATGCTAGATCAGAAGGGACTGCTGTGATTATTCAGTCTGACTTCTGCCATGACACAGCCCACACAACTTCCCTCAAATAATTCTTGTTTGAACTAGATTATATCTATCAGGAAAAAAATCCAACCTTGAGTTCAAAGTTATCAGTGATGGAGAATCTGCCAGAACTCTTGGTAAACAAATCAAAGTGTTAATTATTTTCTTTGTTAAAAATGTGTGTCTTATTTCCAGTTTGAATACATCTAGCTTCAACTTCTGGCCCTTGGATCTTGTTATATCTTTGGCTGCTAAATGGAAGGCCTATTATCAAATATTTATCCCCCATGTAGGCACTTATAGACAATGATCAAGTTGCCTTTTAACCTTCTCCTTAAAAACTGTAACCCATGGCCCTGTTTCTACAGTTTGCTCATTGCACAGTGACCTTCGTGCCTATGTAGAATCCTGTTGAGTTTAGTGTGACTCTGGCCACCTACATGAAAACAGCTGCAGGACTTACATTTTTCTGAGGAGAATATTGCTGACCAGAACATCCAGGATCATGAATCAGGCCTCCAAAATCAACACTTAAGCAAGCATTTTGACACTGTCCTACATGAAATTCTGATAAGTAAACTGGAGAAATGTGAGCTTAGTGGATACATAATTGGTTAAACAACTGCAAACAA
This sequence comes from Dermatemys mawii, assembly GCA_007922305.1. NCBI lineage: Eukaryota > Metazoa > Chordata > Testudines > Dermatemydidae > Dermatemys > Dermatemys mawii. Next base: position 7,074,049 of record ML677326.1, read on the forward strand.
AGAATAACTATTAATTGAATGATGTCACAGTGGAAGAGGTTTCAAGTGGGGTCCCACAGGGATCTGTTCTGATCTGGTGTTGTTTTAATATCTTTATTAACGACCTGGATATAGGAATGGAGAACACAATAGAGATATTTGCAGATGGAGCAATCATAGATGAGGTTCCAAACACTTTGGAGGATAGATCTAAAATTCAGAGAGATTTTGATAAATTGGAGAATTGGGCTAAAGCCAACAAAATGATATTCAACAAAGACAACTATAAGGTACTATAAATAGGGAAGAAAAGCCAAATGCACAAATACAAAGTGGAGGATAAACTAGCTTGGCACCAATGCTGCCGAGAAGACACTGGGAGTTGTGGTAGATCACAACCTCAACATAAGTCAACAATGCAATGCTGTTGCAATTTTGGGTTGCATTAACAGAGGCATAGCATGAAAGTCACAGGAGGTAATCATATTTCTCTACTTGGCCCTGGTTAGGCCTCAGCTTGAGTATTGTGTCCACTTTTCACCTCCACTACATAGAAAGTATGTGGCATAATTGATGATCAAGGGGATTGAATGCAGGTCATATGAGCAAAGGCTGAAGGAACTGAGTATGTTTGGGAAAGAGGAGATAATGGGGAGATGACAGTAGCCTTCAAATACTTGAAATGCCATAAAAATTTGAGAAAAATTGTTCTTTTGTCACACAGGGCAGGACAAGAGGTACTGGGTTCAAACTACAGCATAGTATATTTGGATTAATTCTAAGGGAAAAAAAACTTCCCACCTGTAAGAATAGTAGGACAATGGAACAAACTGCCTGGGGGAGTCATGGAAACTCCTTCCCTGGAGGTTTTCAGAAAGAAGTTGTTGAATAGCCATCCGTCTTAGATGGTCTAGACAACAATTCCTGCATCTGTGAAGGATCAGCTGTTGTGACCTGCACAGGGTGTGCCATGTCCTTCTTTTTCCAGAAGACAGAAGCGACTTTATATGAAATGAAAGCTGGTCTCTATACTAGTAAAGGTTAAAGGATGGGAGGCCCAAATATTGAACCTGTTTTGCATCAGAGGAAAATGAAGACATCCATCTGGTGTCCAGACCAGGAATCCCAAGAAGTATGCTGCCCTGCCTGAATTCAGGATATGGCAGAGTCTGCCAAGACTCATCAAGCCCTTAGACCACTGCTCTTCCTTCTTATCCATGTGGGCACCAAGGATACTGCCAAGAATGACCTTGAGTGGATCACTGCACACTTTGTGGCTCTGGGGAGAAGGATAATAGTTTGAGATGCAAGTGGTGTTTTTGACCAGCTTCCCTACTGAAGGAAAAGGCCAAGGCAGGGACCATCAAATCATGGAAATAAATGCATGGTTGCACAGGTGCTGTTGGTGAGAGGGCTTTGGCTTCTTCAAGAGGCTGATGTTCCAGGAAAGAGGCCTACTGTGCTTCATCTATCAAATAGTGGGAAGAACATCTCTGGATGTCATCTGAGTAACCTGAGAAGAAGAGATTTAAACTAAGGGGGATGGTGACAAAAACTGGCAAATGCACATCTAGGCTCAAGTAATAAGACCAAGGAAAGGAGCTGTATTCTGGAGAAGGGATTACAAACCAGAACAGCATTAAAGAAACAAGAAACACAGGGCAGTCTACAAAATATCTTCAGTGCCTGTATACTAATGCAAGGAATATGGGGAACAAGGAGGATGACCTGTAAGGCATGGTAGATGAAGAAAATTATGACTTAACTGGAATTACAGAGACTTGGTGGGACAACTCCCGTGACTGTACTGCCAACGCTGAGGGATACAGCTTGTTCCAAAATGCTAGGTATGGGGGAAAAAAGAAGCATTGTGCTTTATGTCAAGAATGCATATACTTGCTCTGAGTCCGAGAGGACGGAAGCGGCAGATCTCCTGAGAGTAGCTGGGTGAATATATAAAGGGAAAAGAATAGTAGTAATGTTATGGTGTGTGTGGGGGTCTATTATTGACTACCAAATCAAGAAAAGGAAGTGGATGAGGCATTCGTCAAGCAGGCAAGAAGATTAGCTAACATGCATGAGCTAGTATTAATAGGAGATTGTGTCTTACCAGATATCTGTTAGACTAATACAGCAAAACATATGTCCTGAAAGTTCTTAGCATATGTAGAAGAGAAAGTTGAGGAAACAACTAGGACATCATCCATTATGGATCTACTTTTGACCAAAAGGGATGAAATTAGTTTTAAATGTGAAGATGATCAGGAACTTGGGAGGAAGTGATCACGATCTGCTAGAATTCAAGATCCTAAGGAAAGGAGGACATGAGAAGAGCAAAACAAGGACACTGGACTTCAAAAAAAGCAGATGTCAACCAACTCAGAGAAACAGTGGACAAGGTCTCCTAGAGAGACCAATTTGGAAGAAAAAGGAGTCAAAGGGGGCTGGCATCTCCTAAAATATGTAATAATAGAGGTTCAACATCAAGCTATTCCGATGCAGAAGACAGACCTGAAGAGCCATGGGAGACTCCTGTGGCTGCACAAGGAGTTTTTTAACTATCTAAAATCTGAAAGGGATACATACAGGAAATGGAAGGAGGGGCATGTCACCAGAGAAGAATACATGGGAATAGCATGAGGGTGTAGTGATAAATTCAGAAAAGCCACAGTGAGGAATGAGTTATGACTGGCAAGAAATGTTAGACAACAAGAAGAGGTTCTACAAATATGTCAGACAGAAAAGAAAGATCAGGGATGGTGTTGATCTGCTGCTTAATGGAGAAACAAAGGATGTTAAAAAGGCAGAGCTGCTGAATGCCTAACTTGCTTCAGTCTGCTCATAAAAAAACAGTGCGTGCCTGAACAACTAGTGACGTTACCATAGACAACAAAGTGGAAGGGATGCAGATCAGGATAAGTAAAGAGCATGTCAGGTCTTCTGACTAATTTGAATTAATTCAAATCTTCAGGGCCTGATGCTATTCACCCCAGGGTGCTGAAGGAATTAGCTGAAGAAATCTCAGAGCCACTGGCAATAATATTTGCAAAGTCATGGGAGACAGAAGAGGTCCCAGACGACTGGAGAAGGGTAAACGTAGTGACCATCCTCAAAAATTGGAAAAAAGAGTAGCCAAGAAAATATAGAGCAGTCAACCTGAGCTCGATACCTAGAAAGCTACTAGAACAATGTATAAAACATTCAATTTGGATAGATGAAGGGGTGATCACTAGCAGCCAGTATGGATTTACTAAGAACAAATGCCAAAGTTAAGGTGGTCTGCGCAACCTTATCTCTGTCCCTTTATGTCTACACACTCAATACAGGCTTTAATTATATGATCACATACAGAGTGTGTGTGTTAAGAGGGGGTAATGAAGGACACCTACCTCATTTAGTGGGCACTTTGTGTGGTGAATAAGTCAGAGCTCTGTAGCAAATCAGAGACTTGGAAATCTAATGTTACAGTTAGAGATGGACTGTGCATAGTTCATTATTTCGGTGTGGTTGTATGGGCACAAATGAAGTGTAAAAGTTGACCTCAATGCACATTATACACAGCTTTTAGTTAAACTTTTTTTTTCCCCCCAGAAATGGTTTCAATAGCTGTTTATAATCTGTAATGACAGCCATCTCTCTCCTTTCAGCCATGTGCGTACTCCGTTGATAGGAATGAACCAATTTGAATATTGATTTAATTAGTTGTAGCTAAAGTAGTTGCTCTTGCAGGTTAACAAACCCTAAAAGGTTGTCAAATGGTTGCTTCAGAACCTTATTCTTATTCCATTACTTCCCACTGCATCATGCATTGTGCTGCTTCACAAATGTCTGTAATTTGATGATACAGGCCATTGAGCCTATTTTCAGCACTGCTAGATGTATTTGTATAGGAAGATGTGTTAAGTGCAATTCCATTACCATAGGTCAAAGAATGCATCGTATTTGGATGGCTTTGGTCATTCTTTGTTCCACAAATCACCTGACAATCAAGGGAAATCTTGCTGTATGCAAACAGTGTAAATACTAAGAGCACAGGCTCTGCGGGAAGAGCTGCAAAATCATTACATTTTCTAACTAAATAACTATGAGGGTTTAAAAAAAATCAAATTTTTCAGATACCTCAAGTCATGATTCCCATATTAGTTCTTGGTGTACTGTGATGTGACAATTACTTTATTCATGAAGATAAAAAGGACAAGCAACCCCCTCCTCTATAATCTCTGCTCCTTGGCCTTGATACTAGTCGTCTTATCCTCCGCAAAGGCATTCAAAATTCTGTTGCTAAGACCATCGTCTGGGCTTTTCACTCTGACCACATCACCCCTTTTTCGGCATTCCCCTGATTGGTTCCACTTCTTTCAGCACATCAAAACCAAGATCTCGGTATTTGTCTTTAAGAACCACACCATTTATCCTCTCTATCAGATCTGCTTACTCATCAGGCTGTCAAATCAAATCATCTCCTTTGCTCTGTTAAAGACATCAACCATGATCACCCCCTTCTCCTCAACAGAGCTGCACTTTTTCCCATGTTGACCCATCTCCACATCAAAACTGGTCAGACCACTCCCATCTGTTCTTTTAAAATAACCTATATGTCCATCCCATCTAGCATTGGCTACGACTTCTGCTTTCCTGTTCAACTCCCTTTGTTTTATCAGAAATTCATCCTCCTAACTACCTCCCCACTCCAGTGTGACTGCTTGTGTTGCTTTCTGTACGATGCCTAGCACAACACCACACTGCTCCTTAATTGGGGTGTTTTGACGCTACTGTAATAACAATAATTGATTCATTATAAAGTTGCTGGTTGATCAAATACAGTTAATGGGATGCAATTAAAAATATTACTGACACTGTTGAGCAATCTCCCAAGTGATTTTGTAGGAGCCCCGTTGTGTGAGATATTTAAAACTGGATAAAGAAGTGGAGAATATATCCTAAGGAGCAAACCAGGGGCTCGGAAATTTAATAAATCATAATAGTGTGTTTTCTATATCTTATCCTTTTTATTTAAAACGCATTGCCACCACAACTGCTCATGCAACCTAAGTCTGAGTAGCAGTCAATGATACTGTGATCTGCCCTCTGGCTGCCCCAGTAATGTGCATCCGAGGAAGTGGGTACTAGCCCACGAAAGCTTATCCTTCAATACTTTTGTTAGTCTTTCAGGTGCCACAGGACTCTTTGTTGCTTCTGTATAGAGAGCGTACTTTGAGTTTCATAGGCATGTACCAAACTCCATTTCTGCAGCTGCATTACTAAGAACTGTCATGGTAACCAGTGATGTGATCTGCTGGGTATGACAATGAAGGCAATTGGAAGAAGAAAAGGAGAAATACTCTCAAACAAGCTGAGAATTGTTTACTTCTGCAGTGGCTGAAAAGCTTCTCTGTACTAATGGAAAAATGTCAGGGAATCCCCTTGTGGAGGTAGGGAATGTATGACAGAGAGGTCCTGGTTATTTGTTTAAGGTTAAAATAAAAAAAAACAGACTTCTTCTAAAGAGGCATGGCTCAAAACCTGCTTCCTCAATAAAGCTCCTCATGAGGATCAGTGTGACATACAGTCAAATAAGAAAGGACTGATAGCAATTCTAGTCCCTAGAAATCTGATATCAGCCTAGTCCCATCTATGGGCCAATTTCTCATGCACCCTCATGAAAATGTCTCAGAACATTCACGTTATTAAAATCAGATCAAATAAAGGGATCTTGAATTATGTATGTTTTCCATGCATAAAGAGCAAAACATGTACTCTGTAGGGATGGGGTTTTTTGTTTGTATGTTTGTTTTGATTTTTTGTTTTTTATCTGAGATAGAGGAAAAAAGCAAAGAAAGAACAAATGTAAGTCTCTGTTGACAGCAAGGGAAAATAGTGATTAAAAATTGGCATGCTATAACCGCAACAGAGGGAATTAGTTATATGGTTTTTAAGGTTTATCTTAAGCTGCCTCTCTGCATTGCCAGCCTGACTGCTTATATTTAAAAGTGCAGTCCACAGAAAACACAACCACAACATCTCTGCTACCTTTGCATAAGCTACACATGCCACAGACTTCAAGTCAGACTAGAATTAGGAGCCACATGTGTAAAAGGGAAGAGAATTCCCGAAGAGGTGGTATGTTACAAAAATGAATGATTTTCCCAGAATTCTGATTGTCCTGGAACTGGGGACATTAAAAACTAGAGCAAAAGACGTACTGCTGGGCTGTAGAACTATGGCACAGACCAAATAAAGACATTTAAGAGAGAGGAATAATTTCCACTATTTGTAGGATGAAAGAGCATCCCGACCCCTTCTTTCCGCTCTAATTGTTTCACGTGTTAAGCAGCTATCTCCTTTCCTGAAAGAGTCTCAATGTGCTTAATAAATATTAATTGATTATTGAAACACCCATGGCACAGTGCATAGTTATTTCCTCCAAACTCCACACACTACTGCCCAGGACAATCACAAACATGACTACCTTTCATGGATTCTTTCTCATCCCTCTCCTCATACTGCTTCCTTCTGTAGTGGAGGCCAATCCAATCTCCTTCCTCCCTGTCCAGCTATATTACACTGCTGCTCCTTCTGTGTTAATCCACAGAGGGTGTGAGTCCATTACAGCCCCAGTCAAAACCCAACTAGTAGCCGCTCATGCTTTTAGCTTTGGTTTAAGCCCTGAGGTGTCAGCCCAAGACGGCAGCTATCATATAAGTGGGGGAAGCTTATCTAGAATAACCATTGTTAGTCTCAGTCAGATAAACTTCCTTTCCCAGAGGAAGCATGGGTGGGATCCACAAAGGGAATTAAGTGTTGTGATACTGAGAGTCAAAATGCCTGACTTTTTGAGGCATTATTTAATTGGAGTGGAACAACTTCAATAGGAGATATTGAGTGATCCCTGCATTGGAGTATTTCATAGCCTAATGGTCAGGACACTCAGCTAAAACATGACCAACTTCTATGAAACTCCATTTTCTCCTTCAGGAGGAGGGTGGACTTGAACTGGGAGTCTCCCACATCCTAAGTATCCTTATAAGGAAGCCCTTCCTTCCCTTTCGGGGTGGGGGAGGGGGGGAGATTCCCCCGAGACCTTTACACTCAGTTTATCCTGAACAGCTCCTACAGTTTTGAAAGAAGACTTCATCCAGTTCTCTGGGATCCAAAAATCTTAGCTCGACTCCAGTTCGTTGCTCAGGTTCCTTTATTACACAGGTAGCCGCTCTTTGCCCATGCTGGCCAGGTTCACAGGCAGAGGGTTTAGGTAGAGAGTACACCACACAGTTTATATACATTGGTCCTCGCTACTAACATCTATGCTTCTTGCATCAAAGAATCCTTTTGCAGACTGTGTAAGGCACGCTTATCAGCTCAGTGTGTTTCTTTGTGTCTGTCCTACTTTGTGAAACTCTAAGTTTCCCAGATCTGAAGAAGAGCTCTGTGTCAGCTAGAAAACTTTTCTCTCCTACCAACAGAAGCTGGTCCAATAAAAGATATTACCTTACCCACCTTGTCTCTCTAACATCCTAGGACAAACACAGCTACAACATGACATATCTGCAATAGTTTAGCTAGCTTCTGCCTTCCTGATTTACTATGAACATATCATAATAATTGTACTTGTTTTGTCTTAAATTCAGTCTGCTCATGTCAGCTAAGTTATCAATACAATGTTTTGTGTAAAATCACTTGTGGGGCTCAAGCTGATAGATGACCTCCAAGCACACTTAATAGGTCAAGCCACCAAATACATATATGCGGCCAAATTCACATTTTTCCCCAGGTCATGAGATGTTCTGGGCCTTATGAGTCTTGGTGCCTAGCGTGAGAGAGCAGTGCACATGCTCAGAGGCAGTAACATAGGAACTTCGGGCATTCTGATGTCAAAAACAAAGGTACTGAGTGAGGATAATGTTCAGCAGGAGCTTTGTGGGTCATGGTGGAGCCAAAACAGGGACTTTGGCACCAGGGGTGAAAGTAGCTGAAGCTTCTTACCGGTATGGGGGCTGGGCTGGGACCAGCTTTGGCCCCTGGAAGGGATGGGGCCTCGGCAGAAGGGGCGGGGCTGAGGGGTCAGAGCCAGCCCCAGCCCAGCCCCCGTACCAGTAAAGGGCCTCCCCCACTTCCTTCCTCAGCCGCTTCCCTAGGGCTCCAGCAACAGGGCTCCCCTCCCCACGGAGCCCTGTTGCTGGACCCCAGGGAAGGCTGCGGCGGGGCTCCTGCAGCTATTTAAAGGACCCGGGGTTAGGCCGCCGCTACCGCCCCGGGCCCTATAAAATTCCGCTGGTGCCCCCGCTGTGGGCCCCAGGGAGGCTGCAGCGGAGCTCCCGCAGTGGGGGCAGGGCCCGGGCCAATAGTGGCGGCCCAGCACCGGGCTCTTTAAATAGCTGCCAAAGCCTCCCCCTGGGTTCTGGCAGCAGGGCTCCGCGGGGACGGGAGCCCTATTCCTGGAACCCTAAGGAAGTAGCTCCCACAGCAGGGGCTCTGGCAGCAATTTAAAGGGCCTGGGGGTCCAGCCGCTGGTAGGAGCCCCAGGCCCTTTAAATTGCCTCTGGAGAAGCCGATCCGCCCTGGTCCAGCGCACCAGCTCTTGCCGGTACACCGTACCGGGGTGTACCGGCTTACTTTCACCTCTGTTTGGCACTTAAGCCCAAGACTGCAGTGTCTAAGTCTGGGGTTTAGGCATCTAAATCCCTTTGTGAATCATACCCCATGTAACCCACTGATGATTGTGTGAGACTAGCTCCCTTTGAGGTGGGCTGAGGTTTGTGGTGGTTTGGATGCTGGCCAGGACCTGTATTTTGTAGCTCAAACTTTCCTGCGTTATGCTGTAACTTTGCTGAAAACCCATCAGCCAGATTTTGATAATGGAGTTCTCTGACTATGGAAAATTAGACTTTTTTTTTTTTTTTTAATGATTGTTTAATGAAACAAATTGAAAGGGAGGAAGCCCCTTAGGACAGTCAGCAGTGTGCATTCAATAAAGAATACTCAAGGCACAGTAAGGGCCTAAACCAGCAGTGATTGCAGTCAGTGGGAATTTTCTTGGTTGAGTTCATTGGCGGCAGGAGCATGATCTAAATATGAAAAACGAGAGGGCAGATCATAGCTCCAGTTACTTTTGCCATAGAGCCAGCTGATCTAGTGTTCTGGGAGTTCTCTAGGCCCTTCACAATAGATCCTATGCCAACCCCTCTCCTAGATCTTGGAGCAGGGACTGTGATCTTGAGACAGGCCATAAGGCTGGGATATTCCTACATCCACTTAATTTCTGGCCACCAGACTGGATCCATGAAGTCATACAGAGATGGGCATAAATTAGAACAAACTGTATTAGCCAGACCCAGAACCAGGGAGATGTAAAATTATTATTACTTATACCAATAAATAAATAATAGTAATAACTATCGCTTCTAGGATCTTATTCATGGACAAGGAACAAAAACACAATCCCTGACCTTGAGAGTTTACAATCCAAATATAAGACAAAAGACAGCAGATGGATATAGAGGAGCCACCATTCTCTGCTTGTAGCTTCATGCTAGATGCATTCTAGTCAGACTAGTATTAATACTAGCTCTAGTACTGAATCTGTCAACCTACTATTATCTGAAGGGAAGACATGCCAACTGTATCAATGAGTCAGATGTCTCACTGACGTGTTTTCATAAGTTTTATAATTAAAATATAATAGGCCAAATTCATCTCTCAGTTACGGTGATGTGCGTCTTGCTCTACGTCAGTGGAGTTATTCCAGATGAACACCCGTGAAACTAAGCAGACTTTGACCCAGTATTTGTAGGATGAATGCCTAAGAGACAGGGCTACAATAGACCTGTTCCCCTTCCCCCACAATGTAACTATATTATGAATATTATTACTGTAACACATCATTTGCAGGTGATCTAATATATTAACATGAGCATTTAGAATACTGAAATATTGCCCATGTGCAAATGGGATATTTAAGCTGCTAGAAATCTCTTTTCATGCTTTTCATTGCAATATCCCTACTTCTGATTCTAGTGCCTTACATTTTGTAGGGGATTGTTAGACAGTCTGAGGCAAACAGAAATCAGTATCCATAGGCTAAAAACATTGATAGAAACAAGTGTGAAAACTGCAGGGTTTCTTCTGAAAGTAATGGCTCTTTATTCTCTCGCTGACTGAAACAACATTTCTGCATCTGGCAAAAATACATCAAGAGTTTTCATTTAAAAAAAGCATTCCTGTCAGCATTAAGTGTGTTCTCATACATTTTGATGGGGCATTAATGCATGTGTGTGAGTCAGGAAGGAAAAATCCGAGATGGGGAGTACATCAACATCTATTTAGGAGAAGTTATTCTTTTCTGTAACAGAGCCATAAACCATCTCAAACTCAAGATTCATCATAAAATAACTGAAGATCCCTCCACTCCCCGCTCTCTCAAGTTCCCCCATCTCTTGTTTTGCATTCAGCCACAAGGCTGTTGGCTAACATAGCCACTTCTGAAGCTGTCTTTCCAGAAACAACAGCAGCGATTGTGGTCTTCAGCCAGGCTCCTTGCTATTCCCCAAGTCAAGCAAATACTAGTATTTCCTCCTCCATAGAATCCATTTCCCTTGATGAACTTCAGTGAGAAAAGTGCAAACTCAAGCAAAAGAAGATTGAATGTTGTTATTTTTTTTGTGTTATTGCAAGAAGAAAATGGACTTTCTATTTGGAGCTATAGATAAGAAGCTACTTGGGAGGAAAGAGCCTGGTCATCTTCATTCTCTAGGTGTGACACCTATAACCGTGCCATCTGTATAGTGCCTGCATAGAACTGAGACAGTGATACTATAATTGTATGTCCAAATCTATCAACTCTTTTTTCTGAGTGCAGAGATGATTGTGCTGAAAGGAGGTTGTGTCCGACAAAGACAAAGGTAGAAAGACAGAGACAATGAAGAGCTAGGCCTGCCTATAAATCCTCCAGTCCAGAGAGTTTTGCATAGCTGGGACTAATAAATTACATATCAATTTATCAACTCAGTATTTCACTGTAGTCCGTATGCCTAGATCGTTAGCTATATTCGCATGCCTGCTTTAAAATTCATTCAGAAAAAAACAGAATTGCATGATCAGAATTGCTTGCTTAAAGGAGAATCAGGAGCGGGTCCAGCAATCAGTGAAAAGGGAAAGAGATGAGTGTGTACATGGAGAGTATTCCTGTGTGAGTGAGGACACAATGTTTCTACCTTGTATGCTTGACATAGATGTTACACCACTTGCATACATGACTTAATCCCCATGTAGATAAAGAGCACACACTTTTCTACTTCTGTCATGTGTGTAAAACATTGTATGGTCCAGGATGTAGCAGGTGTGTTGGACACAACTGCAGACATCTGGGGGTCATCACACTTACGTCCGTTAAATAATTAGGTAGCGTCATAGGTGAAAAGCCCATCTTCTGCCTTCAGCTTGCTCAACGGGGATCAGGCTACACATTTGCCCCGCCAGACCATATTGCTTTGAAACTTGTATGTGTTGATGCAGTGCAGAGGCCCCAGCTTGTAAAGAATGTGGCTGCCCTCACTGGGCTAAGCTACCTTGAGCAGATGAGTCCCGTGCTCTCTGCCAGGCCCAGATCCACATCAGGACATGCAATGCTTACACTTGAGTGCCTAGAAAATTACTGGGAGCCACAAACTGTGGGTGAGCTGCCTAGCTCCCTGTGTAAAGCACAAGCAGAGATAGGCATCTGAGAACGAGCTCCACAAAAATCAGCACTCTAGGTGGGGAGCTGTCTAAAGTAGGCAAGGGGAGATGCCGAGAGGGTTTGTTCAAAGCCGTCATGGAGCTGGGTGCCTATCTCTGCTTGCACTCCACAGCCAGGAACCCTCTCTTGGATGGAGAGAGAGAATGCTAGTGGTGCATGCCTATGTCCACACAAAATGGCCTGGAAGGGGAGCGTGGAGGAGGGAGTGATCTACCACATGAACTTTAGCCTAGTGTTTAGGATACTCACCCAGGATGTGAGTACCCTAGTCACTGTATTGTTGGATATTCTGAGGAAAGGGTGAAGTCTCTCTGTCTCTCCTGTTGAAGTTGTGTCACTTTGACAAACGTTTAAATATTAATCGGGGCACAGGGAAAATAAGAATGACTCTAGTTTAGTAGTTAAATCACTCACCTGACACCTTTTTCAAATCCCTTTTCCTCATCAGGGAGAGGGGAGAATTGAAGCGGGATCTCCAACATCCCAGGTGGATCCCGTCACCACTGGGCTAAAGGAAGCCTTTACCATTGTCAGCTTCTATGGAGTTAGGCTTGGCTCTGAGCATACCTACCAGATTGACAACATAGTCAAGGGAATACCAGTCAGGGGAACACCTATCTTCACCTGGTTTGAGAAGTGTGCTGAGGCTTCAGGTGTGTGTCTGAAGCAGAAGTGCACTTGCCCAGAGGAAAAAAGTTAGGTGCCTATGGGACTTTTACAGCAAAAATGTAGGTGCTGAGTTAGTTTAGCCACCTACAGGGTTAAGCAGCAGCCAAAGAGGGGGTATGTGTGTGTTTGTGAATTTCATGGGCACCTACATCTGGGGTTTAGGTACCTCACTTTCTTTGTGGATCAGGACCCCAGTTCATTTCCTTTGCCAGTTCAAGTCAATGGTACTAATCTTCAGAATCATCAGGGGGCTGTCCTCCCAGATTCAGCACTGACTGCATTTCTGTTCAGAACCTCACATGATGCCCATGACTGGGACATTACAGCTCACAAAGCCCAGGAAGAGGCATGTGGGAGTTAGAGACGAGGCATGATCGGTTGAGGAGATTCAACTGAGGAGCAAACTTCTGGAGGAGATGAGACTAACGTCAGGGCATGCTGCAAGACCCTCCTTTTTGAGAAATCATTTCCACCAGAGCTAACATGATGATGACTTTAATTAAATTAAAATAGTCCATAAATGGAGCATCCTTTTGCAAAGGGGTTAGAAGAACAGAAAACTCTCTGGGGATCCCCAGTGAACCCACCATGAAGATTTACTTGACCACAGTGATAAGCATGGCAGAAAAGAGAGAGAAGTTTCCTTACTCTCTGGCGGCTAATGGTAACCAGCTGACAAATCTTCCTGTAAGCTACCCACCAGCTGTGGTGTTTCTGAAGGAGGCTGCTCAAGGATACGCAAGGAGATTACACATTACACGTTGACATCACTCTTTGTTCAATGTCCATAGTCCATGACTCAACCTCTGAGGAAGACTTTGCTCAATGGCTTTTACTGCATGGAACTGTCACTCCCAGGATGAGAGTCATGCTCTGTGCGCCAATTCTCCTAGCGCTAGCTGGGCTCTGAACTCCCAGAGCAGGAGGGTGAGCATTTGAATGTGTAATAATAATATTTTACATTTACACAGCACTTTGCATCCTGAATTCTCTCATTTTATACACTCTATGGACACTTAACACCACTGAAATGCAGCCTCTGGTGGTGTGGAGAACAGCAAACAACAGAAAAGGGAAATTGGGCCAAAGGCACCAGAATACTGTCATTTCATGAAAACTGCCATGTGATCTATAATAACACTACATTTATCTTTATAACACTTCCCAGCCTTCTATCATAGGGTCTATCTACCTTTCCATAGAACCCACCATAGTGATATCCAGCAAATGGCTTACAAACATTTAATGAATTAAGCTTCCCAGCACCCATTTGATTCAGGTATCAAAATGACCTACCCCGGGTCACAGAGAGAATCACTATTGGAGCAGGGACTAGAACCCAGCTATCCTGAGCCTAGTTCCTTGATTTAACCTCTAGACATTTACACTAGTGTAAATCATGAGTAACTCCACTGAAGCTTATGGAGTTTCACTATCATACAACCAGTGTGAGAGGTAGATCAGGGCCCCTTTCTTTAACAGCTATGCAGAATAGTTAAAAGAAAGCAGGGGTCAAGTCTGATCTAATGTACACCACTGTAAATCTCCAATAGCTCCAATGAACTCTGTGGAGTTCCCCCATTGTAAAATTAGTGTGTAGTCAGCATCAGTCCCCCTAGTTTTCTTAATCCCCTCCTTAAATTGCATTACCTGGGTCTTATACTGATCTTCCTTCTGCTGGCTTCACTGATTGCTCTGATATTGCTGACTGACACCAGTGAAACGAAGGTTAGAATCAGGCCCTAATTATGTATCCAAAAAGATAAGCAAGACCGCAACTCTAGGTCTATTGCAGCAGCTTGTCTATTCCCATCGAGGAATAAATAGCATCACAGGGGAAAAAGGAAACGCTACTAAGTCAAGCTGCTTCTCATCACAGCACAGTCAATCCTGGCACTCATACTACATTTACGCAGCACGAGGCCTTCCAAGATGCAAGTGGTTTTTATAGATGCTTTGAATATTTTGTTGCAAAAAAGAGAGAGAGAAAATGGGTCTTGTGTAGGCAATAAAAAAGTACCTAGCAAATTCTGATGACTTTTTAAAGCCCACAGCAGGGGGATGGATGTGTGGTTTGCACACTACTCTGTGTCGTGGGTGGTCAGGTGGCAAACTGCCCTGTAAAAGCACTGAAAGAGGAGGCACAATCTCCCCCTAGCACGCAGAAGTGGGTGACCCGGTAGAATAGCATACGCTGCTTTTCTGATGCATTCTGGCTCGCTTCTGTAAATCAGTACAGAGGCAACATGTGTCCACTGCTCTGCCTCCTTTCCACCCGTCTCATCTATATGCTGTCTTGGAGGGGAACAAGGACTCAGCAGTCACAGGGATTGCTGTTGTGTTTAGTCCTTGCAGAGGTTACAAGGGGAGGGGACTCCCTATGCTCCACACCGGCTAAGTCTATTGTGTCCTCCCTCTAGTGGGTGAGCCAACTATAGTATAATAGCCCACTAGTGGTACCAGCTAACAGAGCTACTGCTTTAGTTCAAGTGGTAGAGGTCTGTGTTTTAAAGCTGAAAGTCTGGGGTTCCAGTCCATAGTGGGGCTCTTTTCAAAGTGTTGACAAGAATGGGAATTTGAACATATTTACCTCAAAAGCTTGGGATGAACTGAGACACTGGCTAACCACATTACACTCTCCTCGAATGGCTGGTACACACAGAGGATGAGTCTGCTACTACTACTAGCAAACACAGCTATTTCTTTAGCTCAGGTAATAGATACCTGCACTCTGGCACAGAAGAAACAAGGTTCAGTCTCTACTGATCACCTTTGACGGTGAGGTTCTTACATCAGTCCCTTGCTTTCCCCTCTAAATAATGTAAGCCTCAACTTTTTCAGAAAACATACCAGCCATTGACAACTCTAGCTTACATATCCTCTCATGCTTCCACAGCCTGCTAATTGCTACTCCTGCTGTACTCCTCTGTTCCAGCCCCTCAGCGTATAACTTACCCCAGTTCTCTTAGGTATAACTTAAATACTGAAGGGCCCAGAAGAAGGTGCAGTCTCAGTCAGTAAGATTTCCTCTGAAACTTCCCCTACATCTCTGAATTATTTTTGGTGCTGCTTACTTGTTTTCCTATACGTTGAGCATCCAATAACTGAATTGCCATGGCAGTTCATGTCATTTAAGAATGTCATTCTCCTGTATGTCTGTGGCTGTAACAATGGTGTTTTGCCTTGTTCTCTGGCTTGCAGAAGTCGCTTTTATTTGGTTGCCACTTTGGTCAGTGTCTGCTTATAGACCCAGAGAAATAATTTCATCTGACACTCCTTTTGCCCTTCCCAAAATAGATTCGGAGCATTCCCGCTTTTCATTTTTCAAATCCGTATTTTTCAAATACATGTCACACCATGACAGTTTGAATGAGTGAGATTGAAACAAATTATAAGTGAGTGAGCTTTTAAGTCTCTCACTGAAACTAATAGCAGAAAAGTCTTCATCAAAAGAGGAAGGACTTTAAAAACTCTCTTAAAAAATAATCCAGGATCAAGCAGTTCCCCTCCCAAAGGGTGGTGGAGTTGACATAAAGCCTTGCATCCCAGTTCAGACCAACTACCAGTGTCAGAGGGTTCAGTGTGAGACCAACCTGAGCCTCTGTGATCACCTGTGATCACCTCCAACTACTCTGAGGCTGCGTGTCCCACACCTGCTGGCCTCCACTACCTGCTGTGCTCTGTGAAGGGAGTGTGTTGACAAATCACAGTGCCTCTCACTCTGGAGTGCACATAGCACGCGTGGTGGTGGTATTGGGCAGGAGGTAACCAGAGACAGATCACAGGCAGGGGAAGCAGGAAACCCCACCAAGGCCACAAGAGGAGGAACTAATACAAGTTCAGGGGGAAGTGTCAGGTCTAGGTTGGGTTGGCTCTGAAAAATCACTTGACACTCTTGGGTCAGGTTTGAGTCAGTTGTGCCCAGGTTGGGTACAGGTCCTGGTTGGACCTTACAAATTAGGTCCAGGCACCACCAGTAACCTTGCAGGTCTGCCCAATATGGCATTATTGGGCCTGATTCTTTTCTTATTTGCACCAGTTTAATATAGGTGTAACTATTCAAATGTATGGTGTTACTATGGATTTACACTAACATATGAGAGGAAAATCAAGCCGATCATACGCAAATATGCTCCATTATATGAACAACACACAAATCTCTGTGTAATAAAAATTAGCACTTTTCATCTTCAAAGCCCTTTGCAAGTGTACAAACAGCTGTGCTAAGCGACGACAAAGGGGGAAATAAGAGTCTACAAATGGCGTTAGAGCCGAGGAGACCCAGATCAATTATTTAGGTGCTTCATGGGAGTATTTGTTGCACTCACCCAACAGAAGAAAGCAAGGACACATAACATGGATTTTAACCAGGTTGCAACCTCATTAGTCTAATTAAATTAAAGATTCCTTGTTGAGGATAACCCAGTGCAGCCACTAGCATCCCACGGAACCTTGGCCAATTCCATGGCAGGGAGGACCAGTTATCACACTAGGAGGTTCCTCCATTAACATCTCTCCCGATTTCAGAGGTTGAAGCAAGAGGGGACCTCGACCCTCCGCCAGCACCTCTGTAAAGCACATTGATGGGGCGTTCCCTAAGGAAAGTGTCCCAGCTCCTGGTTCACATTTGCCCCCAAGA
The DNA here is from genome assembly GCA_007922305.1 of Dermatemys mawii. Lineage (NCBI taxonomy): Eukaryota > Metazoa > Chordata > Testudines > Dermatemydidae > Dermatemys > Dermatemys mawii. Next base: position 7,091,070 of record ML677326.1, read on the forward strand.
GTTTAGACACATTGACTGCATCTTATAACGATATGCCCTGGGAATGCCCACTCTGTTACCTTTTTGGATCTGTGGCCCAAATCAGTGAGTTCCTGCACTGAGCACCTGCCAAAAGTTGCAACACCTTGACAACTCTCCCATAGCTCCAAACTGCACCCTCTGGCAGAAGAGAATTCCAGCCCTCTGGTAGAGCTAAAACCTAAACTCTGTTTTTCTGTGAGGAAGGTTTGGGGAAAAAAAAAAAAAAACCTGATCAGCCTCTGCCAACCTGGTGGTACAGGGACAAATTCCTTCCCCACTCCAAAGTGGTAACTAGCATATCCTGTAGTGACCTAGATTAGGGTGGTTGGCTGCTTGAAACCAGCAAACAGGAAATAGCCCTGAGCCCTGAAATAGCCCTGAGCCAGCCCAGCTTGTCATTTTTTCCCCCTCTCCCATTGGGGCAGTCACCGAACTCACCCCCAGCTGGCTCAGGGCTATCAACGGAGAGCAGGTCTACACTGCTGCACCACTCTAGTACTTCAAGGAAGCTGCTGCTATGCCAGCAGGACAGCTTCTCCTGTTGATGTAGTTAATCCACCCCCATGCAAGGCTGTACCTATGTCAACAGGAGAACCCCTGCCATCAACATAGCAGTGTGTTTCTATGTCTGTGTGTGTGTGTGTGTGTGTGTGTGTGTAAGAGAGAGAGAGAGATGTGGATTTTTCACACCGCCCCCCTCGAGTGACATAGTTATACCGATGTAAATTTATGGCCAGTCATGGGCAGTGTGTAATAGAGGCTAGGGGAGGCTAAGCCTCATGCCACCAGGGATGGGGCGGGAGGGGTAGTGGCAGGTTTGGGAGGCCCTGAGAAACCTCCCCCAGTCATGGTCTTGGGTCTGGAAGTGCTCTCACGTCCCATTGAAGTACCGGGGCTGAAGCAGGGGTACAGAGCTTTTCTGGTCTTGGGGCTACAATGGGGAGGGGGAAGGCGTAAGTGGGGGGATGGAGCCTCGTGGGGAAGAGGTGGAACAGGGGTGGGGCCACGAGGGAAGGGTCAGAATGTGGACAGGGTCACGGGCAGAACAGAGGCGGGGCTAGAGGGGAAGAGACAGAATGGGGGAGGGACTCCAGCTCAGAGCACCAGCTAGGGCAGGGAGCTCTGCTTGACCCCAGTTGGGTCTACGGTCTCAGTCTACCCCATGACCCTGACCAAGTGCTCAGCCCCTGCCCCAGCCAGGGACATGGGGTGGAGCAGCCAAGCTTTCATCCCCGCCCTGGCCAAGGCCACCATGGAGGGACTGAGAGCAGTGAGCGGAGTGGGGCCTTGGCCAGAAGAGGAGGGGCCTCAGCCAGAAGAGGTGAGGCAGAGGACTAGCCTCCCCAAGAGGAAGCTCCACCTGCCACCCATGTGGCCAATTCTTCAAACACCCGCCACCTTGTCTCACGCTGAGAACTGTGAGTAGCTCTATTGATATGAAGCACCCCAAATGATGTCTGTCTCCACTTGGTGCTGCCATCCTTCACATATACGTAGATAGAGATCAAGTGGCTGGTCATTGCTAACCAAAACAGGCTTCAATGTGACTGCTAGCATTAGCAAATGTCACCTTGATACTAAGTGTTTTCAGGATCAGGATCTCCAATGGTATATCAGCACTAGCTTCCTGGAAGTGAAATGCATAATCTGGTGTAATATTCAGGAGTTCATGGCTTATCGTACTGGTCTCTGGCCACTACATTATATTCCTCCCCAAAGAGCATCATCTGTCTTCAGAATTACTACCACAAGAAGTACCGTGAGCAATCTGTACATGAGAAACTATGGGAGAGCATGGGTGACTCTGTGCTTTATTCTTTCTGGCAAGTTTTAACTTTCTCCTTGTGATTGTTCTTTGTCTTTCTTTCTCTGTTCAGCATATATTAGCTCTTACCTAAATTCTTCACACTGCATTTAGAACCAAATAATGCATTAATATGTTCATCTATGTGAAATGCTCTCTTAACTATTACCTTAGGCGGTCATTTAGTTGCATATGAGATAGGGAATGCATTGACATTGTTAAGGTTAATGATCCAATGATTAACAATACACATTTGGTTAGAATGGTTTCAGTCATTGTTTCATAGAACAATAGGAAGAACAATTTGTCTGTTTAGGCTACAATGGCTTGGAATGGTGTCTTTCTTTTTTTATGGTATAAGATCTATGTCCTCACGCTCACATTAGTATTTCCAAATTATTGTCAAAGTTGTCTGCTTACCCAAAATATTAGTTTTAGGTGATTCAATTTAACATGCATTAAAACATATGCCACACTGTTTATATGTCTATTTGAAAGTGTTGAAATGATATAGCTTAATACAAGTGAAATGGGGAATTCCAGTCTTGCAAGGGAGGCTAAGGTAACATCAACTTTTGATTGCAGTGTTGTTGTAGTTGTATTAGTCCCAGAATATGAGAGACACAAGTTAAGTGCGGTAATATCTTCCACTGGTCCAACTTTTGCTGGTGCAATATACAAGCTTTTGACCTACACAGAGCTCTTCTTGAGGTCTGGGAAAGGCAGGAGAGTTTCTGAGCTAAATACAAGTTGGAACAGATTGTTAAGCATAAGAGGTAATACATGTTGTAAATGGTCACTTGAAATGAAGTGGGCAACCAAAGACAATAGCAATCCTCAAAGAAAAATTGCACAACACTTTCAAAAATGAAGCTGGAAACTTAAATTCATAACTCCGCTAGACACCAAAAACCATGGACTCAATAGAGGCATGGTTTTATGGCTCTCTACAACAATTTGTAACACATCATGCTGCCTGCTACCCTTAATTGCCCACTTCAAACACTTTATGCATGATGATCTAACACTCAATTGCCCTTTTTATTTCAAATGACCACCTATAGCATGAATTGACCCTTAAGTCTTAACAATCTACCCCAATGGGTATTTAGCTCAGAAATGCTGTTTCCTTCCCCAGACCTGAAGAAGAGTTCTGTGTTCCTCTGGCTATGTCAACGCTGTCAAAATTCATTCGCTGACTTTTTTACTGACAATCCAAAAGCACTAAAAGAAAATAGCTGTTGCTTGTTCACACTGTCTTGTTCTGTTGTCATAACACATCCACACTTGGGTCAGTAGCATCAACAGTGACATCAATGCACTGTGCAAAGCTCTACCAGCTTCCATCTTCAGGTCACAACATTTTTCAATGTCCCTTGTTTTCTGCTTGACCCATCCTGGATCCAGTGCTGCTCTCCTATGCTCTGCTGGCTGTGAGTAGCACGTTGCGAATGGCAGTGCAGTTAAGCCAACAGGAGTCACAGTTGTCTAACATGCTGTCTGAGTCTGATAGGATCAACATTATCAACAAATGTGGAGCATGCAAGGTTATGATTAGCCGAATATGCCATTTTGCTCTACAAAATGGCATCCTCCAAGAGGCCGCATGGAGGACACCATTTTGTTTCTGAGCTGGCTTGCCATTCCAGTGTGTTCGGGCCCCACTACAAGACCTGGGGAATGCTGCCACGGATTAGAGGTTATGGAACTCAATGGGATCCTGGGAGTGAACTGAACTCCTGCCAGAAACACAGAGATTGCCTACAAGTGTATGTGGGGACTCACATCAGGGAACCGTGGGGAAAAGACTGAAAGACATTGTGGCCTAGCCCAGGCTGAGGGTCAAGCAACAACTTGCTTAGATTCTTTTCTTCTCTCTCTCCCTCCCCTCCATCTTTCCTCCTTCCTCTCTTCCATTTGGTATACACACAGCTGCATAGCAACAGCACATTCCCTTATAAAAATGACTTATTAGAGCTAAAATACTGCATGAAAAGGAACAAATTGTACAAGATCTTAATGAGATCATAAATAGGCCATATTTTCTGATTAATTCTTTACAAACAAGTAACAAAGGAGGTGTGGGGGAGGGACTGTGGGGGTCAGGGAGAATTGGTTTCTCTATGTCATTGGCTCTCTCTGCTGCCCATTTCCAGGATCCCATACACATTCCTGTGCAGTTCCCAGTATCTGTGTTGAAGAGGTGGAAGAACGGGAGGGTTGAAAGAAGGGCTGGGGTGGAGGTACCTTGCCCCAATCAAACCTTCAGGAAATCCATGAAAATGTTCATGCAACAAGGAGATGCAATAGCTTTTGCATCCAGTCTTTCCAACTACTTGCTGAGGAAGCTCAATCCGCATGGTTAGGCCCAGGCCTTTGGCACATCCTTCCCCAAGGAGCTAGTGAGTTGCCATGGACACATAGCAATCATGTGGTAGAAGCAGGATTTGAATTCAGATTTTCCTGACTCTCAGCACCATACCAAATACACATTTGAGGCCCCACTACCAGAAGTTGCCGAATAGTGAGTGTACTCCCAGGTGTGGGAGTCAAGTTTGGGTGTCAAACTGATTGGGTCAACAAGGGCTGGGAGTAGCTGTTAAGAAAGGTCAAACCAAATTTACCGGTCTGGTGGCTGTCTTGACAGGGGCATCTGGGTGAAATTCTCTGGCGTGTGTTATGTTGGAGGTCCAATTAAATGATCGTTATGGTCTCTTCTGACCTTAAACTTTTCTGTGACTGCATCACAGTGCTGTGATGTGATGTCAATAAGAGAAGCTTATTTCAAAAGAGTTCCATTTACCATCTTCTCAGTGCTTGCAATCCAGGTCCACACCAAACCTAGCTCTCCTCTCTTTATTCCCTACAAAATCCATCTCTTCTCCCCCTCTTTTAAAACCCATCTCTTCTTTTGCCTACTTTGGGCTGAGGAGTCAGGGTGTGGCCTTGCTTACAGAACAGTATACAAAGCACACTGCCATGGCCAATGGTGGTTAGAGGGCTGACTCCTCTGCCAGCCACAGAATGATCAGGTATTGAGGAGTGCAACATGCAGAGCTGCTGACCTGCTCAGCCTGGCTGGATGGTCAGGTCCATAATGTGAGAATGGAGGCCTGTTAGTCCTGGTGCATTACGACAGCAGAAGTAACAGAGGGAATGTTGAGTTGGCAAAAGCTGAAGAAATGGAAGAACTAAGCCAGAGAGTTGAGCAGTACTGGGGAGGGCAGAGGCATTTAAGGGTGTGAAGAGGGAAGGCAAGCTTTTGGGACATAAGATTTGCAAGAAATCCCAGCGGGGAGACTGAGAATTGCTGCTGTGCATGGAACGGCTGGGAGGTAAGGCAAGGGCAAGGTAGTGGGCCAGAAGACACTAGAGTAAAGCAGTCAATTGATCAAGCATATGGCGGGGATGACGGACAAAGGATAATGGATTAGTACGGGAGCTGCAAAGGGCAGATATGGATTTGACATAGAGGAGTATAGCGATTGCAGGTCGAATTAGGAATTGTGGGAAATGGAAGGGGGGAATACAGAGCAGAACAGAGCAGTGATATCTGGGAGTTTATTGGTTGACTGTGTTTAGGAATTTAGAAGTAACCAGTTATTGGCCAGAGGAGCAGCTTCTCTAAGAGCCTCTGCAAAATTCCATCTTAGAACATGAGAACATGACATTCAAATTTTGAAGCCATTTGAAGCTAAGCTAACACTATAAAAGCCATAAAGCCTCAATTAAAGATGATCACAAGCGGGCTAGAAATCTCTTGGCCTGTTTGATGATGGTGATGTGGGGTAGATATTTTATTGCAACTGCAACCTTAATGTCCTTTCACCTCCTAAGAATCACCTCATAGATGGATCTAATCAATTGAACCCAGACATGCAAAACATTTACGCAGGTCACATCCCTCTTCTCAGAAATGCAGCCCAGTCATTACATGTCCACCTGAATTTCCACCTCTGGGGAGCACTCCCCTCCCCCATTGAGGCTTGCCTACTTCCAATAATAGTCCCATTAAAAAACAATCCCTTAAAAATCGCTTTGTGTGTGAATGTACTACTCATGAAAGGTGAGTGAATGACAGCCCCACAGAGTGAAGCTCTTTATTTCATCACACAAGATATTCAACATGAACAGTGGTAATGTAAACTTACCCACGCTGCCCTGTCAATACACTGCATCCTTGACTAGACAGCATCTCTAATCTGTTCTGGTCTCATCTGGCCACACTGCAGTGTCTGTTTCATTCTCCCTGCCCAGTCCGTCTCATCTCAGCTGAGGTGGTTGCCAGTGAATGCTAAATTCTGGATTGGTTTGCAGATCTTGCACTGAGACCAACACAGTCATCTCACTTGGGTACTGTCCAGCTACCAGGTGGCAAAACTACATCCAGGGACTGCCAATTGTGGCTGAATACAAATCAGTGACCTAGAGGCAAAAGTGTCTAGATCCCATGCCCAATTTTCTGAGCCATCCAGTCAGGGGTGAAAGTAAAATACAGCTCTTACTGGTACTGGATCCACTCTGCCCCCTTCCTCCCAGCAGGGCAAGGCTGGGGAGGTCAGCATCCCCTAGCCAGTCCATCTGCACTCCCTGGCCCGCGCCGCCCAGAGCTCCAGCAGAGATTTAAAGGGCTCAGGGCTCCGGCAGGAGCCCCGGACCCTTTTAAATCGTGGACTCAGGGCAGCTACTTCTCCCCAACTTCCCCATCAGCAGCCAGGGGGGCAAAAGGGGTAGCGACGTTAGAGTGCTGCCGTGGTTTTAACGACATTGCCCCTTTTGCGCCCCCCCCACCATTGGCGTCCCCGCTGGTAGGGACCCGGCAGGGCCGCTGTTCGGGGCTGCAACAGGGGCAACGACGTTAAAACTCTGTTAAAACAGAGTTCTTTAAGCGCTGCCACGGCAGCACTTTGAAGTTAGGAAGTTAGCAGTATGGGCTGGTACCGCCGGCTACCTTTTACCGGTATGCCGTACTGGTCCGTATCCCCTTACTTTCACTCCTGCATCCAGTCCCTCAATAGCCCATATTTGAGTTTGTTTCTCCTAAATCATGATAATATAAGAAAACTACTTGATATTTATATAGAGTCTTATCACTTTACTCTAGTACTCACTTTAATATGGCAAATTTACTTTCTTAGATTATAGTCCCATGCAGGGAAAATAACAGGGAATAAGAACAATCCCTCCTCCCCCTGCCCCCGATGCCTCTAGCTGAGTCACCTGCAGTGGTGTGTAGGAGTAAGCAAGATTGCTCCGAGCAGGCAGGTAGGACTCAGAAGATGGGTGATAAGCAGCAGGAACTAAATAGAACTGTGGCTAGCTGCTCACTCCTACTCACCGGCCAAAACAGCTGAGACAGCAAGGTAGAGTGGGGAACGGGAATGGCTATGGCTTACTCACAATGCTACCACTTGTTGCTCAGGGCTGTGCCTAAAGTCAGAACCTAGTCCTGAATACATTTGGATCCAAGATCATAAGGATTACCATGTTACTGAATATATGCAGGGGAAGTATGCTGCAATTTTTACACACATAATACATAATTTTTATACATATAATGTGTATCACAGAAATGTTAGTGATGCATATGGCAGGTACACATAGGCTCTATTTTGAGCTGGCTCACACACCTGCACAGGGCCGTAAAGGACATTTTACACCCCATTTTCTCCCTTGTGTGGGCTGCCAAGATTATGGGTCACAATGGCAGGGAGTTGATCCCCTTTCCAGGCAGGTGGGCAGAGAATAGGCATCCAATCATTTGAACTGGTGCTGCTGAGCTGGTATAGAATGGGAAGCAAGATGTATTTGGATGCAGGGACTAAATTGTAACTCAGAGATTCATAACTACAAGCTGCCCTCTGCTCAGGGCAGATCACAACGGTGCCAATCCAGCCCACAGTCATTTCCATACTAATGATCAATCTATTTTAGCTTATATTATTCCTTTGAATAATTATTAGAATAGCACGTTCAGACCATACCACCGAATGGAACCAGAGTCGTTTCCATTTCAACAACCTGCCAAAATACCTATTTACGATTGAGACCAGAGCAACTCTGAAGCAGCTGGTGTGTTCTTTGGGGTAAACAATATGTGTTAAAAATGTGTCAACATTTATACATTTACTTGTGAGGCATAAGCTGCTCTGAAGCAGACTTTTTCCCCTGCCACATACATAATACATGTTTTGATGGACAAACCACCTTAATACATAAAGGAAGAAAACTCTGTAGAGCAATAAATATATACGGTGCTCTACCACTTCTGTAGCCAATACAGGAATATCTGAGCCTTTTTCTACACCACATTACACTTAGAACTTCCCATCATCAGAGTACTTTATAAACATTCATAGATTCCTGGGCGAAAGGGGGACATTGTGATCACCTCTAGTCCGACCTCCTGTATAACACAGACCCTACAACTTCCCCTAAATTCAGAGCATAAATCATCTCTTCACTAATGATGTTCACAGCAATTAATGTAATGTAATTCCAATGGAATAACTGCAAAATAAGACGTTTCAGAGTAGTCACTTTCACCTTAATTGAATTGGCTCATTAGCACTGACCCCCTACTTCGTAAGGCAACTCTCATCTTTTCATGTGATTATATGTGTGTGTGTGTGTGTGTGTGTGTGTGTGTATATATATACACATATATATATTCTGCTCACTGTATTTTTCACTCCATGTATCTGATGAAGTGGGTTTTAGTCCATGAAAGCTTATGCCCAAATAAATTAGTTAGTCTCTCAGGTGCCACAAGGACTCCTTGTTGTTTTTTCAAAATTAGAGTATTAATACATCTGCTTGGTGCCAAGTTACATATGTAGTAAAATGATTAGTTATGGTTTAATGCTGCTGACAACATATTCAACTACTGTGAGGTTGGCAAGTATCACTCTCTGGCCCCTATTAAAATGACAAAATAGAGATTAAGGCCAAAGTTTTGCAAATTATCCACTTACCTGTTCACTTTCAATTTTTGTGCCCAGTGTGAGATATCTAGAGCCATGTGTCATCAGCATGCTGAACATGCCCTAACATGACCTCCTAGCAGTCCCGCATACTCACTGAACAAAAGAACAATTAAGTAGACTCCTGAGGAACTCCACATGACAAAGCCCTGAGGAGGGGGAAATAATCTCCCACCGCTGACCTCTGGGATCTTCCAGAAAGAAAATAACAAGCCTCTCAAGAGCTGGTCCAGCAACTTCCATTAAGGTTCACAGACAATTCAACAATACTGCACCATTAATACTTTCTAAGACATCTTTAGCCATTGCCAAGAAGAGATCACTGGCCAACATGGAGAAGAGTGTCCTCTCCTTTCTGAGGGTCAAGGAGATCTGAGATGTTTATACTCTGTGAAAAGAGAAGTTGTCTCAGGACAGCTTTTTCAATAACCTTAAAAAACAATGGAAGATTTGAAACCTAATCACAATTCCTATCTCACAAGAGTAAACCAGCCCTGAGGCATGGCTTCATCTGTCTCCCTGATTCTTGCTGCTTGGAAGCTTCTTCCTTCTCTTCCCAAGGGTACGTGTCCTGGGTTCTCCATCTTGGTGTTTTGTGCCTCCACCCAAGAGCTACCTCTCCTAGTGCATACAACGCAGGGGTGCTGTCCCTTGGGGAAATGATTACTATCAATTACTATACTAGACATGTAGTCCAATACACAAGGGATAAAAGAACGATCATAATTCCTAAAGTAACGAAACAACAACAGGTGTGAACTTGATTAAACATGCGGAACTATAGCAAAGGAATAAGAAAAGAATCAGAGAACCTAGAATAAAATATCAACACTATCTTAAATACTCCACCTCCCAATATTGGGATTTCATAAAAGGTCTTCACACCTAAAGGGTAGGATCGTTCTGAAGTACCTGGTCTGCAATCCATTGAAAATTAGGCTGGTGCCTGGTAGCCTCACTTGGAATCACTCCTCAGCCTTCCAATGTGCTGTTTTTTTGTTGAGCTGACGCTTCTCAATGACTCAGTAGAGTTCAACACTTCCCTTTAGGAAGCAAAGAGAAGTTTAATGGGGACCCCCCCCCCCGCCATGATGCTTCTCCACTACAACAGCCAAAACTGAAAGTAAAGCCCCACCCCTTGTCTCTGAGTTCTGGCTTATGATTGGTTCTTCCAGCAGCTTCCAGTTTATGCAATCACTGCGCTGAACCTAGGCAATCTGGGAAATGGAGTCCTGAGCCTCTGGCACTATTAATGATGCAGTTTGGGAGCAAGCTCACTAGAGACTCAGTGTGGTATTTCAGGAGCACTCTGTCGGGAGAGGATTAAACAAATTTACTGTTGAATCTTACTTAGAGTTTTTAATATTGTTTAATATCCATGCTGCTCAATAGGTGAAAACTATGATTATATGAAACTTCAATGGGGAAATATGGTGATTTTTTTCTCCCCGTGTAACATGCACAAAAAGTCAGTTGTGTGCCAAAAGAATTGCCATTCTGGGAGTAAACAATGGTTCATGTATTGCAATATCATGCCTGAAGCTTTCAGCAAAGGCAAAAGCTCTTGATAATCATGGAATCATAGGACTGGAAAGGACCTTGAAAGGTCATCTAGTCCAGTCCCCTGCACTCATGGTAGAACTAAGTATTATCTAGACCATCCCTGACAGGTGTTTGTCTAACCTGCTCTTAAAAATCCCCAGTGAAGGAGATTCCATAAGCTCCCTAGTTAATTTATTCCAGTGCTTAACCACTTTGACAGTTAGGAAGTTTTTCCTAATGTTCAAACTAACCTGCCCTTGTTGAAATTTAAACCCATTGCTTATTGTCCTATCCTCAAACATTAAGAAGAACAATTTTTCTCCTTCCTTCTTGTAACAATCTTTTATTTACATGAAAACTAGTATCATGTCCCCTCTCAATCTTCTCCTTTCCAGACTAAACAAACACAATTTTTTCAATCTTCCCTCAGAGGTCATGTTTTCTAGACCTTTAATCAGTTTTGTTGCTCTTCTATGGAGTTTCTCCAATTTGTCAACATCTTTCCTGAAATGTGCCACCCAGAACTGGAGACAATACTCCAAATGAAGTCTAATCATCATGAAGTAGAGTAGAAGAATTAGTTCTTGTGTCTTGCTAATATATTTCACAATGATGTTCGGGTTTTTTTGCAACAGTGTAACACTGTTGACTCCTGTTTAGCTTATGGTCCACTATGACCCCCAGATCCCTTCCCCCAGTACACTTTTCTAGGCAGTCATTTCGCATTGTGTATGTGTGCAACTGATTGTTCCTTCCCAAGTGGAATACTTTGCATTTGCCCTTATTGAATAATACATCTGGTCAACTGTGGGCTGCCATTTCAGGAAGGAAAAAAATATTTGTGAGCTCTGCTGGTGATTATTTTATAGTCTAAAGACTGATATATGAGGATAAGCCCTTTTACCAGTTAGCCATAATAGTGTCATCCATCTATAGTCAAAAACTTTCATTGACTTCAGCTGAAGTGTAAAACAATGGCTTGATGATGTTGCAAGGAGTCGGTCTGACCCACTCCATCAGAAAATAAGTTAAAAGGAATAGGAAGGACCCAAATGTTGTATTGTAAGTTTCCCTACCAAGAAGGAATAACCAACACATCTGTCATTTACACATTATTATCAGCTCAAGGCTCAGGGGCTAGGAGACGGTTTACAAGATGAGTTCCTTGCAATTATCTTGCATCTTGTTTTCTTGTTCTAATCCGCTTTCACAAGCTCAGCAATTTGATCTAGCAGTTTTTCTTGTCTAATATTCTACTCACTGCCAACATATCACTGCACCCTCTAGAAAGCCCTAATTGAGTCCCAGGTTAATAATTAATGGCCATTAATTATTAATTGTTGCACTGTTAATAAAATCGTTATGAGAAGACACGGCCTTTGTAACATAAACAGAGCAAATCTTACTGCACCTCTGTAATTGTGTATATTTCCTTATTTTTCTCAGCAGTTTTTTTTAATACATATTGTACTCAGTTAAGGGGTGATCTTATTAAATTAATGTAATTCCAATGGAATAACTGCAAAATAAGAGGTTTCAGAGTAGTCACTTTCACCTTAATTGAACTGGCTCATTAGCACTGACCCCCTAATTCATAAGGCAACTCCCATCTTTTCATGTGATTATATAATGTGTGTATGTATATATTCTGCTCACTGTATTTTTCACTCCATGTATCTGATGAAGTGGGTTTTATCCCATGAAAGCTTATGCCCAGATAAATTAGTTAGTCTCTCAGGTGCTACAAGGACTCCTTGTTATTTTTTCAAAATTAGAGTATTAATACATCTGCTTGGTGCCAAGCTACATATGTAGTAAAATGGTTAGTTATGGTTTGATGATGCTGACAACATATTCATTCAGCTGCTTTCATTTAGATAAATGCCAAAGTGCTTTACAAAACTAATTGTAAATAATCTGTCTGTCTCTCTTTATGGAATCTTTAACATTTCTCTTGTCACATAGGGGAATTATTGCCTTTCAGGGTTAATTCTATTTTTTAAACACTGGTGGCCTGATTTTCATAGGTGCTGAGTTTTCACAGCTCCCACTGAAAATCAATTTAAGCTGTGAGTGCTTAGATCCTCAAAAACAGATCAACACAATTTTGCGTACTTTCTGTGCAACTCTGTTTACTTTGGAGGATTAGTATAGACTAACAGGAATTGTGAAGATCACAATACAAGAAGATTTGGACTACTACGTTCAGAAAACTCAGCAAAGGAGATCTGGAAGGCTACAAACATTTCAATAAAAATGAAAGTTAGTTTATATTAGATGACTGTTGTACCGATACTGCTATACAGGTAGGAATCTGGGAAAAATTAATGAACAAAAATATTGACTGCAGAAACGAGCTTGTTGAGGGGAATACCAAGAGTGTCAAGACTGCATAAAATAAAATAAAAGGGATAAGAAAAAGACTAGGGCAAGAAATAATGTTGTTACAAAAGATTCCCAAGAAAGACAACTGCAGTGGGTTCAACATGTGTCAGGAATGGACCTAGAAAGGAAACCACACATGAAAGGATACATACCAGAGTGCAGTGAACTAGAAACAGAGGAAGCCAGAGGATGCACTGGATAGATATAGTGAACAATGAATGATACAGAACAAAAGGGTTTAAATATGAATGAAGCTCTGAAGCTTATGCATGATGGAAAACAGTGACAAGATTTCATTTGGAGCCATCATCACTGTTGAGCAGCCAGATAAAAATCAAATAAGTCCTAGAAAAGTTACTGGTCTTTGTACAGTGACACCTGGATGAAATTCTATGGTCTGTGATACACAGGAGGTCAGACTAGATCAGGAGTGGGCAAACTACGGCCCGTGGGCCACATCCAGCCTGCGGGCCCATCCTGCCTGGCCCCTAGCTTGCCTGGGAGGCTCCCCCATATCCGGCCCCTGCTGTCCCTCCACAGCTATGCTGCTGCATGGGCAGTGCTCTGGTGGGAGGCGGGGGAGCTCCGTGGCAGTGTGTCTGTCTCCATCCCCTGCTCTGAGCAGAGTGGTAAGGGGGCTGGGGCTGGAGCTGGGGGGAGGGGGTTAAATGAGGGGATAGGGATTCCTGGGGTGCAGGCAGGGGACGGGGTGGGGTTTGGATGGGGCATGGGAGTCCCGGGGCTCTGTCAGGGAGTGAGGGTGTGGATAGAGGTTGGGGCAGTCGGGGGGGTGGGGGTCTCTGGAGGGGGTAGTCAGGGGACAAGGAGAAGGGGGGTTGGATGGGTCAGGAGTTCTGAGCGGGGCAGTCAGGGGGTGGGAAACAGGAGGGGGTCAGATAGTGGGTGGGGCCAGGCTGTTTGGGGAGGCACTTTACCTGGCCCTCCATACAATTTTGAACCCCAATTGTGACCCTTGGGCCAAAAAGTTTGCCCACTTCTAGACTAGATGATCTAATGATCCCTTCTAGATTTACAATTTGTGATTCTATGACAGTGTTTCACAGTGGACAGCAACAGCACAAAACACTTTATAACAGGATGTCAAGAATAACAGGTATCAGGGCATAATAAGGAAGGAAGAATGTGAGTAAGCAGTTTATAATCTGTTAGGAAACCAGTAGCACCAAATTAGTTCAATGAGTGCTTATAGTCCCTATAGTTGGATGTTCTCCAAACTTCAACTCCATATTCTCAAAAGCAGTTGTGAAACACAAATCTGAAAGCTTGTAAGCAGAGGTTTAAGAATGTCAGCTCATTAATAGCTGATAATTGAGTGTGTGTTTTTTTCCTGGTGTGCTCTTAAAACATAGGACTAGAAGCTCAAGATTTATACACATTTCACTGTCTGTTAATTATAATCAAAACAAACATCCAGGGTGCTGAGGGAATTATTCAAAAGAAGCACAGATGTATGAATACGGCATATCAAATGAAAACAAGGAAAATGAAAACATTTCCCACAGGAAAATTGTATTATTGCTACAAAAGGTAAGGAAAGATTCCCATAAGAAGATTGGTACTGGCTCACTTTGGAGAGTCTTGAAGGGAAGATAAATTTATTTTATCAAACAAAATAGAAATAATAGAGAAGTTCTAAGACTCTGAAATAAAAAGGAGAAGGCAACCATCAGAATTTGAATACGGCTTTATCACTCAGCAGCTCAAGACAAAATATATGAAGAACTTTTTCTTAGAAGCAGGCCAGTCATTTTACAGGGAGACATTATAAAGCAAAGAAATAATTCAAAATTGAAATGGTTTCAATGGATTATGATCCCACATCTCTTTTATGGAGGAGGGTGGTTTGTTTTTGTTTTTTTACAGTTGATGTAAAAATATCACATAAAATAATTTTTGGCTTATTACTTTTTCTTCCTCTCTTGGTCCCTGGAGATATAAGAATTATGAGAATTTCATTATGTCTGCTGCAGCTTGTGCTTAGTCAGTTTTGCTTTTGGAGATTTTGTTGGCCTTTTGACTGCAATGTGTGAAAGTCTCATTTTGAGCTGGAGGAGACAAAGGATGCATGGGCCACAGGCTTACTACAATACTGCCTTCACTTTCAAGAACCCACAAGGGGAGAGGCAACTCTTAAATTAGTCCTGAGTGGAGCGCAGGATCCAAAGACCAGAACAGGACCACTTGGAAATAGTGGCCATAATATAACAACATTTAACATTCCTGTGGTGGGAAGAACACCTCAACAGCCTCAACACCTCACCACTGTGGCATTTAATTTCAGAAAGGGGAACTATGCAAAAATGAGGGGGTTAGTTAAACAGAAATTAAAAGGTACAGTGACTAAAGTCAAATCCCTGCAAGCTGCATGGACACTTTTCAAAGATACCATAATAGAGGCCCTACTTAAATGTATACCCCAAATTAAAAAACTAAAGAACTAAACAACTATAAAAGAGCCACCATGACTTAACAACTATATAAAAGAAGCAGTGAGAGATAAAAAGACATCTTTTAAAAAGTGGAAGTCAAATCCTAATGAAGTATCTAGAAAGGAGCATAAACACTGCCAAATTAAGTGTAAAAATGTAATAAGAAAAGCCAAAAAGGAGTTTGAAGAACAGCTAGCCAAAAACTCAAAAGATAATAAAAAAATGTTTTTTAAATTCATCAGAAGCAGGAAGCCTGCTAAACGCTCAGTGGGGCTCCTGGACGATAGAGATACAAAAGGAGTACTTAAAGATAATAAAGTAATTGTGGAGAAACTAAATGAATTTTTTGCTTCAGTCTTCACAGCTGAGGACGTTAGGGAGATTCCCAAACCTGAGCTGTCTTTTGCAGGTGACAAATCTGAGGAATTGTCACAGACTGAAGTGTTAATAGAGGAGGTTTTGGAACTAATTGATAAATTTAACTGTAACAAGTCACCAGGACCAGATGACATCCACCCAAGAGTTCTGAAAGAACTCAAATGTGAAATTGCAAAACTATTAGCTATGGTTTGTAACCTGTCCTTTAAATCAGCTTCTGTACCCAATGACAGGAAGATAGCTAATGTAATGCCAATATTTAAAAAGGGCTGTAGAAGTGATCCAAGCAATTACAGACTGGTAAGTCTAATGTCCATACTGGCCAAATTAGTTGAAACAATAGTAAAGAATAAAATTGTCAGGCACATAGAAGAACATAAATTGTTGGGCAAAAGTCAACATGGTTTCTGTAAAGGGAAATCATGTCTTACTAATCTATTAGAGTTCTTTGAAGGGGTCAACAAACATGTGGACAAGGGATCCAGTGGACACAGTGTAAACTTAGATTTCCAGAAAGCCTTTGATAAGGTCCCTCACCAAAGGCTCTTATGTAAATTAAGTTGCCATGGGAAAGAGGGAAGATCCTATCATGCATTGAGAACTGGTTAAAAGACGGGGAACAAAGGGTAGGAATAAATGGTAAATTTTCAGAATGGAGAGGGGTAACTAGTGGTGTTCCCCAAGGGTCAGTCCTAGGACCAATCCAATTCAACTTATTCATAAATGATTTGGAGGAAGGGGTAAACAATTAGGTGGCAAAGTTTTCAGATGATACTAAACTGCTCAAGATAGTTAAGACCAAAGCAGAATGTGAAGTAATTCAAAAAGATCACACAAAACTAAATGACTGAGCAACAAAATGGCAAATAAAATTTAATGTGGATAAATGTAAAGTAATGCACATTGGAAAAAATAACCCCAACTATACATACAATATGATGGGGCCTAATTTAGCTACCGCTAATCGGGAAAAAGATCTTGGAGTCATCGTGGATAGTTCTCTGAAGACATCCACACAGTGTGCAGCAGCAATCAAAAAAGCAAACAGGATTTTAGGAATCATTAAAAAAGGGATAGAGAATAAGACAGAGAATATCTTATTGCCCTTGTAAAAATCCGTGGTGCACCCACATCTTGACTACTGCATATAGATGTGGTCTCCTCATCTCAAAAAGGATATACTGGCATTAGAAAAGGTTCAGAGAAGGGCAACTTAAAATGATTAGGGGTTTGGAACAGGTCCCATATGAGGAGAGATTATAAAGGCTAGGACTTTTCAGATTGGAAAAGAGGAGACTAAGGGGGAATATGATAGAGGTATATAAAATTATGAATGGTGTGGAGGAAGTGAATAAGGAAAAGTTATTTACTTGTTCCCATAATAGAAGAACTAGGGGCCACCAAATGAAATTAATGGGCAGCAGATTTTAAACAAATAAAAGGAAGTTTTTCTTCACACAGTACACAGTCAATCTGTGAAACTCCTTGCTTGAGGAGGTCATGAGGGATAGGAACATAACAGGATTTAAAAGAGAACTAGATAAATTCATGGAGGTTAAGTCCATTAATGGTTATTAGCCAGGATGGGTAAAGAATGGTGTCCCTAGCCTCTGTTTGTCAGAGGAGGGTGATGGATGGCAGGAGAGAGATCACTTGATCATTACCTGTTAGGTTCACTCACTCCAGGGTACCTGGCATTGGTCACTGTCGGTAGACAGGATACTGGTCTGGATGCACTTTTGGTCTAACCCAGTATGGCCAATCTTATGTTCTTATGTTCAGAATTGTCACAGGAAAGTGTCTCAGCAAACCTCAATGTCACTGAGCCCCGGCTCAGAATTGTCACTTGGGTTCCGATCATGAATTCCTTACTCAAATCAGCATGGTGGTCCAGTATGTTTCAGCTGAGAAATAAAACATTCAGGAACTGTGAAAAAAAGAACCCTCCCGGACCAAAGTTTTACTAGATGCCAATTACCTTTTGTCTAATTTCTTGTGCTTTTTCTTGTCTCTTCCTTCCTGCTTTGCTCTCCAGGGTTTATTTTCAATGATCCTCCTTGTGAATGTGTATCTATATTTTAAGGAGGTGAATTAGAAGCACTCCTTCATTGTGTTGCTTACCAGACTTTCATAGATTCCAGAGCCAGAAGGGATCATTGGCATCACCCAGTCTGTCTTCCTGTATACCACAGGTCATACCAATTTGCTAAAATAATTTCTAGAGAATATCTAAAAAAAACCTCTGCATAGTGACTGATAACATGGATTTGGATCTAAACTCTGGATTTTGTTTAATCTTTGAATGGATTTACCAGCGAGATAATGAGGGGAAACAATGTGCTTTTCCACCTTGCGACCCCTGACTAGGGGTCAGGCTAATTTCTAGCCCCTTCTCATACTTCCTGGGGCACTAGGTAGGCTAAAGATATCAGATGAGGGACAGGAGCAGGTGAGGCAATTGGCTAACGCCCATTTTGCACTGGCCAGTGAAGCTGGCTGGATGTACTTTGTGGAGAGCATGGTGCACCACCTTAATGGGTGGTAGAACATGCACACTGTTCTTGTGCAATGCTAGAGTTATCCATCACCCCCAACATGGGCCTGTGACTGCAGTGCTAATTCTGTTCTAAGGCAAAATCCCTACATGCATGGTGGTTCAAGATTAATACATGAGCCTGTAATATACAACAGCTAACTGGCTGAGAAAGCTGGCTGAGAACATCTGTTTATTCTCAGGAACAGCCATTTACATTGAGTGGGCTACATTGCGGACTTTACAAGAGAAGGCACACCCTCTGAGTAAAATCCAGACAGCTCCCTTAAGTGGTGCATAATGTTTTAATCTACTTACATATGACACAACTCTATCAGGGACAAGAAGTTGATTTGATATACATCATTTAGCTGGAGGCAATAAGGAGTCTTTAAGCAGAAACAAATATTATTTCTGTTTCCACTTTGATTCAGTGGGTCTTTAGCATTGCACTGCACTCTCATATTAATTTAGGAGATAACTGAAAGTGCACTTAATAATAATAATGACCCTTAAGAAGAACATTAGCCGTTATCACTAATAAATAATCTAAAAAAAAAGAAATAAAAGATTTTGCCCAATTGTATCTCTCCTTCCAACTCTGCACCCTGAAATGGAAATGTTATTTTATCAGTGAAAACAGAATAAAATAGATTATATAACACGGCTCTTTCCTTTTTGCTGAATAGCCATGCCATTTTAACTCTAAGATAAAACTATGTTAGTCTGAGAACACAGTGGTAAAATAACATGATATTCAAATAAATGTGTTATATGTTATTAGTATATCTGTAGCTCTACAATCTAGATTATTATTTTAAACATTATTTGATAATTGCATATCTCTGTATATAGACTTCTATATCTATGTATATTAGATTAACTGTGGAACCCATTGCCACAGGATGTCACTGAGGCCAAAAACTTAGTAAGATTGGAAGAGGGACTGGACAATTCTATGAATAACAAAAATATTCAGAGTTAGAATACTTAATGAAAAAAATGGAAGGGACAAGAACCTTGTTCTTCAGGTTTTATTCCAATCTCTAACTATCAAGGATTAGGATGAAATGCTCATATGTGTAGTAGGGCTTATGTCTCAGTATGCCTGAGATATAAGCTCTTGTATTAGAGGCCTTGTATGAGGCAATATCTTCTCACAGAATCGGACAACAACAGGGCAAATATTGCAAAAATACACAGCCCTAAGATGTGCTAAGCACAGAATACTTATCCAAACACATCTCGATATCAAGTGGTACCAGAATTTCCCAATATTAAGGATGGTACAAAACATTTTCCAAGGATAACAGGAACACAATGACCCCTCCTGAAAGATAAGGTCAGGATAACAATATGTAATAAACATATTTTAATTGAACCAACATGTACAAGGTTATGGGTGACAACTAGCCATTTCAGGGGGCAGTAACTAATTATTTTAGGGGCAGCACGTAACATGTTTGAATCAGGGTATAAAGACGTGCCTCAGAGGGAGTATCTTTGTCCAGCCAAGGGGGGAATGGTAAGTCCTGCCATTCACTGAGCTGCATCCATTGTCACAGGCATACAAGTCTGAGTATCCTTGCAGAGGCTGTCAGATGCCATTACCGTGCTTTGTCGACAATAAACCTGGCCTGGTGCCTTTGCACCTTAAAGGATCATATGGTCATTGGGCAATTTGCGCGAGGTCTGCTGTGCCAGCTGTCCGCACAGAGCAGGGACAGCACACAGGAAGAACACAGAAACATAGCCACACTTCTAACCACAGTATGGGGCAGATTATCCCACAACTAGCTGCCTATTGTGGAGTTTCTAGTATTTTCTTTGGAAGCAGCTGGTGTTGGCTACATTCAGAGAAAGGATATTGGACTAGATGAACCACAGGTTGGTAAACCTTATGTTCAGTAGAAACGGTGATATCCCAGGTGCTCAGTTATTATGTGATGATGACTGTACAAGTACCTGGTTAGGTAAATCTCAACAGATAAATCTTGATAGATTATTTTTTTCAGGGTTTAATTGCCCTCAACCCAGCCTAAATTTACAAAAGTAGAACTGGACAGAGTATATACAGTCTCCCCTCCATTATCCACCACACAGGTGCTGGGCTTGTGGGAAGTGGATGGAACCACTTGTCCAGCTTGGGATACGTCTACACTGCAATAAAAAAACCTGTAGCACCAAGTCTCAGAGCCTGGATAAGTTGACTCAGGCTGGCAGGGCTCAACGTATGGAGCTAAAAATTGCAGTGTAAATGTTCAAGCTCAGACTGTGATATTTACTGTCTTATTATCCATCTCTTCTCTAATGATTCCTATCATTGTTAGTTTGCTGACTGGTGATCCACATTGAGCAGATGTTTTCAGCGAACTATCGACGAGGACTCCAGGATCTCTTTCTTGCATGGTAACAACTAATTTAGACCTCGTCATTCTATATGTACAGTTGGCATTATTAGTTCCAATATTCATTACTTTGCATTTATCAACATTAAATTTCATCTGCCCTTTTATTGCAAAGTCACTCAGTTTAGTCAGATCCCTTTGTAACTTTTTGCAATCTGCTCTGGACTTACCTTGAGTAATCTTGTATCATCAGCACACTTTGCAACATCGTTGTTTATCCCTTTTCCCAGATAATTTATTAATATGTTGAACAGCACAGGTCCCAGTACAGAACCTTGCTATATACCTATCTTCATTCTGAAAACTGGCCATTTATTCCTACCCTTTGTTATTTGTGTTTTACCAGTTATTGATCAGGAGAGGACCTTCCCTCTCATTCCATAAAAGCCTGAGTGAGGGACCTTGTCAAAGGCTTGCTGAAAGTCCAAGTACACTATATCCACTCAATCATCCTTGTCCACATGTTTGTTAAAAAATTCCACAGAATGATTGATAGAAATGCAAATGGACAGTCTGGAAATGCAACTGCACCAATGTAAGGCATCTAACCAACTGTGCTTGGTATGGATCACAGCTGACAGGGCCAGTCTCAGGTTAGATTGTCAAAGAACTGGACAAGCACCCCTACACGGGTGGCATATGCTATAATTAGATTTGACCATACTAGCAACAGATGTGTGCTCCTGGATCATCATAGCAGCTTAACATGGAGACACAGGCAGGCCCCTTACACAATCTAGCCTATATTGCCACCCACACAAACTAGATTTCTGTGATGAAAACTTATTAAAAACAACAGTCACCACACATTAGGTTCTAAAATATGGAAATAATAAATTAAAAATTACTTAGCGAAGTTAGATATCTTCCAGTCACCAGGGCCTGATGAAATATATCCTAAAATACTCAAGGAGCTGGCAGAGCAGATATCTGAGCCATTAGTGATTATCTTCTTAAAGTCATGGAAGATGGGAGCGATTCAGAGAACTGGAAAAGGCATATATAGTGTCAATCTATATAAAGGGAAATAAAGACAACCCAGGGAATTACAGAACAGTCAGCTCAACTTCAGCACCAGGAAAGATAATGGAGGAAATAATTAAGCAATCAATTTGCTAACACCTAGAGGATACTAGGGTGATAAGTAACAGTCAGCATGGATTTGTCAAGAACAAATTGTTTCAAAACAACCTACTAGCTTTCTTGGACAGGGTAACAAACATTCTGGATGGGTGGTTGGGAGTATGGGGGAAAGCAATTGATGTGGTATATCTTGACTTTATCAGGGCTTTTGATACAGTAGCCCATGACATTCTCATAAACAAACCAGGGAAATACAAATAGATAGAGCTACTATTTGGTGAGTGCTTAACTGGTTGGAAAACCATTCCCAAGGAGAAGCTATCAGTGGTTCATAGTACAGCTAGAAGAGCATATCAAGTGGAGTCCTGCAATTCTAGATCCGCATCTATTCAATATCTTCATCGATGATTTAGACAATGGCATAGAGAGTACACTTATAAAGTTTGTGGATGATACCAAGCTGGAAGGGGAAGTGTGTGCTTTGGAGGATAGGATTAAAATTCAAAATGATCTGGACAAACTGGAGAAATGGTCTGAAGTAAATAGGATGAAATTCAAGAAGGACAAATGCAAAGTACTCTACTTAGGAAGGAACAATCAACTGCAAACATACAAAATGGGAAATAACTGCTTAGGAAGGAGTACTCCAGAAAGGGATCTGGGGGCTATAGTGGATCACAAGCTAAATATGAGTCAACAGTGTAACGCTGTTGCAAAAAAAAGCAACAATCATTCTGGGCTGCATTAGCAGGAGTGTTGTGAACAAGACACAAGAAGTAATTCTTCCACTCTACCCTGCACTGATTAGGCCTCAGCTGGAGTAGTATGTTCAGTTCTGGGTGCCACATTTCAGGAAACATGTGGAGAAATGGGAGAAAGTCCAGAGAAGATCAATAAAAATTATTAAAAAGTCTAAAAAAACATGACCTATGAGAGAAGATTGAAAAAAATAGGTTTGTTGATTCTGGAGAAGAGAAGACTGGGGGAAGGGAGATATCATAACAGTTTTCAACTACATAAAAGGTTGTTACAAAGAGGAGGGACAAAACATGTTCTGCTTAACCTCTAAGGTTAGCACATCATGCAATGCGCTCAAATTGCAATAAGGGCGGTTTAGGTTAGATATCAGGAAAAACTTCCTATCTGTCAGAGTAATTAAGCACTGGAATAAATTGCTGTGGAAGGTTGTGGAATGATCATCATTGGAGATTTTTAAGAGCAGGTTAGACAAACATCTGTCATGGATGCTGTTGATACATTAGCCAGGGCTCGTCTCTCTCCGGGGCGGTGGGGAACCACACTGCCTCACTAGACACCAATGATGTCTTGGTGGAATTAGTCTGGCCATGGGAGTCTTCCTCGGCATCCCTTGTGGAAGGACAAAATAGGCACCATATGCCTGGGCCCTAGGTCAGGGAGAGGCAACAATGGGCCAAGCACTCAGGCAGGGGCTGAGCAGTGGCCACACAAACAGTAGCAATATTAAGCCCAGAACTTTAGTCAGGATGGGGCAATAATGAGTCAGGTGCTCAGGCCCTCAGGCAGGGGCTGAGCAATAACAGTACAAAAGAAGGCCGAAGCCTCCAAAGGGCTTGGGAGAGGGGGAGACTTCCACCCATGAGTTGGGTGGCGGCGGGGACGCAGGGCCTTCCACTCCACTGCGTTCCAGGCCAGGGCCCTAGCAGCGGCAGAAAACCCTCTGCTGTGTCAGTGGGGTTCCTGAATACAACACACTAACATGGGTTCTGGCAGTGCTGTAGCCAGACTAGGGTCAGCTGCCCTCGGGCTACTTGCTAACCCCCCATCGTAGGGTACCTGGTTCGGAGTAGTGTCTTCTGGGGGGGTCCAGCACCCTGGGTTCCTTGGGTTAGCTGGCAAGAGGCAGGCTCGTCAACTGCTCCTCTGTGTCATGGTTTGTGGTTTCCCACATTGACATATACCATATACTTAACTGAATGGTAGGTTAATAGCCGGCTAGCTAACTCAGTGATTTCCACAGAGAAAGAGGAAGCAGTGACATGGATTCCATCTGTAGATTTCTACAAGCAAGTGGGGAGAAGAGGGTGCTGTTGACTCAGCAATCTATATAGATTTGGGGATCAAAGACTTTTACTGAGACTCAAGTGAATTCACCCTAAGCTTTTGGAAACACTGAATTTCTTCTCACTGTATTTCTGTGGGGACAGACCTGTTTAGATTTAATCTGTTTTCTTTATATATAACTGTGAAGATAATGTTTGTGGATTATAAAGGAACCATGTTTATGTTGTAAAAATAATTTATTATTAGATATTATGTTTCTTTATCATAAGATTTTTAAGAAGTTGACACTTAAGAATTAAATTCATTCCTTTTGTTCTTTTGGGACTTGAATGTGGGGAGGTTGACCCCATGCAATCCTTGCTGAAAATCCTTAGAGATTGAATTCTGGGTCTCCAGGTGCTTTTCTACAGGCGATGGGTTCTTTAGGGGCTGGAGAAGGGCAATAAAGTAAACTCTAGCCTACCCAAAAGTAATATCACTAAGATCTAATAACACTCTGATTTCTGAAGGGGGCTGAGAGGATTCCTGAAGTAGAGCAAATCCAAAAGAGGCAGCAGGTCTCTTCCATCCACACCATGAGGGAGTTTAATTTTTATAAAATCATTTTCTCTTAGTGAAAAAACAAAACTGAATTCTCTTCTTCCCCGTTAGCCAACTCTTGGATCCTGTGCTCGGCAAAAATGCACCCATCCGCATGTACCCGATGCTATGTACCACACAGAGAAGTTAGCAATTTTTATCCAGATTTCCCCTAATCTTTAATAACTTTTAAAATAACAAACCCTCCATAGGTTATGTGCTAATCTTGCCCTCAGCTTCACTCCATGACCTCATGTTTTTTAATTAGTTGTTTTCTCAAAGAATTCATCAGCTTCAATCTGTTTCTTCCCTTTCAAGATTTGATGGCCCTCAATAAACTTTCCCTGGAGGGCACTTTTCCGCAGGAACTCACAGGCTCAGTTTTCATGTAAATTACACAAAAACTCCTGCCCAGCATGACTCATATAGTAAACCAACGTAGAATAACCATCTGCACGAATTGGCTGATGAGCAGCAAGGGACTCTTTTGAGACATCACTGCAGAAGTTCCAAAGGAGGCAGTGAGACAGGTTAAGGAGAGAAAGTGAAGTAATTAATGAGTAATTTGAAAATGATTAGTAGACAGAATCTCAGATGGTATAAAATGTTCAGTGATGATATGCTGACTAAGGCCAGGCCTACACTACAGACCTATCTTGGTTGGTATAACTACATCACTCAGGAGTATGAAAAATCCTCTTGTGGAGAATCGCTAACATAGTTCCTATTTTTAAGAAAGGCCTGTTAGGGCTTGGCTACACTTGGCTACACTTGCAGCTGTAGAGCGCTTTGCGTTAAACCAGCCTTTGGAGACTGAACTAGAGAAAACGCTCCAGTCTTTCCACACTGACAGCTGCAAGCACATTGGCATGTCCACATTTGTGGCAGTTGTAGTGGCACTGGGAGCAGTGCACTATGGTCAGCTATCCCAGCGTTCAAGTGGCTGCAACGTTCTTTTCAAATGAGCGGGTGGGATGGAGTGTGTTGTGTGTATATCGGGGGAGAGAGAGAGAGAGTGGGTTTTTGGAGTGCTGAGAGTTTGTCAGCATGCTATCTTGTAAGTTCAGACTCACCGTGCTACTAACTCAGTAAATGTTTTGTTTGCTTTGCCCCATAGCAGATAAGCAGCCTCTGTGTGAAATGGAGCTTTGAAAAGGCACTTCCGCATTTCTGCAGTGATTTCACAAAAAAGGGAAGAGGGACCACATGACTTAAGGGGATTATGAGGCATTTCTGGAGGTCAATCAGAGTGCAGTAACACAACTCCTCATCCACACTGATCCTGAAGTGTCTCACCCAATACGCAACAGCCGTTAATCCTCTTGGGGAGATGAAGGACCAGGGAGCACTCCAGCCAGGGAGTCAGAGCGCTGTACTTGCCTTGCTAGTGTGGACAGGGAATAAGGTAGAATGCTCTGTGGGGATTTACTGTGGTATAAAGTGCAAATGTAGCCAAGCCCTTAGTTTGACATCTGTAGTATG
The DNA here is from genome assembly GCA_007922305.1 of Dermatemys mawii. Taxonomy (NCBI): domain Eukaryota; kingdom Metazoa; phylum Chordata; order Testudines; family Dermatemydidae; genus Dermatemys; species Dermatemys mawii. The sequence goes on from ML677326.1 coordinate 7,116,761, forward strand.
CAAGGTCTTCGAAAAAATTTTTGAAGGAGAAAGTAATTAAGGACATTGGGGTAACTGGGACAAAAATACAACATGATTTTACAAAAGGTTGATTGTGCCAAACCAACCTGATCTCCTTCTTTGAGAAGGTAATAGATTTTTTTAGACAAAGGAAAAGCGGTGGATCTAATTTACCTCAATTTCAGTATGGTTCCACATACCTCCTCCCATGGATCCCACCTCTGGCCTAGCTCCAGGAGAAGGTTCATGGTTGTGAAACCCTAGAGGAGATAGGTGCCCAACTCCGAGATAGGTGCCTCAAACTCCATTTGAGGGGGCACTACATAGGCCTCACCCCTCTCCTTGGCATTTCCTAGTGGTTTGTTTAGACAGCGCCCCACTCAGCGTGCTGGCTCTTGTGAATCCCATTTTTAGGTACTAACTCTCTCCGAGCATTGTTTAGGAGCCTTGGGCACCCATCTGTGGCCTAAGTATTCCACTGGGAGGCTGGCACCTAAAGTCAGGCATCACAATGCTGAGCCTAAATCCCATTTGTGGCTCTAGCCTTCTTTGTCTCAGTTTCCTATCTGTAAAATGGGGATAATCGCATTGCCCTCCCTCATAGGTTATTGTGAGGTGCTCAGATACTGTGTTGATAGGGCCAGATAAGTACCTAAACATATAAGGGCCCAGATTCTTGGCTGTTTTCTAGCAGGGCTAAGGAATGTGCAGATGAGACTCACAATCTAGGTTTGGTTTGCAGGGTGCTGGGCTGATCCATCAGCATAAATCAGATGACAAAAATAGACAGTTTGGGATTTGGTGAACGGTAAATTAGAATATAAAAAAACCCATTTTTAAAGTAGTAATGATTTAAGGTGCCAACAATAACACCCAGAATAGGATATTTATCTCTTTTATGCATGGGATGTTTATTTTATAGACAGTATCCCTTTAACGGATTGGGGGGTGGGAGGAACCCCCCCCCGCCCAAAACTAAAGAAGTATGAGGCTTCAGTAGTTTGTCAGTCATGGCACTCTCCATTTGTGCTGGCAGAAAATCTGGGTGATACTCTGTATTTAACAGGCAGGAATGTGAAAAACAGGTTGTGTGTGTGGTGAAATCATGTAGCTGTTGATGTATTATTGTTGGCACCGGTATCAAATGCAGACACCTGAGGTGAAAAATAAAATGCAATTCCAAACACATGAATAAATTTGAGTTGTGAATTATTCCATTAGATGCACAGAAGAAATAGCCTCGTAAGGGGAATGCTTGCCACAGACCTCCTCCGATTGGTTTTGCTGCTACAGAACATAAATAAAAAAGTAAGCTATGCTTTACGTATAAACACTGCTTGCAATTGTTCAGATGCCTCACTTTTAATTAAACAATACTCCAATTAAAGAGTGGTTGGATAGGCACAGGTAAACAAATTTAGGGATGCAAAATGGGATTAATTAAGTGAGCTACTATCTCCCTTCCCCCTGCTGCTCAGCATTAAAGCACTACTGGTTCATAGGAATTATTCATATCTTCAAGTTTAAGTCTTTTTATTCCTTTAAACTAACAGATGTCAAAAGGCCAAACCAAAACAGATTCCCCATTAGGAAAAAGCATCATGCATGTTTCTCCCACACACCATCCATGAGATGCTAAATGTTTAAAGTGCAAGGGACATCTTTATGCAAATGGAAAAACACAGTGATCAAAGTGCAGCTTAGTAGCAATATGAAAGAGCTTTAGGAATTTAGAAGATTTAATTTTTTTTTTGGTCTACTACTACACTGGCAGGTTCAGCCATTCATTAATAGTCACTCTATTTTAGGTGCTCTAACAGCTGGAAGCCTCTACAGGGCCTGAGCCTGTGAGTTTTTGAGCACCCTGAATTCTCACTGCTATAAAAAGTCGTTCAGGGGATACAGGAGTTTACGGGAAGCATTCAGCATCTCTCACGTTCAAGACCACCAGAGCCTTAGTCTTGGCTTTAGAAGGTGAGGCTAAAATAGCAAAAGTATTATAAATGTGGAATACAAATCCAATAAGGAGTTTCCTATAGCAGAGCACCGGTAACTAAGGAAAACGAGGAGTTGTAGGAAGTTTACCCAAGAACTTGAAGTAAATATGACTTAGTGGCTGCCCACTTCCAAAATAAAATTGACCAGATCAAATGAGAAATACAAAATTATCCAGTGGCTGCAGAGAGCACAGAGAAAACAGAAAATCAGCCAGGCACCTCCAAGCTTAACAGCTCATTAAAGCTATAGAGGCTGGAAATGCAGAGTACAGTATGATTCTGCACAGAAACTATCTGAGCCCCCTCCAAATTGCTAAGCATAATCTGTTGGCACTGAGAAAGGTAAGCACAGAGCCTGCCATGTCCTACTCTAGAAAAGCACAAATGCTGCTATAGAAGAGAAGGTGTGAACGTGGCACTCATTATACAAAATGAAATGCAAAGGACCAATGAAACCACATGGTCTTCCTCCCACTGCCAATCGTGCTGGGTCAGAAGTGAGCAGCCCACACTGCACTACAGTGCTGTAGCCTGCGGGGGATGCGGACTTCCTCACTGTGGCCTAGGGGCTAGAACACCTGATTAGGACTCAGTGGACCTGGATTGTATTCCTGACTTTGCCAGTGGCCTGATGCATGACCTCTCTATATCTCAGTTTCCCTGTCTGTAAATGGGGATAACGATAGTGACCTCCTTGTAAAGTGCTTGAGACCTATGATTGGAAAGCACTCTAGATAGCTAGGCAGTATAATTATTAGTTATACTTCTCCCCGGCAGCACAATGGAACAGCACTTGTCCTTCTGCCTACTAGGTGCTATAAACCCCATAAAGAGGAAATAGGCAGCAGAGTTTTCCCTTTGGAAGTATCTGAGTCTAGCATGTCCCCAAGGGAACACTGGTGTGTCACTTGGACGCAGCTTTCGTTACAGTTCTAAATATCTGACAAAGTTCCCTGGGGCCTGGATTGTGTTTTCCGTAAAGCACCTAGCACAGTGGGGTCCTGGTACATGACTGGAAGTCTGAGGCACTGCCACAGTATAGATGTATCTTATTAATACACAGATAAGCCATAGCACTTCTGCAGTGCTGTATTCTTGTGCATGTCATATGCTCACAATAAATGTTTTCCTTTGGAAAATCACCAGCCTTTTCCTGCCTGTGACAAAGACAGGTGGCAACGGTCATGTAACTTACACAGGAAATATTCTATTTCAGCTGCCCAAAAGTCTGTCCACCCACTTCAGAAGCTAAGCAGAGGGATTAAAAAATAAAGTTTTCCCATCAAGAAGGCTCTGAATGTCATTAGAAAAAAACATGCACAATTTACATCAGCCTCTGGAAGGAATTTCCCAAGGAAGGAAGTACTGCTATAAAGAAAGGAGCAGAGAATCAAAGATTTGAATACATTTCCATACAGAATTATTCTGAATATGATATTTAAGCAAAATATAGAGGCAAAAATATATAAGTTTATTTGTCCCATAAAACCTTATTATATTATAATGCCAGATAAAACTGTTGAGGCCATTTGCCAGTTCATGACTATTCCCTATCATTCATTCATGCATGAGAATTTTATGTCCAGTTTATGTCTGAATAATTCCAGTGAGTAGCACTATATTGCCTACAAAAACAACAAGGCGTCCAGTGGCACCTTAAAGACTAACAGATTTATTTAGGCATAAGCTTTCATGGGTAAAAAACCCACTTCTTCAGATCTACTTCTCCATGCAGCTGAAGAAGTGGATTTTTTACCCATGAAAGCTTATGCCTAAATAAATCTGTTAGTCTTTAAGGTGCCACTGGACTCCTCATTGTTTTTGTAAATACAGACTAACACAGCTACCCCTCCGATACTATATTGTCTGTCTACCCTATTTATAATAGAATTATTTATTACTCTATTTAGATTAGAATTTTAGTTACTTCCTGACTGATCATGACATAACTTCATCAATATTTAAAAAAAACAAAACTATAGAGTACCATACTATTGTCAAGACTGGTAGCTTTGCCTATTATTAACATTGCCTGATGTGTCTCAGTATAAGATCCTGGTTTTTATGTCCTTTAACTTTGCCAAAATTAAACAGTTTGAGCTGAAAACTTCCATGCTGAGTATCAGTCTCAGTCTGAATTTTTCCAGGGTTTTTATTTTCTTTTTTTTTTTTGCCAAAACTGTTCAGCCATTTCTGAGAAGGAGGCTAGGGAAAGCTACATTGTTTTGCCTGGGTGGAAAGATTCTGGCAACCTTTTCTGGCAACCCCACGACCTCCATGCTTTGAAGCAGGACCTTTAAATTTGGTAGGCCCATAACCTGTGTGTCAGAGATGTACCTTTTATGATCTCTGTAAATCAACTGAAATTTGGCCTACTTATGAGCCTTTGAAAAAGAGACAGGCCACATAAGTTTGGAAGAGACTTGCTAAAATGTAACAGCTAAAATCTCTGAAGGGGCCATGCTCACTGAGCATGCCTGAGCAGCTCAGAGCTCCTAGTGCTGACCAGGCAGTGCATCTCCTCAAAACAACTGAGTATGCTACAGCTCAAGGCTCAAAGGATGAAACCAGACTTTCCTTGTAACTGTTGCTCCAAACCAGAGTGAGGCCAGGCACTGGAACTGAGAGCAGTGGGCTGACTCCCGTACCTGCTGATGCCCAGGTAGCATGAAGAAGGAAACTGCTTGACTTCAGTGCAGAAGGGACAAATGCAGGACTAGAGGGAGGCTGACGGAGTAGACTTGAGGAAGTGGTGTTCTTGGACTGGAGTGGTGGGAGACCAACCAGGACTGAAAGCAGGAGGAGATGGGGATTATCTAGAGAAGCAGACTGGGGCTGGGAATTGGAGAGGAAGGAGAAACTGCAACTTGTAGGACAAGGAAACTATAACTTGGAGTGGGAGGGAGTGTTAGTGGGGAGGTTGGAACTGGTTGGGCAAGAAAGCTATGTCTGGGAGTTGGAGGAGGAGACAGGGACTGAGAGCTGGTGAGGAAAATGGGAGGGAGGCGACTGGGAGCCAGTGGGCTCGGGGCTTGGATGGGGATATGGTAGAGGGAACAGACTGAAACTGGCTGGGCAAGAAAACTGAGAATAGGAGTCAGGGTGAGGGGGGATGGGGGATAGAAGATATATCTGACATGGAGCCATGGGGAGAACTGGGAGTTACTGGGCAAAGAGACTAGGACAAGGTGTAGGAAGTGGGGGAGACAAGGGTGGGGGAAGACTAGGACTTGGACAGTGAGCCAGAGGGGGATGTTAGGACTAGCTGGGCAAAGACACTAGGACTGTGACGAAAAGACGGAGGAGTAGAAACGGTCTGGGTAGGCAAGATGAATGAGATTAGGGCATGGACCCAAGATTAAGGAGGGGACAAGTACATGTTAAAGGGGATAGGGCAAAGGGGGTCAAGCGTCAGGAAAATAAGCAAAAGAGCCTGTGCCCACTAGAGCACACCTTCTTCCAAAGCCCGGAATAGATCCCAAGATTCCTGCATCTCACCATTCCATTGCTGCCAACAAATAACGATGAAACCCAGTGGCAAAGTGTTCCCTCCCCTTGTAGTGCTGGACCGCACAGAGGATGAAGACCTACTACTGCTATCAGTTACTTTACTCCGTTAGTTCAAGTGGCACAGGTCTGAGTGGATGACTTTAAAGATTTCCACACTGCTGATGTCCCAGGTCACTGAATGCTAATGTGACAACATAAAAGGATTTGTGTTTTTATAGGTTGCAGGAATTTGGTGCCTTGTGCCTAAACATTATGATAGTCTTTAATTCTATGAATGCATACTGAGTTTTTTCCCCCACAGGATCCCTTCCTCATTCAGTGCAAAGATGGGAATATGCTCTGGGAATTAGGGTGGCTTAGTGAAGGAGACTCTGATTTGTAAGTCCCTGCTTCATTTGTGGTGGAAGTTGGAAGGTGTGTAATGACTGAACCATGCTAATGCAGGAAGAGAAAAGATGGTCTCATGGTTAAGAAAGCTGACTGTTGCCTTAGGCAACTGGATTCTATCCTTGCCTCTGTCACTGACTTCCTGTGTGAGTCTGGGCAAACCACTTAAACCAAACTTTTCACAGGTGGCCACTAGTTGTGTTTCCCATTTTTCTGGATGCCTGACTTGAGACTCTGGGGGTCTGATTTGCAGATGTGCCATGACTCACAGCTGTAACGGAAGTCAATAGGAGCTGTACTTAGCATTTTATATATTCAAAGTACTCTGAAGATCCAGACCCTCTGAAAATCCAGACCCAAAATTAGCAGATACTTTTGACCTTAATCTCTCTATGCCTCAGCTTCTGTCTATAAAATGGGGATAATACCACAGAGGTGTTTTGAAGATAAATTAATATTTGTGACGCACTAGCGATGAGCATCATAGAAAAGCCCATGAGGAAATTAATAGCAAGGTTTGAATAGTGTGAATAATAAATAATAATAAAATAATAATATAATAATAATAATAAATAAAGAGCAGTGTTTCAATGGTGTGCAGTAAATAAACTCTAGTGCTGCACTTCAAACAATGAGGAAAAAAACAAAATATTGAATAGCTGCTCATTCAGTGAGCACCACCCATTCTGTGCACTGAATGAGGCAGACGTCCTATGGAAAACAACAGCATGTGATCGTGTAATTATAGACTGTATCACAGTGGGCTGAATTAAGGCTCCATAATCCTTAATCCTGGCATTTCTCTAACTTTTGAGTGCTTTTTACCCTTAATGATTTTTCACCTAGAATTTGTGTGTGGGATCCTGTTCTAAAATCAGGAAATGTGTTAGCTAAAATAAAGACATACCATAGAGACACACCCCTTTTGAACAAGGCCATGTGTGCACTTTGTCTCTGGGAAAAGGAATGAAAAGTGATGGGATCCAAGCTTGGTGGAGGTCAGTAGCATCCTTCTTCTTCATCTCTGCTCCTGAACATCCCCCCACCCCATCGCACCCCGAAGCTCCTCCACTCTGAAATTTTAGAAGAATGGAGTACAGCAGGAGGGATTGCCCATCTTTGGGGTATAATCACACTTCTGAAGGACTTTAGCCTGTCCTGCCCTTGATTAATTATTTCTTTTCTCTTTGCCATGAGACTGGAACTCCCTCCAAATAGAGTAATAGAGACCTTCTGACTGAGAAGCCACTGAGCAGTCAAAGGAGGATGTACCCTAAAAGTACAAATGCTAGCTTGAGTGGCACAGACACTTAGAAATGTGAACTGATCTCGGGTCTTCCTGAAAAATTCAAGTGACCCATGTCTATGGTTTCTCTGGACCCCAGAGGCTACAAAGAGAGAGTGAATAACCTGTGGTCTTGAGGCAAATTCAGTGCCAAGTTCTTAAACACAGAGTATGTCTCCGCTTTGAGCTTTCCTCTTTCCAGTTTTAAAACAACTTTTTTTAAAAAAAAACTTTTCATTTAGAAATTTACGTGTATTATGATAAAACAAACCTGACTGAAATCAAAATGAAAAAAATCAAAATGCTTGAAACAAAATATTTCAATTGGCTGAATTGAATTGTGTTCTGATTTTTGGCTTGTGATGATTTTTGAGATTCTAACATTTCGTGTTATTTCGGGACAGCAGTAAATTTCTCAATCTCAGAATTTTTCACAGGACAGGAACATTTTCCCACACAGCTCTAGTACTTAGCAGCTCTGAAAATCAGGCCAGTTTTATATAGCTTCCAAAACATGAATTTTAATGAATTAAACTGAACCCACTTCCCCCTCCGATTTATGCAAAGCCACTGCATGCCAAATGGGTACAAGTTATACTGCTTTGCAACCTGACAAGAATGTTATCCCACCCTTTATGCCATTCTTTTTGTCCTATAATCTTTCACTGGAGTTGCACCACATCGGAATTTATTGCTTAAATTGGTGACAGTGAAAATAATCAACTGCAGACCATCTAGCGTCTGAAGCATGTGCTAAGCGTACTAACAGTGTCCCTGTGTACTCCAAAGCAGCAGAGCTCGAGAATGTGATGGGTAAGCTTTGGAATCGCATCTAAAAGACCTTCAGGCCAAAGAGAGGTAAAACACCACCCGCCAGCATGTACTTGATCAATTTGGGGGGTTATCAACATGTTGGCGGTCTTACTGTTTCACAGCTGCACATGCTGCTAAGCCTGAAGAAGGAAAAAAAATAAATAAATAAAAAAAAGGAAGAGTCTGTTGCCTTAGTTTTAGCTTTGGCAAACATAATTTTGAAGAGCTTTTGTGCAGCTTTTGATCTGACTTAAAGCACTGATTATACCAAGTTATTCACATGAATTCCCTTCTCGGTTTTTACAATGGGAATTTTATTCCAGAGGAGAAAAAAAAGTGTATTGTTTTTGCATGCACACGCACCCACCCACACATCCTGAACCTGCCTGACCCATGTGTGTGAAAAAACCCATGTCACTTTATACACCACACATGCCAGTGGGGAGAAAAAGGCAATTCTGAAAGTTCTGGTCAACTGTCAGACACAGATCCACTTGATTATCACTACAAAAGTTTGTTTTTTTTCTCTTGTTGATAGTGGCTCATCCAAATTAAACAGCCTCTTAGAATTGGTATAGTAATTTCCAACCCTTTTTGCTTTCTGTGTATATAAATGCATCTTATTTCTGTGTATTCTATGCATCCGATGAAGTGGGCTATAGCCCATGAAAGCTTACGCTGAAATAAATTGGTTAGTCTCTAAGGTGCCACAAGTATTCTTCATTTTCTGAAAGTTCAGGATTATCCATACTATATTCATCCTTAAGTGTACTTGTGGCTCTATTAGAACTTGAAACACTACAGACACAATGTAGATGAGGTAATATTTTTTACTGGAGCAGTTTCTGTTGGTGAGAGAGACAACCTTTCGAAAGATACCCTTTGAGGATCTGGGCCTAGCTCCCTGGGTTTAGAAGAAATATCCAACTTATACACTGTTCATTCTCGGATTTGCGCTTCTAATTTCCTCTCTAGGATTTGACTTCGAATTTGAAAAGGATGCCTTTTTGCCCCTTACCACCTCTTTTACTCATCTTTATTGACCAAGTTTAGGCATTCTCTTTAGGCATTTTTCTTGTTGATTCTGTATTGTTTTTTAGGCACACATTTAGTGGAGCCTCTAGTAAGGTGTTTGTAAATAATCGCCATGTAGTTTGCAAGCATTTCTCCCTCATAATTGTTCTTTTTAATTTCCATTTAACTAGATTCCTCGTTCTTGTGTAGTTTCCCTTTTTGAAATAAGTGCTTCCGTGATTTTCTTTGGCCTTACCCTCCCCACAAAGATGTTAAATTTAATTACATTATAATTGCTATTACTGAGTGATTCAGCTATATTCAGCTCTTGGATCAGATCCTGTGTTCCACTTACGACTAAATCAAGAATTACCTCTCCCCTTTTGGGTTCTAGGATCAAGCTGCTCCAAGAAGTGGTTAGGAATGGTATATAAAATTGCATCTCTGCTTCCCTTCCTGAGAAGACATATACCCAGCCAATATGAGGACAACTGAAATCCCCATTATTATGGATTTTCTCTCTAATCTCCCTGGCCATTTCACAATCATCATCACCACCCTGCTTGGATAGTTGGTAGTATATTTCTGCTGCTGTATTCTTACTGTTCAAGCATAGCATTTCTATTCACAGAGATTCTATGGTACAGTTTGATTCATTTAAGATTTTTACGCTTTCTTTCACATATCATGCCACTCCCCTACAAGCGTAAGATATTCTGTCATTCTGACACATTTTGTACTCAGTGTCCCATTGATTATCCTCATTCCACTAAGTTCTCACAATGACTATTACATCAGTATCTTCATTTAATGTCACACATTCTCATTCACCCCTCTGAGTATTTAGACTTCTAGCATTTGTATATAGCACTTGTACATTGTGTCAATATTCAGTTGCTTTCCTTCCTGTTTTATATTTAAATTGGGGCTCTTTTACATGTGACTGTTCATTATTAGCCCCTACCTGTACTTTACCAACTTCTTTCCTATCTTCTTTATTAGGCTATAAAGATCCCTCTTTAATAAATTGGTCCTTAAGGGACATCTCTGCTCAAACCATGTACTCCTCTGCAACTGCCATCTATGTTGTCATTTTATTTATTAAATTCTGGTATTGTCCATTGTTTCCAGGTGCTTTCTAAACATAGACAACTTCATACCTGCCCTGAAGAAGTCATGGGTGGTGGGTATCAAAAGTCAGGGCAGGCTAAACCACAGTGGCCCCAGGCTGTGGCTACACTCCTGTTTTGCCCCCAGGCCTTGCCTCTCTCCCTCTTTCCACTGAAGCTGGCAGAGGCTCAACTCTAGCCTGTGGCCTGGAGCTTGGGCCCACCAGCAGCCAGGGCCTAGGGTGGCTTGTGATGATGTTCATGCCAGTGGCCCGGGTGGGGTTAAGGCCAGTACTCAGGACAGGGCTTTGGCCAGCAGTTCAGGCTGGAGGCCCAGTACTGGGAGTCTGGCCAGCTGGTGGCTCAGGGCTCCTCTGGCCGGGGGTGCCTCAGGGCTTCTCAGGCCATGAGGGGTGAGGGCGTGACTCAGGGCTTGGGTGCTAGCCAGCCTCCCTGAAGGGTGAGTTCACCTGCCACCCATGCCTACAGTCTCTGGGCCCAGTTCTGCAAAAACTTCTATGGGTGCCTAACTTTATGCACAGGAGCGACAAAGAGTCCTGCGGCACCTTAAAGACTAACAAAAGTATATGCTTTTGTTAGTCTTTAAGGTGCCGCAGGACTCTTTGTCGCTTCTGCAAATCCAGACTAACACGGCTACCTCTCTAATTCTTTATGCACAGGAGCAGCTCCATTGACTCCCATGGAACTACTCTGTTGTGTAAGTCTCATCAAGATTTGTGTGCCAAATAGACAAGTAAACAGACAGCAGGCGAAGGGGGCAACAAATAAATGGTTGTATTAGCAAAAAAATAAAAACAGAACAATAAAATTGTATCCAGTTTATCCCTAAAGCATAACAATGTCCTATAGGCATCATGGCAGAGATTAATCTTCAGGAAGGAGATGGGAGGGGACTTTGTGGATGAGCTCAGTAAGATAATGCCTTGTATCAGGAGCAATGTGGAGGAAGGCACATGTGAGAAGCCGACCAATGAACAGTCTTGACTGGTGATATGGAGGAGTGGAAAGAGATGAGGGCAAAGAGGTGGGGTAGGACTTTGAGTGGAGCAACAAGAAGTTTGCATTCTTTCCTCTGGAGGAGGGGAGCGGGCAGAAGGATTTGAAGCTGAAGAAAAGTGATATAATTAATAGACAAGGTAGATTATTTTAGCAGCAGTATTTTGTATGGAGTGAAGGAGAGCAGATGGTGGTGTTCAGGAAGCCAGAGAGGAGGATGTTGCTGCAGTCAAAGTGGGAGCTCATCAGAATGTTCACAGTGGGGATGGGGAGAAAGGAACAGATTCTAGAGATAATGAGGAAGAAACGGCAGATTTTGGACCGACCGCAGATGTGGTGGGACAAGGAAGAGACAGGGAACAATGGTAACCTCCAAACTAGAGGCCAAAGTCAGGGGGAGGTTGTTAGTGGTGTTGGCAGTGAAAGGGAAGTAGGTAGTGGATGGGGGAGATCAGGAGGAGTTCAGCTTTGGCCGCTAAGCTGATGCAAAAGCATCCAGGTAGGCTGAGATATGAGACTGGATGGATGTAGTCAAGACGGGAGAGATACATGTGCACATAGGAAGAATTGATATGGTAGTTGAAACCAGGGCAGCAAATGAGATGACCCAGAGAGAAGATGTACAGTGAGAGACGAGGGAACCAAAGATAAACTACTGTGAACACCAACAGACCACAGGAGACTGGAAGAGGTGAACCCACTGAAAGACATGCCATGGGATTGGTCAGGTTGGCAGGAGGAGAACTAGAAGAAGAATATAGTGAGGAAGCCCATGGGAGAAGAATGGGTATAAACTGACAATATTAAAAGCATCAGAGAGGTAAACATAAGATGTGGCCAAAATATGTAAGATCGGAGCATCTAATATTATTTCCATAGCTCCATATTGTGGCTCAATAAATGGGGGGAAGACCAAATATAATCCCTGTCCCCCAAGTACTTTCAAAAGCAACACAAGTGCTAGGCTCTTTGCGAACCTCTACATTGTGTTGTGCAGGAAATTAGATCCCAACTGCTGCAAGACCAGAGAAGGGCTTACAAATGTAAAATAAACATCATGGTACACTTGTTTTTTCTAAGCAAGGTATTAGAAATTCAGAGCAGCACGGAGTGATAAATGTCATTCCCCTCTATAAATCTCTAGCCTGTTGCTAATGGCAACAGCTATGCTCCTAAAGTTAACTGAGCTCTTACAGTGGCAATTTCAGTGTCTCATGTAATGTGCCAGAATTGGCTCATCAGTTTTGCCTAGTCCTGTGCTGATCTGACTGCATTTAAGGATAAATCTCTCTCTTAATGCCATATTTCAAACAGATATTCAACCACAGCTAACTCCAGATTAATAATATCCTGAACATTTAACAGAATTAAAGAGATTTGTCATTGTGTGAAGCCATTCTATGAAAAAATATGTATTTAAATAAATCTCTAGAAAGCTGTCTCACAAAATTTATAGTTCTAGTTTGGGATGGGCCCAAGCAAAAACCATTTACCCAAAGTCCTCAGCTAATATGGGACTTAGATCCAAACCATGTTCTTGTTTTGAGAACTGTGCTAAATATATGCTGTGATGGCATTATATGTGCTTTGTGGCAACCACAGAATTAGTTTCTGATTATGCTTTCACTAGTAGGTACATGGTGGATCTGCTCTCTACTGTAGTATGGGATGTAATGAGTTCTGTATGTTAAAAATACTCTAATGTCTGGTTTGATCAGTCTCTCCACTGATTTTAGAGGTGCTCAGACACTAAAGTGATGAGTGAGACAAACAGATGATTGATAAAACCATGTTCGGATCAAGCCTTGAAGCATCACATCACTAGATTCGTGCACCTGCTCTTGGAACATCATGAGCTGAGCTGACAACTCAGAGGATTCACCAATACTGCTACCTTGCACCTTGTGTAGGCATTTCCATGGAGGCAAACAGAATGTAATATGGTTGTTAAATACTAACACCATCACAATGATTATGGTCATATGTGTTACGGTCATGCTCAAAGGCCACAACAACAACCAAAAGAATCTGCATATCTGCAGATGTCCGCTGGTGTGGAGTGAGGATCGCTGGTCAGATACAAGTAAATTATCACAGCTGGGGATCCAAATTTTTGTGTCTGTACAGGGCTCTCATGATCAGATCGCCACTGTGATAGTCACTGTATTCACACACAGAGACAGTCCCTGCCAAGAAAATATAAACTCAGACAGGAAGCACCAATGAGAGTGATGAAGGGAAGCAAGGCTCATTTTACTCCATTCTATATAGATTCTTTAACCACGCCCATCACCACAGCAGCTCAGGCCGAGATGCTGAAAGAGATTTTGTCACCAAACTCCCACTAAAATCAAAGGGAGTTTGGTGACTAAATATATGTGAGGATTTGGGCCTGAGTGCCTAGGTGAGAGTGAGAAAAATGAAATTCTGTGGTTTTACAGATTAGCAGTTGAACGACGACAGTCACATGTTTATCCCTGCTTTGCTCAAGGACACATAACTGCACAAGGAGCCAAAGCAATGAAGAAACGGGCCCTGAGTGGTACCAAAAACACATCTGGAGCTTCGCAAACTTTACACTGCTCAACTTCAAAACATGATTTAATAATTACAGCGAGCTTCCCTGACAGGTAAATAAAAGCCTGCTTTGTGTAACATGTTACAAACATCAAATAGAAATAAAAGCATAAAATATTGAGGAAGATATACTTTTTATAGTGCATTAAAAATAAAAAGAAATAACAAGCAAGACAGGTTAACATTTTACAAGCATCAGAGTGGGTAAATGATGGCAGAATCATCCGCAGAACAAGCTCTCTCTTGATTAGCCCTGGAGTATTTTATTTTGCCAGACCAATTCTGATTAGACTGTCGAAATGAGCTCCTGCTATAGCAAACCCCTAAATTACAGACAGCAAAGTGGGGATTCAATTCCAAACAGTCCTGGTGCTGTAATACATGACAGAGAGCCAGTAAAGCCATGCTCTGCATGCAAAGCATTTGGACTGAGTATGTACAGATTGGAATATGGAAAACAGCAAACAACCAGGTTTCAGCTGAGTCTTGTAAGGCACAGCCTTGCAGTGGGGTTGCTGCAGAGCTGAGCAAACCTAGGCATCCTGCAAAGGGAGAGTCTGAGCTTCCAGGCACACTGTTACAGCCCTTTGCGGGGGTGCAGCTTGCCATTCCCAGGGCCATAGATCAGGGGCAGCAGAGCCTTCCCAAAAGCATGGGAGGACAGAGGCTCCCGCCTCCTCTGGGGCCCCACACCTCCTCTTCATATCAAGGCCCCACCCCTTCCCCACCTCTTCAGCCTGAGGCCCCACCCTTGGCTAAGCTGGAAGGTGGAGCAGCCCACGAGCCATGGAACCTCCATCTGCCCAAGATGGGGGATCTGAGAGCAGCTTCTGGCCCATTTCCCTGCAATGCCCCCCACCCTTGGCCCAGGGCAGGAGGGCCCACGACTCCCATAGCTGCTCACGCGGCTCTTATCCCAACTTGGTTCTGGCTGGGGAAGCTGCAGCCTGGCCATGGTAAGAGCTGTGGGCAGCTGGGGGAGCAGAGAACCCACCACCTGCTGTGGGTGAGAGGGCCACAGGACAGGCACATGGGTGCTTGCGCTCCAGCTGCCAGCCTGGCCGGGTGGTGGAGGGGGCGGGCCTCAAGGGGGAGAGGAGAGGCAGGGCTCGTAACAAAAACTGGACAGACTAGGCCCATCCACTTTCAAAAAATGGGAGGGCCATGCGCCCCTTATTCCAGTGCCTCTGCCATCAATGCTACTTCATAAGAACATAAGAACGGCCATATTGGATCAGAACAAAGGTCCATCAGGCCCAGTATCCTGCCCTCTGATAGTGGCCAATGGCAGGTGCCCCAAAGGAAATGAACAGAAGGTTATCATCCAGTGATCTATCCCCTGTCACCCAATCCCAACTTCTGGCAAACAGAGGCTAGGGACGCCATTCCTGCCCATCCTGGCTAATAGCCACTGATGGACCTATCTTCCATGAATCTGTCTAGCTTTCTTTTGAACCCTGTTATAGTATTAGCCTTCACAACAACTTCTAGCAAGGAGTTCCAGAGATTGACAGTGCGTTGTGTGAAAAAATACTTTCTTGTGTTTGTTTTAAACCTGCAAGATTTCCACAACATTCATCTGATGAAGTGGGTCTCAGCCCACGAAAGCTCATGATCCCTAAAATGTTAGTTTATAAGGTGCTACAAGACTCTTTGTCGCTTACGCTAAACTGTTTGTTTCATCTTGTATTTAGCTGTGATACATGGAGTACATGTCCCAGACCTGAAGAAGAGGTCTGTGTACTTGGAAAACTTGTCTCTCTCACCAACAAAAGTTGGTTCAATAGAATATAGCACCTCACCCACGTTGTCCAATATTGAGGCACTTGTGATTCTGGGCCAGTCTAAATTCACAAACTGATGCAAAATGAATGATCCCTCAGGAGCCCAAATCCCTTACAAATGGCTTTGCATTTTGCTTATTGGATCAGTTTGATTGTCCCTGCTCTCTCAGTGCAAATCTTGTAAGTTTGTCACTGCTGCTTCCATTGCTTTTGCTAATTCTACTGCTCCGGGCCTGGTTAAGATCCCCTCTGCCAGCAAGTGTTTTTGAAGTCTTTCATTATTAATACCACAAACCAATATGTCCCACATCATATCCTCTAGGACATTTTCAGTTGAGCAATATACAGTTCAAAATCTTGTTAGCTCTGCCATATACACAGTTTCATCTTGACTCCTCATTCTATTATAAAACTTGAAACATTCTACAATACTGTTTGTCTTTGATGTGTAGTATACAGTTAAGATTTTTTTTTCAGGTCTACTAAATTTTCACATCCTGGTTTCTAAGAGTATACTGAACTCCTTAAAAGGGTGTAGGTTTTACTACCTCAAATTAGGGCTGTCAAGTTATTAAAAAACTAATCATATGATTAAAAAAAACTATTGTGATTATTTGCACTGTTAATAATAGTATGCCATTTATTTAAATATTTGTGGATGTTTTGTACATTTTCAAATATATTGATTTCAGTTACAACACAGGATATAAAATGTACAGTGCTCATTTTATAGTTATTTTTATTACAAGTATTTGCACTGTAACAAAAGAAAAATATTTTTCATTTCACCTAATACAAATATTGTAATACAATCTCTACCATAAAAGCTGAACTTACAAATGTAGAATTATGTACAAAAAACCTGCATTCAAAAATAAAACAATGTAAAATTTTAGAGCCTGCAAGTCCACTCAGTCTTACTTCTTGTTCAGCAAATCACTAAGACAAACAAGTTTGTTTACACTTGATGTAGCTAATGCTGCCCACTTCTTGCTAACAATGTCTCCTGAAATTGAGAACAGGCATTTGCATGGCACTGTTGTAGATGGCATTGCAAGATATTTTCGTGACAAATGCGCTAAAGATTCATATGTCCTTTCATGCTTCAATCACCATTCCAGAGGACATGCATCCATGCTGATGAAGGCTTCTACTCAATAGCAATCCAAAGCAGTGTGGCCTGACACATGTTCGTTTTCATCATCTGAGTTAGGTGCCACCAGCAGAAGGTTGATTTTCTTTATTGGTGGTTTGGGTTCTATAGTTTCCGCATTGGAATGTTGCTCTTTTACGACTTCTGAAAACATGCTCCACACCTCATCCCTCTCAGATTTTGGACGGCATTTCAGATTCTTAAACCTTGGGTCAAGGGCTATAGCTACCTTTAGTAGGCCCACATAGGTATCTTCTTTGTGTTTTGTCAAATCTGCAGTTAAAGGGTTCTTAAAATAAATGTGTGCTCAGTCATCATCCAAGACAGCTATAACACGAAATATATGGCAGGATGCAGGTAAAACAGAGTAGGGGACATACTATTCTCCCCCAAGAAGTTCAGTCACACATTTAATTAATGCATTATTTTTTAATGAGCATCATCAGCATGGACGCATGTCCTCTGGAATGGTGGTTGAAGTATGAAGGGGTATACAAATGTTTAGCATATCTGGCATGTAAATTCCTTACAATGCCTGCTACAAAAGTGTCATGCAAATGCCTTTTCTCACTTTTTGGTGACAGGATAAATAAGAAGAAGGCAGCTTTATCGCCTGTAAATATAAACAAACATGTTTGTTTTAGTGATTGGCTGAACAAGAAGTAAGACTGAGTGGACTTATAGGCTCAGAAGTATTATATTGTTTTGTTTTTGAGTGCAGTTATGAAACAAACAAAAATACATTTGTAAGTTGCACTTTCATGACAAAGTGATTGCACTACAGTACTTGTATGAGGTGAACCGAAAAATACTGTTTCTTTTGTTTATCATTTTACAGTGAAAATATTTGTAATAAAAATAAAATACTCTTTGATTTCAATTACAAGAAAGAATACAATATATAAGAAAATGTAGAAAAAAATTCAAAATATTTAATACATTTCAATTGGTATTCTATTGTTTAACAGTGTGATTAAAACTGATTAATTGTGATTAATTTTTCTGAGTTCATCACGAGTTAACTGTGAATTATTGACAGCCCTACCACAGATACTAAGGCAATTTATTTCTGTTTGCCCTTAGCTATCATCACATTTGCAAGAAAATAGTGGCCTAATTTTTCGATATATTGCTTCATTAAACACATCAATATTTGCAAAAGATGCCTTTCTTATATTTTCCTGATTGCCAGTTTTGTAAAGAGACAGTTCAATCCACACGCACAACACACACTCAAACAAACAAACAAGTCTACTCAAAAATGCAGACTGGTCCGTTACTGCTTTGTTTAACTGCATCACAACAGAGTGAAGGGAAAACTCCCATTGACAAAGTGTTCCTGGGGTCCATCCCAAAATATTCTGGATAACTCAGTTAACTCTATCACAAAATATTCCGGATAACTCAGTTAACCATATCATGACCGCTGTACTACTCCTGCTATACATTTGGTAAACATTAAAATAAATTTATATGATTGACTCACCCAGTTTGTGAAATCTCTATCCAATCAAACTGTTAGCATCATCAAACTTCAGCTAGCATATGGTGTCATGGTTATGGGGCTGTTTCATGTCTGGTGTTTGAGTGTTAAGCCTCATACCTGTCTTGCAGTGGCATTTTGCAATTCTCCCACTCTCAGACCAGAACCTGGATACAACTTCCCAGCTATACCATCTGCTTGTTACCAGGCGGGCCTGAATTCACACTTGCCTTTCTTTCCTTTGTGAGCCTGTGGCTGGTACTATCCAGTAACCAGTATCAAGTGCATCTGGTGGGACTAGCATTACTCAGTAACTTGTTCGGAAAACACTATCCAGTAGCAAGTAGGTTTATGTAGCAAATGGAACAAACCATCAAAGAAAATTAATTCAAAACAACAGACAGCACTTTTATTTAGAATTATCTAATTATATGCTTCACTAAAAGCTAAATTACACAAGCTTCCCTCTTGAGTTACCGGATGCCCAACTTAGAGTTTGTGTGTGTTTTTTTCTCCCAAACCAAAGAGCTCTTGGGACCTAGCCTAATCTCAATTTGCATTTCAGAGAGTGTGTCATTTACTTTGTTCCCCCTGTCAGGGAAACTGCCTGTCTGAAATCCCTGTTGACCCTCTGCGATCCTGAACCTAATTTCCATATTATTCAAAGGCTGGTTTTTTGCATTTAGGTATGACATCTTCTTTTTGATACAGACTTTTTTTCCCATTTGACCCATCAGGCCAAATGTTCCCCTGCTGGTTGCTCCACTGTTTGGCAATTAGAATTCTTCAGCCTAAGTGGCTTGCCATCAAAGGTCTTGAGTCTGCGGGCTCCTCTGAGGCAACCATCTGCTCCCTCCTGCCATTCCAGCAACCACCTCAGAAATCTTGTAAATAGATCACATTTTGGAGTACAGAACAGTATTCATTATTGAGCATCCCACCTTCAGCCCATGTGATATGATCCAGTCTGGGTAGTACCTCACAAACATATATCAAGTATATGACTTTTCACTTCTCAGCAATGGTCTACAACATGTTCCAGTATCCACTGTCTTCCTCTGAAACCTAACCTTTTGGTGGAAGTAGACTTCATGACGCTAGCAGTATAGTTAATGGTGTCTAAGCTGTTTGTGATATGAGCCACTTTTGGAAATAATTGCTGGGTTAGTTCTTCAATGAAATATTGTGGTTGTGGCACCATCGTCTAAACATAGGTGTTCTTTAGATGAGGTTAGGGTGAACTTATTTTCAATAATATAAAACTTGGAATAAGAACTTTGGAAACATGAATCAAACGAACACCTTATGCCCTATTGGGAACTGAGCCATTCATACACTACTCCCAGAAGTTCTAAAAAACCCTGTCAATTTAGCTTAGTGAAATAAAACACTACACATGTATTCTAACTACATGAATGGTGAAGGATGTGATGCCATATTGGAATCTTAACTTGGAATTTCCTAGTTTGGCTGGATTCCACCTTACAGTAGGACTATGTCTAAAATGAGGACTGGTCACATATCCGTGCATGTGGTTGTGCTAGGAATACCCTCGCCCCATCCCAAAGCATGGCTTTCAAATCTATAAAGATCCCTGGATCCATGTTGTCATTGGTAGTAGCGAGCTGTGCTGTCCACTTCATAACAGCTTTCTTTTGCACTCTTGTGACCAGCACAGATGAAGAGGGAGCATTCTCTGATAGCAGTCCTCTGGTCAGCTGAGCACACCCAGGTCCTGATAAATGTATGGTCAGAGTTCACTGACCTTCCCGACTTTTCCTGGAGCATCTCCACTGGGAAGTTTTGAAGAAGCTGGCACAGGCGCAAGTGGGCATTCACTAGACTCTGCTGGCCCAGGGCTAGGAACAGATCCAGTACCCCCGGACTCTGGTACCAGAGTGCAAAAGACTCCAGCAGTTGCTCCTGGGGGAGAGGTGTCCTCCAACATCCCTGTTCTCAAACAGCTGGACACCACCCAATCACAGTCACCAGATACCACCTGTAAAAGCCCCAAACCATTCATCAATGGGTCTCACAGTTCGACAGGCATCAAGCAATCCTCACTAAACTCTGGTCTGGTTAGTAGTTGTTGTCCAGTAACACAAAACAAAAGAACAAAAAGTGCAATTTTACTGGGTAGATGCCCCTCCCACCCATACCCTGCAGAACAATCACAAACCAGAAGGTGTTATATCTGTGGAGGCTCCCTGTCCCAGTTACCTGTAAGTTAACACCTAAAGGACTGGCTAATGACCATCTGCAGGAGGAGAACAAAACTTGCATGGAAACACGAGTGGAGCTGTTTCTGCTTGTGCTTTTACAACACTTGGATGGGTCATGGAGTTTTCTTTGGGACCAGGCTGAGATCATCCCTCTGTCCAGTGTTCCAAGATGTGAGCCCAAATTGCATCTGTGATTTCCTGACTCCATGGGAACCAGTATAAATATTCACTGGATCAGGCTTTCTGCAAAGGGTTGGCAAACCAGTCCTGCCCTGTCTGAAGTACTTGCCTTTAGGCTTTTTCTACACTACCAACTTATGGTGGAATAACTATGTCATCTCGGGAGTAAAGTGCGCTATGTCCACGTGAGGGCTTCTTCTGTTGACATAGCTACCGGCTCTCAGGGAGGTGGAGTACCTATGCCGATGGGAGAAGCTCTCCCATTGGCATAGGTGGCATATTGACTAAGCGTAACAGTGGCACAGGGGCGCTGGTGCAGCTGTGCTACTGCAGCTCTGTAAGTGTAGACACGCCTTAAGTCTAACAAATGTTCTGAAGGCCATAGCATGCCACAATAATGGAGATGGAGTTGGCCACATTGGCATCCGACCAGTCGCACAGGCATTGCCAATGAGCCTTCTACTTTCCAAAGGGACACTCCACTACTATCCTGCAGCTGCTTAGTTTGAAGTTGAATTATTGTTTTGCTGGATTGTTGATGTAGGGGTATGGTTTCATTAGCCACGGTAGGAGTGGGTATGCGGGGTGCTCCAGAATAATCATGGGTATGGAAACACTGTACAGAGCCATCTCAATTTGGAGGAATAAAATTCCTTCCTTCCCCTTGAAGTACAGTCCTGATCTCAGCACAGGATGTCATGGACCTTTCTTGTGTATCTGACACTAGTGTTCGTGAACCTGCATTTACGGTCCCCTAAGCAGCGAAGAATGAGTGACTAATAACCTCTTTGACTGAGGTATTCACTTGCTCCTCTAGGTGGGCAGAGTTTGGGGATATGGGTGCCATTGATGGTCCCCATGCAGTTTGGAAACCCGCATCCTTTGGAACCCAGATATAATTTACAGAACTTTGGTGATGGCAACCACCAGCGGGTAGATGACAGCATCAATGGCTTCACAAACCTGCACCACCATGATCCCAACAGTGGACTTCCCCACCCCCAAGGGGTTTGCGACTGACCAGTAGCTATCTGTCATTGCCAACCTGCAGAGGGCACTAACCTCCTACTAATTAGTTTCTCACAATAGCAGTCCTTCAACTGGCTCACATTAATCAAGATCATGTTAAGCAAGAAACTGTCACAGCCCCCCATGTTCAAACTGAATATTTTTGAGCTTTGAAGTAATGTGGTTAATTTCTTCTCATTTTTTTAACTGTCTGCCCATCTCATTTCTAATTGGGACCTGAAATGAACCACCACAAGACTATATTCCTTGCCAACGGAAAGCACAAAGCCTTAGAGACCTCCACGAGAGAGAGCTTGCATTTTGCACAGTTCCCAGCCCTAATTTACAGACTCAAGAGAGGGCCAGTTAATTTGAATAAGTAGCTAAAACTCTAGGGTGTGCATATCATTAACCTTAATGGAAGAAATTTAATTCTCGTGCAAAAAACCAGAACAAAGTCCATCAACTACCTTTGCCTGCAACTAGCATAATCCACACTCACTCAGTGTGGCGCTCTGTCTACCTCTCGTGGTGATTGGGCCACATAGAGATAGATAAGCCTGCTCCAGCCTTTGCTAAGAGAGGGGTGTCTTTTAGTTTTATCTGTACCAGTTTGCACTTTTAGAACTAGAGATCCAGGGTTAAATCCCTGTTACCTACATCCACTTCAGAGACTGACAATCTTGGAAACTTTCAAATCAAAATACAAACAAAATGTGTTCTTGAAGGGCAGATACTATAGTTACCATTGGATTCAATTAAAAATGTATTTGTTGGGTGGTGGTGGTTGGTTTTTTTGCTCTTTCTTTAGACTCTTTTAACTGATTCTCTGTTACAATATTTATATTCATTCATTCTTCTTCTCCTGTTTATAGTTTTTGCTTGTCTGGAAGCTGGAAGAGAAGTTGGCAATTGAAACCACATCTAAAACAAGATCACTAACATTTAGCAGTAGAAAAAATTTCCATAATAAAAAAGGTAAACATAATATACCTTTTAATAACCCACTTTCAGAATGTAATATTTTTCTGCAATACATTTTAAGTCCCTTATGCTTCTATTTTCAGCAAGCTTCTGACAAAATGTGATGCTTTCCTGTTATCTCCAGTTTGGAAAAAAAAAAGAAAAAAAGGGCAGAAAACAGACATTATCATTAGCTCAGGTCCTAAAATACAGTGAGTGGGAAGACAAACTGAACAATGAAAAAACACTTAAAACTCATTTAATCTAGCAACTTTCATTTAAAAGTCCCATGCAAAGTTTCCTCAGCATGTAATAGCTTTAAGCCAATTTGAAACTGAAATATTATTAACTTGGTATTTTAAATTCAGGCAACAAAAGAAGACCAAACAAATTGATTTTACATATTTCAAAATGCCTCAAGTTAATATGTCTTGTGAGAATAATATTTTGAGCTCTTAAGTAATATGTGTTCCAGTTTACAATATATCACTGATATAGTATTAAAGTTGAGAAACCAAGCAGTAAGTCTTTCAGTAGGCCAATTTCTCTATAAATGATGCCTTGGGTACTATCTGCTGTAGACTATAAAGGAAAAAGTTTTAAATGTTCTAAAATTCCCTAATCTTGTTTCTTTGCAAACTCTAACAGGGTGGCTTGCCCAGGGGCTGGAGATCCTAGGGCTAAACCAGCTCTGATTACAAGATAAGCCCCAGGTGTGTCAGGAATTCCCTATACAGGGCAGCAGGTGCCCCCACTAAATGGGGGGATGTTCAGGAAATGGAGACCTGAAAAAGCTGCTTTTTTGGAACTAGAAATCACTACAGTGCAATCACAGCTTCAGTAGATGTATCTGACCTAGAATTTAATCTACCTAGCTCAGGTCACAGAGCAGTAATGCTGAAGCACCATGGGCTTCTGCCTCGGCTAGACAAACTTGACCAGAAGCCTGGGTAATTATTTGCAGGGCTAGTCCATGTTAAAAACACACTCTCATGGCTACTCTGCTCTGGAACTTTGAGAAGCTGTTACAGTTTGGAAGCAGCAGCAGAAGGAGGAAGCAAATTTAGCTCTTGCAGATGCTCTGAACTTTAGTTAGGGCTGAGATACCCCCTGCTCCCAGTTAAGGGGAGAGAGACACTGAATTGGAGTTGGGGTTAGGATGACCAACATATACTTGAAGAGTGAATAAGATGGACACCAGGTGGTGAAAGTTTTACCTTCCTTTGGACTGCTTTGGGTTTCAGGAACCCTGTGAAGGAGACAACAGGGACAGAGCACTGCAAAGTGACCTCTAGTTGCAAGGATGCTCTTGGTCGGCATTCAACCTCTTATGAAACTGCCACTTATTCCTAAAATAGCCAAAGCTGCAGTGCCTTCTTCAAGTTATCCTCTTACAGGAACATGCAATTGGGGAAGGGGAAACGACGCCATGTTGATCCATCAAAACTAACCAACAGTTCAAACTTCATGTCATGGTTGCTAAATATTTGCAGTGAATGGTCTATAGTCAATGTTATTCACTGAGTTTTTAAACAGGGCTTGCAAAACAGACCGAGGAGTGAATTCAAGTGGATAAATTCAAGGATATTGGAATCTGGTGAAAGAAATGGAACATATAAGAACAGCTGTATTGGGTCAGACCAATGGTCTATCTAACCCAGCATCCTGTCTCTGACACTTTCAGTGTCAGATGCTTCAGAGGGAATGAACAGAGCAGGCCAATACTGAATGATTCATCCTCTGTTGCTCAGCCCAGTTTCTGGCATTTGTAGGTTTAGGGGCACAAAGAGCATGGGATTGCATCCTTGACCATCTTGGCTAATAGCCACTGATGCACATATCCTCCTTTTTTTAAACCCAGTCATACGTTTGGCCTTCACAACATCCCTTGGCAATGAGTTCCACAGGTTGATTGTGCATTGTGTGAAGAAGAACTTCTGTTTGTTTGTTTTAAGCCTGCTGCCTATTAATTTCAGCAGGTGACCCTTAGTTCTTGCATCATCTGAAGGGGTAAATAACACTCCCCTATTTGTTTTCTCCACACCATTCATGATTTTATAGATCTATAACATGTTGCCTCTTAGATGTCAGAACAGTCCCGGTCTTTTTAATGTCTCCTTATTCATTGGAAAAAATTTACCAAGGGTCATATTGGATTCTCCATTACTGACATTTTAAAATCAAGACTGGATGTTTCTAAAAGCTATGCTGTACGACAGTAGTTCTCCAACTGTGGGTCTGGACCCCAAAGTCAATTGGGACCCCCTTTGAATGGGGTCGCCAGGGCTGATTTAGACTTGCTGAAGCCTTAGCACAAGCCCAGCTGTGCAGGGCCGAAGCCAAAACCTAAGGACTTCAGCCCTGAGGGATGGGGCTCAGGTTGCAGGCCCCCTGCTGGGGCTGAACTCCTTCAGCTTCAGCTTTGCCCCACCCCGAACAGTG
The DNA here is from genome assembly GCA_007922305.1 of Dermatemys mawii. Taxonomy (NCBI): domain Eukaryota; kingdom Metazoa; phylum Chordata; order Testudines; family Dermatemydidae; genus Dermatemys; species Dermatemys mawii. The sequence continues at coordinate 7,141,705 of ML677326.1, forward strand.
AGGCTTGAGCAGGTTCAGGCTTCATCCCCCCCCCCCCCCCCCCCGTGGGGTCATGAAGTGATTTTTGTTGTCAGACGGGGGTCATAGTGCAATGAAGTTTGAAAACCACTGCTCTAGGAACTCTTTTGGGGGAGTTATCTCTGTGTTATACAGGGACTCAGAGGACATGATCATAATGGTCCCTTCTGGCCTTGGAATCTATGTGACTGAGAAGCCTGTTTATGATTTTCAAAAGTGGCTTAGAGTATGTCTACACAACATTCTGGAGTAAGCCTCGCAGCCTGGCTTGAGAGATTTGTGCTAGCAGGGTGTGTGCTAGTGCTCTAAGAATAGCTGTATAGACAGGGCTTTGAAGTTGCAGCTTGGATTGGACCTCAGGCCCTGAAGTCTAGGATGGGAGGTAGGCTTCAGGTCCCAAGATCTAGCCCAAGATGCAACTAAAATATGTACTGTCTGTACAACTATTTTTAGATTATTAGCATGAGCCTGCTACCCTGAATCTCTTGACCCTGTCTGGGAGGCTCTTCTCTGCTTGCTCAAAAATGCTGTGTAGCCAAACCCTTAGGATCCTAAGTTTCACTGGAAGTCAGTGGGTTACTTCAAGAGCTGGTCAATTTTCTGATGGAACATTTTGTTGTTGTAGGAAAATGCCAATTCATCAAAACCCAAACTGTTCCTGAGGAAATGTTTGTTTGAACAAATCTCCTGATACGAAAAAAAAGTTTAAAAAGTTTTGAAATTGTTGAAAGGTCCGGGTTTGACATTTTGAAATAAAAAGCTTTGGAGTTTTGGTTTGAAATATCTTTTTGTTTTAAAAAGTTAGTTATTTTTTACTAAAAAAAAAAGTTAAAAGTGGAAAGAAGAAAGGTCCATATCAAAATGGAATGTTTCAAAATGAAATATTTTGTCTGACCAGATCCATTTTTTCCCCCAGATTATCCATTTTTGAAAATTTTAGAGATTTATTTTTTCTTCCTGATTCAAGATGAGAAACATTTTCAATAAGTCAAAAATTGTTGCAGGGTAAAAGAACTACTACTAATCTATTTCTGCATCCAGGCAGGATTATTCACTGTCTGATCATTTCCAAATGCATTGTGCTATTTAGTTTTTAATCTCTTCAAGAAGCGGATTTATACCACTCCCCGTGGGAGACGATTCTACTGTCAAATATATCTCACTGTCAGAAAGATTTCACAGATATTCAGCCAACACTGTCCTTTTCTTAAAGTTTCATTGTATTACATATATGTATACACACTTAAATATATTGTATGTATGTATTACTTATGTATAAACGCCTGTCAAGGATGGTCTAGATAGTACTTAGTCCTACCTTGAGTGTAGGGGACTGGTCTAGATGACCTCTCAAGGTCCCTTCCAGTTCTATGATACTATGATTCTTTCTACAAACATGTAAGATACTTAATAATTTTTCTCCTTCCTTGAAAAAAACATTTTTTAAACATTTTATCGAGGATTCTGCAATATTTTCCTAAAAAGTTTTGCAGTGACTCTTGTAATTACAGCATTTGGGAAAAAAATTAAGTTTCAGTGTCTTTTACAAATAGATTTTATTGTCTTGCACAGAACCAAAGTGCACATCCCACTCCTATTCATCCAATGTATTCGGAACAGAACATGACTTGTGTGCTGGCACCAGTTCAATAATGTTAAAAGACATTTTTTTTTATTCCACAGCAATGTCTAAAAAATCTTTACATCCATTTGTTGCTTCATAAAAATATGCAGCATTCAAAATCTTTCTGAATTGTTCATTATTGTCTTGCTGTCATACACACAGCAAATCAGCTGGTTCATGTGAGGACAGAGCCGTCATCTACTCTTTGTTTGCTTGGTTCATTACTTAGTTAACCCGTGATGGGGAAGTTTTATTTAGATGCAGCATAGTCTAAAGGGATAATGAATGGGACTGGGAGTCACATAACATGGGTGCTACCCAGGACGCTGCCACTGACTCACTATATGACTCTAGTAGATCTTTTCTCAGTCTCATTTTCCTTCTCTGTAAAATGGAAATGACAACATTCTCCTTGTTTCTTGTATCCTAAGGAGGACAAGTGCTATAGGAGTAATCAGTATTTTCTTTTACAGAAATAATAATTAAAAAAAAACCCACAACCAAAGGGAAGGGAGTTTATCTCATGGAGTCCAGCATTTAGGGCCCATTCATTCACTTGGACTATGTCTATGCTAGAAATGCTACAGGAATAGTGCTCCAGTGTAGACTCTGACTACGGAAACAGAAGGGGTTCTTCCATCACTGTTTTAAATCCACCTCTCTGACAAACTGAAGTAGGTGGACAGAAGAATTCTTCCATTGACCTGTCACTCTCTCTACTCTGAGACTTAGAATGGCTTAACTATGGGCTGGTCCACTAGGGGAGATCGATGCTGCTGCAATTGATGCAGCAGGGATCAGTTTAGCAGGTCTAGTGAAGACCTGCTAAATTGATGACAGAGCACTCTCTGCTCAACCCCAGTACTCCAGCTCTCTGAGAGGAGTAAGGGAACTCGACCTGAGAGGGTCTCCCCTTGACTCAGAGCAGTGAAGACACCCAGGTAAGTCTACCTAAGCTACGTCATTCATGTAGCTAGAATAGCGTAACTTAGGTTGACTTACCCCCACAGTGAAGACAAGCGCTTAGGCCTGGCTTACACTGTGGAGGTGGCGGGGGTCAGCCTAAGGTACACAACATCAGCTACTTGAATTGAGTAGCTGAAATCACAGTATCTTAGATCGACTTACCTGACTGTCCCCACGGCAACGAGTCAACCCCTGCTGCTCCCCTGTTGACTCCGCTTCCTCCTCTTGCTGAGATGGAGTTCCGGAGTTGACAGGGAGCGCGTTTGGGGATCGATTTATCGCATCTAGATGAGACACGATAAATCAATCCCCGATACATGGAATACTACCCACCAATCCAGCAGGTAGTATAGACGTACCCTTAGTCTTTGAGGGTTGTGAATTTTTCATACCCCCTGAGCAAAGTTGATGGATTGACCTAAGTTTCTAGTGTAGACCAGCCCATAGTGACCATGACTGGAAATGGAGGGTTTTGCCTCACAGCAATTTGGCTTCTTGCAGCATGGATTTCCTGAAACTTTCAAGAGTCTGAACTGAAAATTTCGTAAAGAGAAGCAGCAGCAAAATGGAGGTTTTGAAGTGGTAATCAGCTGTTATATTGCTAATGAAAGTAATTGTTCATTCACTCTCTTCAAGGAAAAGTGGCTGAAATGGGTACCTGAAAATTAATCAAGTCTTGTATCGCCTTCTTACAATATATACCAAGATTGTAGTTAAAAACTAATCAATCAAATGAAAACTTCATAGCCCAAATGCCAGAGAACAAACAACCCAGTATCCTGTTTAATGTTTGATTACATGTGAAAATGAAATCTGCTCAGTACTTTCCTTTCTTTCTATGAAACACATTTTGCAATTAAAAAAGAGGAAGAGAAACTGCTGTGAACAATTTCATTACAACCTATTCCTGTTTTTCCTTTGATAAAATGCTTTGATGAAAAATTTCCAACATGCTTTTAGTAATTCCCTTCTATGTCATTCAATGGATCTCAACAGCACATATACAATATAGTAATGGTGCTATAGCAGTAGTATCTTTTTTGAGATGTGGGCTATGACATTCCACTTTAGAGGCCAGATTCTGCCACCTTTGTTCATGGTGAACAAAGCCCTTCTATCAGCCCTTTTGTCCCAGGTTAACTTACTTTTCTTTGCTGTCTCTGTGTGTTTCTGTGCATAATGAAACTTAATGAACTGAGGAGAAAAGGCTCTTTATACATTCAACACATGGTGGTTGGTGGGGGTGGACAGGGGATAAAATGCATTGGAGAGGACAGTTTGGTAAGGAAAACACAGATGAGTGTCACGTTAGTCTGGTACATTGCTGAAACTGGTTTTCAAAGCCCCATGGAGATGCAGAGCTGGTCAATATGCTCTTCTTATTGCCCTGGTGTCTGGATGCTCAAAATTGGCTGTCAGGCAATCTGCCTCAATCCCCCACCTTGGTGGAAACTTTTCTCCCTCCGTTTCACAGATATTATAGAGCACACAGCAGGCAGCAATAACAATGGGGATATTGCTTTCACTGATGTCTATCCAAAGGCACGTTCTACCACAATTCTGTACATCTTCAGCCTATGGTTGAACCAGTCCTTACTGCTGTCCAGGTTGCCTGTGTATGTCTTCATGAACCGTGGGAACAAGAGGTAGGCTGAGTTGCCCAGGATCACGATTTACACTTCAACATCATCAATGGTTATTTTGCAGTCTGGAAAGCAAGTCCCTGCTTGCAGCTTTCTGAACAGACCTGTGTTCCTAAAGGGCTTGTCTGCACTGGGGGTTGGGGGTCGACCTAAGATACGCAACCTCAGCTATGTGAAGTCGAAATATCTTAGGTCAACTTACCTGGCCATCCTCACAGCGCAGAGTCTACCGCTGCTGCTCCCCTGTCAACTCTGCTTCCCTCTTGCAGAGATGGAGTTCTGGAGTTGATGGGGAGCACGTTCAGGGAATCAATTTATCATGCCTAGAGGAGACATGATAAATCGATCCCTGATAAATCGAACACTACCTGCCGATCCGTCAGGTAGTATAGACGTACCCAAAGATGCGCGTCATGCACCTTTCCCAACCATCTCATGCTGATGTTGGTGAAATGGCCTCTTTGATCCACCAGCGCTTGCAACACCATTGAGAAGTACCCCTTTTGGTTAATGTACACTTTGGCAACATGGTCTGGTGCCAAGTTAGGGATTTGCGTTCCATCTATCACCCCACCGCAATTAGGGAATCCCTTTGTGGCAAAACCGTCCACTATGTCCTGCACGTTGTCTAGAGTCACTACCTTTCTTAGCAGAAATCTGTTGATGGCCCTGAAAACATGTATCCCAACAGATCCCACGGTAGATTTAGCCACTCCAAATTGATGCCCCACTGACTGGTAGCAGTCTTGTGTTGCAAGCTTCCACAGAGCTATCACCCCTCGCTTCTCCACTGTCAGAGCAGCTCTCATTTTAGTATTGCTGTGCTTCAAGGCTGGGGAAAGCTCTTCACACAGTTCCTGGAAAAGTGGCCTTACGCATTCAAAAGTTCTGCAGCCACTGCTCGTCATACACAAGGCCCTTACACAGGCAGATTGTGATTTTGATTCTTTGCTTTATATCTAGTTAAGTGATAAAAATACACCTACATTCTTAAAGTACAGGCCTTTACAGGCACATCTGCATATCTATATGTCTAAAATATCAGTTAGGATCTTTGACGTGTGGAACAACACAGGGCCACTAGAGTCTAAATGATGGGTACAGCTTGGCAAGCAGTTAGTGCTACAACACAGAAGTTTAAAGGGAGGCAGCCTGAAGAGAGACAGCATGAGTGCAATTGTCGCATGCTTAGATAGCTGACTTCTGTTTTGTAGTTTTCACTTGTAGAGTTGTAATATTGTAACTAATCTTAACTCTTACTGGTTCACTGGAATTATTCCTGCTCTATAGAGATATAAGAGATCAAAATAATCAGTATATCCATCTTGATCGTTTTGCTTCTCTTGAAGAGAAAAAGTGTACATATCGGGTCAGATTTTCAATAGTCTATAATATAGTGTACATTCAAGTAATCCAATGCTTGGACACTATACTGCTGGGACATGGAGACAAGAATCTACTTGGTTCAGGACCTTTGCTCTCTCAACATTGTATTGAGACCAAATTAAAAATTTGAACAATATTTTAAACATTACACATATTATTTAGCAGTGCCATGATTTTACAGGATTACATAGTGTAGTTTCAGTTCATAAAAATACAGTCCTTTGACATCAAAAGCAGGGGGTTGGACTTGATGACCTCCTGAGGTCCCTTCCAACCCTGATATCCTCTGATTCTATGATTGTACTTAGGGCAGCTAGTCCTAGACCCTATGGCCAGACTGCTTCTTTCAGGCACCAGCTCAAGCAGTGTTTAACTTAGGTATATCTATGTGAGCTGGAAATCACATCTCCCAGCTCAGATGTAGATATACCCTGTATTAACTGCTACTTACATCGAGGATTGCAGAATTTTATTTAGCATAACACCCTGTAGCTGAACAAAAGAGATCCAGGTTTTCTTTTTAAGCTTTACACTGTAATTGCAGGGGGGAAAAATCAGAACAGAGTTTGCAAGACAAAAAAGGAGAATAGCATTAACAAATGGATTAAGGGTTTGAATCAAATATGTATCATTCCAACATAAAGGACCAAATGTGCTCACATATGCATATAAAGACTCCCCTCTATAGTGTAGGGGCAAGAAGTGAATGCCTTCGGGTTCAGTATCTATGGATTTCAAAAATCTGGTCCCACTGACTAGATTAATTGAATTCAAAGTGATTTAAATCACCAATTTGAATCATGATCTAAATCATCATCAAGCAGGACACCTTTATTTATATCATCAATTTTAAATCATGTGTTGCATTTGTAGTTTTTAGTTATTTTCCTAAAGAAAGGTTGATTCTCACTGGTCGGTATAATTTGATACTTATTTTTGCTAACAAGGAAGATATACTATACAGATACACATTTACTGAGGCAATTATGTAGTTTAACATATGTATTCAGATTCTTAATTTTCACATTTTTATGATGTTAGAAAATGGTGTATGCCACATTTCTTATTTACTAGATGATTCATTTTTCACTTGAGTTGTGTCAAGCTGCCTTTGGCCCGAAATTGGAATGAAATTAAAACAGCATTTTTTGTTGTTGTTAATTAGTTAAAATGCAGCAAACTTCAATTTTATGAATACATCAGGGGGAAAAGTAAGTTTAGAAAACATATTTTGCGTTTCAAATTAACAGATTCATTAATTAAAAGGAAATATTATGTGCAGTTTGTGACTTGAGCTGATTCGTTTCCTTCAATATTTTAGCATTAGTAGGTCTCATCTTCTCACACCTTGTTTTTATTCATAGATTAGAAGAGGAAAACAAGTTTTCCTGCTTTCTCAACTCCCAACTGGTTTCACAGCTTGCAACAAACTAGTCATTGAACTAACAATTTGAATAAAGTGAAATGAACATATTCTCCTGACACCTGCAGAAGATGCTACTGCTGTCAAAAGCTGGTTTAGCACTGTAAGAAACTCTGGTTCCAAGTGCTTAGCCAGTAACTTCCACCAGTTCAGTGTTTTGATTTTCTTTAAAAATTTGGCAAGTGACGCATACTGCTTGGGAAATTATTTTAATAGCTTATAGTAAGTTTAGGCCTTAATATAAGTTGTCACAACTTTAATAGGCTTACTATGAAAGAGAAAATATGTTTAATTTAAATATATTTAAATTAATAAATGCCTTGATAGAAAGATCTATATAACTGGAACATATCTCCATAATGCATTCTCCTCATGATCTCCCACACTAAGAAGTATGATCTGACCCGCAGCTCTTTCCTACTGAAAACATCTAAAATATAGTACTGTCTCCTCACAGTGAGTAAAGTAGTTTCAATGACTGTCATCTTACCTGTCAACGAAGATTGAACCTGTGACCTCCACAGCTAAAGGACAAGCCTCTACCACTTGAGCTGGAAAACTATGCCCCAGAGCTGTGAGAGAGTCTTGTCCTCTGTGGAACAGGCATAGATGGAAATATGGAAGACACACTGGGTACTCTGAACAGTGACATTCATAGCCGGAAGGTTTAGCATTAACAAGCTCAATGAATGCTGTATGGCTATTAACATTGTCATTTTAATCCTTCCCTCCTTCTGGGTCTGCGCTGTTTCCATCACCTCTATTCAGCCTAAGACATACAAAATGTCAGTGAAGATACTGGCTCCTTTTATAGCTACATTTTTTATTGCTCATTTTAGAATCCCTTTCAAACAGAGTTAGATCTCTTAAGGTCAGAAAATAAGCTGCCTTCTTTTATACAACAAAGCAGCACGAAAAGCAAACTACTTCAACACTGTACATGAGAGCTTTGCAATAAATAAGACATGTCCAAAGCTGGTGTCGTATCAGTTTTCTACATTTGTTTATGACATAATAATTTTCATGATCAATACACTAGGGCCTTTAGAAGTCTATGAATTTCTGAAACACAAAGAGGAAATACTGTAACAGACACAGACAGACAGACAGACACAGCTCTTCCAAGACGCTGACAGAGCCTCCAGAAAAATTCATGGAGCCCAATTCTTGCTGGTTTGCATCTTGTGTAGCTATTTACACCTATGCAAAGCAAATACATGCAAGATGGATGTAAAAAGGAGACCAGATCAGAATGGTAGCCTCCACTTTCCACATGTTTACAAGCTTCATCTGCTCCAGTTAAAGAGAATGGGATATTGCCATGGATTTCAGTGTGAGCAGTATCATGCTTTAAGTAACTACATCGGGCAGCAGAATCAGAACTATGACCTTGTATTTGCAACTCTTGTTCCCTTTATCCCCTGTCCTGTTATCTTTGGGGTTTTCCTGCCTTCATCTTCCCTCATCACATCATTTCTGTTTAAATTGGATAGTGAGCTCTTCAAAACAGGGACTATTTGCTATTATTTATCTGTAAAATGCCAGACACACTTTCAGGTGCCGTATAAATACAAATCATTACAATCCACATCTTTTTTCAACCAAACTAGACTGAGCAGATGTACCCGTTGCTAAGTAGGGATACTATTTGAAGTGGAGGCATGGCTCAAAGGAATCCTTTCAAAAAATGACAGGCCTTTTAGAAAAGGAAAGCTTTTCTAAATTAGAGCCACATTTTGAAGATTTAGGGGAAAAAAGCTCAGTAATGATCGGAAAAAGGAGTTCTATTTTTCTGAAGTGGCAGCTTTGTTGAAAAGACTTGACTTTCCCCAAGTGTATTAACATTAGTTTGGCCACAGGGAGCACAGCGGGGGGAAAAGCTCCTTTGTAGCAAGAGTTTTTCCTGAAAAGAAAAATCAAATTATTTTTTGGTGATTTTCACAATTTCTAACCTGTACATACCACCCACCAAAACCTAATAGACTCCTGTTGTCACCTTCAGTTCCATCATGTGCAGACTTGTCTGCTATTTGCTTTAACACAAGATGTGTTATTTTGTTCCATGTTACAGAGATGTAAGGGAATCCAGCAGGGTTGCACCTGCTCTAACGGATTTCAGCCAGACCTTGGGGTGAGTCATTGTTGTAACCTGATCTACTGGAACGAAGCAGAACAAAATGTAACCAAGCTCCAGCTACCTACAACTTTTTAACCATTCTGATGAACTGCCCTGTGGTGAACAGACCTCAGCTAGTCGAGGGGGTGGGGGGGAGAGATCTTGATGTAGTTCAAGGGGCAATGGAGTGCTCTCACCAGACTCTTCCATTGTAAAACTGCTTTCATAAGAAATCTACAGTTAACAATGGAGTCCCATTGTCAGACTGATTGTGCTTTAAAGCTCTGAAGCATGCAACTGATTGTCATTGCGAGTCTTCATCATATAAGTGCTCTCTGTATTAACATCCCCAACTCTGTGAGCTGCAGCTGCAAGTCTTCTCTGCTACTGGTGTCAAAATTTCCCATCGACAATGCACAGCTCCTCTACAACTGAGTGCAGGTGAAGTATATATTGCACGCATGCACTACTGATATTTAAAACTCCATTACAGGTTGTGTTGTTGTTTGTGTTCATTTTAAGCTCTCTTTCCTGAAATTGCTTTTGCATTCCCACAGGGGTTCTCAAACTTCATTGCACCGTGAACCCCTTCTGACAACAAAAATTACTACACGACCCTCGGCGGGGGGGAAACCTGACTTTTCCTGAGGCCCGCCACTCTGGGTGGGATGCGGGGAGTCAAAACCTGAGCTGTGCCACACCGCTTTGGAGCAGGGTAGGAGTGGGGGTTGGCAGAAAACCAAAGCCCAAATGCTTCAGTCCCAGGTTGTGGGCCTGTAATATGAACCGTGCTACCCAGGGCTGACGTCCTCATGCTCCGGCCCCAAGCAGTGGAGCTCACGTTTGGCTTCAGCCTCGGGAGGTGGGGCTCAGGCTTCGGCCCCGGTTCCAGCAAGTCTAACACCAGCCCTGGTGAACCCATTAAAATGGAATCGTGACCCACTCTGGGGTCCACTCATTGTTTGAGACCCGCTGCACTGAAAGGAACTTCTGAGAGGACCTAGCAGGCCCAAACCAATATGAGCCAATCTACAATGATCTTCTGAGGGTAAGAGCAGGACAATCAGCTTTATCCTTAGTGGTACTTTTGCCTGTGTCTTCTAGTATAAGAGGCGCTTGACATAAATTTTTATGTAGAAGTCACAGTATTTGACTATGTTCCTTGGGATTAGACATTGTTGCCCACTCTGTTCTTTAACTTTCGGGCAGTTTGCATTTTCACGTGGCTGCAGAGTTTGAGCTCCTGAATGGTTTAACTCTATTTCTCAAGGAGTATAAAAAATTTCCCCTAGCACTACCATTCAGAATCAAAGGAGGGATTAAAGAGGTATTAGGTGTTTGTAGTAAAAGATGTTGTTATCTAAAGCTGCCACTGTTAAGCAATTGTATCCTAGTCAAAGTGGCTGAATCATTAATGTGGTGGAAAAATGACAGCCTAGCATATGTGAATGATTGTAGTGCAAGTGGCCAGTCACATATCTCCGTATATTGAAGATTGGTCTACGTTACCAATATATGTGTGCCAGCATAAATACATCACTGAGGGATGTGGAAAATCCACATTCCTGGGAGATAGTGATACCGACCTAACTCCTGGTATTGACAGTGATGTGTCTATGGAGAGTTCCTTTATCAGCATAGCTATCATCTCTCAGGGAGGTGGAATACCTATGCAGATGGGAGAAACTCTCCTGTTGGCGTAGGTAATGCCATCGCTGAAGTGCTACAATGGCTTAGCTGCACTGTTGTGGCACTGTAAGTGTAGATAAGTCCTAAGTCTGGTAGGTAAGAGAGACACAACAGGGTCCTCAAGACAGGTCCTCAACTGATGTAAATTGGCTGAGCTCCACAGAAGCTTCACTTCTGGCAGAGGGCATTGATGAGAGGCTTCACTGTAGGAGTATGTGTGGAGGACAGAGTTGAGAAAGGAGAGGAAAACTTCCAAGCCTAATGGGATGAGGGACATAAAAGGCACAAGGGTGAAACTAGATGACTAGGAAAAGGATGGCCAGGTAAGAGCCTTGGGAAAAGTGAAGAGAGCAAGTATGGAAGCAAGTAGTAAAGCTATTTGAACCGAATCTTGCTGCATTGAAGTCAATAGTGACACTCCCACCGATGCAGGATCACTCCTTGATGAACACTTGACATATGATTCTTCATTGTGTTGTACCTTTAAATTGCTACCACCCTATACTGGTACTGTTATACCTCTTTTGCATGCACTTTGCATATGTATAAAATACTACACAAAGCAATGGAGAATGCTGCTATTTAGGTACAGTGAGGAAAGAAACGGGGACCTTTGCAATTCTTCACTATTTTACTAACCCAGTCACCTAATTATAAAGACAGGTTTGTGATAAAATTCAGATGAGGCTGATGTGCTGGCTGTGATGTCCATGTGGTCAGGGACGTGATGTGTTGACTGGGGTATTCATGTGAAATTTCAGTGCATTTTAAATATTGAGCCTCTGTTATTTCAGTCAAAAATAATTTGTCATTTGGCCACTGGCATTTGGCTTTCACTTTGTGAAGCAGCAGACTGGAGGAGGTAATTGCAGGCCCACGACTTGAAACCTTTCCCTCTGAACAGGGGCAATAGAAAGCTTGTATGGGTTGTAGATGTTTTTAGTGTTGTCAGCAAGAGAAATGGCAGGTAGAATCAATGTGCCCTACTGCCCAGGCAGTGCCAACAATCCAGCAATAGGGTTGGCACAACTCAGGAAAAGTATCTTGATAACAGTGACTGGTATTTCCACCTGCAAAAAGCAAAACAAATGTTCATTCTAAAGTACTGTATTTTAGATTAGGGAAGGCAGGGTTAAAAAGTATGATCATATAAATTGGAAGGACATCCCGATAGACACTCAATGATCTGGGTTCTGGGATAACTAAAAAAATAAAAATAAAATGCCCACAGTTCTAGGAGGAGGATTATGGTCACCAGCACCATTCCTCACGTACAATGCAGCTGTCCACCACAAAGGTAGCACTTGTGCAGAAGACAAAAAAAACCAACTTTTTTGAGGGGTTGGTCGAAGACCATTAAACGAAGTCTCACAGAATCTAAGAATTGCCCCAAACCTCACTGCTTTTCATTCCAAATGCAAGGTGTGCTTCTTTGATCCCGCCTTCAATAATAAATACCTATAGCATGGCAGACATAAAATAAATATTGCCAAAACATCTGATATAATTTTCCCACTTGGGGAGAAAGAACCTGATGGGACAAATCTCCCCTTTAAATAAATTGCAGCAATTCTGAGGATAAAATGCCAGCTGAAACATGCCCAAACACACTTTACACTAATGGAAGCGACCTTGGTTACTTTTGAGAATGGACAAATTCCACTGGGACAGAGGATGACTTTTCTGAGCATTTATCTGGTGCAGATACACAATTGGCTGAAACTGGGGTTCATTCCAAGTGTACACAAGGATTTAGATGTTAAAAGATGAAGTGTACACAAAGCAAAGCGGGGTAACAGATGTGTAGCTACATATAGTCCCTTTTCCTGATATTGAATCATGTATTTTGAGAACTACGGAAGGACCGTGCCAATATGGTTTGTTGTAAATTAAAAAACAACCCCCCCACCCCAAAAAAAAATATTTTTTTCTATGAAATTGTGTTCTAATATTTCCAAAGGAAACAGGTTTTTATCAAAAATCTACTGTACTGTGGAGGCCACTGAAAGCAGACTCTGCATGGAACTCACACTGAAGTCAATAAGAGCACCATATTAAACACACTCATGAGATCAGGTCCATATAATTGTCCCTTGGAGCACTGGAAACCCAAACAGAACAGCATGATCCTAATGGATATTTTAGCATCAGGAGCCCTTTAAGTATCTATATTAGACAAACTAGACAGATTATGAGCACTAGGAAGTGAAACTGATTAATCAAGTTATGTGGCCCGAAACCAGTGAAGCACAAAAACCTGAAATGGTGAAAAATAAATTAGATATGATCAATTCTGTTTCAATGCTTTAGGGTGTTAATAATAACACAGGGAGTTTTAAAAATACATAAGCTTTTTTATTCTAGCCATGCCGCTTTAAAACAGATTTGTATCTGAAAAAAAGTTTTGCAAAGTTTATTTGCTTTCCTCCTGACATTATTGTTGACAACCTCAGGACTGTATAATTTCTAGTGGTAACCAGCATACTTGTTTAGCTGCTTATCTTATTTGTTGAGCGGGATTGACTGTTTTATGAAGGTTTCTCAGGGCTAAATCCTCAGCTGGTCCGTGTCACTGTAGCATCACTGATAATTTGCATTCATTGAACATTTGGCCTACACTTAGCCATCTGCCTAGGTTTTGAGACTGGCATCCATTGCACAGCACAGTATGCAAATATGATGTGAGTCTCTTATGTTTTAGTTACTGATCAGGACTGCAGTACTGCAGAGACTGTGGTAGTGAGTTTTGTCAGCAGAGCACTAGAGGGTATGGTAATATCTGCATGCACTGCATTCAGAAGTCAGATTGTAAATGTTCACTGCCATGCTATCAGGAATGAAAATGCTTCTTCTGAATAACTTTTTTTCCTCAATGAACCTGATTACAAGCATAAATATAGTGAATTTCAATGCAAATAATAAGCTCACTTTTTGCCTCTGTTTATTCAAATTATAGATCTGGAGAAATGTGAAATTCCAGAGATTTTTCACATGTGCAAAACTTCAGGACAGAAAAAAAAAAGTCATATCAAATTAAAGAGGCACTAATCATTTATCTAGCCTGCCAGCCAAAAGCTCTCCAAAATATTGCTCTTATTTTTCTTTTTGAAAGAACCCTCCATTAGCATTACATTTGCCTTAAGTTTCCCTGGGCTTCATGTCCCCACGTCCCTGACAATCGATTCTCAGTTTGGAATCCCTTCCATTTTATTCAGCTTGATTTCTTTTGTCAGCTTCATTTTAATCCAGGGGGTCCAATTCTCCCTTCTGTTATACCAATTTTACAATGTGATTCCATTGAAGAGCCAATGAGTTTAGAGAACAATGTCCCATGTCTCTTGTTACCCCTTCACAGTACATTAATTACCTGTTCAGATTTGTACCTTCTCAGTCTCATTTTTATTCCCTTCTGCACAAGCAACAATTCTGATTTTCCCACTGTCCCTCCATTACTTGTCTCCAGTAGCCTTCTCATCACATTCCAGTAAGGCTACCTCCAACACTATTTCCATCTCAAAAGACAATCTAGTCTACTTAGATTATAAATGTTTTTTTTTTCTGTGAGATTCCCAGGTATGAATAATATAGATGTGGTTTCCCGTGAATGCTTTGGTGTTCAGAAAGACCCCAGGGAAACTGCTTGGTTTGGGGATAACATCAATAAATCTTCTAGTGTTTTCCAGAAAAGACACAAGGTCTGATTCTCTGGTTCCTTGCATCTTGTGTGGTCATTTACACCTGTGGAAAGTGCTTGTGAAAATGCCACCAGATCGGAATGGCTTCATATTACAGCATATAGCTGTACACAACTGCAGGAAGTGTAAGGCAGTGGAGGATCAGGCTGCATAAGTGTCCAGCCAAACAGTAGCCACAAGGTAGTAGGAATCTCACAGGAAACGTCCCAGGGAGGGAGAGAAGGGATTAATCATCTCCTCACTTACACCAGTCCAACCCACTGACCTACTTCTGATTTACATCAATGCGAGAGAGTGGAGAATGGGGTTCCAGATTTTTTTGCACTGTTCAGATAAATGCACACAAGGTTTTGGATGCTTATTAAAATAGAACCACCAAATCTTCTGAAATTTATCCCTCACTAATTATAATGTGTTTCTTTGAGATGGATAGCACTGTTCAAGATACTGGGGATAGTTCATAATCTTTGCCAAAGGGCGCCATGGTATCTTTAACTTTTAGCTAGACAGCAATCAGAGTCAAGTGGATGGACAATGAGTTTAACACATCACCTGAAGTGAAAAGGGCATTGCTTTGTGTTCTTTCCATTGTTTTAAAACTCTCCTAACGCTGGTGAAAGCTTGCACCTGAACTAAATGTTTCCTTCCGTAGCAATTACAACAGTCTTTTCCTCCCTCTGCTTCTATTGGAACTTTAAGTAAACATCTGGGGGAGGAGTGGTGAGCTTGTGGTTAATGCAATGACTCAGGATCCATGGTCCCTTTGCAGCCTGTCAGGGGGGCTTCCTCAGGATCAGGGTCCCCAGGTTCTTTCAAGGTCCACTGCTCTAGGCCAGCCTGCCAGGTGGACTGCCCCTGAGTCCAGGTTTCATTTGCTTTCATAGAGAATTTCTAAATTTAGGGGGGTTTGTTCCTAAATGGAAGAACCCAGATTTTGAAATATCAAAATCCTCCACAGTAGAGTTAGTCTTCACCACCCAATTTTAGAACATACATTTACTAATTCAGCCCCCAAAAGGATGTTAGGGCAGAATAAACACAAAGACCTGGTGCTGGTGTCCAAGAGTTTTGTTATCTGCTTTTAGGTGTATTAAAATCAATTTACAGTCGGCAGTGACAGCAAAAAACTTGGCTATTAACACCAAATTTCAAAATTCTAGGAAGGTCCATTAAAAGTCTAACCAAATATGTCTTACTCTATGTCCTAAGCAAATACCCAGAAAAGCGCAAGCACATCACTTGCAAAAAGTTAATTCCCAATATTTTCAAATGCCATTGGATGAAAGATGCCTCAAATACGGCCCAGAGCTACATACAGTCCACAGAGTCCTACAACAATAATAGCAATAACTTACCAGTTAGGATCAAATTCACAACTGACACTTTAGGCACCAAAATCCCAGAATCACACCCCACTAGGGTGCACAAAACCCCTGCTCTGAGCAAACCCTGCAGGTGCCTAAACTTTCTCAGCCCCTAGATGTTTGCAGTAAAAGTTCCCTAGGTATCTATGTTTCTGCCCTGGAGCACGTGCACTGCACCCCCACACCAGGCCTCCAGGCAATGAAGTCCCAGAGTGATGAACAAACAAGGGAAAAATAGGCATTTCTCTGTCAAACTCACCTTCAGGGCCTGATCCAGTATACGTACTCAGAGCTCACCTACCCGATCGGCCCTTATAGAGAAGTTTGCATAAATGTGGGGGGGTTCCAGTTCCAGTCCCTCATCTATCTCAGAGGTAGAAGAGATTTTAACGGGGATCTACCAACTCTCAGGTAAATTCCCTAGCCACTGAGCTAGTCCAATGGAGGGCCCTCATACTCTCTCCTGTTGACACTATTCTGTTATGGATAAATAACTTTAAAAAGGCCATTGGAGCAGGGGAACTAGACACTGGTCTCCTACCTCCCAGATGAGTATTCTAATCACTAGGCTATAGAGTCATTCTCTCACACTCTCTCTCTCTCCTCCATTATTTATCCACAGTAAAAGAGTTTCAACAGGGAGGGTGAAGGGAGCTCTATATCTGAATGTCCCTAGCTCAGTGATTAGAGAACTCACAGGAGAGGTAGTGGACCCCACTTCAAATCTCTTCTTCACATCAGAGGGCGGGCGTCTCCCCATCCCAGTTGAGTACCTTAACCACTGAGTTACAAGAGAGACCCTCCTCCTTCCCAGCGGGCCCTGCTTCCTGCTAAAATGGCAGAGGCACCAAACACCAAGAGGGAGTTTGCTGAGGATATTAAGCTGAGAGAGGCACCAACTTGGAGCCCATTCTCAGGCATCTGTCTCATAGAGGTACAGGCCTTAGCGTCTCTCCTTCAATTTGGCATATCCGAGTAGCTCTCTTTGAGGAGCCGCCTACCACACTAGCTTTTGTGAATCCCATTCTGAAGCACCTATCTCCCTCCATTCCCTGTATAAGGACTTAGACCCTAAATCAGGCTGTGTGTGAACCCCAGTGATCTTCCAGATGTCTACGTTTCTTGGTGAATCGAGGCTTTTACTGTTCATAGAACCTTCAAGGATTTCCAGGCACTTTCCAGACATGGATGAATTAAACCTGAAACCATCCATGTGAACTAGGGAAATATTCTTATCCTCATTTTACACAGGGAAATGGAGCCAGAGAGGAGAGGTTTGTGTGACCTTGGGTAGGCTCACACAATGTGAATTAAAAGCCAGGCATTCTGGCATCTTATGCTGTGCTCTAACCACTAGAATGTGCTTCCAACAAAGCTGAAGCAACTTCAGGATTTTATTGCAGATGAATTAAAAAAAATCGGCTCATCTTTCAGGCAAGATACAAAAGCAAATAGCATAGTTGTGTTGTCCATTTATTTTTGGAATTAAACACATTATGCAAATATAATATGCAAATTCAGTGTGGCACTTGGGCTACTGGCAAGTTCCTCATGCATCCAGTGGCATCGCAAGTTGCAGGCCTCCCTGCTGTTGATTAAGAAATTTCCTTGATAGATCTATAAATATGGAACATTAATCTGATTAATGTGACAGTCAGCCATGGCAGAAATGTATTTAAATGCGAATCGATAGCCCCATACATTTGCAAGACATTGGACGAGCAAGAAAAATAAATGCTGCCCTTGACAGGCCGCTGAGAATTCAGCACTTGAATGTTGAGCTTTAAACATCTCTAGACGCAGATGAAGATGAAGATGAAGCTGTGGAATTGTGAGCCAGCTTCAGACAAGGAGCCTAGTCCAGATCGTGATTCAAATGTAATGCACACCACTCAGTATTTCTTTGCAGGGACGCTGCAGCTTCACAACTATTTATATTGCTCAGAATTTTTTTTTAACTGCAGAAACAAGGCAAAGGACATTTTTATGCTTTATTAGGAGGAGGTTTTCCTTTTAATTCATAAAAATCATATGTAGTATGTGCGGATCCCCACCCAACTGCAGGGCTAGAGCTCAAAGCTTTTTGCCAGAGATTCAGGGAAATCAACACAGCTGAGATGTGGTGTCCGTTCAAAACAACCGCAGATGCAATGGAAGCCATTAAACTTACCAGTTGTTTGAGTGGGAGATGAGCGCACGTACATTCCAATCACAACACATATGAAGAATAAAGGCATGTTTCGATAGGATTTCAAAAGTGGTACAGAATGCCCTTTCAGTGATATGTAGCAGGACATGTGGCAGGAACCATGATGAGACGCTTATTCATTAAACTCATGCTTTCCAGGCCTCCTTTGGATAAAAGGCCATCAGTTCCTGATGTTCATGGTTTTGGCAGCTGGACCTTGAACCACTGATGAGGCAATAGGAAATAATTTTGAGGAAATAATTTTGTGTTGGACCAAAATAAATAAATAAAGCTGAAGTTCTCAGCAAATCAATAAATTTTCAGCAAATCAAATAAATTTATTTTCAGCAAAATAAATAAATAAAGCTGAAGTTTTCAGCAAATCAAAAGAATTCATTTTGGGTCAAACAACATGTTGTAATTTTGTCCATTTTTGAACATTTTCAAAAATAAAAGGAAAGAAAACCATTTCAAAACTTTTTTTAAAAAATTAACAATTTAGAAAAAGCAATATAAATTTCCCAAACATTTCTGTCTGGCCAAATCTGTATTTTTTGCTGAAAAATGTTTCAGCCAAAATGTTTTGCTTAGATTCAACCAGAATCATGTTATGCTACACACTACGCAAACCCAGACAAAAGTGACAATCCCCGCCCAAAGAGTTTCCAATGCAAGTATACAACGAAATACAACAGATAGCTGTAGGTAGACCAATGAGGGAAGCACAAAGAAACAGTGAGGAAAATATTGGTCAGCATGACAAGTTGTGTATTCATCACACCAAGAGCTTAACCATTGTCAAGATTATTGTAGGCATCATAGGAGTGTTTTGAGGAAGGTTTTGTAAGAGGATAATAAGTTAGTAGCCTACTAGATTGTATTAATTACTTGCACTTACATGCAATTTTGATGGTTGTCATATTGACCAATTGCCAGGAACTTCCCAAGCTAAAAGGATAAACATCACAACTTGCATATGGGTCTTCAGCTATCTAGCTAAGAGCTTTGTGGATTGGGCACAGAAAAATACAAAGCACATATTGACCAGGGACTACACAATGATATCAAAGTGCTTTTCAATTAATTAATTAAGCTTCAAAACAACCTTGTGGGATTTTAATGTAACCTTTGGTTAGGCCAGAGTTTACTTCACTGCCCCTCTCCTAGTCCTCCCAGTCAAGTCGAAGCAATCAAGTCTCTAAAGAACCAGAGGAATGAATTTAATTCTCAAGTACCAACTTTATAAAAATGTATAGGGATAAAAACATCATAGCTTAATTTCTACCAAACAACAAAGCTACTTCATAATAAAAACACATGATCTTCAAAGTTATAAATATAAAACTAAAACAAATTAAATCTAAACCCGTCAGCATCAATGCCTTCCCGCCCCCATTGAGAAGTAACTCAGCATTCCTAAAGCTTAGGTTGAGTTCACCTGCGTTTCAAATAGTGTCTTTGTTCATCAGCTCTAAACAGTCTGCTGAGTCAAAAGCACAGCAGTAATATCTTTTCTCTTCTTGCCTGCAGAGATCTTCATTTCGAGAACACACAGACTCTTTCGCCTCCTCTAATGGACTGTGGAATGAAGTAGTTAGTCAACTAACTAATTAACCAATCAATCAGTATTAAGTGTGCAAATGAATAACCCTGATACATGACAAATGCAAAACTCAGAAGAGAACATGTCAATGACTCTTTCCTCATCACCACATTTAAACAAGAAAGGAGTGAGTGAACCTGACTGGGTAAGACAATTTGACTAAAAAAAATGGTAAAATCAAAACATTCAAGATATACAATTAAAATGAAATACATTCATTTTCCTCCCAATTTCCTCTTTCCACAACTAACACTGCCAGGGCATTTCTGTCGGAAAGTTAACAATCTCATCAGGAATTAGGGGAAACAGCCTATTTTCTGGTCCTGTGACACTGATCTTCTCTCTGCTGAAACATCCTTTTGTAAAGCAGCTGCCCTGACCACTTGACCTCAGTGGAGTCTATTAATCCAGCTACAGGGAGCCTCCTGAGTATGCCCTAAACGACCATCCCCAAGTCCAAAGACTTTTGGGAATGGAATACTAATTGGGCCTCTGCAAAGCATCAATAACCCAGACACAACTCATTCCTCTCCCTACCACCTGCACACTTCTTGTCTCTAGATCTCTGAAAGAGATATCTTCCAGTTAGACGCATGGGTTACATTAGGTTGAAGTTACAGATCGATAAGATGAGACACGGAGATGGTAAGCGATTTGTATTTTATGTGAGAACAGACACTCCCTGTTAGAAGCTTGATTCTCAGTTCCCCGCTTGACTTACTAAACCATAGTGCAGTCAATTGGAGGCTATTTTATGACCGGCAGTTGTCACTGCTCTGCTGTGATGTGCTTTTTTTCCCTGACAAAACCTTGGTTTTGATTATAGGTAAAACCGAGCAAACCTGCAAAGGCAAACAATAGATTATCTTTGCTTCCATTTTTCACAAACAAACCCACCTGGGAAAAGGCCTGTTGGCCTATTTCTTTTTGCATGCACAAATTCTTACACAGCTCTTTCAAAAGGTGTTCTTTAAATAGCAGGAGTTATAAAGGGCTTGTTATGCAGACGACAAGGAGCCCAATTCTCCTGATTTATGCCAATGCAGAATAGGAGTCAACACCTTGGCATCAACACAGTTACAGTAATGTAAAACAGATGTAAGTGGGAAGAGAATCCAACAAGGAGCACACTGTTAAGATGAATACATTTGCTCCTGTTTTAAGCATCAGCTACATAAGCCTCCTATGAAAATGTATATGCTAGGTCTGTGACTGAAGTGACCAGACTCCAAATATAGACTCTTTACCAATAACGTAAAGCCGTGCATTAAGAAATCAGTAATCAGAGGAGTAGCCGTGATAGTCTGGATCTGCAAAAGTGACAAAGAGTCCTGTGGCACCTTATAGACTAGCAAACGTATTGGAGTATAAGCTTTTGTGGGCTAATACCCACTCGGTCGGATGCATGCACGAAAGCTTATGCTCCAATACGTTTGCTAGTCTATAAGGTGCCACAAGACTCTTTGCCGCTTTTGAAGAAATTAGTAGTTACCTCTTAAGTACTTTGTTTTCTCTTGCTTTGTTAATGGGCCAGAACAGATTTCCCTCCCACCCCTCACCCATCCACCTCCAATAGTATCATCATGATTCCTCCCACCTCCCTGCCAATCCTATACAAAATATGATGCTGGAATTGTTTTGTTTTAACTACTTGGATTGTGCCTTCCAAAGAATTTCCCCCGAAAGTCTTTCTGCTGCCTGGATATTAATTGAATTGGAAATGCTAATGTTTCTCATTGCCTGATTCCCACCAAGGGAGTGTCAAAATATCCATAAAATGAATTGTGTACACTGATGGAGACATAGATTTATGTACAGTAATGCATGTTGTTTAATATTAGAGTCTTGGAGGAATTCACTTTATTTTTAATTTTCATCACATTTTGCATATTGGAGCAGCATGTGAGATGTTTTGTATGAAAGGCCAGACTGCCAAAGTAATTTTGCTAGCAGTCAGATAAATGTATAGAATTCATTGAACGTCTCCATTATATGGAAGCATTAGACCCCAAATAGCTCCAAATCAGCATTTCCCCTGAGTTAATAAATCTATATTTTAGTGGAAGTGTTGGAATATAGTAATCTAAGGCTGCCTATTTAAAAATTGGGCTGTTCTCTCTGTTCCTGGGACTAATCTGTTCAAAAAGGTTAAGGTCAATTTTTCCTCTTACAGCTTCTGTGGTTTTTATATCATGCAGAACTGAGTATTTGAGATATGTTATTATGGACCGTGTGGACAGTATGGATTAGTGCGGACTATATAAATTCAGTGAGTCCAGTTTTTAAATACATGTGACTTACAAAAGCGCAATGATCATTAGCAGATGGCATCCCAGTTGGCAGTCTCAGCAAAAGAGCAATATCTGAACAGGCATGTGTTATGCTCTTATCCTTAGAGTTGGGCAGCAGGTCTAAAACAAATAAAAGAAAGTTCTTCTTCACACACCTCACAGTCAAACTGTGGAACTCCTTGCCTGAGGAGGTTGTGAAAGCTAGCACTATAAAAGGATTTAAAAGAGAACTGGATAAATTCATGGAGGTTAAGTCCATTAATGGTTATTAGCCAGGATGCATAAGGAATGGTGTCCCTAGCCTTTGTTTGTCATGGTGATGGACGGCAGGAGAGAAATCACTTGATCCTCACTTGTTAGGTTCACTCACTCTGAGGCACCTGGCATTGGCCACTGTTGGTAGACAGGATACTGGGCTGGATGGACCTTTGGTCTAACCCAGTACGGCCATTCTTATGTTCTTATATTCCTATAAGAGGTAGGATTGAAACATAGTGACATGGGATTGCTGGGAAATCCTTTGTTGCTTTGACCATACAACGTGCAGAATAGAAGACTGCTGGCCTGATTTTCACTATGCTCTGGCCCCTCTAGGCAGGGGAAAAAAGTGCTTATTTTAAAGAATGTGTATGTAACCAGAACCAGCTCCCCCCATCCCAGTCTCTGTTCTTATTCCATCATTTCTCTACCAAACATATAAGAATCAGCTGCAAAACATCTTCCATACCAGAATGAACCAGGCAGACGCACTGCAAGGGAATCCATGTCCAAATCTTAATCAAACCATATATATATAAAAAAAAAATCTCAGTAAACCAGGTAGATCTAAAAGGCCAAAAGTTCAATTTTCTAGTTTCTAAGCAGTCCTGGAAGAGCTGTCACTCTCAATGCAAAAAAATTGAAAGAGAAAACCATGAAGCTAAATTTCAGCTTTCAAAAGATAATGTTGAAAGTGTAGCATTGCCTCTAAAAAAATATTTTTGTTTAGAAAAGAAAATGTTACAAGTTGTATTTGCACTGTGGAAAACCGAGGGCCTCAAGAAAGATCAAGGCCTTATTCTATGTGCTGTACATACACATAATAGGAAACTGTTTCTTGCCTAAAAAGACCTTAAAACCTAAATAGACAAGGGAGACAAAGTGTGAGAGATAAGAAATACTATTTCCATTATACAGACAAATAACTGAGGCACACCGGGATTAAGCGACTTAGATTCTCAGACTTTAAGGCCAGAAGGGATCAGTTTTCAAGGTTGTCCAGATCATCTTGTGTGATATTCTGGTCCTCCTCTGTATTGGCAATACCTCCTATCTTCGTGTCATCTGAAAATTTTATTAGCACATTCCCACTTTTTGTTCCAAGGTCATTAATAAAAAATGTTAAGTAAGATTGACCCCAAGATTGATTCCTGAGGAACTCCACTAGTAACCTCCTTCAAGCCTGACAGTTCACCTTTCAGTATAACCCATTGTAGTTTCCCCTTGAACCCATTCCTTATCTACCTTTTGATTCTCATATTAATCTCCATCTTCTTCAATGTAACTAATAATTCCCCATGTGGAAATGTAGCAAATGACTTACAGGAGATCGAATCTATATGGATTTCAGTATTTCCTTTGTCTAAAAACTCAGTTATCTTCTCAAAGAAGACCAGGTTGGCCTGGCACAATCTACTTTCTGTAAGACCATGTTGTATTTTATCCCAATTACTGTTTACCTCTATGTTCTTAACTACTTTATTTTTCAATATTTGTTCTAAGACCTTGTATACAATTGAGGTCAAACTAATAGGTTTTTAGTCTCCTGAATCACTTTTATTCTCTTTAGTTAAAAATAGGAATTATATTAGCAAGTCTCCAATCCTTAGGATACAACCCCAGAGTTTATTGATTCTTTACAAATTTTTGCTATTTGGCTTGCCATTTCATGTGCCAGTTCCTTTCACATTCTTGGATGGAGATTGTCTGGACCCCTCGATTTAGCCCCATTAAGCTATCTGAGTTTGATTTCCACCTCGGATATGGTAATTTCTAATTCAAAATCCTCATTACCATTAGCTACCGTGCCACTACTCTTAAGCTCTTCATTACTCTTCACTACTTGGTTCCATGTGTAGTCTTGTCCCATGGATGGTTTTATCTAGTCTAGGAAAAAAAGTTCTAATTAGTATTAGGCTTAGGCTACATGTACACTACAGCCAGGATAGATGCTTTGAGATCGATCCATTGGTGGCTACTTTGATGATCCTTATTGCAAGAGAGATTTCCAAAAGCACTTTAAGAATGTTGCTGTACAAGTCTCACTGGATAATATGTATATTCCTAAATCCCTTTGGTGCGTTGTCTATTTTCCCTCTTGAAACTTTTAAAGAACCCAATCCAACAAACTTTTACTCATGGGAATAGTGAGGAACTACACTATACTGACAGTATAACACACACTCTTCATATAAAGCTGGAAGAAGTGTGCTATAATCTCAAAGAAGAATCTAAAACATTTCACTACATTTTAAAATAATCACATCATTACAAAGATTGGAAGGGGAACAGGCATGGAAAACATTCCTCCATTTTTTTGGAGTAAAGATTGTAATGAGAAGGGAAGCCATAGAATCATTACTCCATGAAGATTATTTATAATGGTCTTTCTATGGTATAGTCTCCCAATATACAGGTGTAATGGTTGCACACATGAGTAATAGAGCAATAGATTGAAAATGACTCCTGTGAGTATAATATAATGCTATACTACATAGAGTGTATGACTATAGTATGTTGTACTGTAGTGTGGTATAACAGTGATTCATAATATAGTAATAGGAGGCAGTGTGAGCTAGAGGATAGAGCACTGGAGCGAAGAATCAGAGGGGTAGCCGTGTTAGTCTGGAATTGCAACCGATGAAGTGGGTATTAGCCCACGAAAGCTTATGCTTTAATACTTTTAGTTAGTCTTTAAGGTGCCATTGGAGCGAGATTCAGGAGATTTGGCTTCTGTTCCTGGCTTCGGCCTCTTGGCTGCTGGGTGATCTTCTGAAAGTCACTTTTCCTTTTTGTGCTTCAGTCTCCTCATTTGTAAAATGGAGATAATGACATTGGCCCCTTTTGTCAAGTCCCATATGAGTGCTGCATATTATTATTACACCAAATGGGCTACTGGTGTAAATGAAGTCAATATAGCTATTCCAGTTTACCCCAGTTGATAATCTGTATACATAAATACATAGCACAGCAGAGACCATAGCAAAAGCTCAGAAAAAGCAGGGGCAATAAGGTAGAAAACAAGCTGCTAGATGTTTTTTAAAAAGTTATGACAAGGCACATTAAGCATTGATTTAATTTTGCAGTTCACTGTGATGTCACAAGCTACATTGACTGCGAAGTCACACCTCCGCTTAACTACAGGTAAATAAAAACATCATCTAGGTTGAGGCTGCATGAAAGATGTCTGGCCATAATTCCAAACATATTTCATTTGATTATGGCACAGCGCAGCAATCTACAGCACTCCCACAACTGAATTAACAACCAAGTTAACTCAATAACAAGCTGCCTTAATACACATTTCCATTTCTCATGCACTTTCTGCAGTCAGGTGAACTCTCATAGAAAATGCCATAAGAGAACAGAACAGTAATCCACTGAGTCTGACATTCTGCTTCTTCAGGTAACCTCGTGGGAACTCTGCACAGGTGATAGAAATTACAGTAGGTGTCCAGAGATATGGCTGAAAAGTGGAGCATGTAGACATCCTATAGGACTGTGCACATGTATGTTCTACTTATGCTCCATTCTGTGGGCTTAGTTGGGAACCAAGTGATGAAAGACCTTAGGTAGCCATTCCTATGCATCGTTGAATTTCACCCAAAGATCCAAATTCTGATCTCACACTGGAGTAAGCCCACTGAAGTCAGGCAGGTTATTGTAAATCTTTGCCAGTGTACTTCAGATCAGAAGCTGGCCCTAAAAGTCTTTACAACCTAGTCAGTGCAGGTAGCCCTAACAGGCAAAGTAAATAAGCACTCCAATGAAGTGGAAAGAAAAATGTCATGACACAACTCTTTCTCTAGTGTATGACTTTGTTGTTAGTTAACACATACAAGACTATAATTATACAGTGAATAAAAAGTGATAGAAAAAACTCTTTGAGTCACATTATCCGTCCCCTGCCAATGAAGGATTTATATCCAATTAGAGTAGAACTATATTATTTCTCCCTTAGGGGCAGATTATGGTACCCTAACTCAAAGTGAGTAGTATCTTACTCCACAAGGAGTTCCATTAGGTCAGATCATCATCAGATGTAGATAAGCATAACTGTATGGAAGTCATTGAAGCTACAGATGGTTACACCTACTGAAGATCTGGTCCATTGATTTCCAAGGTCTCAGAACCTGGCTTCAAGCAAGAATTAGCAAAGTTCTTCATCTAGGGGTGATATCCTGGCCTCATTTAAGTCCCTGGTAAAACTCCCATGGACTTCAATGGGCCCAGGATTTCATCCTAGTTGATTGTAGTCCTTAGGTAATTTTCAATGCGAATAATTGTCACTCCTCTTCTCAGCAATGATTTAATAGCATAGAGCTGTGAGAGGTAACCTAATAATAAGACTTACTTTATGTGTACAAAATACTCTGCAGTACATTCATCAATATAATGTGATGTATCACAAATAATTACTAAAACAGACTATGCTTGTCAAAACAAATAACCAGAAGATAATACAGCATAAATCAATATCTTTTTAAATCTTATACTTGTCACCTTGCACATTTGCAATTTCAGGAAGCTCCAATATCTCTGTTGGGCTTCAGCTAGGCCCTGCTGTAACTCCCAGTTATGGTTTTGTGGGGTCAGATGATGAATAAGATGCATATGGCAACATTTGCCAGATGAAATTATGCTACCAGTTACACAACAATCTATATCTCCTTACTGAGTCTTTTTTTTAAAAAAAGGTCTCATACATGCATTTAACAAGAGCAGAGTAGCAGAATGGTAACCTCACAAAGTATCCACGGGGATTGTATAAATAACAACTCAATCCTGACAACGGATTAGGGTACCATGAGAAACAAGCACAAAGATGACCCAATCCCCATGATGTCCATTGTACTGTTTTTCCCACGGTGACTTGTGCATTTGGGAATATCCTGCTTGAAGAACTTCTGTGTAATGCTATGCACACTGTCAATGCTCAGCAGAAAGGAATAGTAATAAAAGATTAAGAAAAATATAGTTTCTGCTGGTGATCAATCAAGGTTTTTACCATAAGGGCCCTAGCAGCTCTGGAATTTCCTCTCTCCTTTGCTCTGCAACCTCAGGAGGCTGGGAAGTGGGACTCTTGGGGGTTTATGTTTGGAGGTTTTAAGTTGTTATGGTCAAAGTATTCCCCAATTGTCTACAATCTAGATCAGGGCCTCATTGTGCTAGATGATGTACAAATGCATAGTGAGAGATCATCCCTTCCCTGAAGGTTTACAATTTAAACAGACAAGACAAAGGGTGGGAGAAAAGATGCACTATTAGCCTCATTTTACAGATGGGCATCAGAGGTACAGAGAGACTGAATGTTTGCCCCAGGTCCACAACAGGTCGCTATCAGTGCCAGGAATAGAACCCCAAGTCTCTCGTGTTCCGGGCTAGTACCCTAGCCACAGGGTGAGGAGTTGGCTCATTGCTTTTATATCTGTTACATTTGTAAAAGAGTATCCAGGCTGCTCAGCCCCAAGGATGGGGGATGTTTCCTTTTACTTGTAGCATAAAACAAAATAAATAAAAGCTGTCTTCAGCTTTCCAAACAACATCAGCACCACCCCAGCCCTCTGTCCTCCTGCTGGTCTTTAGGTTTTTCGAAGCAGCACTAAAGTATAAACACTCTAACGCTGTCCCTGGTGCCCACTGCCAGACAGAACCTTCACATGCCAATAAGTAAAAAGCCCAACATGAAGTGTCTTTTTGCCACCAAGGATCAACTCGTCTCACTGCTTGTTGCTAATTGTCTTCATTTGTTGAGTCTGATTTGGCAGGCTCTATCAGCAAGAAGGAACTTGTGTAATTGCACTAATTTTTCTAAGCCCTAAATGAGAAAACAACAGTGGATGTCACTGGCAGTGTGGCTATAAATTAATTAGAATTCGCAGTGTTTCCCACAGTACTTTTTGAAGTGATTGAAAACAAATTCACTTTATCTCTATGTGATGGGATGACCACTCCACACAGGACTGAAAGGGGTTAAGGTGGACACACAGGCTTCAGGGAAAGCAAACAACAGTCACACCCTGACAAAAGGGAGGAGGGTTTTGCAGCTGGTACACCCAGAGAGAGAAGGAGAACCAGATGTGGTAGGAAGCAACCCCGGGAAGGAGCAGTGAGGAAGGTCCAGGACTGCTAATCTGAGGATCTTTGGACTGGAATCTATTGTAGGAGGCGGGTCTGGGTTCCCCTACCAGCCCCTGAGGGAGTAGCACCATGGGGCAGTGAAAGGGAAGATGGCTAGGACCACTAGAGAGAGGGTCTTTGCTAACCCAGAACAGAACGCTGACCTGGCCGGAGGGCTGTCATGAAGAGGATTCTGTGGTTACTGGGAAAGAAAGGAGCTTCAGTCTTGTGAGAAAGGCAGAACAGTGTGCAAGCCACGGAGGGGAGCACTGACCTCTGGCCCAATCTCTAGAGTGACCAGGAGGAGAAGTCAAATCAGTGATGAGTGGTGCACCCATGACACCCTACACAAAACTTGTTGCCAAATATCTTTGTTCTATGTATGGTAGTTCCTCCTGGAAATAGAATCCTCATGCTAGGTTGTGCTCTAATGGATACAGTAATATCGTAAAGGGCTTCCCCTCCACCACTGGCTGGGGTGCAGATGGTTGTGGGTTAAGAGGCTGGGGTCAAAGGAACGAAAATAACTTGTTTGTGTGGTGGGAGGAATTGCTGGTTGCCAGCTCCAGTGGAGAGAGGCATTGCTGTGCAAGGGTTTTGGCTGCATTAAAGCTGGTTTGGAGTTTAAGACAATGGGGTCTCACCTTGTTCCTTCAAACATCCCACGCATGATACAGGAGGGCTGGATATGGAGAGCTGATACAGGAGGTTGGGGGGTGGAGGATAAAAGGACACTGATGCACCAGTACAATACAGAGACAACACCAGAGTGAGTAGCCATTGACCTACTTGGACCCCTGCTAGTGACTGAGTGGGGAATTAGCCCCTGAATTACAATATTGTTTTTATTCCAGCAGGTCCCACACTACAGTGTCCACATGCCCAGAAAAAGAGTCATTCCACAAATGAACTTACAATCTGAAGCTATGTCTACACTACCAGCGAGGGGTGTGATTCCCTTGCTTGTGTACACGTACTCTCAGCATGGGTAGAGACAGCAGGGGCATGGCTTAATCATGCTGAATACATACCCACTGGTTTCAGGCAGGTTTGTACTCATCCCACCTAAGCTATGCTGCTGCTTCCTGAGCTACCATGGCTACACTACTATTTATATGAGTGCTAGCTCAACAAACGCTAGTGCAAGCATAGATACATGAGCGTAGGAATCACGCCCCTGGCTCATAGTGTAGATAGAACTTTAGAAGACAAGCTACAGACAAAGGGTGCAGGGAGAGTGCTAAAAGGAAAAGAAGAAGAAAAAAGAAAAAAGAAAAAAAGAAAAGAAAGTTTAACATTGACAGTCTTCAGAGGCTTCTTGACCTAATCATGATTAGCTGGCTAAAGTCTTGTAGGCATCACGGAAGATGTGGCTCTTGGGTAGGGATTTCAAGAGAGAGAGAGAGAGAAAGAGAGGTTAATGGCTTTCTGAGGTAGTTTAGCGATTGTATAACAAAGACCAAGGGATGGCCGAAGGCACAAATTCAGTTCTGCAAGAAGCTGGGAAACAGAGGGTTAATGCTGGCATTCCTGGCAGAGCAGAGGCATTAGGAGATGAGTGGATGTATAAAGAGAAGAAGAGTCAGGAAAGGCATTCAGGGAGAGAACACAAACCTTCAGCTGTATGTTGTGGGAAAAGGGGCAGCTGGTGGAGGGAGTCAAACAGGGAAGAAAAGGGCAAACACAACAGAGATAGAAGATGAGCTTAGCAGCTACATTTTGAATATGTTGCAGTGGGGAGGATATGGATCCATGGGAGTCCAAGACAGGGAATAATTATGAAGGCCTGGAAGAGAGTGTTAACTGTCTGCATAGAAAGGAAAGTTTGGATATTCATAAGGACCCCTCTGCTTAAAACATTAAGACATTATAGAAGGTTAACTCTTTGAAGCGAGAGCTGTAACTTTTCAAATAAAACAGACAAGTGCTTGACTCTCTTGACTTAGACTATTACAGAGATAAGGGCCAGCCACAAAGTTCAGACTCAGGTTTGAACATCACCAAAGACAAGGGATATTCTGGTCTGGGATAGTATCTTGGGCCCCCCTGGAAACTGAATGCCATACAATTTGCATTATTTCATTTTCAGTCATGTCTGGTGCACCTCCCCAAAGGGCTGTTAATGGCCCAGGTTGTGGGTGGGGATGGGTTCAACAAACCTATACGATGCCTATAAAAGTCTGCAATCTATGCTCACTTCGAAGAGCCAAGCTCCCCATCACTTGCCTTCATGTGGCAGAGGTATTGTTACTAGGTATCTGGCACCTTTTAAAATAGCTGAGGACAGGTGGGTCCTTTAGGCCAGGAGGGCAGCCTTCTTCGGAGTCAGGAAATTCTGACCACCAATCCACCCACCCATGTGTTAAATATACCATGCTGTTGGGTAGATACTGTTAGTGGTTCACCAAGTCTACAGCAACAACGTGGGATGACAGTGGGCAAGTACTTAGTTCTACTGAGAAAAGGCCATCTCATGATGGTGTGTCTCAGGGACACCAACGGCTATGCTAGCACTCTTATAGGAGCAAGGTGATTATTTCAATGCAAGCAGTTTTCCTCTTTTTGTGGTAAGTTACCTGTGACCCCAAGAGCCCCTCAATGTCAACTGGCAAAAGGTACACAGACATGTAACAGCAATGCCTATCAGGTCTGATAAACTCACTACGCCTAATACAAGATTGTAATGTAAGGGATCATATAAATGCTTATAATATGCTGGTCATCATAAGCATCATGAGTTGTTTGTACAGGTGTCATGCAAGAAGTTGCATGTGTGTACAAACGATATGTTTAAACTCCATAACCAGCCAGGGTGAATAAACAAGTTCTTCTCAGGTAATGGAATGTTGACATAGCTGTCTGCCTACAGCTCTCATGTAAAGTAAGCAAGATAAGTCAAATTTAATAGGAGTTCATTTGCATTTGAAGTCAACTGGAAAAGCAATTTAACCAGAGGTTGAGAAAAGCAACATGGCAGTAGCACTCCAGAGAACAAACAGCAGGAATGCATTTCAAAGGTTTATTGGATATCAGAAGGAGGAAGAAAGATATTTTGTTATTCACCACAGAGGGATAAAAAGGATAGCGCGTTTTTATCCATAATAACTGAATCGTGGCCCTGGGAGCTGGTGATGCTGAGAAATTTTTATAGGTGAGATTCCTTACTAAGACAAGGATTTTAGCCCACTGAAGTTATGTTTAATCTCTCTGAAGCATGTTATACTTTTGGTTTCTTTGTAACCATTTCTGTTTTCACTGTCCTTCTTCAGTATCCCTTAAACTCTATCTTCATTAAGAAATTTCTCTTTGTTTTATCAGAAGTAGATCTCTGTGCTGTCGTATTAAGAAACGTGAATTCTTAGTTGAGTCAAAGAAGCTCTCTTTTGGGAGATAGTAAACTCGGGAATTTATGTGAGGGTCCAGTGGATATTTCAAGGGAACACTCTTCCACACTGCATGGGAACTGGGCTGTACCAAGTGTTCTTGCAAAGCAAAGTAGCTTTGTCAGAGTTTTGGAGGAGATTATTTGGGTGACTAGCTGACTATGAATGTCAGGGAACTGATACAAAATTTAGCCACAGCAAGTCTCTCTTTTGCTAAAGCAGAAGAGTAACTAGGTGACCAATAGTTCTGGAGACCCTGAGAAAGTATCACATTGCCAAAAGGAAGTAGCAGATACCAGTTATAAGGAGACTGGTCTGTATGCTTCTCCTCCAGTGACTACTGCTAACCATGGGAGAAAATTTCAGCTGTATGCCAAAAGTTTGCCTGCCTCAAGCCTAGAAGTCTTGGGCCAATAGGATTAGTGGCCAGCATTGGAATTGTATTTGAAAGAATCACAGCCAAAGAAGTCCCATATCATAACAAGAGCAACACTGAATGTATTCAGTGTGTTGGGTAAATGTATGGAAGTAGCTGATATGATGGTAAGGACAAATATTGATGTTTTGAGTCTACAGGAAATACAATGGATGGAGAACACAGAGAAGGAATTGGATTTAGACTAGAAACTCTTTTACATGGGTGACAAAAGGGGATGTAATGGAGCTGGGATGGTTGTCAGAGAAGGGTTTGAGAAGACTGTTTGAAGTTTGTAGAGCGATAGACTGGTGGCTGTAGGAGTGCAAGTTAAGAATGCATCATGTCTGTGGCATAACCATATGCACCGCAATTTAATGGGATAAAGAAGAGAAGGGGATTTTCCACCAAAACTCGTTGGCACTAGTGGATACAGCATCCCATGAGATGCTGCTATTAGTGCTGGGTGATCTGAATGCACATACAGGTAAAAACAGACAGGGGTATGAACTGTGTTTAGGAAAATGAAACCTAGACTCTATGACTTAGGAAAGGAGATCACTACCAGACGTGTACAGGCAACCAACAGATGAGAGCCAATACATGGTTCTGAAAGAAGGTGAATCATTTGCTTACATATTTCAGCATTGGAAACAAAAGCCAGATTGATATGTTGTTGGTGAGGAAGGCTGAGTGGAGTTGAGTTATCCTGGCAAAGTGATACTTAGCACTTATGCCTATAACCCTTATGGCAAAGATTATGCTAGAGTGTTGGACAAGAAGGGAACTAAGTTCAAATGAAACCAGATTGAAATACAGGAGGTTAAGGGGAAGGATGGCAGAGAAGTTTGGGCAAGCAGTACAGGAGAAGCATCTGGAAACAGATTTGGCATCCACTGAAGAGAACAAGAATCAGCTCAAAAGAATGTGGATTGCAGTGATGGAAGACGTTTGTGGATGATGGAGATGGGGAAAACCAAGGGAAAGACAGGAGTGGTGCAAAGTGCAAGCAGCGATCCCAAATAAGAATAGGGTGCATTAAAACAAAGAAAAGAAATGACTCCATCAAATGTAAACAAAAATGAATACAAAGCCACAAAGCAAAATGCCAAGCGTGCAGTGAAGAAGGCCAAAAAGTGCCTTAGATCATTTATATGCTAAACTTATTAATGATCCACAGATGGCTGGCAAAAAGCTCTATAGCACTGCAAAAATGAGATGCAAAAGGAAGGAGGGTGGTATTGTAACAACATATATAAGTGATGGTCAGAAGAGGCTAGTAACACCCGAACAAGTGAAGGAGAGGTGGACAATATTTTTGAGAGTCTCTTAAACTATGCAAACCTCTTTAAGGTGGAGTTGTCAACATGGGACTTTAATCTGTCAAGTCTTGGGCAAGAGAAGCATAAACTAGATGGGCAGAGCGGTTAAACCTATATGACAAGATATTCCTGAAGAATGGTGCAAATCTTTCTTGGTCCCAATACATAAGAAGGGAAGAATCCATGAATGTGGAACCTATCTAGGGATAAAGATATTGTTGCATGGGATGAAGATACTGGAATATATCCTGGATGCTAGGATTAGGAGAATGGTGGAAATTCTTCCACGAACAAGAACAGCTCAGCCTTAGGAAGGAATGGGGAACCACGGATACCAGATTTGTAATTCAGCAAGGGGTAGAGAAGTGGCTGGAGTACCAACAGGACAGCTTCTGGTCTTTCATAGATAGGGCCCTACCAAATTCATGGTCCATTTTAGTCAATTTCACAGTCATGGGCTTTTAAAAATCATAAATTTCACAATTTTAACTATTTAAATCTGAAATTTCATGGTATTGTAATTCTAGAGGTCCTGATGCCCCCCGCCCCCCAAAAAGAATGAGTGTTTGTAGGGGGGTGGGAGGAGGTTTTGCAGGGTTATTGTACGGGGGCGGGGCGGGGGAGGGAATACTGCTACTCTTACTTCTGCGCTGCTGCTGGGATCCCAGCTCTGAAGACAAAGGCGCTGCCAGCAGCAGCACAGAAGTGGATGGCATGGCACGATATTGCCGCCCTTTCTTCTGCACTGCTGCTGGCTGGGTGCTGCCTTCAGAGCTGGGCATCTGACCAACAGCCACTGCTCTCCAGCCGCCCGGCTCTGAAGGTAGCACAGAAGTAAGGGTGACAATACCAGACCCCCCCCACAAAAAAACCTTGTGACCCCCACCATGCAATTCAGGGTCAAGATCCCCAATTTGAAAAATGCTGGTCTCTCTCATGAAATCTATATAGTACAAGGTAAAAGCACACAAAAGGCCAGATTTCACAGTCCATGACGTATTAAATGATATACACCCCTTCGAGGTATTTTATGGATGGACAAACTGAGACTCACTGAGGTTAAGCGACTTTTTTTCAGGGTCACTGGTCAAGTCAGTGGCAAAGTCAGGAACAGAACTCAGGAGTCCTGACTGCAAATCCCTAGTTCTAGCTGTTAGAGAGTACTTTCTCCCTAAGCACATGATGTAATTCTTTCATGGTCGTGAATTTAGTAGAGCCCTATTCATAGACCTAGAAAAAGGGATATGATGAAGTGGAAGAAAGATGCTCATGATACTTTTGAGGAAATATGGAGGGTCTATGGATTTACTTATCACGGTGAAAGCTCTACACAGATCACTGAAAACATGTTTTGGAATGACAAATCCCCGTTAAGTGAAAGTTTGACTGCACCAGAGGTCTGCCCTAAATCCACTGGCTGTTTATCAAATTGATGGTTTGTGTCATCTTGAAGATCCCAATTGGAAAAGGTCCCTGCTATACGCAGAGGACATAGCAATACGGGTATCCTCAAAAGTGGACTTGAAGGAAATAGTATAGCAGTGGTATTACCAATTTAGCTGGCATGGGATGAAAATGAGCTTGACTAAGGGTAATAATTTATATAGAAATAGATTTAATGCATTTTGCTTATTACAGGAAGCTGTTAATGTGTTTATTTATAGGTACTACCCTTCTCTCTGTTATTTCAATTATTCATAGCAGAACTGACATCTCTGAGAGACCATTTTTCATTCAGAGGTTGGAAGTGGGGTGGGGAAGACACTTATAAGTGCCATTGAGGAACACAAATTCCTTCCTGGTAATCAACATGGCAATTAAACCCTTAAGAATCAGTGTGACCAGATAAGAGGGGGAAAACCAAGTAACACATTAAAATCCACTTCCTGAACAAAAGGAAAATATCTTTAAAAGAAGCAAATTCAATCTGCTTTTTCCACATAACAGCACGTATAATTCTGAATGCCTTGTATTAAATTGTCTCTATATTTTCTCTTTCCTTTCCTGTTATTGTGCTTGATTATACTTACCCTTATTAAAGTAGCAAATTTCCTGGAAAAATACCATCATTATAATCCCGGGCAAACACAAGTAATGAATTTATTATTACTATTATTCTTGTTCTTATCATGGTAGCACTTAACAGGACCCAACCAAGATAAGGGGTTTGTTGTACTAGATACTGTACAAACATCTTTAAGTGACAGCTCCTGTCCTGAAGACCTTATAATCTAAAACAAGAAAGAAAATCTGAGAGAAAGTATTATTATTATCCTCACTGTGATGGTGCACCCCATAAGGCTTTATGGAAATATGATTATAAATGTATATATGGCATAATTGAATATGTTTTATGCTACATATGCCATGTAACATATCACTGTAAAAGTTATGAGCTACTGAATCGATTTTTCTTATTTGTATGCATGTATCATGTCTGAAGTTATGAATATTGGCTGTGTACTTGCTTCACTTCTAAGTAGCTGTAATAAAGCATTTGGTCAGCTTTTTGAGAAAGGAATTTGCAAGTGCCCAGTCAAGTAGCACTTAATGGACAATAGAGTTTGGGAGGCTCCAATCCACATAATAAGTCTATCTGAGGATGTTCAAGATAGCATGTAACAATGGCTGATGCCTGTAAGTTCTGAGTCATGCATGGACATGTGACGTGCCCATGCGACTCCATTTTGTAGCTGGATTTTACACAGGGGAAGTGTGTGGGGGATCTCCACCCATAAGAGAAAGTCTAATTAAACCTCTGGGAGACCCCTCCAGTTTGTCTTCAGTTGGCTTAAGAGAGAGCCTCTCCACCCGCAAGGATACCTGAGAGAAACTGGAACTAAAGACAGTAACTACAGGGAGTGTGAGTGATTGCTGGACCCAAACTAGAAGGAGACTCGTCTATAAAAGGAAGCTCGCTGGAGCTCCTCTGAGAGTGAGGTTTCATCTGTATTCAGTTTTATTACTGTATTAGAGATAGGCTTGTGTGTTTTATTTTATTTTACTTGGTAATTCACTTTGTTCTGTCTTTTACTACTTGTAACCACTTAAATCGTGCTTTCTGTATTTAATAAAATCACTTTTTACTTATTAACCTGGAATATGTATTAGTACCTGTGAGGGCAAACAGCTGTGCATATCTCTCTGTCATTGTTATAGAGGGTAAACAATCCATGAGTTTACCCTATATAAACTTTATAGAGAATAAAAGGGATTTATTGGGGTTTCGACCTCACTGGGAGTTGAGCATCTGAGTGTTAAAGACAGGAACACTTCTTAGTCTGTTTTCAGTTGAGCCTACAGCTGTTAGGATGTAGTTCAGACTTGGATCTGGGTTTGCAGCAAGCTAGCAGGTCTGACTCAAACCAGGCAGCGCTCTGAAGTCTCAAGCTTCCAGGGTAGGGAAAGCAGAGGCAGAAGTAGTCTTGGCACATCAGTTGGAAGCCCCCAGGGGGTTTCTGTGATCTAATCTATCACAGAAACCACAGATGGAATCCGTCACTTCCACTGCATGCATCCGACGAAGTGGGTATTAGCCCACGAAAGCTTATGCTCTAATACTTTAGTTAGTCTTTAAGGTGCCACAGGACTCTTTGTTACTTCTGCAATCCATCACATACATTTCACAAATGGGGAATTGAAGCACAGGGATATTAAGTGACTTGCCAAAGGCCACATAGAAAGTCTGTGGCAGAGCCGGAACTGATGTTCAGCTGTGCAAAGGGGAGCTGTTCCCATGCTCGTGCAAATCACAGACATTTTCAATCATATTCCAAAACTGCAGAATTACATTTGGGTAATAATAAAGTTACTGGAGTAACTTTATAAAACAAACAGGCTGTCAGTATTTACCAACTAAATAAAACTAAATCCTGTAAACTAATAACTGGCTTAATCCTGTTGGTACTGTTCTATCAAACCAGATATGAAAGGCTTTATACTCCTCTACGGTTGGCCCATGTTATTACCATTAATGACTGTGGTGGGTATTCATGCATCTGGAAGGGAAAACAAAACTTTGATGTACTGCTGTTTGAACAGCAAGGTCCACAGAGCAACTTAGTGCATGGCAGGCTTGAGGGTTGTAGATTTACATCCCAGATTGTGATCCACTAAGTTTCCAAACAGATAAACCATTTATATTTTGGAAAGGATACAAGACAGAATCCCTACATCAGACAACATGTCCAATGAAAATTATAGATAGCCAATGGGTGGAAGAAAAGCTTGTAGACTTTGAAGATCAAACCCTTCTGAATATTATTAGAGATGGGCCAATGCAGCTAACTTCAGATGCTTTGGGAGTGTTTACAAATGGAGTTTAGGACCATTCACAGATCTTAAGGCCTGAAGGGGCCTTTCAGTCAGTTAGATCAACTGGCCACCTTATAACTCAAGCCAGAGACTTTTATAAATTTATTATAATACTGAGACCAATACCTTGTGTTTGAATTAGGCATTTCTTCCAGAAAGACACCCAGGCTTAATCTGAAAATGTCAAGAGATAGAAAATCTACCTTTCTATTACAGAGTGTGGGGCTAATTGCAATGGCTGTAGGTTATTTATTTGAAAATGAGGTTCTGGCTCAGACTTTATGGTATTGCCTTAATTTCTTGGGTGACTATAGAGAACTCTAAGTAACTTGGCAATGCCAAGGTGAACTTTAGGAAGAACAGTAATAATAATTCATGAACTATCATCTTTATAATATAGAAGGAACATATGTAAAAACATATGTAAAACCAAAACCAGACCGGGTGGCACTCGTGGTGTAGCCAGAACAACAATAGTTTGTAAAGTTTGTTTTTTATTGTTTAAGGGAGGATACAAGACATTTAAGGAAAAAATAAGAAAATAAACAAAAAGCAATACAAGAACTGGAAGAGCATAAGATGCAAGAAGAGAGCAAGAAAGCTAAATTTATAATGTCTAGAGAGGAAAATACTCAGGGGAGACACGGTCACAGTCTATAAATATCATCCAGCTACAACTATATTTGGAAAAGGGGAAATATCCAGTCACAGAAGATGGCAGGCCAGGAAGCTAAGAAGGGAAATATTTAGGATATATGTTACAGAAAATTTTGAGGAGTAAAAGCATGTTTCAGTGGAATAGACTGGCAAAGTGGTAGTCAATGAACCTTCACTGCAAAACGTTAGTGGGAATGACCTGGGGAGTAACATTGCACCACACAGGCAATAAACTCCAGGGCCGATATTTCAGTCTCAGCCCTTCCCTGATTCTTGAATCAGTCTCCCCATTCTTCTCCATAAAATCCCATCGCTTTCTTCCTTCAAATCTCTCCTTAAAACCTTCCCTGCCTTGTTCAAATTGTTCTCAACTCCTCCTTATCTTTTTAATATTCCCAACCTTCCTGTACCTTGCCTTGTTCTAGGCCTTGTCTTTATTTATCTCAGCCCTTTTAAAGCATGGCACTGTAAACACAAAACATAAGAATGGCCCTACTGAGTATCACAGCCTAGAACCCCTGAGCCCAAGTGATCCACAAGCCTGAGACTCCCAAGTATCTGGGATTACAGGCACACGGCACTGCACTCAGATAATGTGAATACACTGAAGTGATAGTAAATATTAAGGGTTAGGCAGTGACCTTATTCTACTCAGTGAATCATTGCAAGAAGAGCCTGACCAACTCTTGTTCTACCTACCTGGATCTTGGATCCACGTCAGGTGCCGAACCCAGCCCCTGCTTTCTGAATTCTGTCCACTGACAAGTGGG
Organism: Dermatemys mawii; assembly: GCA_007922305.1. Lineage (NCBI taxonomy): Eukaryota > Metazoa > Chordata > Testudines > Dermatemydidae > Dermatemys > Dermatemys mawii. The sequence continues at coordinate 7,180,950 of ML677326.1, forward strand.
CAGAGCCAAGAGTAGCCTACCAGACATAAGGAAGAAGTAAGCTTTAGCCTTTGGAATTTCATTCCTTTCTCATGACCTCTGGGGGTGGAACAATTATGTACAGCCCATTACTTAGGAGTGAACCTGAAGTTTCAGTCTAACCCTGTAAGATTAGATTTGCGATTGTTAAGGTATACATCAAGGAACAAAGTATGGCAGAGAATGGGGGACGCTATCCTGAGAAGCAGTGACTCTGAAAGAGCTATGGGGGCCCCGGTGGACAATCATCTAAATACAAGCTCCCACTGTGATACTGTGGTCAAAAGGGAAAATGTGATTGTTGGATATATAAATTGGGGAACCTCAAGTAGGAGAAAGAGAGGCTATATTACTTCTGTATTTGGCACTGGTGTGATCGCCACAGGATTGGCATATCCGATTCTGGCATCGACACTTCAAGAAGGATGTGGAGAAATTTGAGAAAGTTCAGAGAAGAGCCAAGATCATGATTTAATGTTTAGAAAACATGACTTATACTCAGAAACTCCAGGAGATCAAGCCTTTTAGTTTATCAAACAGAAGGTGAAGGGGTAACTTGATCACCTCTGTGGGGAATAGAAATCTGATAATAGAAGGCTTTTCAATCTAGCAGACAAAGATATAACAAGATCCAATGGTTGGATGCTGAAGCTAGACAAATTCAGACTAGAAATAAGGCGCAACATTTTAAGTGAGGATAATTAACCACTGGAACAACTCACCAACAATTGTGGCGGCTTCTCCATCACTGGCAATTTTCAAATCAAAATTGGATGTTTTACTGAAAGATCTGTTCTAGGCCAGCCACAGCTATTGGACTTGAAGCAGAAATTAATAGAGGGAAACCCTATAGCCTGTGTTATGTAGGAAGTCAGACTAGATGATCCCAGTAAACCCTTCCATCTTTGTAATCTAAGAATCTATGAATTCTTTGGAAAATGCTTTTCTGATACTAGTGCTTTGTGGTTCTGAGTTTCTGACACCATGTAAGATATTTTAAAACTTTTAAAGAGGGGAGAGATTATCAAATAACATCCTCTGTGATCAGTCGTTACTTCTACACCACTTGCGAATAAAGGTGCATCAATGCTCCTTTTTTTCATGATCACAGGCAGCAGAATACACATTCCACTAGTGTCTTCACTGCAAACCTCCTTGTTATAGTTAAGTTAATGAGCGTGTGATTAATGGTTGTATGCATTAAATGCATTCTCTACTTCAATGGAAACTTCCTAATTGAGACAGATTTAAGTGCCCAACATTAGTAAGCAATTGGAAACAGGAACAACAGAGCACTCAGAACTGTTGCTCTCCTTTCATGTAGTATTTTGATTTTTTAAAGAACGTTTCATTTACTCGCTGACAATCACAGGTGCAGGCTAAGAGTCAGAGCAAAACTGGAAGCCATCCCTTAAAGTAAGACCTCACCTCTGTGGTGAATTGCTCTTTAACCTTTGTTCTAGGACGGAGGTGCCCATTATGCAGCCTGAGGGCCACCTTAATCTCACAGTGTTTTAAAATGTAGCCTGGGGCCATCCTCTCTCTTACAGTACAGGGTGAAGGCAAAGTTTAACCACTACAGGGATTTCAGTGATAGGGAACTCAAACAAGCAGCAATTTCTATCAATCAAAGCCCAGCTCCTGCTCCCATTGAAGTCAATGGCAAACTCCTACTAACTTCAGCAATGCAAAATCTAGCTCCTATCAAGGAAGATCCAGGATTCAGTGAGTTTATTTTTTATTATAAAAAGGCTACAACTACAACAGGGTTTAAAAGAGAACTAGATAAATTCATGGCAGTTAAGTCCATTAATGGCTGTTACCCAGGATGGGTAAGGAATGGTGTCCGTAGCCTCTGTTTGTCAGAGGGGAGTGACGGATGGCAGGAGAGACATCCACTTGTTCATTCACTCCAGGGCATCTGGCATTGGCCACTGTCGGTAGACAGGATAATGGGCTGGATGGACCTTTGGTCTGACCCAGTACAGCCATTCTTATGTTCTTAGGTAGGTAGGTGTCTACAGAAATTAGACACAGCCCTTAGGCTCCTGGGAACTAGCCAGCGAAGTGACTCATCTCTTAAAGTTTGGACTTGTTTCTCTAAGACCTGCCACACAACTTCAACCAACTGGTCAGTCACAGACAAGAAAAATGGCTCACTCTTCTTATAGCCTCCTCCTTGCATTCGCAAGAGCAATTCTGAACAGAAAGGGAGCATGAGAGATGAGAAGACTGGTGTGGAGAAGGGAAGAAAAAGGGCATGGCATGTGATTTCCCCGTACCTCAGTTTACCTCATCTATAAACACGATAATATTTGCTCACAAGGGTACACTGAGATATAATAAAGTATCTTGCTAAATTGCTGTATTAGTATGAAATTCTAACATACTGGGTTAGACCAAAGGTCCATCTAGCCCAGTATCTTGTCTTCCATCGATAGTACTTCAGAGGGAATGAACAGAACAGGTAACCATCAAGTGATCCATCTCCTGTCACCCATTTCCAGCATACTCACTGTGTACTAGTGCCAATGGCGTCATAAGGTGCAAGGCAGCAGAGAATCAGACAAGCGTCTCCTTCACCTGGTACTAGTGCAAGGATTAAAAAAAAAAAACATCCAAGAAAAATAAACCTAATTTAATAAATATGTGACTACAAATGAGGAGTCATACTTGATGGCTTCCAGAAATGAGAGCTTGAGGAACAGAATCAGGGAATTTACTCTTCATTTGAAACCCAGAACAAATTTTTGTTTGAAAAAAAATCCTTCATAAAGTAGAGATAGGTCCCAAGGCACAAAGTCAAGATCTGGATCTGAAAGTATCCAAAGTTCACAAGTGTTGGGATCCCGGGTTCCTAATAGACACAGGGACCAGTTCAAATCTGATGCTGGACTTTGTCAGAATTTGTGTGTGTTTGAATTTGGTGTTTTGTCTTGGGCCCATCTGATCTACAAGCCAGCATGTCTATGTATTTCAACAGTTTGCCTTCCAGCATCCAGTCTATGTTGCCTATATACAAATGTTGGACACAGTATTGTGGAATACTATGATTCAATTTCCTATATTTTCAGCTTATACTGAGAGTCAGAGGCATGAGTGGTAATGAACATATAACCAGCTAAGTATAACACTAGGTATGAAGGGCATCTAAGCATTTGAGAAGGGGGTGAGGTAAGTTAGCATCCCTCCCCAATCCAGTAGCTTGGGATCACCATGGTTACTCCTGAATATTGCAGCTTATTCACAGTCCCCATTGGAGCAAGCCAAGTTGCTTTTGGGGATTTAGGAAACCCATATCCATGAGTGATAGGATATAGGACTGGAAATGACTTCCTGGGTCACTGAGTCCAATACCCTGCGAGCACAGGCAACCCCGTCATATAAACCCATTCAGAAAGCTCCATCTTCAGACTAGCTAAATTGGTTTTCCCCACTACTCTTACTGGGATGCTCACCCAGAACCTCACTCCTCTCACAGTTAAAAATCCTTTTTTCTGATTTGCAACCTAAATTTAATCCTGGCTATTTTATATAAATTTGTTATTGTGCAATGTTGTCCTTTAGCTTCATTTGCTCTTGTCCCTCCCTGGAATTTACCTCCCTCCCACACCTGGATGTATTTATAGAGAGAGCAGCCTTTGTTTTGCTAGGCTAAATGTAAGCAAAGCTCTTTTAGTATACTCTTATAAAATAGTTCTCCATTCCTGAGATTATCCTAGTAGCTCTTCTCTGCACCAGTTCCAATTTGAATTCATCAATTTTGAACATGGATGATCAGAATTGTACACAGTATTCCAGATGAGGTTTTACCAATGGCTTGTACAATGACATCTATACTTCCTTACTGGTGCAGTGACAAATATTTTACTGCAGTCCAGATCTACTGCATTTCCCTTGTCTAAAATATTAGTTACCTTATTAAAGACATCCGGTTAGTCTGGCATGATCAACTTTTGGTGAACCTGTGATGCATTGTATCCCCTTTTACATTTACCTCCATGCTTTTTAACTATTATTTTCTTCAATATTTGTTCTACTGAGCTCAAACTATTGGATTAGTCATTGCCTGGATCACTCCCTGAAACCCTTTTCTAAAAATATATAGAGATGCTATATCTCTGTTCTCCAGTCATACACTACTATCCCCAATTTGGCAGCTTTATTTATTTTGATAGATTTATTTTTAACATCCCTGGACTTCTGTAGGGGGATCCCAGAACAATTCAAGTTTATGAAGGTCTGGACTACCCATGTTGTAGCTAATGGCATTAGGACTGTTGCAGTCTTCCTTCCAGATGGCTGCCTTCTGATATCTACCTAAGAACATATCCTTGCTTGTTAATATTACACCTGAGAACCTAATATAACACAAAGGAGTTATGAAGACTAGAACATATTCTACTCATCTGTTTTTCTCCTCCCCTATTAAGCTGGCTAAGTACCCTCGGCTGCATCAGTGGGTATTCCACAGGACTTCTTTCCCCACGGCAGAAGCATGTGAAACAATGTCATCTAATGAATAAACACAGAACTGAGAGCAAGGGACAGTATTTTCCCCAGGAATTGAAAGTAGGAGTGAGGGTGTTCAAATTTAGAGGGGGGTGAGGGCCGAGGAGTGAGACCATAAGGGTGATGGTTGACTCTGTGGCACAACAGTAAAAACTGAAAAATGTTTCATGACCATTTTATTAGATGTAACTCATGTTTTAAAATCGCCACACAAATTAAAGTGGGCTACTCAAGCCTTCAGTGAAGGTCCACATCTACACCCTTCCTGGTTTCTTGTTGTAATTTTGCACAATTCTGTTAATGAACTTTGTAAATGCAGTGCATTCATCTTTGGTGGCTTCTCATGTTACTGGGACTTCCAGTACTCCAACTGATATGCTCATTATTTCATTCACAGGATCAGGCACAAGGTGACTTCTTTCAGAACACAAAATTCTATTAAATGATGAAAAAGAATGCTCAACAGTAGCTGTTGTGACTGGGATTAGCAAGAGATGAATTCCTACTTCTTTCATACCAGGAAACATAACACAAAGATCGAGGCAAGTGATGCTTTTTTTTTGCAATCGTGTTACACGGCTGACTCATATTTAGCTTGTGATCCACTATGACCCCCGAATCCCTTTCTCCAGTAATCCTTCCAAGGAAATCATTTTCCATTTTGTATACAACTGATTATTCCTTCATAAGTGGAGTACTTTGAATTTGTACTGAATTTCATTCTATTTATTTCTAACCATTTTTCCAATTTGTCCAGATAATTTTGAATTGTAATCCTATCCTTCAAAGAATTTTGCAACCCCTCCCAGCTTGGTATCGTCCACAAATGTTATAAGTATATTTTCTATGTGACTAGCTAAATAAATGATGAAGATATTGAATAGAACCAAACCCAGAACTGATCCCTGCAGGGCCTTATTTGGTATGCTCTTCCAGCTTGACTATGAACTACTGATAGTTACGCTCTGAGAATGATTTTCCAACCAGTTTTGCACTCACCTTGTAGCAGCGGTTCTCAAACTTCTTCGGTCGGTGACCCCTTTTTTCTTTGCCGTATTCTGTTGCGGCCCAGTGGTACGCCCGCTGAAATACCACCGAATTGAATGCTTCCGCTTTCAGCAGCATTTCAGTGGCCTCATAGCATTCCTCTCTGTGTCCGTTGAAATGCCACCTGAAGCTTTCACTTCGGCAGGTTTTTGGCGGACGCAGTCCCCCGTATATAGCTGCCGCCAAAATGCCGCCGAAGGCGTCAGCAGCTCGCAACCCCCACTTTGAGAACCACTGCCTTATAGTAACTCTATCTAGGCTGTATTTCCCTAGTTTGTTTATTAGAAAGTCATTCAAGACAGTATCAAAATCCTTACTAAAGTCAAGATATACCACATCTGCTGCTTCCTCCCATTCACACACCTTGTTACCCTGTCAAAGAAAGCTATTAGGCTGGTTTGACACAATTTGTTCCTAACAAATTGCTGATTGTTTATCAACTTATGGTTTATCACCTTATCATCTTCTGGCTGTTTGAAAATTGTCCTTTAGCTTTCCAGATACTGCAGTTAAGATGGCCTCTGCAGTGTGTATAGAGGAGATTAGGATTATACTTTTCTCTGAGCAAAGCTTGTCCTCTACCATGTCCTCCACAGAAGTTTGCAGCGCCATCAAATACACAAGCAGACATTTGTTTTGCATCCATTTTAAAAGCATTTAAATCTTCTAAGATATGGGCTGTTACAGATGCAGCCAATGTGTCTTCTATAACCTGAACCACTAGAAATACATCTATTGGCCTACCACTGACATCAATATAATACACACAATGACTTAATATGTGACACTCACTCGCAACGTGCATTTGCCAGTCATGTATGCAATTTTTTTGAATGTGGTGAGAAAGTTCTTCACTTTTTTAGCTGCTTAGTCTTTCATTGTTGCACCATATACATCTAACCAGTCAGATGAGTTTCCTGCAGAAAGCTAGCAATCATTTGACAGTCTTGATTGAAACCAATGTCCAACTTCAGGATTAACAAGGTGAATATGGACTTAACATTGGCCTCTAGTTTATAATGTGTGGTATCACTTGCTTACATAGCAAGTATGATGTGACAGACATATTTGTTTTCATAAACTGTTGTGTCTCCAGAATTCTTAATAGCCTCATTAAGTACTTCTAAAATTGGCTTTGACAGTGACTAGTTTAGAAGGCTTCCTGCATGTTGATGCATTCCAGAGGCTTGGTGTTTTGCAGCCTTTTCACATAGTTTTTTTTAGCATTGGCTTTGCTGATTTGTTTGGCAAACCAAGCTCCTCCAGTTTTACCAGTGGGAAGATTTCCCTTTTCATTAGCTTTTTTTCAAGAGGTGCCCAGTATCCATTTTTTGTAACTTCAACAAATGGGGAAAGTTTGACCAGCAAACATCAGGAACTGCCGTTAGGTTGTGGAGACGCTGTTTCTTCAGTAAGTAGCTGTATTTGTGCTTCAGGCAGTCGGATGTAGATATACTACTCAAACCTGTTGGCTTATTCTTGGTTCTTGATATGTTCTTCATCTTGGTTGGTTTGACCAGTGGAGAGTTGATGGGGAAGTTCATGGAGTATGTGTAGGGAAATCCCTGGCAATGGTCTTCTGAAATCTAATACTTGCACTGTGGCCCATGCAACACTTCCGCTACCCTTTCCAACTACAGAAGTGCTGTGATGACTGATTAGTGCTTTTAAAGTACCACATGGAGTTCTGAAATTCATTGCAACACATTCAAAACTCTCAAATGGTCTGACAGTCACCAAATCCCTTGTTCCTTTGGAAAAGTGAGGCAGTTGTATGGACCACAGAAGTAGTAAAAGGGCTCCATTTAGCATGAATCTTTTCTTGCCACCCCATTTTTCTACATAAAATGATTCCATTAAGTCCTAATATCAAAAATGTATAATGTAGAGTAGCTAGATGAGCTTAGAGGAGGAGGAAAAGGGAAAAACATTATTTTCAAGCTTAGTCAAGAAGAAAAATACGCCCTGTTTGCAATGTTTCAGTAGTTAGTGTAGCACCATGATGACTTGTAAAGGATAAATCAAGGACATTTGAATTAAAGTCAGCAATGATCCTGCCGGCATACTTTTGTAGCCATTTTAATTTGTCTTGCAGAAGACAAAGAGGGAGGGGATGAGGAACCGTATCATTTTGTAGCATGGTGAATGGAGGAATAATCCAAATGACTACCTTGAAGTGCTTTTTAAATAGTCTATTACACTAGTAGCTGCAGAAGTATCAGTAAATAAATATACTCTAATGTATTTAGTATTAAAAAAAGATTCATTATTCAATAGTTTTAGCCTGTTCCATACCACTTTATTGCCATTCTAGTAGAGAAAATTAAAAAGAAAAGCTGAATAGTGTTCTGCTGACCAGCTTCAGATTGTTATGGGCTATGCAAATGAAAGGGCCAGGACTGAGACAGTGACCTTGCAGAAAGTTGAAGAATAAAATATTAGTTCCCACCTCCTGTTATCTAATCTACTGAATCAGCTGTAAAATTTAACAATGCCACGTTCGAGAATACAAAAAGGGCTCCTGACTGAGCTCTCATAAAACCATACAGCAAACCTATGGGTTTATGGATGGAGATCTGATGAGAAACAAAAGGATATTTAGAAAGAAACTGCAAAGAAAAGCAAGAAAATGCCAGCCAGTGAAAGACAAAGCATGGCAGGTTTCCAACTTTCCTGGAGATGATAAGAGGAGGTTTTTTTCATATCATGGCTTTGATCCCAGCATTGATAGAGAATACACTTTATGGTCCAAGCCTGATCCCACTGAAGTCAATATTCTTCAGCTGAAGCTGTCTAGGGCATCTTAGGACAAGATTGTGCAATCTTTGCTGATGTTATTTTTCAATGCGACTCCGCACATGAGTAGGTGTTCATCAGCATCACTAAGGCCTTGTCTTCACTACTGGGGTAAGTCATCCTAAGTTACGCTACTTCAGCTATGTGAATAACATACCTGGAGTCAATGTAGCTTAGGTTGACTTACCCCTGTGTCTTCACCGCACTGCATTGACAGGAGACGCTCTCCGGTTGATTTACCTTACTCTTTTCAGAGAGGTGGAGTACCAGGGTTGACTGGAAAGCTCTCTGCCATTGATTTAGCAGATCTTCACTAGACCCCCTAAATCAACCCCTGCAGCGTCAATCTCCCTATAATGAAGACAATCTCTAAGGGTTGTGCTAATTACCTTTCACAGAGATAAGAACAAATGAAATGCCAGACACGTGTTGATTACAAAGTCTTGCAATCCTCTACAGTCACCCACTTCTTTTCTTAGACCTTATACAAGGCAGCACCTTCAGAGCACTTTCCAGAATCACACCACAGTAGAACAGGAATACCCACCTCAGTTTCAGACCTCGTCTACACTTGGAGGAGGGCCAGAGAATTGATCTAAGTTATGCAACTTCAGCTACGCGAACAACATAGCTGAAGTTGACGTACTTAGATCTACTTTCCGCAACAGGAGAGCACTCGGTGGTTGATTTATTGCATCTAGACTAGCCCTCCATCTTTCAGTTTCCCCAGTAACTCCATGACAGTTCTTTTACCAAATAATCCCTCTTTGGGGCCTGTTTATTACAAAAATATAGTGCAAATAGTTCATAACCAAAGTCAGAAAACATAGTTTATTTATCCCCAGTGCATATAGTCCCAACATACCACACGTTGGTGTCTTTCACAGTGTCTGGGCTCTTCTTCAGTCCTTGCCTGTCCTTTTACAAGGACAGCTATCCTAGCCTTTCCAGCTGGAGTGTAACCCTGCTTTCCCTAACCAGAATTCCACCTCCCCAACCTCTCTGCTGGGAGTTCATCCTCATCAGGGCATCACTCATCACTCCCCCCACAATTTCATTGACCTTTTCCAGCTTTCCAGCATGAAGACATCAGTGGGTGAGTCCCTTCACTGCTTTTTGTCCTTCAGCCCTCTCCAGTCCTGGCTTGCTGGGATTGGGGAGGTCAGCCAGCAAACCCCTCTGTGGCTCTCCTGACTTCAGCCTTCCTCAAGGAACTAACTACCACTTCCTTCAAGGACCTTCTATTGTATTTTGGTCCTGACAGCTTCCACCCACCATTCTCCTGTTTGATGCCTCACAGATCTCCAGTTCACCCAGTCTCCTCCTTCTAGAGCCAGGTGCTCTCTTTTAAGCCCACCTGAGGACAGCTGATGAGTTGTAGGTTCACTGGCCTTTTCCCTCTTAAAGGGCCAGTTTTACCTAGTGACAAACAAACACACTCCTCTGAAGAGAAATCATCACATTGCACACTTACTCTTGCACATGACCCTTTCCACATTGGATAGTTCATTACAGGACCTGGGGATCACTACCAATGACCAGGGAAAAGGAAAGAGAGAAGCCCACTTCTCTCCTGAACAATATGGTGCATGACCGGTGTATCATGCAGCCTCTACAGTATCAGGTGATCTGCCTACAGAAGGGGTGAACCTGCCTTGTCTGGTTGCACCACTGTTTGGGCAACAATTTACAGACCAGTCATACCATGTCTCAGGGTTGGGACTGTTGTTATTACCTCACTGTAAAAGAAATGGCCTTTCGAATCAAAAGAGCATAGATATTGTTAAGCCCAAATAAAAGGTTTTGAGACACAAATAATCTGTCTTAACAGGGGTAGTGTCAGAGCAGGGTAAAAGTGCTGCCTTAAAGCTACAGAAGCAAGAGTGAATACGCATACAACACAACCATTTTTAAAAGTTCTTCTTTTTTAGTAGTTAATAGTGCTCTGATCCCTCCGGAAAACCTTAATATTGCTGATAAACAACACAGAGAGAACTCTGCAAGCAGTTCTGCCTCTCAGCAAGGTTTCTCAGGAACAGGGAAGAGCACCAAGTACATTTCCTTGTACACCCTGTATCATGGGAGAAGGAGGAAGCAGATGACATACTGGATGAGTCAGAGCTAAATTCAGAGCAGAAGAATATGTACAGAACAGGGAAGAAACTGCTTCTAATATATTTCTTTGGGAAACTCGAGGAACTTTCCACTTTACTAAAAGAAAAGTGGCTGGGGCATATTTAGGAGCAATTGGGTTTAATAAAAAAATGTCAAAGAGAAACATAGCATGAACTTTTATTTTGTTATATGACATTATGAATAGACATACAAAATAGGCTTGATGCAGGAATTACTATTTGAGGATCAATGCCCTGTGTTATAGAAGATGTCAAACTGGGTGATCTCAGTGGTCCTTCCTGGACTTAAAATCTACAAAAACGTTGCAATAATATTGTGTATGGTTTTGTTTAGTATTATGTACAGTATTCATAATGCCAATATATAGTCAAATTTTGGGCTTTTACTAGGGTAGGAGATTTTTAGTATGTAATCAACTTTGCATTCATTTTATATCTGGTGTATGAAGATACTGAAGCTATAATTATATGATTATAATTTTCATTACATTTTTAAATATAAAGATATAAGGTCACATTCTTAGCACACTGGCATCAGATTTGGCCCCCTGCCACAGGATTAAGAACTGTATCTCCGTGGGCTAGGTAAGGGCGCCTATTTGGATCGAACCTTTGTCAAAACTAGGGAGACACTGGTCTGGAACTCAAAATCAGCCTGGTTGAGAAACTTTGAATACTGGAAGGATGGAGTTGAAGTTGTTCCTGGCAGTGTGATTTTCAGGTCTTACATATTGCACTGAAAAGGAGATACTGTTGAATTGACAAAGAGTGTGTAAGAGGCACATTAGTTTGCAGACAGTTCTTGAGTAAATCAGGAACCTTCTCAAGCTTCCTTCTCAAGTTTTAGACCAGTCATTGGCAAGCCACTCTAGTCAAGAAACTTTGAATTGTCTGTGAAAACTTGGTAATCTAAAGCTAAGAATGTTGTCAGCAAGGCAAAAAGATTAGATGACAAAGAAAAAAAAAGAGAGAGGGGGAAGCTCTAGAGAAGGGGGTAGAAAAGAGCCAGATGAAAGCTGAAGAAAGGAAGTGAAAATGGAGATTTGTAGAAGAAAGTGAAGAACAACAGTTTTGGTGTCCTATAGGGCAGGGATTGGCAATCTTTGGAATGCAGCCCATCAGGGAAATCCACTGGCAGGCCAAGCTGGTTTCCTTACCTGCAGCATCCACAGGTTCGGCCGATCGCAGCTCTCACTGGCTGCGGTTTGCCATTCCAGGCCAATGAGAGATGTGGGAAGCGGCGCGGGCTGAGGGATATGTTAGCTGCTGCTTCCTGCAGCCCCCATTGGCCTGGAACAGTGAACCACAGCCAGTGGGAGCTGCAAATCAGCTGAACCTGCAGACACCACAGGTAAATAAAGCAACCTGGCCTGCCAGTGGATTTCTCTGATGGGCTGCATGCCAACGGTTGTCGATCTCTGCTGTAGGGATTTGGGGAAACTGAAATCCCTTGGAACATTAAAAGGCTCAAGCAGAAAAGGCTCAAGGTCCACCATGAACACGTGGTGTTTCACCGTTCCTGTTCATAATCAGGTAGAAGATTCATGACCTGATTCTCTCTTGAACCTGAATTCTACTTGGAGCCTAAGAGACCATCATTGACCCTGATTCCCAGGGACATTCTCAGTCACTATGAGAGCTGGATCTGCTTTCCAGGCAGTTCTCACTTACCCTACTGATACCTATGCTAATTCCCCCCCACAGACACACACACTAAAAAGATATGATTAGGTCCTATGATAGTGTCACTTGAATAGATATGTCCTCGCTTACAGACACCCCACCCCAACCTTAAGCAAATACTCACCAGCAACCACACACCACACAACAAGAACACTAACCCAGGAACCTATCATTGCAACAAAGCCCGGTGCCAACTCTGTCCACATATCCATTCAACTGACACCATCATAGGACCTAATCACATCAGCCATGCCATCAGAGGCTCATTCACATGCACATCTACCAATGTGATATATGCCATCATGTGCCAGCAATGCCCCTTTGCCATGTACGTTGGCCAGACCAGACAATTTCTACTCAAAAGAATAAATGGACACAAATCTGACATCAGGAAGTGTAATATTCAAAAACCAGTAGGAGAGCACTTCAATCTTTCTGATCACTCAGTAACAGACTTAAAAGTGGCAATTCTTCAACCAAAAAAACCTTCAAAAACAGACTCCAGCGAGAAACTGCTGAACTGGAATTAATTTGCAAACTGGTACCATTAAATTAGACTCAAATAAAGATTGGGAGTGGCTGGGTCATTACACAATCTCCAGTCTGTTGCCCCATCTTAAGTATCCCCCTACTGTTACTCACACCTTCTTGTCAACTGTTTGAAATGGGCCATCCTGATTATCACTACAAAAGATATTTTTTCCTCCTGCTGATAATAGCTCACTTAATTGATTAGCCACTTAAAGTTGGCATGGGAAGCTCCACTTTTTCATGTTCTCTGTGTGTGTATATAAAATGTATCTTCCTACTGTATGTTCCACTCTGTGTATCTGATGAAGTGGGTTCTAGCCCACAAAAGCTTATGCCCAGACAAATTTGTTAATCTCTAAGGTGCCACAAGTACTCCTTGTTCCAGGGTTTGTAATAGATCCTGTTCCAATGGAGAATAGGTGTAGTGGAATGGAGTTCCACCAAACTCATTTTCCACCTCCTTGCTATGCCTGATACAATCCCTCCTCTCAGGGTTGTGATGGCTGACATAGAGCACAGATCTAGCACTCCTTCAGCACCAGGGATTTCCTTGCCAACAAGGGAATTCTCTGCTGCTCAGTTTCAAACTCCATAGCACTTCCTGCATGACTCTCAAAAAGGGCAGAGCTGAGTAGAGAATCTAGCCCTCCATATCTTTTACTGGGCCATTACACCAGATACATCCTGAAAAGTCAGATCTCAAAGTTTCTGAGGGAAAAGCCATATGTTAGGCTTTCAAAGCCCAGCTTTCAACTGAAGATAAAGTACAGCATTTACTGGAGTTCAGACCAGGATAAATGGTGTAAGGCAAAAACAAAGAACAGGTGCAGCAAGGACATCAATATCCTACTAAATAAATTGCCCCACCAGGTTGCTTTGCAGAAACATGTCCAATTCATCCTGATACAACACTAAGAAAGACTCCACAACTCCTTGGGAGGTCACGGGGAAAAGGGACTCCCTGATTCAATCAATGCCAACATGCAGTAAGTGATGGCATAATTTTCTCAGGAGTTAACAGACAGCCTGCTGAATAACACTTCCAGTAGGCTAAGGATTCAAGAAGCCTACCCTGGCTTGCGCTTTTAATAAGGCCTCTTTGGATCCTGCAAAGTGGGAGGGTCCCAGAGCCCAGGCGCCAGCCCGAGCTTGGAAGTCTACACTGCAGTGAAAAAGCCCCACACCCAGAGCCATGAAAGCCTGCATCAGGTGCCGTGGGTCAGCCAAAGGCTTTTAATTGCAGTGTAGATATACCCTGCATATTTTAATTCATGTCTGCATAACAACAGGATAGTCTTTGAAGAAGAGATATTGGCCACATTTTACTTTAAGGGTGCATGTATAAATAGTTAGCAAAGAGTTAATGAATTATGAATGGATGTTCTGTAAATGGTAAAACAATTCTTATTGATTCCAGTAGGCCAATACATTGCTTATAACCATGGCTTGCAATCATCCAGGACTCCCCTTTCTACTGGGGTGCATATAATCATCTATATCTCATAGGGCTTATGTTTAATATGTTTACAATATCTAGTAACCATTCATCAACATAGTCTTAAAAAATAAATAAGTAATGGATGTTCTAATAATGAGCTAACAATTATTAGAGAGCCCAAACAATAGATATTTTTTATAGTCATAGTTTATACTGATCTATAACCCCTTCAACTTGGGTGCCCATGTCTCTAACATGACTATAATATCTAGCCATCATTTATTAACTAATTTGTATGCAGTGTAGTTGTAGCTGTGTAGGTCTCCGGATATTAGAGACACAAGGTGGGTGAGGTAATGTCTTGTACTGGACGAAGGTTGTCTCTCTCACTAACAGAAGTTGGTCCAATACAAGATATTACTTCATCCTCTTTGTCTCTCTCAGCTCTAATTTGGTCAGTACAAAACTGCAAAGCCATTTTCTCTCACTCATATCTCCCCAAACCACCCAGCGTATCCTGTAAAAATCCAATTTATTTTTTGCAATGGGTGATTGGCCTCCTCAAGAATAATAAGAATACCAATTAGTGAACAGCAAATAATGAAAAATGAATGCTTTTCTTCAACAGCAAATATCCGTTTTTCCAAGCACATATAGGGTATGGACACAAAAGACCTTTCCACCAAACAATTGTGCAAACAAAATTTCAAAAATTATGCGTAGTGAACAAAAAGGGGCCTAGAGATGGGTCAAACAGAATAGCCATGAGAATTCCAGCAAATATTTGCTAACATTGCATTTGGAGCTGTCAACAAGAATCATGTGTATGTTGTCTTGCTTTTTTTCATTCTCAAAGAACTGACTACATTATGTTGGTGCAATTCTTTTGAGCCTCTGACATAAGTGTAAAATCTATTAAGAAGATCTGAGTGATAGCTTGTGTTACATCAGTGTTTCCTCTAAAATGCAGTTTGACTTCTTTTAGCAGAAAATGAAAGATGACAAAATATAACTGGTCAGATACAAGAGATTTTTTGGGGGTATTTTATGATATTTGTGTATACAGTGATTACATTGAATTAACTATACTGCAATTTGTGCTGCATTTTGGTTCAGTAATATAACAAAGTAATTCAGTAGCTATTGTTTTGCAAGAAAAAAAAGGAATGTATATTGTTGTTTTTGCTGTTTATCTTATCCCACATTCCCTTCCAATGTGAATTCAATATAAACTCAAAGAAATATTCTGAGAAATTATACACCTTTACCTGAAATAAAGAGGGGATTTAAGTCAAAGATGTGAAATCTTCCCAAGATTTTGTCATTTTTGTAGAGGAGCGATTTGACCTGCCTTGATAAATTCCTAATGTAGTGTGGAAATGGATTTACTAGACATACACTGTATCATCTGGTTACCTGCCAAGGAACGCAAGATACATGGGAATTTTATTCAATGTCGAAACTAAATGCCTCTTAGATGAAAAGGTCAAATAAATGAGGAGCGCCAACAGGATTTCAGTTATTTCATCACTATCAGCACTCTGATCAGAGAGAAAGAGAGGGTGGGGGGTGCTGACTGTATTGCAAATGATAATCTTGTTCATGGAGCGAATTGTTTCACGAGGAACAAAGCCTTTAACCTCTAGGTTGGCCAGTTCAAACACAGCCTGGATAAACAGTACCCAAAAGTCATTTACCACCTGATGGTTCTTCGGCAATATCCATGAAATAACAATGGGCACCTTGTCCTCCCAATGCACAGGTGGAGCGTATCAGCCAAGTGCTAAGGAGATCTCTTTTGAATTAATAAATGGAATCCTCTCTCCAGTCTGCAGAGCAGCAAAGTGGTTCCACCTTTACCATTACAGCCTATGGGTTGCAGCATCCCATTTCCATTGCGCCTGCCCTTCCTTG
Organism: Dermatemys mawii; assembly: GCA_007922305.1. NCBI lineage: Eukaryota > Metazoa > Chordata > Testudines > Dermatemydidae > Dermatemys > Dermatemys mawii. The sequence goes on from ML677326.1 coordinate 7,197,024, forward strand.
GCACAGGCTCACTAGCTCCCTACAATGTGCTCTGTATGTTATTACAGGTCTGTATTGCACAGACTGTAGAAGAGGCAGAATTCTGCATGACTTTCCCACGTTCTGCTTTCACCTCTTGTGCAATAAAATCACATGGTTCCATTGGCTTCAGATCCTTCTCTGGCAGGGAGAAGAGAGGAAGGATGGTCCAGTAGGATAGGAGACCCATGTTCCATTTCCTGCTCAGTTAGAGACTTCCTGTGTGTCTTTGGGCAAGTCACTTTTCCTCTCTCTGTGCCTCAGCTCCCCATTGGTAAAATGGAGCTAATAGCACTTCCCTATCTCAAAGTGGCATTGTGAGGATAAATACATTAAAGACTGTTACACTCTCAGACATTATGGTAATGAGGGCCATATATACACTATAAATACATAGGCAGAGTTTGCCTCATTTGCATAAACTTTGAATTTATACAGTATAGCTGTAATCTAAAGATGACAAAGAACATTACAGACTTAAGTTAGATTCATAATACCTGTGTGAGTCTGGCATCTTATGAGTTCATGCACATATCTGTCACTGTTACATTCTGTATGAAGTATGCTGCATGGCTTCTATGTTAAGATTCATGTTAGAATTCTTCATGTCACTGTAGCATGTGATTTCCATTTTTTTTAAATGATCGGACTTCTTTAGAGGTTGTGTTTCTTCCTACATCTTCTCTTGAACTACAATTAGAAACATTAACTACATTTAATCCACTTTTGATATTTAACAGTGGGATTTTTATAAGAGCTTATAGCATAACTCTGCTCCCACGGAAGTAGAAGGTAAAACTCCCATTGACTTCAATGGGAACAGTGCTAGACCAAGGCTGAGCACATTAGAAAATCCCACTCTAAGTGGATGCAGTTCCATATGGTATTTTTGTCTTACCAAATGCAGTCCAATTTAGTGTATGATGCATGTTTTATAGCTGAACAAATATACAATATGAAAACTAAAGGCAAATGGCAGAGCTAATGAAACTTCAACAGAAAAGATCAAATTCAGAAGGTGTGTAAATAGGTGCAACTCTACTGAAGTTTTACATATATTTTACCAGCTCTAAATCTGACCAAGAAATATTATTAAACTACAGTTTAAAAATATATCACAGTCAAAGATAACCAGAGCCATTTTGGACCAAAGGGGAACAGCAAAGTATCCACAAGAGAATATACCCTCTAGCAAAACTTTGGGAAATGTTTTATTTATTTCAAGGACTGACTTGAGTCCTTAAGGGTCTCTTAATATTAATGTTCCTGGGAACTGTCCTCACCTTATCCACACAAGAAAAATAAAACATGGCAAAATTAGGGTGTATTTGGTTCTCAGTCCCCAACTCAGAACTCCTATGTGGAGTGTTAATGAATTTAAACAGGGTGCTTAATGTGGCCATTTCAATTGTTAAGCTTTTCGCAACATGACTGATTTCCTAGTCATCTCAATACATGGCACATCTCTGTGGACTATTATTAGCCTTTCTGTACTATAACCAGTCTGGGCTATAGGATGTGACCAGTTGGAAAGCTACATTTTTGGGAGCCCTTTGCACACTTGCTATTCAGCCAGGTTACGGTACAGGCCGGGGAGGTAACCTATTAGTCTTTGCCCACCGCTGTCAATAGGATTGATGAAGACATTTTTTTCATTTGCTCCCCTGTCATACAAGGTTACTGACAAATGAGACAACTGCTTACCAGTCTCTCCTTCCAGCGCTGCAAATCTCTACCTCCAGCAGTGGGGCAAGGCAGAAAAGCAGCACTCTGTCACAGCGCTGAAAAATAAAGACAGGGTAGGAAGCTTTCTGTCCTCTCTCTCTGTGTGGCAGCTTGGGGCCCACACAAAGCATAATGTTGGTCTAAATCGGATCCCAGTAGATGAGATCCCATCAATAAAAACACCAGCAAAACCGGTGCTAATTGACAAACTTGTTAGCAGTCCCAGCAGAGAGGTCAAGGACTGAATAAGCCACAAAGACTGAAATATCATTCCTCTCCCTTAAGCTCTGTTGTCAGAGCCATGTGGGAACCCTATAGTGCTGCTGCCTGCACTGTATCTGCTCTGTGATATTTTAGTATCTGGAATGGACACTCCAATATCTTGCACTAGTAGTAAATGATGGGCAGATTCCAGTATTAGTCTTAACTTTAAGTAGCACCTTACTATAGGACTAATCCCATTGACTTCAGTGGGACCAGTTGGGGAGAAAAGTTCTATTCATAGTGACTATGGGTATAAAAATCTATCCTCATCTATACTGTGGCTGTGTCCCTACACATAAAAGATATTTTTTTCCATCAGATACAGCACAGGAAACATGGTTTAAAAACCCACAGTTGAACTTATGATTCAGAACTTTCTATGTAATAGTGAGAGCCCCAGCAATTATCAATGTTAAAAAAAAATCAGTAGAAGAGGGAAATAACAGAGATTGAAGCCCATCTGCTTTTCAGGCTTGATTTATGAACCTTTGTGCTTCGGAGCAGTGCCACTGGCACTTACTTAACCATGCCTAATGTAAGAAATCAAATAATTTATACACATGAATGAGATGGGAATTTACAATGATGTTTGGCTCAATGCAAATATACACTTCACTAGCCTCTCTCTTGCATTTATTTCCTGCGGGGAGGGAGGACACATTAATGCACAGCTATCCTATAGTGCAGCATTCATTTCTACCTTTAAAGAGCTTGAGTTGATGGCATAATTATGGAGTTCAATGAGGGGAAAAAGTAAACAGTACCGGTCATTATGAATCTAAAACAATCAATGGGAGGCTAAAACCCTTTCTTGCACCTTCTTTGCTGGATGTAGAGCTGGTTGGGAAATTTTTCCTGAAATGATTGTTCATCAAGAAGGCTTTTCAGCTGCAAGATGGAATTTCGGGTCAAAACTAGAGAGGGAGCACCCCAGAACTTCTCTGTGCCTCACACAGTCATCTGAGATGTGAGAGACAGATTCAAGGTATCAGGCTGACCAATGAGTTATTGGATATCATAGGGTCTCCCTTGCTCTTTTTTTGTTCCCCATGAAAATTTTCCCTTTCAAAGGGTCTTTTTTTTGTCCCAGTGCAGGACAAAGACATTTCAAAACCTTGGTGGGATAGTGGTGCCTCTTCCCTGAAGTTCCTTATTTAAAAAGTGCTCAACCAGCCCTCATCTGCGGGGTCATTTTCATCCCCCTTCCTATTCATCATATTGTGCTAAGGGGATTTGGAGGCAATATGGGCTGCAATGTCACCAATACAACAACCAGTACCACATCTCAATGTCCTTCAGCTGGGAGGAATTGCAGCTTCACCCTCAAAGAACACTTCTCCTTAAATCATGAAGGTTGAGAATTTCAGAGACCGACCGGACTCCTGTATAGCAGTGGTCCGCAGAAACATCTTCTTTCTTTTCCACCAAGCCAAAAGCCTATTACAATGAGACTCTATGACCATAGTCTCAATTACGATATGAATAACACACACTGCAGGGAGCTGAAACTAGAGCCCTCGACCAACTGCTCTAAGAACAGAGCACTCTATCGCTTGAGTCCCCTAAGAGTAGAACTTCTTCAGCTGGGACTAGTAGCAGATCCCATGTCTTCTCTGTGGGCCAGCCACTAGAGGGCAACACTATTTGTCCACATAGATAAGAGCAATAGGTTACCCTGTATATTTATTTAGAAGAATTGGCAAAGATGATTTCTTCTATGATGGAAGTGTGCCCACCTATTACCAAAATCGTCTGCAATCTTGGTTCTTACAACCAGGGGTGAAAGTCGAAAGACTTACTGGGATGGGGGCCAGATATGCCCCTTCCCCCCGGAAGGGGTGGGGCCTCGGGCAGAACGAGCAGAGCTGGGGGATTCAGTGTCCCCCAGCCAACCTATCCGCGCTGCCTGGAGCTCCAGTGGTGATTTAAAGAACCCAGGGCAGCCGTGGCAGGGTTGTTAAAACACTGCCGCGGCCGGAGGCAAAAGGGGCGGGGATGTTAAAGTGCAGCAGAGGCCGGAGCCCCAGGCCCTTTAAATAGCTGCTGCCCCTTTTGCACCCCTCCTTCAGTGGTCCTCCTTGTAGGGTCCGTACTGGCAGAACCACTTACGGGGAAGGGGAATGACAAAGTGTTGCCACAGTACGGATCCTTCCAGCAAGACCGCCGACACGAGAGGCAAAAAGGGGCGGGGACCTTAAAGTGCTCCTACAGCAGCATTTTCATGTGGGCTACGTAGGGGCCGGTACCGGGTTCTTACCAGTATGCTATACTGGCCAGTATCAGCCCACTTTCCACACTTGCTTACACCATTTCATTGTTGCTCCTTGATGCCCTGACCACAGCTGCATCCCTGGAAGACTCACTCTCACACTTTTGACTAGCAGAGCAAATGCCATGATTCCACTGAACTATGGTAACCCAGGCCTCTGTCACTTCTTGGTTGCACTATTGGAACATATGTTATATGGGATTAACCATCAAGGCCACCAGGAAATTCGATCTGGTGTTGCACATGGCTGCCGGTCCTTCACAAAGGGTAGACAAATGAGTGACATATCACACTTGTTGTCCATACTTTGCACTGGCCAATGCATTTTTGAGAGAAATCCAGAACAAAATGTTGGGCACCATAAAAAAAAAAAATCTCTAAACCAACTTGTTATTATGAATATCAGATATGATCCTATGTATGTTTCTTAGTGGAACTTGGTAGTCTGCGCTTCATGCAATAAATAGTAATTCCCCTCCAAAAAACCAGTTTTTCTGTTTTGTGCATTCATAGAATCATAAAAATCAGAAATGGAAAAGATTTATTGACTTTGTCAGGCCAGTCTCTTGCTATTGCAGGATTTTTCCTGCAGAACATTCTCCACTTCTTTCTAAAGTAAAATTTCAAAGTATGAAAAAGATGCAACCTCCACTATTCCCCATAAATAGAGTTTCTAGCAATTCAGGAGGGCTAGTCAAACTTCATCATAATATCCTGAGACATTACAAAAAAGCAAACCCATCAAAGTCACTGAAATATATAAAGGATCAAAAATGTATAATAGGAGGAAGGAAGGATGACCTTGATGTTGAAGTACTGGCCTGGGATCCAGGTGATCTGAGTTACATTCCTAGCTGCCTGCGTTACCTGCAACTGGTGGAATCTCCTTCACTTGGGATAAAAAATGAACAATTCTGGGGATGGGCTAGTTGACTTGATAGTTTTTCCTGTCTATGATTCATTTTTACCTGGATTACATTCAGATTGCGTCATTGAATTATTTGTCTACTTTTTCCTATGTTTAGGGAATTCTCTGCTTACATTACATTACATTCAACACAGCACTCAATGGCATGCCCAGAGTTTTTTTTATTTAGGATGGCAGGGATTTCTGGGGAAGGTGTGACCATTATCCTGCTTCACTTCTCCCATCTTCTGGTGGTAGGAAATGACACCATTTGCAGTTCTCCTGATCTGCTGAGGTTTGTGAGTGAGCAGCTAGGAGATATTCACTTTGGAGAAGGAGGGTTGTATGTAGTCCTACAGTTCTCTCATCCCCTCCACACCAAACATAAAAGATATTGCTAATAGAAAGAGGCTTATGATAAAACAGCCTCTTTTAAAACATTACTGAGCATGATTAATCAACCAGAACTCCTTCAGGGTGCATCAGGAAATACCAGTTTAAATACCTTGAAGCCAATGAGCTGGAAATCCTTTATCCAGTGGCCACAAAACATATCAACTCAGGCGCATATATTGTCTAAACTCTAAAGTATACATTAAACAAGTGTGCTAAGTAGCCACATCCAGAATGAGAAGTGTGACATGGTTGAATTCAGGCAGAATGTGAGAGATTATGGATGAAGTACTTTTTGAAGTGTAAGAATCAACGAGTTCAGCAGTTAATGTTCTGCAGGCATCATGAAAATAAAAAAAGATTTGATTTGCAAGCAGGAGGGGGAGATTTAAAAAACCAGGAACCTTGATAACTTGATCTAGAAGGAAACTCATTAGGAATGATATACTCCGATATATTGAACCTGGGGAATCAAACATTCTATACTGGAAATGTGACTAGCAGACAAAGTACTAGTGAGGCCCTGTCCTAACTGTGAAAGAATTAAAACAAGGCTTGTTAAAGAGGAATGAATGGAGGAAGGGAATTAACAGTAGAAGAATAAAAGCAGAGAGAGAATGGTGAAAAGTTATGAGACATATTGGATGTGGGAGGGCGGGATCGTGAAACACGGCGGGATTGTGAAAAGTGACCTGAGAGAAGAAAGAGAAGGAAGCTAATGAGTAGTGTAGAGTATGTAGTACTGAGTAATGAGCAGTGTAGATCACAAAGTATAAGATAAATGGAGGTGTGATAATACAGGCAACCATGGAAGCATTCATATAAAGAGGGGATAGTAGTATTCAAGTGGTAAAGGAAACTGTAAAAATCTGAAGATAAATCTGATATAAACAAGCACCAATATACCCAACTGGAAAGGAAAAAAAAGTTGTGTGTGCATAGATTTGAAATAACTTCTTAGAGATGTTACATAGAATCAAATTGCTGTGTAAATAATGCAATGGACCAAATTAAGTGAGGGTTAAATAGGTATAACCTTCTATTGAATTTGATGGAAGTTGTGCTTGCTTATGGTGGGACTGAAATTGAGCCAGATAATTTCTTTGCAAAAGGTCAGAGTCTGCTTCCAACATCAATCCAGAGTCAATATGGTTTAATCTAGATTTAGGCCTTTGTGGCTGAGAGCAGAATTTGGTCCCAGATTAATTACACTGCAGTTATGCAGTTGGTTACCATTGTTGTTAGCCCTGGCTGGATTTTGGTGTGAAAGATAATTCACAGCAGCAGCTTTGTTACACAGGAATCTTCCTGCACCTGCCATCCAAAATGGCTACCGTCCCCAGATTCGGGCCTGCAAATGCTGAGTGCCTTTCCGACTGGACGGGGATGAGCCAGAACCAACCCAAACCATCACCAAAAACCTTGAATCAAATTTATATTTTAAGTTTGGATAACTATTTTGTTCCATTTTTTTAAATTTCCCCTGAAACATGGACCACAACTGGAGCAGTTTCTTTAATATGCCTGCACCCTGAATTTCAGAGGTAAAATGGGACCAAATCTAAGTATCCCCAGCTTCACGGAATGCTTCAGTGTCACAGGAAATTCCCTTTGACATCACCTCCAAGGAAGGTCTCAGCACCTCACAGGATCGGGCCCATTAATACCTTTGTGAGGTACAGTAATATTAATGTCCTCTTTTGTAAGATGGGGGAGCCAAGACGCACAGGTAAAATGACTGTCCTTATTGTGATTCTGCATGTTGAGTAAAGCGGAATTGAGAGTTCAGACATTGCTAACCCTGAACTCAACCCACTGGATCAAGAGATCTCACGGAAAGCAACAGTGAAAGTGCAGGTCAGAGATTCAGTGATGTAGAGATTCAGTGATGTAAAGATTCAGATGGTTAAACATTTGGAAATGGGATTTTCAAAAGCGCTCCTCATTGGCCTAACTCTGTTCCCAGTGAAGTCAGTGATAAAAGCCTTCCCATTGATCACAAAATACCAGGCTAGGAAGGGACCTTAGGAGATCAGCTACTCTAACCCTCTGCTCAAAGCAGGACTGATCTTCAATTAAATCATTCAACAGATTTTTGCCCCATGTCCCTAAATACCCCCCTCAGGGATTGAACTCACAAACCTGGGCTTAACAAGCCAATGCTCAAACCCTCCAGCAGAAACCAACTCAGGCGAGCACTGAAAACTCCCCTTCAGCTCTTTAGCTGAACCCTGTTTGAAACTCTAGTTCATCGAAAACTCATACAGAAATCTGCTAATAGATACATAGTTTCTAGTACTGGTTCTGATTGCACCATCCCACTTGCCTTTCCCACTTAGTTCAGCCCTTTCCCTGCAGAATGAGAAAGGGAATGTCATGTTAAAAAAAAAAATCATCCAGATAGTTTCAACCATAAATTCACTTGAGGTTCAGTCCCATGTTTGGGCAAAAGCTGAGGTCTGTTCTTTTTCTACCTGAGTCATCCTCAACTATCTGCTCTGATACAATGAATCAAATTAATCCCTGATGAAACACCACTTAAATCAATGGAGTAACACTACAATGAATCTGCCCCCACAACAGTTATGTCCTTCATTAAGGCCCCATTCTCTCTAGTTCCTTTGCCATCCAGATCACTGTTTGAGTTCTTGGAGGCTGCCATTCATTCCCTTGAGTATGGCTTCTGGTATATAGGAAAATATAATGTGGGGTAGATTTTTCCCTGAAGGAAACAATGATCTGGATGACCACTCCAAATGTTTGCAATGAAAATATTGCTTTGAGATGGACTAACTGATGCTGAAAAAAAAGGTTCTGTTACTATTATGTGTACTACAGGAGCCTCTATAGGATTAAGGTCCCACTGAAGCAGGCTCTTCACAAACAGATAATAAGAGATGGCCCCTGTGCTAAAGAGCTTCAAGGCAAAATAGAGAAGGTAGATGAACTGGAAAGGAAAAAGATGAAGTGACTTGCCCAAGGGCATATAGAAGGTCAGTGGCAGGAATTGCATCCAAGTTTCCTGACCCCTGATCCAGTTCCCTATCTACAGAACCATGCTGCTTTCTCTATAGCCATTATATTGACCCTTGTATATGACAGTGGGGAGGATAGAGAGCTGAGGATTCAGAAGCTTTTGTAATAATGAGCATTCTCAGATTGAACAAGAGTACTTGTGGCACCTTAGAGACTAACAAATTTATTTAAGCATAAACTTTTGTAGACTGTAGCCTATGAAAGCTGATGCTTAAATAAATTTGTTAGTCTCTAAGGTGCCACAAGCACTCCTGTTCTTTTTGCGGATACAGACTAACATGGCTGCTACTCTGAAATCATTCTCAGATTGCACCTTCTAGATTCAACTGAAAACATGTTTGCAGATTATACTGATACATTCAGTTAGTACTTGCTAAATGGAGATTTTGCACAAGCCAGTACAGTATTTTAAAAAAATTATTATACTGAGTAGTGAATAATATTCTTCAGCCTTACACAGACCCTTTCTGTTGGACATGGCTCACAGCTATTTTGTGGCTATGTATATTTGACACAGAGTCATTGAGTTTTAGGCCAGAAAAGATCACCAGGACACCTAATCTGATCTCTGGCATGCCACAGACCATTAAACTCCACCCAGTTACCCCTGTATTGAACCCAATACTTAACCTAAAGTATTACAAAGTGTACAAAATATAAAATGTGCCAGTGAATGCTTATATATATCAATGTTCCTTATTTTATTACACAACATATTAAATATCTGACAATCCCAGCTGTAGGTCCGTGCTGGATAATGTACAGAAATGTCCATTTAAGCGTATAATCAGATTTTGCTTACCAAATCTCACCAACAGCTTAACACACTATTCATTCTTCTGAGTCACAAATGAGTCCTGGACACAGGAGGACAATTCGACTAACATATGGCTTCCTCACTACATTTCAAATTATGGGCTTGGAGCTATTCTAGTAGAAGATGTGAAAGTCAGATTGATCTCCAACATCACAGTCATAAAAATCTGAAGGTAGACAAACATCAATATATGAAAAGGGATGGGGGGAGAAGAGGGGAAATGAAAGACTGAGTAGACTCAAAGCAGCTTTATGGATCTTTGACATGAGAACCAAAGGCTGCAGGAGTTGCATTGATGGATATTATCCCCCCAATTTTGATTATATGGAGATTGTTTTGCTTTACCCTTTTTTACTGGAAATTGGGGATATTTGTCTACTCTTACTATATATACCAGTATGTGTCAGACAAGGCAGAAGAGCTAAAACAATAATGACCTTGAAGGCAGAATTTCAATTTACAGGTAGCTCCTTTCCAGTTTAATGACTTTTATAGAAAGCACAGACAATAGGATTTAATCATTCAGCATTGTTGCCCACGTAAAAGTGAAGGCAACTTCTAAAGCAGCTCACTCCATAATGAAGCAGCAGAAAAGAATTTGTATGCAAAAGGAGACGGGGAAGCTGATGTAAAGCTGCAAAGGCAGAAGTCTTTTACTCTCCAGAGGTAAATTCATAAAGATTGCCCTTCAGTAAACAGAGTGGTAAAGTGCTCTAACTCTGCCAACTTTTTGCATTTGGGCTGTGAATGACAGAAACTGATGAGATGTATTTGGTAATTAGGGACGCAATTTAAATTTTAGTAGGTTTATGAGCATTTGATGTTAAATGATCTAAACACTGGCAATGGCATGTCCTTCTGTGCAGTAATGTCTTCAGCTAGAAGGCATCCAAATCACCCACCATTCATGTGCCACCTGGCCATATTTTAAAGATGTTATATAGACTCTATCCACTACTGAAAGTCAAATGCTTTGCAGGAGCCTGGGGACTGCAAAAGATATAGTAGGCGGGGGAAAAAAATGACACATTTACTAAGCTGCTTCTGTTTATATCATAGCCAGGGCCAGTTTGTTCATGCAATGTTCTCAGCAGAGTCCGGCTGTTTAAAATATAAGACAGGATTTGCAAACCCAAAATAAATCATGTCTGCATTTTTTGTACTGAATTTCCCATATTTGCTGCTTATAAGTTCTCATCAACTTTTCAGTGATGAGCAAGATGAAACAGATGCATAGGAAGAGGATGCCAAATAAACCAGAGTCCAATGGATGAATTCAGATTTACATATGGTACTTGTGAGTGGTAAGAATAGCATAAGGCACTCTTCCCCTAAATATACTTATTAATAAACACAACTATGATATAGCTGGCATCACCAAGATATGGTGGGTTAATACACACAACTGGAATATTGGTATAGAAGAATACAGATTGCTCAGGAAGGACAGGAAGGGGAAAAGGGAGGAGCTGTTGCCTTATATATAAAAAATGTATACACCTGAACAGAGGCTGAACTGGAAATAGGAGACAGACTTGTTGAAAGGGTCTGGGTAAGGGTAAAAGGGTTTTTTTGTTTTTTTTTAAGGTGATGTCATGGTAGGAGTCTACTACAGATCACCTAGCCAGGAAGAACTAACAAAATCATCCAAAGCACAGATGCTGGTGATAGGGGACATCAGCTACCCAGACATCTGTTGGGGAAATAACACAGCAAGGCACAGATACCCAACAAGTTCTTGGAATATATAGGGGACACTTTTTTTTTTAATTTCAGAAGGTGGAAAAGTCACTAAGGAGGAAGCTGTTCTAGATTTGATTTTGACAAATCAGGAGGAACTAGGTGAGAATTTGAAATCAGAAGGCTGCTTGGATGAAAGTGATCAAGAAATGATAGAGTTCATGATTCTACGGAATGGTAGGAAAGAAAAAAGCACAATGATGACAGACTTTAGCAAACTCAGTTAATTGGTAGGTAAAATCCCATGGGAAGCAAGTCTAAGGGTGAAACAGTTCAAGAGTTGGCAGTTTTTTCATATAGACATTAATAAAGGCACAAAAGCAAATTATCCTACTACATAGGACAGATACGAAGCATGGCAGGAGACCACTCTGGCTCCACCAGGAGATCTTCAAAGATCTGAAACCAAAAGAGAGTCCTACAAAAAGTGGAAACTAGGTCAAATTACAAAGGATGAATATAAACAATAACATAAGTATGTAGGGATGAAAGTCGAAAGGTCAAGGCACAAAATGAGATTAAACCAGCTAGAGACAATGTAAAAAGAAAACATTCTACAAATAAATTAGAAGCAAGAGGAAGAACCAGGACATGGTAGGCTCATTACTCAATGTGGGGAGCGGGGAAAATAGCAGAAAATGTGAAAATGGCAGAAGCGTTAAATGACTTTTCACCAAAAAGTTTAATAGTAATTGGACATCTAACTTTGAATGCCAGTGAAAATGACATAAGATCAGAGGCTAAAATAGAGAAAGAACAAGTTAAATATTAATTAGACAAGTTAGATGTCTTCAAGTCACCAGAGCCTGATGAAATACATCCTAGAATACTCAAGAAAACTAAGATGACAATTATCAATTATCTTTGAAAAGCCGTGGAAGACTTGTGAGATCCCAGAAGACTGGAAAAGGGCATATACAGTGCCAATCTATAGAAAGGGAAATAAGGACAACCCAGGGAATTGCCAGTCAGCTTAACTTCTGTACCCGGAAAGATAATGGAGCAATAAATTAAGTAATCAATCTGAAAACATCTATAAGATGCTAAATAATAGTGAGCATGGATTCGTCAAGAAGAAATCATGTTAAACCAGTGGTTCTCAAATTCACATGAAAAGCTTTTGACGGCAACCCCTCCCCTTACAAACTAAAATACACTTTTTAATATATTTAACACCATTATAAATGCTGGAGGCAAAGCGGGGTTTGGGGTGGAGGCTGACAGCTCGTGACTCCCAAGGTAAGAACCTTGTGACCCCCTGAGGGGTCCTGACCCCCAGTTTGAGAAACCCTATGTTAAACCAACCTAATACCTTTATTTGACTGGGTAACAAGCCTTGTGGATGCGGGGGAAGTGGTAGATGTGATATATCTTGACTTTATTAAGGCTTTTGATACTCGCTTGCATGACCTTCTCATAAACAAACTAGGGAAATACCACCTAGATAGATGGAGCTACTATAAAGGTGGCTGCATAACTGGTTGGAAAACCATTCCTAGAGCACAGCGATCAGTGGTTCACATGAAGCTGGAAGGGCATATGAAGTGGAGTCTCACATGTATCAGTTCTGGGTCTAGTTCTGATCAATATCTTCATCAATGATTTAGATAATGGCAAACAGAGTACGCCAGCGGTTCTCAAACTTATGAGAACGGTGACCCCCTTTTTGGTGCTTCGGCTGCCGCGGCAGACCCTTGTATGTCCGCCGAAAAGCCGAATGCTTTACTTCCGCATTCGGCAGCTTTTAGGCAGACATGCTGAGCGCTCCTGATGGCAGCCGAAGGGAGCACTCGGTATGTCCACCGGAAAGCCGCCGAATGCGGAAATAATGCATCAGGCAGCTTTTCAGCAGCGCTGGGAGCTCATGACCCCACTGGGAGCACTCGGCGACCCCTAGCGGGGTCGCAATCCCCAGTTTGAGAAACCCTGGAATACACTTATAAAGGTTTCAGACAATACCAAGCTTGGAGAGATTGCAAATGTTCTGAAGGATAGAATTATCATTAAGAATGATCTGGATGAAAGAGTCTGAAGTAAATAAGATGAAATTCAATAAGGACAAATGCAAAGTACTCCACTTAGGAAGGAACAATCAGTTGCACACATAGAAAATGGGAAATGACTGCCTAAAAAGGAGTACTATGGAAAGGGATCCAGGGGTCATAGAGATCCCAAGCTAAATAAAAGTCAACAGTGTAACATTGTTGGGAAAAAAAAAAAGGGAAACATCATTCTGGGATGTATTAGCAGGAGTGTTGTAAGCAAAAGATGAGAATTCTTCCACTCTACTTCACACTGATTAGACCTCAACTAGAAGATTGTGTCCAGTTATAGGTGCCACATTTCAGAAAAGATGTAGACAAATTGGAAAAAGTCCAGAGAAGAGCAACCAAAATTATTAAAGGTCTATAAACCATGGTCTCAGAGGGAAGATCGAAAAAAAATGGGTTTGTTTGGTGTGAAGAAGAGAAGATTGAGGGGGAACACTCTTAGAGGGCTTTCCCTTCACCATCTCCTATGGTTCTTGTCATGGAGACAGAAAGCAGAAGACCAGAAGTCCGAAATGCAGGCAATGTTATGTTTATTGAGGTTAGTTCCAAACAAGCATATCCATAGCTCTAAATGCTGGCAGATTCATGTGATAAGGTTGCCTGCAACAGTAGGGACTGGACTCAAGTCCTATATTCTTATTTAAATTAAACAGGGAAGATTGCCTCACATTAGTTACCTTATTGGCCTTTCATTTTTTTTTTCAAAATTAATTGTGATACTATATATGCACACATGTTATATAACACACAGAGGCCCCTATATGGTGCCGTATAGTGCCCACAATATATTAATACACTAACACTTATCCTTGGATTCCAGATGAGATGTGGGTTCCAGACAGTTAATGGCCTACAATTCATGAAAAAACTCATTTGGGCAGTACTTGTTGGTGCATCAGTTCAAGAACACTTAGTCAAGTGGTCAGCGTGCACAGCCGGTGGGGCAGAGTGCCCATACACCACTGCATATTTTGATTCCAGATTCCCTGGCCATCACTATGTTTCTCTCAGTGGCATCAGAAGAACATTCTCAATTTGTTTGTTGAACTCTAAAATAAAATAGATGATGGTGCATGAAAAATCACCAGCACCAAAATGTGGACCCCAAAGCATGTCCCCCTCATAAGCCTTTAACAATTTCATGGCTATCATCTGTGAATTGTTAGGTACTGAAATAATTTTGCAGTTCACACACACACACACACGTCTTCTTTGCCAGGACTAAATAATTTAGAGACGGGGTGAGGGGAAAGCTCCTTACACACACATTTTTAAAATCTACCCCAAAGGCCCAGATCACGTTGATTTTACTTAGCTATATGGAGCTCCCCAATCTCACCCCACCCATATCTACATATTTAGGCCTGGCAAATAAGAGGGGTGCCCTTGCTTTCAGCAACCGTGCATCCACCCACTTCCCCATTCCCATATACACATTCCAAAATTCCATTTCCCTTGGTAACATTTATGTTGAGTACATGAAAGAGAATGTCATTTCCATGAGAGTTCAGCATCTACCAGAACTATAATTTATACTGTCAAGGGAACCGGAGAGTACATGCTACATCAGGAATAAAATATAAGGTTAAAGACGATATTTCTTCAGGCTGTTAAAAAAACATAAAAAATGGATTAGGTACCTCTGCTCTTCCCACAAGCAAAGGGAGGACTCATGACCAATTCCTTACCTTATTTTTTGCTTCCAGCAGATCAGAAGGGGAGATCAGTATTTTATTCAAATACTGCATTAGGTTGTGGCCACAATGTAATCAATATCTCAGCTTACTGTGTCTAACTGATCTTTAAACAACCTCCAGGCCAGGATGGTGTCCCATAAAAAGAATACTGAATTGCTACACTAATAGAAATCTGCCACACTGAGTATTCATGCAATATCCATACGGGAGAAGTAAAAATATATTGAAAAACGGGGGGGAGGGGGAAGGGGAGTTTTCCATTTTAAAGAAGTTAATTGTGTACTGGCAAAAAGTTCTAGATTGACAGCTCTGGAGAATGAAGCATTTTGTTTATTCACAGAACAGGTACAACACAAACAGCTGTTTAGACATCTTCATGGTTTGCTCCACCAAAAGTCAGAGGTTACTGACATTTCAAAATGAGGAATTACAGTTGATATGTAAATATAGAATCGCCGGCAGTTTACGGGAGTAAGTAAAGCTCTTAATATATCTGATTTGAGCTAGTTAAGGAAAAGGTTGCCCTGTCTGTCTTAAGGAATTTATACTGACCAATGTGCCTCAATCCTATTGATGAAAGGGTTGCTCAGAATAGACTATCAGCTGAGATTACCAATAGAAGTACCATTGAATGACACCAGTGGTGTAGACCATTCAATTATTTCAGAGAAGCCAGTGAGAAGCCATCAAATGGTAATAACTTATGGTCACTATTGACCTAAGTTAAAGTTGAGCTAGAGGTAGGAAGTCCATTACCATCAGATTTCTATTCCTCACCAAAAGATTTTTTAATTTAAATGCAAAGATATTTAATGCCAAATTCTCCATCCCAAATAGCTGCTGAGAAAGGTCCTGAATGCAGCAGAACTTGTGTGGTTCCATTGCATGGAGAGGACTCACAATGCCAGCTTCTCCTGTGCCGAAGGAGCTGTGTAGTCGATAAGCTCTATCTCCTGTATCATGAAGAAGGGAGTTAGGTGGATGGGTTGAGGTCGAGGGTGATACAGACATGCAGACAGGAGATCTGCAACTACAAAACCCCACTGGCTAATCCCCTTTCAAAGAGAGTGCAAAACAGCTGCAGGGGTTACAGTGGCCTTCAGACTACAGTAACAGTTGTGAACTGACTATCCTGCTGAACTCAGCCTGAGTGGAGGATTCTGTCCCCAACAAGTGCCTTGGAAATTGCCTGCAAAGCCTGTCGACACTGAGTTTGACCAGGAAAGAAAGGGCTTGAGTCTGCACTGAAGTCAATAGGAGTTTTGATCTTAGTGGGAACAGTACCTGGGCTTTGTTCTGTTTTAAAAAAATCCCCCAACAAATCTGGCCTGTACATTTCAAGTGACTTAGATCTGTGATAGTCTTTGTTCGTGAGGAGTGTTTCCTAGTGGTCAGGGCCTTGGCCCTTCGACCTGCAGAGGGGATTTTGGTATGGGGAGCTGAGGCCCTCACACTTCACTAGGCTCCAGTCCCTGTGAGGGAGACAGTAGGGTCGGACATCCAGAAGCACCTTAAGGCTACCCTCCTTGGGCCACTTCCTGTCACTTCTCTTTTCCCCACAGGTCACAATCAGTACAGGAAAGCAGGAAGGGGGTCAGCTGACTGCATGTCGCCTCTTCATGGCCAAGTGTGGCACAGTGACTCTCCTCTTCTTGGATCGGCAGCAGTCTTGTCTTCGGCCTTGGCCCTCCAGCCATGTTTGTTCTGAGTCTCTCCCATTCGTGGGTAGTCCAGAAACAAAAAGAGGGGAATTAACACAAATCAACTGAGTCCCTATGAAGCGGGGGAATGCCTCCCACCCAGGGTGTATCCAAAGTAGGTCCTCCCTTCTCTCAGGGAGGGACCTTTGGGCAATTGTTTTAGGGAGCATTCCTGCCTTCCCTTGGTGCTTCTCTGAGGAACTACAAGTTTCAAGTCTGCTCCCTTCATTGGCCTTCCCCCATGGGAGCTGCTCTGCTCCCTTTTAACTCCTCCTCCATCCTAGCAGGTATGGCAGGGCGGGGCTCCCTGATCCCAGAGCAGCTCCATAACCCTCCATAACCCTCTATGGCATTTCTACCCCCCTTCAACATTTGTCCCATTAAGCCAGTAGAGTCACAGGACCGAGGCATTCTAATGGAGGACTGCAGCATTGAGACTCTACAAGTGCATAATATTAAACTTTGTCACAGTCATTTTTTTTCCCCACAAAAACCCTCAGGCACCAAAGTGCTGAAGTTGTATAGCCACCTCACATGTTCCAACATAGGCAACCTTCCGGTAATGCATTGCTCATCTGTTTAGACTGAAGCGATAAAGAGGGAAAGCCAAAATAACAGATGCCACACTTCATTTTCAATGCTTCTCTTTTTAATTGTAAGCCCCTCCCTCCCAGCTCTCTTATCTATACCTGTGAAGTTTTTATAGACGAATAACAGTTTACTTTTTATTACTAGAACACATTTATAGCAATGCTAGGCAAAGTTCAATTCTAAACATATGGTAGTTTTCATAAAACACCAGTTTTAATACTCAGCCCTCCTTGCTTTGGGCGTTTAATAGTTTGCCCATTATCAGTTTTTTTAGCCCCAAGCATAAGTATCAGATGTGTTTTAACTTAAAGTTCCATAAGTCAAAATACAGTGAAAACAAGCAACAAATTTTATTTTTTAAAAACACAATAATCAAATATAAAGTATTAAGGCCTTTTTCGAGTTGTGGTCACAATAAACTATAATTTCCTAAGTAATAATTCCATCCAGACAGAAATTAGCCAGGGTATTAAAAATGCAATTGCTTTAATATGCACAATGAACCTTATAAATCCAGTATTTAAATATTAATCCACCACTGTTTGTCTCCCTTATACTCATCTCTCACTAATATTCATGGTGGTATTAATGGACTAACTACAAAATTAGGTGGTAGATTTCTTTGATCCATTTCCCTATGGAATATAAAATTTTGTGGTTTACATTTTTAGCAGAACTCATTGGTCTTATGATTTACATCAGAGGTGGGTCTGGGATAAGGGTGAGGGAGTCATGGGGGATTGTCAGAGGACAGAGGGCTATTGGATGTGGTGGAGGTTCGGGGAGGGGGGAAGGGACGGACGCGCGGGTCAGGGAATGGTGTAATGTATGAACCTACTGCCATGTTTGCAAGCTAAATGAGAGTTCCACTTACAGGGTGGATATGGGAAAAAAGAAAGAAAACCTTGTCGTTACAATGTCTTGACTTCATTCCTCCAGACATTGAAATCCAGGGCAAAATTACTAGTTGGCTTGTTCGGAAATTTTCAACAAAATGGCTTTATGAGGTTTTTCAGGTCTAGGATGGAATTTCTGGTCAAAATGAGAGAGAGACTCCAAATAGCCAAGTGGTTAAGGCATTCATTTGGGATGTAGGAAATTCAGGTTTAAATCCCTGTTCTAAGACAAGAGGAGCAGGGACCTGTATTTCTCACATTTCTGGTACGTGCCTGACCCTTAGAGCATGTTTCACTATTTCTTGAAATGTCAAAGGCCCAGAGATGCACTTGTTTTAAATCAGCACAGTTCTACTTTATTATTATATTTCACAACTCCATTTTTCATATTTATTTCTTGAATGAGTGTGTCTAGGAAATGTCATGTTTTGTGTATCAATTAGAATTAATCTAAAAGTTTCCTTATTTAAATCTGACATTACATTAACAAATTACCACTGCAACAAAGATTAATGTGAAACAAACATTTTAACTGAAATTAGGTGATTATAATGCATTTGATTTTAAATATAAAGACTGTGTTTATGATCACAAGCTTACTTGCTGAGAATGACAATTTGTAATTTATACCAGTAATTGACAGTGCTGCTGTGATGATGACAACTTATATTAGGGGACTAAAATAATTAATACAGAATTAACAACAAGGCTTTGCTGAGCCTGGTTTGCAGTGTCTCTCTTTAGGGTAATTTCCATGGCATGGATATTCAGTTATATGTAATTCTTACTGTGTACAAAGGGCACTGACCCAACAATGCACCACTTAGGAAAGCAACAGGAGGCAGAAAACCTAATGCCCATTTCACTCTGTGGCCTTTTCAAACATTAGATGTGTTTAAATCAGAGAACTATCAACTTAGACTTTTGACCTTCTTAGGGCTTGGTTACACTGGCACTTTATAGCGCTATAAAGCCCCCACGAGCGCTATAACCTCCTCCCCATCCACACTGGCAAGGCACGTAGAGTGCTATAACCGCGGAGTTATAGCGCTCCTCGTAATCCACCTCCGCATGGGGAATAAGGGCTGTAGCGCAGCTGCTGTAGCGCTACAGCAAGAATGTGGACACCCACTGCGCTACAAGTGATCTCTGGAGATGCCTAGAGCCATTTAAGGCAATTAACGTCTCTTCCCTTTGTTTTGAGCTCGGCTGGAGGAATGCGGAAGTACCTCTTTAGAGTTTCTCTCTTAACTCTGCAGATAAGCAATGCAAATGTTTAAGGAGGGAGCCTGTGTGAAAACAAAGCCTTCTGTGAACAGAGGCTCTCTGACAGGCTTTCAGAAGAATGGAA
Source organism: Dermatemys mawii (assembly GCA_007922305.1). NCBI lineage: Eukaryota > Metazoa > Chordata > Testudines > Dermatemydidae > Dermatemys > Dermatemys mawii. Next base: position 7,216,479 of record ML677326.1, read on the forward strand.
AAACCACTGTCTCTCTCCCTCCACATACACACAATGCGTCTTCCCTCACTCCTCTCGTTTAAAAAGCACGTTGCACCCAGCTGAATGCTGGGATACCTGCCCTAATGCACTGCTCTTAATGCCGCATTAAGTGCCTCAAATGTGGCCATGCTATACCGCTGGTGCGTCTGAGTGTGGACATACAATAGCGCTATACATATTACTGTATAAGGGGACTGCTATAACCAATAGCGCTATAATCTTGTAAGTGTAACCATACCCTTAGATACTTCAAGTCAAACGACTTTCAGCCTGATAACAGTTTGCACAGGAGATTTCCAATGAAAACAGAAGCTGTTGCAGGCAATGTCACTCATTCTGTAGCTGGTATCCCTCACTCTCATTCGGAATTGAACGAAGCGCTGTTCAGGTCACTGTCCTGATGGAACTTCAGTCTTTTAATTGGAATGTAAAACTGAGGACCTGACTACCTGCGTAAGGAATGGTGTCCCTAGCCTTTGTTTGTCAGAGGGGGGCGATGGATGGCAGGAGAGAGATCACTTGATCATTACCTGTTAGATTCACTCACTTTGGGGCACCTGGCATTGGCCACTGTCAGTAGACAGGATACTGGGCTGGATGGACCTTTGGTCTGACCCAGTATGACCCTTCTTATGTTCACTTATTGCCATTAAAGATCCCACAGTATTTTTATTATTTTGCTTGTTCCAGAAGTGTGATTGTCTGAGCTGGTAAACTGAATAAATTCTAGTGCAGGTAATTACAGTCTGCATAAATTACTCCGTCACTTTAATTGGATACAATATTCTTCTTCACATAAACTTTTATGAGGATATTACTGGTGTTGTCACACTGCTTGCCACATTGCTGCCACGGTGACCAGATCTTCAGTTGGTGTAAAATAGGATAGCTCCATTGAAATAAACTGGAGCTACATGGAGTTACACTAGTTAAGGATATATTCTATTCTAAATAATATCACCC